>OY744544.1:10764600-10892100 GCA_963556195.1 Sepiola atlantica
GGGATGGGGGGAGAAAAGGGGGAGAACGGGGGAGGGGGGAGAAAGGGAAAGAAAGGGGGAGGGGGGAAGAAAGGGGGATGGGGGAGAAAGGGGGATGGGGGAGAAAGGGGGATGGGGGGAGAAAGGGGGATGGGGGGAGAACGGGGGAGAAAGGGAAAGAAAGGGGGAGGGGGGAAGAAAAGGGGGAGAACGGGGGAGGGGGGAGAAAGGGAAAGAAAGGGGGAGGGGGAAGAAAGGGGGATGGGGGGAGAAAGGGGGATGGGGGGAGAAAGGGGGATGGGGGGAGAAAGGGGGAGGGGGGGAGAACGGGGGAGGGGGGGAGAACGGGGGAGAAAGGGAAAGAAAGGGGGAGGGGGGAAGAAAAGGGGGAGAACGGGGGAGGGGGGAGAAAGGGAAAGAAAGGGGGAGGGGGAAGAAAGGGGGATGGGGGGAGAAAGGGGGATGGGGGGAGAAAGGGGGATGGGGGGAGAAAGGGGGAGGGGAGAAAGGGGGAGGGGAGAAAGGGGGAGGGGAGAAAGGGGGAGGAGGGGGGGGGGGGAGAAGTGAGAGACAACGTCGAGTTATTTTTGAGCCGCATTATTTTTTTTGAAGCATAAGAGAGATCGTTGGTTTCCATCGAGTCGAACGGAGTTTTGGAGTCCGAGTGATCGACTTCCAAATCCCCTCTTTCAGTGACAAACGATATCCTCACCTTTTCAAAGTTAACCGAAACTAATCTTTATAAAAAGCTCGTCTAGCTACAACCACTGTAAATGTTTTTGCTTTCTCCATTTGTGCTTAAAACTAAACAGAACTTCCATGAGCAAAGTTTCTTTCCAAGAACTACCTGCTTTTGGAACACAATACCATGAGGCTGTTTCTCAGCCGACTACAACATGGTCTTTCAAGTACAACTCCAATGTTAACAAATCCTGCCCAGTTTCAACCATCGTCTCTGATCCTCAAAGTGTTCGTCTCACCGTCAACCTGACAGACCTATTAACCCTTATCCTCGAGTGGCCTTTGGACCTTGGTAAGCAATGACTCATTCGTTTGAAAAAAAAAAAAAAAAAAAAAAAAAAAAAAAAAAAAACATTTTTTTTTTTAGATTAAAAAGAAACAAAAACATTTTTTCAGGTGGTGAGTTTTTCTATGGAACAGAAATTTACAATTCAAATTGAAAATAAGAATTCAGTTCCAGCATATAGTTTCTTTTTTTTTTTTTTTTTTTTTTTTTTTTTTATCCTCCAAGAAAAACTGCTACAGACTTCAATTAGAAATCTCCCTTCCAGCTGTACAATTACCATGGAGACAAAGAGGGGATTACTATTGTTGGAACTAATTGCTTTTTCTTCTTCTTCGGTGCCATCTGATACGCCAGAGAGACTTTAATACAAAGCCATCTTGCAAGCATAAGTCATATCACATTAGAGGAGTGGTCAGATTTAATGTAAATGAGGAGGAAGAGGAGGAAGAAGATAAGTAGAGTTACACCGATCAATTGACTTTCCTTTTTTTTCTTAGAAATCGCTCCAGACAAGGCATGAAGCCACTTGATGTAAGGAGCTAACAAGGACAAAGATGATTAGCGCAGAGACAGGAGATGCCTATTGGCCTTAGTCTTGAAAAGATCAAGACTATAGGTATGAGGAAAACAGTCAGCAGGAAGAGAGTTCCACAAGTCTGCAGTTCTTGGAAAAAAGCTACTAGAATAGGAGGCTGTATTACAATGAGGTATCAAAACAGCGAATTGATGGAGACCACTAGACCAACGAGTCAAACGAGCTGGAACAAAAGAAGCGGGAAATAGATCACATAATTCTGAAGAACAGGTGCCATAATAGTATTTATAGAAAAGACTGAGACTAGCAACATCACTAGAGAGGGGGTGTAGAGAAAAAGAAAGGGTAGGGCCAATCAAATTACAGATACGTCTCTGCACCTTATCAAGAACCCTCAAATGGGGCACTTAAACAGAACCAACTTATTGTTCAGATCAAGAAAATTAGTTTGTTTTTTTATTTGGACGATAAATACGACTACAGAACAGTAGTATAGAGCATTCGATTGTATTCTGTAAAATCCTATTGGATTACTTGTAGTTACCATTGTTTGTACAAGATATATACGTTGGAATGAACCTTACTATTTTAAGACCTTTACACTCTGGCTTATTTTGTTATTTATAACGACTTACCAAGTTATATCACTTGTACAATATATATACGTTGGAATGAACCTTACTATTTTAAGACCTTTACACTCTGGTTTATTTTGTTATTTATAACGACTTACCAAGTTATATCACTTGTACAAGATATATACGTTGGAATGAACCTTACTATTTTAAGACCTTTACACTCTGGGTTATTTTGTTATTTATAACTACTTACCAAGTTATATCAATTGTGAACTCAGATGTGGAGAAAGTATATCTGGATGATGAAGCTATCGAGAAGTTTTGTTACCTTGGTGATACCATTGGAGCACAGGTTGGAGCAGGTGCTAGTGTGATTGCAAGAGTTAGAAGTGGAATGAGTAAGTTCAGGAAAATTCTGCAATTACTAACCAGCAGAGCGTTACCACTGTCAACCAAGGGAAGAATCTATCAGGCATGTGTATACAGTCTGATGATGTATGGAACTCAAACCTAGCCAGCAAGGGTTGAGGACATGTGTTGCATGGAAAGAAATGATATCAGAATGATATAGTGGATGTGTTATGTGAGGCTTAAAGGCAGGCTTAGTTCTGATGACGTCAGAGGAAGATTAAAGCTGGACAGTATAGGGAGATGTGTGTAGAACAGGAGATTTCGATGGTATGGCCATGCTGAAAGAATTTATGAGAATTCTTGGGTTAGTAGACATAGGACAGTTAAGGTAGCAGGTTTAGTTCACAGGGGAAAGCCAAGGAAAACCGGGGGGGGGGGGGTAAATAGACTTGAGAGTAAGAGGGATAAATAAAGACCTGGGAAGAAATAGGTTAGTTTGGAAGTCAATTTGTTAAGGACATTTAACATGTAAAACGGGTGTTAAACCAAACATGGTCCATCTGCATGTATTTTTAGTTCTGAAACTTTTTGTAAATGGGTGCCAGATAACCTTTACTTGGTGCCCCAGTCATTGCGGCATCCCTGACAATGAAATAGAAGATGAAGAAAAGGCTAAAGAAGGAAGAAGACCCCATCTTAAGTTCATTACAACTATGACGCTGAAAAAAAAAAAAAAAAAAAAAAAAAAAAAAAACAACCCTTCCTGGATGAAAGAGTTAGGAGGATCTATGGCAACAATGGAGAAGGTAGTAGTCACCATCTACACCTCAAGTACTGGCTCCAGAAGATTGACCGTGTTGATGACCACCGGATGTGCCGAAAGTGGGAAAGGCGACTACAACTGTCCAGGAATCAATCGACCATCCCCCCCCCCCCCAGACGCTCTGGCAAACGACTCTCTTTTTCCTCCTGATATGAGAAAAGTCGACGTCAGTTCCTGACCTACCATACATCTCCCAACCAGCAGCAAGATCATAAGAAAATCCACCAATCGTTTTATTGCTTGTAAGACATCACGAGTAATCGTTTGTATTGATTTACTCCTCTCCAGGAGTTAGGCACAAGGCCAGTTTTTATCTTACTCCCACAAGTAAGATGTGACCCAAGGTCGGGTCGGGAAAGTGGGGTTTAAAAATTGCCTAGGCAGCCCCGTCGACATTCCCCGGTAGGGGCGCCTCTGGCAGTAAGCAATAAACTTACTCCTCCCCAAAGGACCTCCTAGAACTGCACAGGACAGACCCATAGACTGGCGTAAATCAAGCCCCGAAGGCCAAGACAATACCAGTCTATGGGGTGCAGTATCCGTCGGAACAGATACTACACTTTGATCTAAGCCAAAATACCCTGTATATACAATGACAATCTGTGCGGATACCACACTTGTCTGTTCTTTGTTTTTTTGTCCTCGGTCAGTGAAGGAGAAATCTTTATAGACTGAGGCATTTTTTTTATTTTTGTCTCAATCCAGAGTTGCCCCTTTTAGGGAGCTGGATTTCCCCTCCCCCACATTAAAAAAACTGACCCTTGTGTCTAACTTACCTCATAGTGAGACAAGTAAATGGGGATTCTGTATGCTAAAGAATAACTCTCTCTCTCAATAAACGCAAACACTGAACAGATTGATTTAGCAGAGAATGAAACTGGTCTACAATCGTTTGGTATCCAATTTTAAATTCAACATGGTTCTTCGACAATTAACATATACTTAAAGAAATCAAAGTAACAAGACTTCAGGAATGAGAATCGAATTCACTAAACTGAGGTATTTAAGTAATAAAGATGGAGTCTTGAATAATAAATCGTTACATGAAAAAGGAAACGCAAGATTATGCAACAATACATCACTGTATAAGAATCACGCCCGACATATCCATGGCACTACTAATAAAAAAAAAAATTCATTATTTTTATAAAGTACTAACCTTCAAGTGTCAAAATTTGAGCCCAATCGGATTATTAGTTTACAAATTACAGTTATTTAAGTGAACTGGCTACTTTTGTAAATTTAAAAAACAATGACAAAATCCAAATTTTGTGTGTTGATAAAGCATTGCTTTCTGATGGGAAAAAATACTGTTCAAGCAAACTCTACTTTGTCGCAAATAGTTAAGAGGTGATACGCTTACTTGAAAAGCAGTCGTGCAGACGCAAATATTGCAGAACACTCAGGTCACCCAAAACCTAAGAAAAATCCAAACTCATTTCGGCCGATCGTAAATCGAAGTCACGTGAGATAGCTGAAGAGGTGAAGAGATCAGGAGGAAGCGTACTCACGATTTTGCAGGAACATTTGTCAACGAGAAAGCTGTGTTTAAAGTGGGTGCTGCGTTTGCTCACAGTCTATCAAAAATAATAATGCGTCGCAACTCAGCAGAACGTCGTTTGCAACTGTTTCAACGCAACAAAAAAGGAGTTTTTGCATCAATATGTGACAATCGGCGAAATATTCATCCACTACTTCACGCCGGAATCATATCGGTAGTTAGCTGAATGGACGACAGCATTTAAAGCAGGAATATGAGTATTGATTTACTCCTCTCCAGGAGTTAGGCACAAGGCCAGTTTTTATCTTACTCCCACAAGTAAGATGTGACCCAAGGTCGGGTCGGGGAAGTGGGGTTTAAAAATTGCCTGGGCAGCTCCGTCGGCATTCCCCAGTAGGGGCGCCTCAGGCAGTAAACAATAAACTTACTTCTCCCCAAAGAGGGGAGGCGAAGCCTGGGAGGGTGGACCTCCTAGGACTGCACAGGACAGACCCATAGACCGGCGTAAATCAAGCCTCGAAGGCCAAGACAATACCAGTCTATGGGGTGCAGTATCCATCGGAACAGATACTACACTTTGATCTTAGCCAAAAGGCCAAGAACGATGAGTATTGATTTACTCCTCTCCAGGAGTTAGGCACAAGGCCAGTTTTTATCTTACTCCCACAAGTAAGATGTGACCCAAGGTCGGGTCGGGAAAGTGGGGTTTAAAAATTGCCTGGGCAGCCCCGTCGGCATTCCCCGGTAGGGGTGCCTCAGGCAGTAAGCAATAAACTTACTCCTTCCCAAAGAGGGGAGGCAAAACCTGGGAAGGTTGACCTCCCAGAACTGCACAGGACAGACCCATTGACCAGCGTAAATCAAGACCTGAAGGCCAAGACAATACCGGTCTATGGGGTGCAGTATCCATCGGAACAGATACTACACTTTGATTTTAGCCAAAAGGCCAAGGGTTTTCCTCTTGTAGACGAGTTCTAATGTCTTGTCTCTCATGACAAGAACAAGATGAGTAGGTAAACCAAAATAAGTTATTCTGTTACTAATTTCCCAACTGTATTGATTTAGCCAATAGAAAAAAAAGAAACCTGGGAGACCGTGCCCCACCCCGACCAATGCACAAAACAACTTTAATCAGTTTTTACTAGGAAAATTAAAATAAGAATGACACCAAGTGCACATGTGGGGGAAAGGAGACAGGAAGTCATTCTTTTATGAAATAAAAGTCGTCTAACTCCTATGCCATCATGAATGGTCTGAAACCATAGCCTTCACGGCAAAATTAACATTTTCAGTATTTAGAAAAAACTGTCATAAGAGAAAAAAAGGGAAAGCAAGGCAAAACAAGACGGAGAGAGAAAGAGGAAAAGAGAACATACAGAAAAAGAGAAAGAAAGATCAAGTGATAAAGAGAGGAAGAAATGGAGAGAAAAATAAAATCTAGCCAAATAGCGACGAAAAAATGAGGAGGTAAGGCTCTAGCGATTTGATAGAAATCAGATTTTTATTTAAAAAAAAAAAAAAAAAAAAAAAAAAAAAAGCAGATTTCGACAAAAAAGCAGAGCTCACATCCTAAAGGGACTCCAGTGATTTAAGTAAAAATCACTTTTTTCTGCATTAAAAAAAAAAAAAGCGGACTTCCCTTAAAAACCATTATCAGTTCTTGTTTTTCTCATAAGAAAGAAAAGAATGCAACTCAAAGCAAATCCAAACAATCCGACTCTGCTCACAAGTGTGAGGAGTTCCTTTTTACTTGTCTCCCCACAAGGGCAAAATTAGACACAAGGTCGGTTCTTAATGTGGGAAAAATCCAGCTTCCCAAAAAAGGGCACTCTGGATTGGAACACACATAAAAATTAGGTTTGGTTTGGTTGTTTTGTTGTATTTTATGGCATATCAACCCTTTTCGAGTTATTTAATGCCGAATCCGGTCATTTTGGTAAAAGCTTTTATGCTTCAAGTTCTTTAAATCTTTAAATGTTTATTCATCGTGTTTGGTTTGGTTGTTTGGTAGGAATTTTTTTTTTATTGGGGGGGGGGGGGGGGGGCTTTGCAGAACATGATTGTTTTGAAAAGGGAAAGAAAAAAAAGCCAATAACATTAATGTTTGATGCATTTTTGGTCAGGAAGTCAATATCTTTAGACAGCCTGATCTGGTAGCACCAGAAAAAGAAAAATTACCTCAGTTTAATGAAGTATAATATCAAAACAGATACTACACTTTGTTCCTAGCCAAAAGGCCAAGAAGTTACGAGTTCAATTGAATTCCTAATTAACCATTTTTATGTTTCACTATAGAATCTGTGTATCCATTTCAGAATTTTTGAGATGAGGATTTATAATTTGTATCATTTGAACAACGTTTCGGCCCATGTAACCTCCGCCCTTCTTCAGGTGCATGGTTCAATCCTCACGACAGGTGATAATAGCTAAGAATAAAACAAAAATCACAATTACTTAACACTTCTAGCCGCTCATGGCTGGCAGAATGAGGATAATCTACCCTTACGGATTAAATCAGGGGTTTAGTTAGTGTTAGATAGTGAAGGGAGGTACCCGGATGGAGGGGTTTGAGCAGCGGCCTTAACGGGAGGGTGGACCTAAAAGCGGAAGTCAAGGAAATTATGTGACTTCCAGTCGAGAGGGTCTCGTCCTCTTTCTTGGCTGACAAGTGAAGGCGGACGCAAAAAACGTTGCCACTCCCAGGCCTTAACGGGAGGGTGGACCTAAAAGCGGAAGTCAAGGAAATCATGTGACTTCCAGTCGAGAGGGTCTCGTCCTCTTTCTTGGCTGACAAGTGAAGGCGGACGCAAAAAACGTTGCCACTCCCGGGCCTTAACGGGAGGGTGGACCTAAAAGCGGAAGTCAAGGAAATTATGTGACTTCCAGTCGAGAGGGTCTCGTCCTCTTTCTTGGCTGACAAGTGAAGGCGGACGCAAAAAACGTTGCCGTTCCCGGGCCTCAGCAGGGTGGGGACAGTCGCATACAGTGTAGGGAGACAGACGATCTACTTTTTTATCGGTATCTCTCTCTCACGCGTACAACGTTTTGTTTCTGTATTTGGATTGTTCGGACTATTGCTCTCGTCTTGGGTGTTGTTCTCAACGTTTCAGCCGATATAACCTTCGACCTTCTTCAGGTGTATTGGGATAATGGTTATTATTGGTGAATAGTGGAAAAAAAAAAAAAATGTTTTTGTTCTTTTTTAGCGATGATGGTCATCGCTAAAATTTTAAAATCTGTGATGTACTTACGAAAACGAAAAGAGTGCATTTCTGTATTGATTAAGGTCCGTACTGATTTGGTATTAAATTTTTTTGAAGTTTTGTTTTTGAGATGAGGATTGATAATATGTATTATTTGGATTGTTTTGACTATTGCTCTCAACAATCAAGACGTTCTACACTATCTCTTTTTCCGCACCCTCTCATCAACAGCTGCACTCCGAGCAGTTTTGGGGTTTGCCAGAACGCTGGTCACTCTCCGCTGATGTGCAGCCATTTTTGAATCGGTTGAACCACTCCTTGATTTGTGTGGCACTACACCTATCGCATCTTCTCCAAACATCTGATAAATCTAACGAGACGGCGGAGATGAACACCATTCCAAAAGAAGACTTCTAAAGGTGTTTCCGGCAGTGGATGGATCGGTGGGCTAAGTGTGTGCAAGCACAAGGGGCCTACTTTGAAGGGGATTAGGGTCCCAACCCCGTTAGTTATTTGAAATAATTTTTTCTGGCCTAAGGTTGGATAGTTTTTTTTAGACAGGCCTCGTATGTGTCAGCGAGCCTCTCTTTTCGAGTCTCCCCCTTCCCGGTCCTCTTTGAATCCTTGTCACGTGTCCCGATCTCTTTTCTTTTAAGTATGCACATGTCAAAAAACCAACAACCTGACAAAGTTTACAAAAGCGAACGTGTCCATCGGGTTTGTATGTATAAAGAGTTTTGTTGTACATACATCTATATATATATATATATATATATATATAGAAAAAGAAAAAGAAAAAGAGAAAGAGAAAGAAAGAGAAAGAGAAAGAGAGAGGGAGGTGTGTGTGTTGTGTTGTTCCTTACACAGAAAAAAAAAAGACCTTTGAGGAAATATTCGGAAACATTGTTAATCATTAGTCTTGAAAGGCAGAACATGACAGGTTAGGGTTAGGACAGGTCGGATAATAGAAGCCGAAAGCAAGGCTAGCTGACTGCAGCAATGACAAGACCTACTTAACCTGTTGCATTTAACGATGGAAAAGGAAAGAACGATCGCCTACGCATGACAATGAAACCAAATTTTTTTTTTAAACTAACAAATACAGGGTGGGCAAAAATAAGGGTCCTATTTTTAAAAATTCATAACTTTTTTATTTATTGATTTTTTTTATTTTTTTTTTAGAATAAGTAAAGGACCCCTTCCGAAGCAAGCATGAGCCGTATTAGCCCTAAGGAACGTACCCTCATTTAGAAAACATTATTTTTGCTTAAAAAACTCAAAACAGTGTAAAAAACAATACTTTAGTTTTTGTAAGTTTTAAGAAGTGTTTTTCGGCTAAAATTTGTTTTTTTTATTTCAAAAAATCTCGGAAGGGTCAGTCTACACACACATAAAGTTTGGTGAGTTTAACTTTTATTTTGTGGAAGTTATTCAAATTCAAGTTATTCAAATTTAAAGATAGGACCCTTATTTTGGCCCACCCTGTATATGCTGCCTCGGGTTGCATATTTTTGCTAGGCTGGGAGCATTATATAATTGTGACCGAACTACATACAATTAAAGCAAAACGAGTCGGCCATTGGTGAACATTTATTTTGAACATTGCTAGTTTGCGCTGGAGGGTATTCGGATGAGGCATTCTCTATTTTGCACATGGGAGGCTCTAGCAATTTAAGCAGAAATCAGCTTTTTCTGAACTTAAAAAAAAAAAAGCGGACAACTCACATCTCCATATTTGTTTCTTTTCTCATGATTTTTTATCATTTCTCTTTGTTTATGTTCAAGTGAAGAAATTTGTTGTGCGTTTTTTTTTTTTAATAAAATATTGTTTGTTTTTTTTAATTCCAACTCCATATAATGATAATACAGAATTCAATTTATGAAGTCTTATTCGATTTTAGAACAATTTATTTCGTAGTGGCTAAAATCTTAATTTTTGACAACCGGTGATATCAGATGAATAATTAAAATAATGCAAATTAATGCTAACTCCCCTAACCCCCATCATGAATCGTTAGAAGTCTCAGATTCCACTACAAAAAAAAAAAAAAAAAAAAAAAAAAATCAACATTTTCAATTTTCAGAGAAGGAAAACGAATAGGAATATAAAACTATCTTTCCGTAGGCCAGAAAGATGATATTCAAAAAACGAACAAACTTTTTGGTCAACCCAATATATTCATTTACGCAGATGAATGAAGACAGGAATTTTGATCTTCGGGAAAGTGCTGATCCAGATAAGAATAAAATTGTCATTTTCAGCCGGTTTTATTCCGATGAATAGAATAATATTTTATCACAATGAAGTTTGGTTTTGTTGTTTTGCTTTGCGGCGTATCAACCCTTTTCGGGTTATTTAATGCCGAATCCGGTCATTTTGGTAAAAGTTTTGGTGCTTGTATAATAAAAATCCGAAAAAAAGTTTTTTGTCTTTTAGTGTTGGAGAGGTAAATAAGGGGCAGGTAACTCTTCACAACGGCTCTAACTGTCGAACAATATTTTTCTAACCCTAACCCTTTTATGTCTAATCGACGTTCTCCTTGCACAGTAGCCACATGTGCAATGTCAATTAAAGCCATCAGTTTTGATTACTGGAAAATCGTTTAAAATTCGTTGTAAGAGTTACCTGCCCCTTATTTACCTCTCCAACACTAAAAGACAAAAAAAACTTTTCGGCTTTTTATTATACAAGCACCAAAGATTTTATGCTTTTTAGTTCTTTATATGTTCAAATATTTATTCCTGGTGTTTGGTTTGGTTGTTTTGTGGCATATCAACCCTTTTCAGATTATTTAATGCCGAATCCAATCATTTTGGTAAAAGTTTTTATGCTTTAACTTCTTTATACTTTCAAATATTTATTCATGGTGTTTGGTTTGGTTGTTTTGTTTTATGGCATATCAACCCTTTTCGGGTTATTTAATGCCGAATCAGGTCATTTTGGTAAAAGCTTTTATGTTTTAAGTTCTTTATACTTTCAAATATTTATTCATCGTGTTTGGTTTGGTTGTTTTGTAGAGGAAAAATATTGTTCGCTTTTAGCTTTGCAGAACATGATTGAGTCGTGCAAAGGGAAAGGAAAAAAATAAAAAAACATAAAAAAATTCTAAAACATTTTGCTTGCGATCATCTTTGATAGTTATTCCAAATCTTTCTCGGCCTGCTTTGTCCTCGCTTTCCATCAACTGAGATGTGCGTACATCTGTTTATCCAACCAGAGCTTTCCATTTTCTGTTAATTTCGATGCACAGGTGACAACTGAACCATGACATAATCTATGAAAATGTCATTTGAAACTCAAATGTAACAAAATGAAAATAAATTTAAATAAAAATATATATATATATATATATATAACCAATAATTCAATTCATGGAAAAGTTAAAAAAAATAAGAAATAAAATAACAAATTTAACTCAACCAACTAGTCATAGTCTTTTATTTATCTACCTCCCACAAGGTAAGATGTGACACAAGATCGGGAAAGTGGGATTTGGTCATTAAAAATTGCCTGGGCAGCCCTGTCGGCATTCCCCGGTAGGGGTGCCTCAGGCAGTAAGCAATAAACTTACTCCTCCCCAAAGAGGGGAGACGAAGCCTGGGAGGGTGGACCTACTAGAACTGCACAAGACAAACCCATAGACCGGCGTAAATCAAGGCCCGAAGACCATGACAATACAAGTCTATAGGGTGCAGTATCCATCGGAACAGATACTACACTTTGATCTTGG
This sequence comes from Sepiola atlantica, assembly GCA_963556195.1. Lineage (NCBI taxonomy): Eukaryota > Metazoa > Mollusca > Cephalopoda > Sepiida > Sepiolidae > Sepiola > Sepiola atlantica. The sequence goes on from OY744544.1 coordinate 10,776,329, forward strand.
CCAAAAGGCCGAGAAAACCAGTCATAGTCTACACAAAAATGTAAGATTTTGATCTTAAAAGAAAAAAAAGAAAAAGAAAAGCAGATTTAATAATTGAGAAATCGAGTAAAGAAAATGTCCATTTTATTTTCGCTGACACCCAATTAAAAGGAGGAAGTTCTTTCTAATTTAGATGCCAAGATCCAGCGAGAGAAGAAAAGACAAACAAATAGATTAAAAGCGAATGGCAATAATTTCAATCTATCCTCAATCACAAGACGAACAGAAGCATTAAATTACGTTTCTAAATTAAGTTAGAGGGATTCGTGATTTTATTTACTCCTCCCCAGGAGTTAGGCACAAGGCCAGTTTTATCTTACTCCCACAAGTAAGATGTGACCCAAGATCGGGTCGAGAAAGTGGGGTTTGAAAAGCCAGCGCTCGAGAGGTGAGCACTCTGGCCATTTAAAAATTGCCTGGGCAGCCCCGTCGGCATTCCCCGGTAGGGGCGCCTCAGGCAGTAAGCAATAAACTTACTCCTCCCCAAAGAGGGGAGGCAAAGCCTGGGAGGGTGGACCTCCTAGAACTGCACAGGACAGGCGTGCAGTATCCATCGGAACAGATACTACACTTTGATCTTAGTCAAAAGGCCAAGAAGCCCAATAGGGGATTGGTGATGGCGGTAAAGTGTTATTAATGTCGTCTTACACGTGCCATGTTCGCGTTTTATCAGGGCTATTGTTTCATGTTGTATCACAAAGTAGTCAGTTTAGTGTGAAAAAATAGGGGGCCAAAAGTAGGATTAAAGTAAACACTTGAACGTTTTACCTTTATTAGAAATTTAAACAATTATTTACACACATTTTCCAACCTCAACCTTTTTTTCACGGGATACTCTTTTGCATTTTTCACATTCTTCTTACACATCTACATTTTATAACCTTTTCAAATTATGACTTTTGGTTTATTCCTTGCCAACTTATCTATCTATTTACATTCGTCTGATGACGAGAAATCATTCTTTGAAAAGCCTGGATTAAGGAAGAAAATAAATAAATATTCTTTTATTGAATATACCGCGTTTTATCAGGGCTATTATTTCATGGACTAATGCTAGGTATCACAAAGTAGTCAGTTTAGTGTGAAAAAAGTAGGATTAAAGTAAACACTTAAACGTTTTACCTTTATTAGAAATTTAAACAATTATTGGTCCCCCGATTTATAAAATCGGAGGACCTATGTTTTGAGGCATTTCCGTCCGTCCGGACTTTTCTCCGCAACAATCCATTGAAATTCTCTGAAATTTTGCATGAAGTTGTAACTTTTGCCAGGTTAGAAAGTGACATTCTCCGATTTTTGAAAAAAAATCTGGTTAGCCCCCCCAGGGGGTCAACATACCTCAAAATTGCCAAAAATGACATTTTTTGCCCCATAACTTTTCATCCATCCATTCAATTTCTCTGAAACATGGGCAAAATGTGGAGGCAATTGTTTCTAATAGAAAATAAGTATCGCTGACCTTGGAAAAAATCTGGTTCGTGCCCACAGGGGGTCAAAAGCCCCCAAAATTGCAAAAATAACCCTTTTCTCCCATAACGTTTGATCCATCCATTCAATTTTTTTGAAACTTGGCCAAAATGTAGAGGCAATTGTTGTGGATATAAAATGAGCATCCTTGACCTCAGAAAAATTCCGGTTCGCGCCCCAGGGGGTCAAAGGGGGGTCAAAAATGCCCCAAATTGCCCAAATTTATTGCATTTTACACTCGCCACATCAAGTCACATACAGAGGGGGACCACGCATGCGTGGCTTGTTTACATACATTTCCCAACATTTTTTCACGGGATATTTTTTGCATTTTTCACATTCTTCTTACACACTTGCATCTACATTTTATAACCTTTTCAAATTATGACTTTTGGTTTATTCCTTGTCAACTTATCTATCTATTTACATTCCTCTGATGACGAGAAATCATTCTTTAAAAAGCCTGGATTAAGGAAGGAAATAAATAAATATTCTTTTATTGAATATACCTTGTTTTGAATAACTGAAGATGTAATAGATTTGTCATTCTCACATTTTTTATTTCTCTTTCATCTATCTATATCTATTATTTCGACAAAGAAACAAGAATGGGTCACCCTATAGAAAACAGAATAGAATAGGAAATAGGAAGTAAAATCAACCGGACCTTTGTTTGTGAGAAGCCCAACGATTGGCTAAGAGAATAACAAAGAATCTGATTGGTTAACTAGCTAGACTAAACACCATGTGTATATATAAAAACACCCGGTAACACAAGCTCCATGCATTTTAGCCTGACGCTTCCCTACTGGGATGAAACACGGTAATTGCCATAAATATATTTTCATAACTTACTACCTAGCTCTACTCACGTATTGAGCACTGTTGAAGTAAATACTGAAAATTGATGTATAAAAGATTATATCTCCTTATAACATTTTATGTGGATACATGAAATAAACAATAACAAATATTTATTATTTGTAGCTCCTAGAAAAACCCGTCTAGATGGGCACTGTAAGTGTAGTATTAACACAGCATGAAGTCGCTAGCTTTAAATGCATCGTTCCTTTCATCACAGTTGAACACTATGACGTCAAGCCGCCGTATAAAGTGTTAAAATTATCACCTTTATTCGCTGTTCAACATTGGCCAAGTGGTTAAAGCGTCGGATTTGAGTTGCAAAAATACTCGTAATCCGGGGTTTAAAATCGCATGACCAGTAGTGAATAGCCATATCTCTATGCTGATGAGTCCCGATTATTAAGGACGAAACGCATACGTACATAGATAATAAACAATAACAAATATTAATATATATATATATATATATATATATATAACTCAATGCCTGTGTGTATGTTTGTGTGTCTCCTATAGAAAGAAAGGTTAGAGAATCTACATAAAATCTAAGAGTGTTTTCTTATGTAAAATTTACCGGGGAAGACAATCAAAGAGTTCCTGAATCTCTAACTGTCCTCCTAAGGGGTGGGGGGGGCGTGGCATGAGGCATAACCCTCTTAACTTCCAAACTGACTATCTGTATGTAAGAACTATTCGCTTCTCAAATTTAACCACCCACCCACCCACACGTATCTCTACATAAAAATTATCAAGGAACATTTTTTCCACATGTGTTCGCATACGCACACAATTCAGTGCATGAAATTTCCCCTCTATGCATACACACATATGCAACCCCCACAGACGTATGTAACCCCCCCACACACACACACAATTCCACTTGAACCCTAACCCACACACACAATTCCACTTACACTCATTTTGTGTACCTTTTGATGAACTTTATTTGATATTCATTTTCGCATTCAATAAATGTAACATTGAAATATACATCGTCTTTGAGTTGTTACTTTGCTTTCATGTAGCATGATTGTATTGTGAACATAATCATACAGAATACTTGGTGCTGTGCTAACATCGACGAATGGAATTTCCTCACATGAAGAAGTAGAATAGAATAAGGGACCTGTATTGTTTTCTATAATTTATAATATTTAAAACGTAGTTCTGAAGGTGAAACGGATCATGAAATAACTAACCCTACTTTTCGTCCACCCTGTTTTTTGTTTTTTTTAATGGAAATCGCTCCAGACAAGGCATGAAGTCACTTGATGTAAGGAGCTAAAAAAAAATTTTTTTTAATTTTTTAAAATACCACTTCAAGGGCAAAAACTAGCCAATGATAAGTGTTATATGGATAGATTCCGGCCCAGAAAACAGCAATTCTTCCCCCTTTGTCAGAAACATCGCTCATGGAACGTGAGGACTAAAATAACAAAGTAAGGGAAGATAGAGATCTAGTTAAATTCTAAGCAGTATCTGGTAAAGTTTCATTATTATAAACTTTCATAAATAAACTTAGCTTCCAATTGCTATTTGTTTTTTTTTTGTTTGTTTTTTTTATTTTCACAAGTTTTCAATTCGATTGAAATTTTTAAGACTGGATCCAATTATTATTCGCTTTCTTACCTGGGCGGGATGCTGGTGGTGGTGGTTGCAAACATGCTATCATTGCTCGCCGTTGTGTTGTTTGGAGAAGGTTCGAGAAACTGCGGCCACTTCTTACATCTAGGCACATTTCTTTCAAAATTCTGGGCAAGGTCTTTCCTATCCATGTTCACTTCGCCATCTTGCATTGCAGCGAGAGATCGACTCCAACGCTTCTGATTTTGAGCTGCTCCAACATAATGACCGTGCCATGATCAGGTGAATGTGCAGCAGCAAACTAGATGAAAGGATCCTTCAACCATGCTCTATTAAAAGTTTGGTATCGGTGGGATTTTGGATGCCTTTCGCGCTCGGCGTCTCAACATGTGATTTGGCCTTGTACACCATGCAACCTCCTGCATAAACACAATAACACGCATGAATACCCCAGGCACGAGGATGCGTGATAGACCAAGGAAGACCTGGACTGAGTGCGTACGAAGTGACTTTACTGCCTACAACATGAATGGTATCAATTTTTCGGATCGGACCACATGGAGCGTAGGCGTGAGATATTGCCTTTGGATCGGACCACATGGAGTATAGGCGTGAGATGTTGCCTTTGGATCGGGCCACATGGAGTATAGGCGTGAGATGTTGCCTTTGGATCGGACCACATGGAGTATAGGCGTGAGATGTTGCCTTTGAATCGGACCACATGGAGTATAGGCGTGAGATGTTGCCTTTGGATCGGACCACATGAAGTGTAGGCATGAGATGTTGCCTTTGGATCGGACCACATGAAGTGTAGGCATGAGATGTTGCCTTTGAATAGGACCACATGGAGTGTAAGCGTGAGATGTTGCCTTTGAATCGGACCACATGGAGTGTAGGTGTGAGATGTTGCCTTTGGATCGGACCACATGGAGTGTAGGCATGAGATGTTGCCTTTGAATCTGACCACATGGAGTGTAGGCGTGAGATGTTGCCTTTGGATCTGACCACATGGAGTATAGGCGTGAGATGTTGCCTTTGGATCGGACCACATGGAGTATAGGTGTGAGATGTTGCCTTTGGATCGGACCACATGGAGTGTAGGCGTGAGATGTTGCCTTTGGATCGGACCACATGGAGTGTAGGCGTGAGATGCTGCCTGGTGTTGCCCACCCCGGAGTCCAAGACACTCGCAACACCTTAAATACCAAAATCAAATAATTCTTTTAAAATACCTAAAAACAAGACATTTTTCACTATAGAAAAATAGTTTGGTAAGGAGAAAAAAAAAACTATTGTGAACAATTCTGTGCAAAAGCGGCTCCCAGAATATTTGAATCTATTTGTATTTTTTCAGCCAATCAGATTCCTTCTTTTAAGTAGGTATCACAAACTAGTCAGTATAGGGTGCAAAAATTGGTAAATAATAGTGAAATTCCCTTCAATTTTAACTTGTGATAACTCATTTTGGTTGGTTTTTTTAATAAATTTTGCATGTAAACAAAGTTCAATCTTTCTATTTATAAACGTACTATTATTTCTCTTGCGTAATTAAGTTGCATGTAAACAAAGTGCAATCTTTCTATTTATAAACGTACTATTATTTCTTTTGTGTAATTAAGTTGCATGTAAACAAAGTTCAATCTTTCTATTTATAAACGTACTATTATTTCCCTTGTGTAATTAAGTTGCATGTAAACAAAGTGCAATCTTTCTATTTATAAACGTACTATTATTTCTCTTGTGTAATTAAGTTGCATGTAAACAAAGTTCAATCTTTCTATTTATAAACGTACTATTATTTCTTTTGTGTAATTAAGTTGCATGTAAACAAAGTGCAATCTTTCTATTTATAAACGTACTATTATTTCTTTTGTGTAATTAAGTTGCATGTAAACAAAGTTCAATCTTTCTATTTATAAACGTACTATTATTTCTCTTGTGTAATTAAGTTGCATGTAAACAAAGTTCAATCTTTCTATTCATAAACGTACTATTATTTCTTTTGTGTAATTAAGTTGCATGTAAACAAAGTTCAATCTTTCTATTTATAAACGTACTATTATTTCCCTTGTGTAATTAAGTTGCATGTAAACAAAGTTCAATCTTTCTATTTATAAACGTACTATTATTTCTCTTGTCTAATAAAGTTGCATGTAAACAAAGTTCAATCTTTCTATTTATAAACGTACTATTATTTCTCTTGTGTAATTAAGTTGCATGTAAACAAAGTTCAATCTTTCTATTTATAAACGTACTATTATTTCTCTTGTGTAATTAAGTTGCATGTAAACAAAGTTCAATCTTTCTATTTATAAACGTACTATTATTTCTCATGTGTAATTAAGTTGCATGTAAACAAAGTTCAATCTTTCTATTTATAAACGTACTATTATTTCTCTTGTGTAATTAAGTTGCATGTAAACAAAGTTCAATCTTTCTATTTATAAACGTACTATTATTTCTCTTGTGTAATTAAGTTGCATGTAAACAAAGTTCAATCTTTCTATTTATAAACGTACTATTATTTCTCTTGTGTAATTAAGTTGCATGTAAACAAAGTTCAATCTTTCTATTCATAAACGTACTATTATTTCTCTTGTGTAATTAAGTTGCATGTAAACAAAGTTCAATCTTTCTATTCATAAACGTACTATTATTTCTTTTGTGTAATTAAGTTGCATGTAAACAAAGTTCAATCTTTCTATTTATAAACGTACTATTATTTCTCTTGTGTAATTAAGTTGCATGTAAACAAAGTTCAATCTTTCTATTTATAAACGTACTATTATTTCTCTTGTGTAATTAAGTTGCATGTAAACAAATTTCAATCTTTCTATTTATAAACGTACTATTATTTCTCTTGTGTAATTTAGTTGCATGTAAACAAAGTTCAATCTTTCTATTTATAAACGTACTATTATTTCTCTTGTGTAATTAAGTTGCATGTAAACAAAGTTCAATCTTTCTATTTATAAACGTACTATTATTTCTCATGTGTAATTAAGTTGCATGTAAACAAAGTTCAATCTTTCTATTTATAAACGTACTATTATTTCTCTTGTGTAATTAAGTTGCATGTAAACAAAGTTCAATCTTTCTATTTATAAACGTACTATTATTTCTCTTGTGTAATTAAGTTGCATGTAAACAAAGTTCAATCTTTCTATTTATAAACGTACTATTATTTCTCTTGTGTAATTAAGTTGCATGTAAACAAAGTTCAATCTTTCTATTCATAAACGTACTATTATTTCTCTTGTGTAATTAAGTTGCATGTAAACAAAGTTCAATCTTTCTATTCATAAACGTACTATTATTTCTTTTGTGTAATTAAGTTGCATGTAAACAAAGTTCAATCTTTCTATTTATAAACGTACTATTATTTCTCTTGTGTAATTAAGTTGCATGTAAACAAAGTTCAATCTTTCTATTTATAAACGTACTATTATTTCTCTTGTGTAATTAAGTTGCATGTAAACAAATTTCAATCTTTCTATTTATAAACGTACTATTATTTCTCTTGTGTAATTAAGTTGCATGTAAACAAAGTTCAATCTTTCTATTTATAAACGTACTATTATTTCTCTTGTGTAATTAAGTTGCATGTAAACAAAGTTCAATCTTTCTATTTATAAACGTACTATTATTTCTCTTGTGTAATTAAGTTGCATGTAAACAAAGTTCAATCTTTCTATTTATAAACGTACTATTATTTCTCTTGTGTAATTAAGTTGCATGTAAACAAAGTTCAATCTTTCTATTTATAAACGTACTATTATTTCTCTTGTGTAATTAAGTTGCATGTAAACAAAGTTCAATCTTTCTATTTATAAACGTACTATTATTTCTCTTGTGTAATTAAGTTGCATGTAAACAAAGTTCAATCTTTCTATTCATAAACGTACTATTATTTCTTTTGTGTAATTAAGTTGCATGTAAACAAAGTTCAATCTTTCTATTTATAAACGTACTATTATTTCTCTTGTGTAATTAAGTTGCATGTAAACAAAGTTCAATCTTTCTATTTATAAACGTACTATTATTTCTCTTGTGTAATTAAGTTGCATGTAAACAAAGTTCAATCTTTCTATTTATAAACGTACTATTATTTCTCTTGTGTAATTAAGTTGCATGTAAACAAAGTTCAATCTTTCTATTTATAAACGTACTATTATTTCTCTTGTGTAATTAAGTTGCATGTAAACAAATTTCAATCTTTCTATTTATAAACGTACTATTATTTCTCTTGTGTAATTAAGTTGCATGTAAACAAAGTTCAATCTTTCTATTTATAAACGTACTATTATTTCTCTTGTGTAATTAAGTTGCATGTAAACAAATTTCAATCTTTCTATTTATAAACGTACTATTATTTCTCTTGTGTAATTAAGTTGCATGTAAACAAAGTTCAATCTTTCTATTTATAAACGTACTATTATTTCTCTTGTGTAATTAAGTTGCATGTAAACAAATTTCAATCTTTCTATTTATAAACGTACTATTATTTCTCTTGTGTAATTAAGTTGCATGTAAACAAAGTTCAATCTTTCTATTTATAAACGTACTATTATTTCTCTTGTGTAATTAAGTTGCATGTAAACAAAGTTCAATCTTTCTATTTATAAACGTACTATTATTTACCTTGTGTAATTAAGTTGTTTTTTCCCCTAGATAGGTTACTATTTTCAGTGACGGGTAATTCATTTTTTTTAATATTAATGTTTGTCAACTAAATGCGCACAATATTGTGTCAGTGCATAGCAAATCAGTCAAATTAAAGAAAAAAGGTCAGTCGTCGAACGGTTGGTTTTAAGTTGTATTTTACAAAAAAGAATCAAAGTTGAAAATTTTAATGAATTAAATTTTGGCTCTTTCCATCTGTTTTACATGGTCCTAATGTGAATTTTTTTTTTTTTTTATTGATTTAATATTAAAAGAAAAATTTAACTTGATCTCTGCTGTGCTATGAATCATATGAAGATTCAATATGTTAGCTGTTGAAATTAATCTTATATGAACAGTCAAAGTTGCACTTCTGTGTCATTTTTGTACGTTTTTTTTTTGTTTTTCTTAAGAGGTAATAGGATTTGGCCCAATGTTTAAGCTGGTTTGATCAAATTATTGTTTCCATTATGATTAATTTTCATTTCCACATTACATGACATTAAATTTATAAGGATTTGTTACTTCTTCAAAGCCCACATTTTTAGTTATACACTAAAAATTTGATTTCTGGACCACTAGCACACAGACTTCCTCCAAACTTTGAACGTTCATAGTTTGGTGGATAATTGAGCTACCAGAATGCATTTTATTTTTTTTTAAAGGTTTATGTGCCCACTGTAAGTTTTTAGATATAAAAAAAATTTTTTTAATTCTGTTTGGAATACCTACTGTAAGAGTAGTTTTCTGAAATTAATACACTTTTTGTTTGTACACTAATGTTTACACCTCTATACAATGATGATGCATCTGATCATATTTGACAGTTCCTATTCAAGAATAATATCACTGTACTACTGAAACGACCACTCTATTCAAGCGATTTTGCTTCATGTGACTTTTTTCCCCCCTTTTTTGCAAAGCTCAAGTGGATCACAAAGGAGTCAGTTTTGAAAGTGTGAAAGCCATCAAGAGAACAGTGCATGATGGTTGTTTTTTTTGTTTTACGGCATATCAACCTTTATCGGATTATTTAAGGCCGAATCCGGTCATTTTGATAAAAGTTTTCACGCTTCAAGTTCTTTATCTGCTGAAATATTTATTTATGGTGTTTGGTTTTGTATAGGAAAAATGTTGTTTTTGACTTTGCAGAACATGATTGAGTTTTGCAAAGGGAAAGGAAAAAAAACAATAACATCAATGTTTGGTGCAGTTTTGGTCAGGAAGCCGGTATCTTCAGAAAGCCTGATCTGGTAGCACCAGAGAGAAAGGTGGGAAAGTGCATTAGACTTGAGGAGGAGGAGGAGGAGAGGGGGGGGGGGGGTACTTTGTCATTTAGAATTGAAATAAATTGTTTTAACACAAGTCCCACTACTTTTCAGACCACTTGTATGCAAGATAAATTTATTCAAGTTTAACTTCAGATGGAAATCGATTTGCACAAGTTTCAGAAATCACTTTTCTAAATATCACTTTAATAAATCAATTAAAGTTCTATCAAACAATCGCCCCTTTGATAGACTCTCGGGGTTATAGAGTCTGTCTGCAACATTCCTTGATTGATTCAAGACCTTTAAGTTAAAATCAATAGCAGAAGAGCCATGAAAATGATTAGTTATAAACATCAACTCACATTCGATGACAAAGACTTTCCGCCGTGGAAATCGAAAGTTGGACTATAGCAAATATTTACCGATATTTTCGGAAACGAGACAAGAGAGAGTACTGGAACTGTCACAATACTACCTGTGAGGGGGTGGTAGAGAAAATAATAATTATAATTTGGTTGGTGTGGTTGTTTTGTTTTGCGACATATCAATCCTTTCTGGGTTATATAATGCCGAATCTGGTCATTTTGGTAAAAGTTTTTATGCTTCAAGTTCTTTATATCTTCAAATATTTATTCACGGTGTTTCGTTTCGTTGTTTTGTTTTACGGCATATCAACCCTTTTGGTTTGGTTGTTTTGTTTTATGGCATATCAACCCTTTTGGTTTGGTTGTTTTGTTTTACGGCATATCAACCCTTTTGGTTTGGTTGTTTTGTTTTACGGCATATCAACCCTTTTGGTTTGGTTGTTTTGTTTTACGGCATATCAACCCTTTTGGTTTGGTTGTTTTGTTTTACGGCATATCAACCCTTTTGGTTTGGTTGTTTTGTTTTACGGCATATCAACCCTTTTGGTTTGGTTGTTTTGTTTTACGGCATATCAACCCTTTTGGTTTGGTTGTTTTGTTTTACGGCATATCAACCCTTTTGGTTTGGTTGTTTTGTTTTACGGCATATCAACCCTTTTGGTTTGGTTGTTTTGTTTTACGGCATATCAACCCTTTTGGTTTGGTTGTTTTGTTTTACGGCATATCAACCCTTTTGGTTTGGTTGTTTTGTTTTACGGCATATCAACCCTTTTGGTGTGGTTGTTTTGTAGACGAAAAAAAATGGTTTGGTTTTCGGTTTTGCAGAACATGATTGAGTTTTGCAAAGGGAAAGAAAAAAAAACATCAATGTTTGGTGCATTTTAGGCCAAGAAGTTAGTATTTTCAAATAATGATAAGAGAAGATGGAATAATAATATTAATGTTATACACGTGATGATGATGGCTTTGTTATGAAAATGGGTTATAGAAACATAGGTTAGCGAAAGTGGCGAGAAATTAATAGCAATGTGGGGTAGGGACAGTAACAATAATGTGATAATGAGTAATGGATATGACGATGATGATAGTTGTCTGTTACGAAAGTAGGTTATCAAAATATTGGTTAGCAAAAGTGGTGAGAAATGAGTAGTGACACAACAGGAAGTGACTTTCTAAAAGGGTCTGAGAATAGGCAACATAAGAAAGACTAGATACTCGCTCTTTGGCTCTGTCTGAGAGGTGCAGCAGACGTGTTTCAAAAGGACTTCTTCCCTCCTTGGCAGAGGGGAAGCAGACTCATATTGCATGATACTCTAAGGGGAATTTAAAGAAAAATAAAGCTATAAAAACAATATTAAAACGAATACATGTGCTGCTGTTAATACATATACTAGCTGCAACACGTATGCAGAGATAACGTTTTTTTTTATTTTGCAAAATCATCCTACTTATAATGAATAGTTTGCATAATGGTTAGAGTTTGCTTATGGGTCGGGAGACTAGGGTTCAATCTATGGTAGAGTCATTTTTTTTTATGGAAATCGCTCCAGACAAGGCACAAAGCCACTTGATGTAAGGAGCAAGAAAAAAAATAAAATAAAAAATAAATACTACTTCAAGGTCAAAAAGTAGCCAATGGTAAGTGTTAGGTGGATAGATTCCGGTCCATACAAGAGAAAAAAAAAAATAAATAAATAAAAATAAAAAAAAAATGGTATTTGAGCATTTAGGTGAGAATCAAGGTTAAGTAGAGTAATCCGAGGAAAGGAATGGCGCTCTCCCCTACATCTTGGTGTAGTAGCCAATGAAAAAGGCTACCTTTCAGTCGCCCTCAACGAGTCGACCACTTTACTTTTGTCGGTATTCAAAGTTCGAGCAGGTCTCTGAAGTGCCCGAGAGTTGACAAGGAGAAAACTGTCAAACGCTAAATTGAAGACTGGCAGACGATAATAACAAACCATAGCTAAACAACTGTTATTAATTCGATGTTTATTTATTTATTTATTTTTTTGTCAAAGGAAACATTGTTAATGAAATGCTTTTAAATATATAAGATGATTTTGTTTGCTATTTTAAGCAAACGTTTGTTTTTTGGGTTTTTTTCAATGTTTTTTTTTACATTTTTTGTCAATGTGTGTTTTTTTTGTTAACATAAACACCGAAACAACTGTTTCTGAGCAATTTTTTTTTTCTTAATGAACGAACTGTTTTCGCAAATGGTTTTTTTTTTTTTTTTCCAATCTTTTTTGTTTTTTCTCCTTTTATAACAGTTTCTGGGTTAGAGTTTAGGGTCAGGGTTGCAGCTGGTCCAAAAGTTTTCTTGTGTACTGGTTCTGTTGCTGGTAGAAATCAATTAGTCCTTCGAGAGATTCAACAAACTGACAGCGATGATAGAAATTCATTTTTTTTGTTATTGAATGCGATTAATTTCTTCCAAAAGTTATCGGTTGCTTGCTGTAGCCTGATTGTCTAATGCTGCTAGCTGATTGGTTTATAGTTTTGTCAACTCTCGGGCACTTCCGAGACCCGCCCGAACGTTGACGACGCGAAGACATGGTGAGTCATCTATAAGAGTACCCTTCTTTTATAATGAAGGGATCCTTTTTACTTGGATGCCCATTGTCTAAGATCGTTCTTGCTGTCAGTTAAGGTAGCAGGTTCAGTTCAAGGAAAACCGGGAGGGGGGGGGGAGTGATAAGAATCGACTTGAAAAAGAGGTATAAATAAAGACCTGTCCAGAGATAGGCTTGTTTGGAAGTCAATTTCTAAAAGCCGTCCAACACATGCCAGCGGACATTAAGTCGAATATGATGATGGTGATGATCATGTCCTTTGTCTTGCAGAGAGAGAACATGTTAATTTATGACCTTGTCTAATGCAGTTTTTTTGTTTTTTGTGTGTTTCTCGGATGACTCAACTGCTTTCTTTCAACGATCTTGAAGTAAAATATCAAATTCAGAACAAGCCTTAAAGAATGCTACTTAAAGATGTTTAAACGGGTTCTTTCGTGGGAACTAATTGAGTGTAATTACGCCATTGTCATGCATTTATTACAGACGCTAAACAAGAGCGACACCGATCTGACAAATGTAAATTCAGTTAATCTGCACTTGTTAAACAACATGATCACATCAAAAGGACGGAGAATTAAAAAAATAATTTTTAAAATAAATAAAAACAAATAAAATTTTAAAAAATAAATACATTTTAAAAATTAAATAAATAAATAAATTTAAAAAAAATAAAAAATAAATAAATTTTAAAAAAATAAAAAATAAATAAATTTTTAAAAATAAATAAATAAAAAAAAATTTTTTAAATTTAAAAAATAAATTAAATTAAATTAAAAAAAATTATCTGCACTTGTTAAACAAGATGATCACATCAAAAGGACGGAGAATTAAAAAAGAAAATTAAAAAAAAAAAAAAAAAAGAAAATTTAAAGAAAAAAAATTAAAAGAAAATTCAAAATTAAAATTAAATAAAAAAAAATAAAAATAAAAAAATTAAATTAAAAAAAAAAAAAATTATCTTTCCATGTACAAAGAAGGTACTGGTATCGAATATGAACCAGTTTCCAAGAACCTCGTGTCGGCAGCGTTTGAGCATTTTACGTAAACAAATACAAAAACAAATACTGCCTATTAATTTTATTCCAAACTAGCAGGGCTACCAGGCGTTGCCCGGGGGGGGGGGGGAATAGTAAGTAATTTATTTTTATCCATAACAATCGATGTACTACTATTGCGAGGTAAATCTTACTGTAGAAATCTAAACAATTGAGATAAAACTTTATAAAAAAAAATAAAATAAAATAAAATACGAGAAGTTTCTGAATTTTTGAGATGAGGATTGATAATTTGGATTGTTCAGACTACTGTTCTCATCTTGAGTGTTATCCTCACAACGTTTAAGCCGATGTAATCTCCGACCTTCTTCAGGTGTATCATATTCTAAACTCTCACTGGCCAGGTTTCACTTCCAGAGATCACACTGCGTACACATGCCGGATAGACTCTTCCCTTGGTCGGATAGAGGTAACGCTCCGCTCGTTAGTAATGGCATAAGTTCCCTGAACTTACTCCATCCACCCCTAACTCTTGCAATCACACTAGCACCTGCTCCACCCTGTGCTCCAATGATATCACCAAAATAACAAACTTCGACAACCTCAATAACTTTGCAATGTTTGTAGTCTATCAAAATGGTAAGATACATGAATATTGAAATATAACAGAATAAAAGTATATTTTACATATTTTATTTTTATTATTATTATGGAAATCGCTCCAGACAAGGCGTAGAGCCACTTGACGTAAGGAGCTAAAAAAAATAAAAATTAAAAAATTAAAAAATAAATAAAAAATACTACTTCAAGGTCAAAAACTAGCCAACAATAAGTGTCAGGTGGATAGATTCTGACCCAGAAAACAGCAATTCTTCCCTCTTTGTCAGAAATATAGCTGTACCTACCCGACATAGACAGAGATTCGTTAATGTGATTTTAGGTTCATTTAAAAAAAAAAAAAAGAAAATAATGGTTAAGTTAGTAACGAGATGAGAAAAAAGTTCAAATTGTAAAAACTATAAATATGAGTGAAAGGGGGTCGACGCGTCTCTTATTGGTACAAAAAAATAAAATAAAATAAAATAAAAAAAAGAATAAATTAGCATCACAAGATTTCCATCGTCTATAAGATCTGTTTTCCGAAGGATTTCCAACGAGATCACTTCTCTACTAATTATAACTCGGTCATCTTCAAATCCAATGTTAACAAATTCTTGTAAAAAAAAACAATCACATAAGAAATGAGTTCATAACATTCATCAATATTAGTACTCCCATAGTGTTCGTCATCTTTCAGCTGACATTCATTTCAGTCTCATTCGTCAATATTAGTACTCCCATAGTGTTCGTCATCTTTCAGCTGACATTCATTTCAGTCTCATTCATCAATATTAGTACTCCCATAGTGTTCGTCATCTTTCAGCTGACATTCATTTCAGTCTCATTCGTCAATATTAGTACTCCCATAGTGTTTGTCATCTTTCAGCTGACATTCATTTCAGTCTCATTCGTCAATATTAGTACTCCCATAGTGTTCGTCATCTTTCAGCTGACATTCATTTCAGTCTCATTCGTCAATATTAGTACTCCCATAGTGTTCGTCATCTTTCAGCTGACATTCATTTCAGTCTCATTCGTCAATATTAGTACTCCCATAGTGTTCGTCATCTTTCAGCTGACATTCATTTCAGTCTCATTCATCAATATTAGTACTCCCATAGTGTTCGTCATCTTTCAGCTGACATTCATTTCAGTCTCATTCATCAATATTAGTACTCCCATAGTGTTCGTCATCTTTCAGCTGACATTCATTTCAGTCTCATTCATCAATATTAGTACTCCCATAGTGTTCGTCATCTTTCAGCTGACATTCATTTCAGTCTCATTTGTCAATATTAGTACTCCCATAGTGTTCGTCATCTTTCAGCTGACATTCATTTCAGTCTCATTCATCAATATTAGTACTCCCATAGTGTTCGTCATCTTTCAGCTGACATTCATTTCAGTCTCATTCGTCAATATTAGTACTCCCATAGTGTTCGTCATCTTTCAGCTGACATTCATTTCAGTCTCATTCATCAATATTAGTACTCCCATAGTGTTCCTCATCTTTCAGCTGACATTCATTTCAGTCTCATTCGTCAATATTAGTACTCCCATAGTGTTCGTCATCTTTCAGCTGACATTCATTTCAGTCTCATTCATCAATATTAGTACTCCCATAGTGTTCGTCATCTTTCAGCTGACATTCATTTCAGTCTCATTCGTCAATATTAGTACTCCCATAGTGTTCATCTTTCAGCTGACATTCATTTCAGTCTCATTCGTCTTTATCCTCGAATTGCTCTTGGCCTTGATAAACGGTGACTCAATAGTAAAAAAAAAAAATTTTTTTAAATTAAAAAAGTCAACCGTCAGGGACGGCAATATTTCTTTTGCCAAATATCCTACTGTGGCGAAAGTGATGGTCCTGAGCCAGGATCAAGCGGTGGAAGTGGGCCCCCGACTTGCTCCCCCCCCCCCCCCCCCGCTATAAAAGGATCCGTCTTTGCTTGGCATGTAGTTTGAAAAAAATGGATAAATGTCAAGCAAAGCGGTTGCGAGCAAGGATCGAACTCACGACCTATGAGAAACGGAGCGACTAGTTGTTGCACTGAAGTGGGCGAGTCCATCTTTATAAGAAGAGTATGAACCCGGAATTGTCTGTGTTCTCATTGGTCAAAAGGAATTGACTGAGATTATTAAATGTCTGACATCTGATGACTTGAGAAGGAAGAAGAAAGGAGAAAAGAGAGGAGTGAGAGACAACGTCGAGTTATTTGTGAGCCACATTTTTTTTTTTTTTTTGAAGCATCAGAGAGATCGTTGGTTTTCAACCAGTGGAACGGAGCTTCCAAATACCCTCCAATCCCCTCTTTCACCTACACACATATAGGGTTCGCCTTGATCCACAAAGTAAGACATTCGCATTGTTCCGAATGCTAAAAGTTCGAAACAGCTTTTAAGAATACGTGTTATAACCCGCCAGAGTTCAACGCTTGACTGAACCGTTTTCCATATCGAAAATAGTGAAACATCAGTTTCTAACCAACAAAGTAATTGCATCACAAACTGTTCAATTTAATCCGAAAAGCAACAATTAAGTAATTCTTTTATTCGGTTATTTTTTTCTTCTTCTCAATCTCTTTAATTTGATCTTCCTTTGGAATGTACGGAATGAATTGGATAGACATAGTTAAAAAATAATTCAAAAGATTCAGAAACACCGCGAGCAAGACTGAACAAAAAGAAGAATGGATATCTGTAAAATGTGTCAATCTCAGTTTACTTATATTTTCGTTTCTTTTTTTTTTTGCGGTGATGGGGCATCCTACCGAATGTCAGACATACACCCGCTATTTCAAAGACTCCAACCGAGAGATCTTTTTTAGGACTCTAAACGTCCCTTTAAGTGTAATATTTGTTTGTATCTCCATGCACTTGGTTCACAGGGTATATTCGCCAGGTAGTGTTTTAAATTCTTTTTCATGAGACCGGTTGCTCCTATGATTACCGGAATGATTTAGATCTTCCTAAGATTCCAATTTCTTTTCATCTTGTACATAAGACCTTGGAATTTTGTTATCTTCTTCCTTTCGGTTCTGTTTAAGCCAGCATAATTACGGACACAGACTTCAACTAGGGTTGCTACTTTCTCTCTGGGTTTTTACCCCGCCCAATAAACCGGTATTGTCCGGGCCTTTGGGTCTGGATTTACGCCGGTTCATCGGTTGTCCGTCCTGTGCAGTTCTAGGAGGTGCACCCTCCCAGGCTTTGCCTCCCCTCTTTGGGGAGGGTGTAAGTTTATTGCTTACTGCCTGAGGCGCTCCTACTGGGGAATGCCGACGGGGCTGCCCAGGCCATTTTTAAACGGCCAGAGTGCTCAAATTCTCGAGCGCTGGTTCTTTCCCACTTTCCTGACCTTGTGTCACATCTTACCTTGTGGGAGGAAGATAAATAGTCTTAGCAATGAAAAAATGAAATTTCAAACGTAGGTGCGACTGACTAACACAAACGTAACCCTAACCGTGAAAGAAAATACTGTTTTAAACTTAAGCATGACTGACCGATACAAAGAGCCTCTTATTATGTATCAAAAAACAACCTTTTCCTATTAACTTGCCTCCCCGCGAGGGCAAAATTAGACACATGGTCGGTTTTTAATGTGGAGAAAATCCAGCTCGCAAAAAGGGGCACTCTGGATTGAGACAAAATTAAAAACTGCCTCGTTCTAAAAGAACTTCTTCGCAGACCGAGGACAGAATACACTAGGTGTAGCATCAGAACAGATACTACACTTTCTTCTTAGCCAAAAGGCCAAGAAAAGCGAGTATTGATTTACTCCTCTCCAGGAGTTAGGCACAAGGCCAGTTTTTATCTTACTCCCACAAGTAAGATGTGACCCAAGGTCGGGTCGGGAAAATGGGGTTTAAAAATTGCCTGGGCAGCCCCGTCGGCATTCCCCGGTAGGGGCGCCTCAGGCAGTAAGCAATGAACTTACTCCTCCCCAAAGAGGGGAGGCAAAGCCTGGGAAGGTGGACCTCCCAGAACTGCACAGGACAGACCCATTGACCGGCGGAAATCAAGACCCGAAGGCCAAGACAACACCAGTCTATGGGGTGCAGTATCCATCGGAACAGATACTACACTTTGATCTTAGCCAAAAGGCCAAGAAAAGTGAGTAGATATAGTGACATTCCCTTCAATTTCATGTTGTGATACCCCATTTTGGGGTTATTCTGATAAAATTTGGATGTAAAAAAAAAATTTCTGAAATGTAATCTATTTTCTTTATAAATATACAATTCTTTCTCTTGTGTCGGTAATAATTTTGTTTCGTTTCGAGGTTACTTAAAGTTAGCTTACTTTTTTCGCTGACAGATAATTTATTTTTAATGTTAATCAACTTAACATGCAAACTACTGTGTGCATATTAAGTTGATTAACATTAAATTGCATATAAAAAAAAAGTCTTATCTTTAAAAAGGGCCACTCGTCAATATTGCGGGCTTTATATAGTTTTCCACAATAAAATCTAAGTTTAAAACTAAAGTGAATGAAATTTTTGCCCCATTATCAAATTGTGTTTTTGTCCATTTTTACATGGTCTAAATCAGAGGGTTTTTTTTTTACTATCAAAAAGATTTAACTTGATTTCTACTTTACCATGAATCAGTAAAAAGATCCAGTGTGTTAGCTGTCGAAACGAATCTTACATGAAGAGTCAAAGTCGCATTTCAATGTCATTTTTGTACGTTTTTGAGAGATAATGGTATTTTTCCAAATTTTTAGGCTGGCTTGATCTAATTTTCATTTACCACAAGATGACATAACATTTGTAGGGATATAGACTGAAAATTGGCTTCTGGACCAATAACACACAAGACGATAGATTTTCTATTTTCCAAGAAACTTTGAACAGTCATAATTCGACTGCTAACTGCTACGAAAATAAATTTGCTATCGTTTATACTTTACAAAGTTCTAATTTTTTTTAGACATAATAAAATCAGAATTTTGGATTGGGATGCCTTATTTTATAGAAATTCACAGACATGTAATAAACTACTTGCTTACTGACTTTCGCCTCCTCCTCACTGATTTCCTTGATATCAAGGGAGGCGTGAGAGCGCTCTATCCCTTAATAGACTTCAAGAATGGCCTATGCTGGAAATCTCATTTCTTTGATCAATCATAACTAAAAAACCAATAAACCAAATTAGTTAAAACTTTGCACAAAATTTTTTATTTTGATAGGTTCTATAAGTGTGTAGAATTTCAGCATCATTAGTCAAGGCAACCCAGAGATCCAGAAAGGTCAGGCATGATTTTGTGTTATTCGTGTGTACATACTTACGTATGTGCCACCCTGTATCTCACCAACTATTTGATGGATTCAGCTGATTTTTGGCAGAGATAGAGGTTCTAGGGTCTAGTTGATGGCATTTTAATTTCAGTTTACCATATACCTTAGTTTTCCAGAAAATTCCAAAAAACCTTATGAGAAGACATTGTATCGAGGCATAGCCTTCACAAAAGTAGTGACATTCCATGAAAAATGCCAGTATACTGAAATCATATGCCCTTAATAGGGTTAAGATGAAAATTCATATACACTAAATGTACAAAAGCAAGGAAATTCCCAAATTTTTACACTTTTATTGTCATTAAGGGTATGAATACATATCAACCAAACCATTTCATTATCACATCACTACAGTATAAATCTCTATGCATGAGTGGATGAAGTGTGTGAGGTGCGCTGAAGAAAAATTCCTACAAGTAAAATACATAGCCCTGTTGTGCTCGCATACCCTTAATAACAATAAAAGTGTAAAACTTTGGGAATTCCCTTGCTTTTGTACATTTAGTGTATATTAATTTTTATCTTAACCCTATTAAGGGCATATGATTTCAGTATACTGGCATTTATCATGGAATAAAATCAGAACACATGTAATAAACTACTTGCTTACTGACTTTGGCCTACTCACTGATTTCCTTAAATAAAAAAAATCATTTATATATATATATATATATTATATATATATATATAAAAATCATTTATATATATATATATGAGAGAGAGAAAGATTAGTTGCATTCCAATGACTAAGAAAAAAACCTCAGTCCACATTCAACTTCATTGAGCCTGTAATATGAAACAATTTGGATAATAGAAAAAGGGATATATGCCTTAAAAATATACATTCTTTATATAAAACCTGAAATATTGTGTGTGTGTTAACACAATAATCAATTCAGAAAATGTCTTATCTGAAGAGAAAAACTCTAAGACATTTCACAGCTGTTAAGTAATATCTTCACGGTTTTTCGAATGATTTAATGTGGTGTTGCATTTATATAAGTTTACATAAATATTTATGAATTGATTTTCAATCTCAAGTGTTGTGTCAATGGACAAAGCCGATTAAAACGATGCATCAAATGCATCTAAAAACTTTTGCGTTCTATATTCAACAGACATCGTCTCCATATTATTTATTTAATTGCATGTTACGAAAGCAACAGTACTGCCTGCGTTTGTGACATACACCATTTAGTATACAAAGTAAGGTTAAAAGGTAGTATAAAGTCCTGAACATAAAAAAAAATTGTGTACAGGCGATAAATATTGTTTCCTGTTTTTGTTAAATATTAGAAAATTTGGAAGAATTTTGAGTAAAAGTCTAATTAGTTTTACGCATGTAAGGTAAGGTAAGATATTATATTGCTTAATGGCATATCAACCCTAAAGGTCATTTCATGCCATGAATGTAGAAGGAAATATCCTTCATTTGAGTCTTAAGTCAGTGGGTCATTTATAGTCATTAGTTAAGAGTTTTGGTATTTTGAATTGTTGTCATTTTGGTGAAGGTTTTTATGCTTCGAATGTTTAATCATGGTTTATCAAAAAAAAAAAAAAAAAAAAAAAAAAAATGAATAAAATCTAATGTAACGTTTTGTTTTTGTTACATTAAAAACCTTTAGCCCGGTCTCGTAAATTAATTATATATATATATATATATATATATATATATATTACTGTTTCATATATACATACATATAAAATGATATATCCAGAAAAAGACAGCAACATTATGTTAGTAAGGTAAGATATTGCTTAATGGCACATCAACCCTTTTTGGGTCATTTCATGCCATGAATGTAAAAGGAAATATCCTTCATTTGAGTCTTAAGTCAGGGGGTCATTTATAGTCATTAGTTAAGAGTTTTGGTATTTTGAATTGTTGTCATTTTGGTGAAGGTTTTTATGCTTCAAATGTTTAATCATAGTTTTTGGTTTGGTTGTTTTACGACATATCAACCATTTTCGGGTTATTTAATGCCGAATCTGGTCATTTTGGTGAAGGTTTTTATGCTTCAAGTTCTTAATATGTTTAAGTATTTATTCATGGTGTTTGGTTGAGTGAAAGGGGGGGGAGAGGGAAGAAGAGGGGAGAGGGAAGAAGAGGGGAGAGGGAAGAAGAGGGGAGGGAAATTGTTTTTGTTTTTGATTTTTCAGAACATGATTGAGTTTTGCAAAGGAAAAAAAAACAATAAAACATCAATGTTTGGTGCATTTTGGGTCAGGAAATCAATAACTTCAGACAGCCTGATTTGGTAGCGCCAGCAGGTTCTATTCAACCCATAGATGGGGCCCTTACAGGTACTACCACTCCGGGCCAGAGTGAACCTGGGAGCAATGGCAACTAAGGGGCAACTCCACATTCCCCTACAGCTCCTAAATGGAGGTCTCACCACTGGATGTCTTTTAAGGTCATACCCAGGACCTTTACACATGTAAGCTGAAGAAGAACACACCTGAAATGTGTAAATGATCGCGAGTAGTGAACAATCGAGTTGTCCAAGAAACGGAAGTTGGAGAAGGAATGGTATATACAAAAATCGGAGAGTTACTAAGTATTAATTAAACGAACTGAAGTCTTGTAGTTAATAATTTATTTATAAAAAAAATTTTTTAAATAAAATTTTAAAAATTTAATTATGTATAAAAAAATTTTCATGTTAAAGTCTAATTAGTTTTACGCATATAAGCTTAATAAGAACACGCTTGAAATGTGTAAATAATCGCTAGAGATAAAAAAAAATGGCGTCTTCAAACAATTGTGTTATTTATATAAACAACTCAAGAATCAAATTTCTAATTAATTCTTCAAAAACGGATATTATATTGATAAAGGTAAGCTAATAATTCATTAAATAAAAAATAAAAAATAAATAAACAAAATAATAAAGAAAAAAAAAAAATGTTCAAACCAAAACATCAGACAACAGTAAAATTTGACGTAAAATCTGGTGACTTGTTATGGCAAGTCACCTAACTCTCCCAGCCATAAATAGCAGCAGGTACTGCTCTTAGGGGGAAGTCAATATTCCAGCAGACAGCACTGACTGTCAGACCGAACAGTCTTGTTGGTAACCCTCCAAGTTATATATATTTTGAACTACTGTCCTTTATACCGATCACGTGCGCATTCACAATCTCATATTTGAAGGTGTGAAACAACAACAAACCCCTTTGGCCCGGCTGCAACAACAGAAGCCGGGAAGAAAAAAAAAAAATACAAATCCAATGACATCAGGATATATGACACCGATGAGGCCAAGTTTTTGGCGAAATATCTGTATCACTTTAAACTAACATAAAAAAAAAAAAAAAAAAAAAAATGGAAGTTTATAATAAAAAAAAGGAAAAAAAAAAATCGGTTTCGATTTATTTATTTTTTTTTTTAAATTGATATCGCATCTTTAATGCTTCAAAAAGGTATTTATTTTACCTATTCCTTATTAAATTTAACAATAGATGCTTCTTAAAAAAAAAATATGAACCTTAAAACATATTTGTTTTTATTTTTTTTTTACTCAATTTCTCTATATTTCTGGCCCATAACGAGGCCACACGACTACAACAAAACAAAGATAACGAAGCCGAACAATTACATCTGAACACAAAAGAACAAAGAAACCACCTGCATAACACGGAAAGAAATACATCAATTTGTTTAATAAACAATATGCAACTGGAAGGCGGCATGCCCAAAGGAAGTTGCATAGGCGACCTGCTGGGAAAATGTGTGACCACATTAGTGTCCGTAGGCACTGGATAGAGATCAACCAAGTTTCCCCCCCCCCCTGTTTATGTATACCAGTGTTCATAGTCTTTCTGTTAAGCAGAACAGCAATATAATTTTTTTTATATAAAAAATAAAACAGAAAGCATCAAGTGGTCTTGTTAAATAATAAGGGGGAGGGGCAGAGAGAGAGGGCCCTAAAAGGTGGGAGGAGTAGCAGGGAAATCGGAAATGATGTCACTTCCGTTCGGGGCTGTTTCTGTCTCTTCTGTTCCAGACGATCAGGAAAGGAGGACGTGAAAAGCAAGTCCACTGCCGAGTGGCTGAGGCCGGCGCACAGTGACGCACTTGGCCTGAATAGTTTCCCCAGTAATTAATTCTTTCTCTCTCGTGCAAGCAAACCCAAAACGCGTCATCTGTTTTGTGTTTAAATAAACGTTCTTAAAACTAGACCGGCGTCTAGTGTTATCGTTCAGAGCCCAAGACACACTGAACACGAACTTGGGTAGACACCCGTTAAGGTAAGCAGAAATATACAACATCACCGATATGGAGTAGACACCAGTCTTAGAAATGAAGAATTTAAAAAATAAAATGCTCAAACCAAAAAGTCTACCGGACAAAAATAAAAGCTAATAAAGTTCGACGTAAAATCTGGTGACTAAAACGAAACAAAAGATGCCACCTGTGTAAGCGGAAGAATTACACCCAGTGGCTACATGCACCACAAACCTATCTTACTCTAACCATTCGTCGCAACTAACAATAATCTTTTATATACCAGTGACTGTCTTGCTTTTAAGCATGGCAGCAAATATACATTTTTTTAATTTTTTTTTTTTATATTAAAACAAATTTAAAAAAAAAAAAAAAAAAAAAAAAAAAAAATCTAGAATCAGATTTCTAATTAATTTCTCAAAAATGTAAAATGTCGGAAACTTGTGTATATTATGTTGATAAAGTAAATAATTACGCAATAAGTAAATAATTCATTTAATAAAAAGCAAAAAAAAAATTTTTAAATAAAATAAACAGAAAAACAAAATGATTGAAATAAAACTGAAAGCATTTAGTGGTCTTAAAATTTTTAGAAAATGTTCAAACCAAAATGTCTACCAGACCAAAAATAAAAGCTGATAAAATTCGACGTGATATCTTGCGACTACAACGAAACAAAGATGCCACCTGTATAAGCGGAAGAATTTTTAATAAGCAAAATATTCATTTAATTAAAAGCAAAAGAAAATTAAAATAAATAAATTAAAATAAAACAAAGCATCAAGTGGTCAAAACTAAAATGTCTACCAGATAAAAGTAAAAACTGATAAAGTTTTAAAAAAATAAAATATAATAAAATAAAAATTAAAAAAAAATTTTTAGAAAAATTTAAAATTAAAAAAAAAAAAAAAAAAAAAAAAAAAAAAAAAACTTACTTCATACTTTGGTTCCGCCATTTATGTAGTTTTAAAATGGTCTAAATTCAGAGTATGACACCTGTCGGGTAGAAAAAAAGAAAAGAAAAAGAAAATAAATATGGATCATGAAAAGAACGTTATCAATAACAGCGATACAAGTTTAACATTTCTTTTATTCACACAATGATCGTCAGAACATGGTCTGATTAATCGATTTGTATGAGAAACAGACAGTTACCATGGAAAATTGATTATGTGTCGGCACTGATCTAACATATAAAGTTAGATTGACGGATTTTTTAAGTCAAACTCTAATAGCAATCCACTGAATATATCGATGCGATTCAAACTAGTCTATTTTTCATCATCGTATTCAGTTGAACTTCAGTTTTACATGCTGGCATGCGTTGAACTGATTTAAGAAATTGACCTCCAAACTAACCTATCGCTGGCCAGGTCTTTATTTATCCCTCTTTCTCTAAAGTCCATTTTTATCACTTCCTATGTTTGCCCCTGTGAACTGGACCTGCTACCTCAACTGTTCTACATCTAACCCAAGAACTCATTCATTCTTTCAATATGGCCATTCAAGTTACCTGTTCTGCACACATCTCCCTATACTGTCCAGATTTAATCTTCCTCTGAGGTCATCAGAACTAAGCCTGTCTTTAAGACTCACATTACACATCCATCGTATTATTCTCATATCATTTCTCTCCATGCAACGCGTGTCCTCAACTCTCATTAACAGAGTTGCACTTCCATACATCATCACACTGCGGACATAAGGATAATATATAAGTAAAGTTTTAGTTATGCAAGAATGTCTTAATGTTTATGAATTTTCAAATGAAATCAAAGTAAAATAAATAGTGGTAGCAGTTGTGACCAATAGGTCATTGATACGTTCAGTATATATCTCTGTATCTATCTATCTCTATATCTCTGTATCTATCTATCTCTATATCTCTGTATCTATCTCTCTCTATATATCTCTGTATCTCTCTCTATATATCTCTGTATCTATCTCTCTCTATATATCTCTGTATCTATCTCTCTCTATATATCTCTGTATCTATCTCTCTCTATATATCTCTGTATCTATCTCTCTCTATATATCTCTGTATCTCTCTCTATATATCTCTGTATCTCTCTCTATATATCTCTGTATCTCTCTCTATATATCTCTGTATCTCTCTCTATATATCTCTGTATCTCTCTCTATATATCTCTGTATCTCTCTCTATATATCTCTGTATCTCTCTCTATATATCTCTGTATCTCTCTCTATATATCTCTGTATCTATCTCTATATATCTCTGTATCTATCTCTATATATCTCTGTATCTATCTCTCTCTATATATCTCTGTATCTATCTCTCTCTATATATCTCTGTATCTATCTCTCTCTATATATCTCTGTATCTCTCTCTATATATCTCTGTATCTCTCTCTATATCTCTCTATATCTATATATCCATATAAACTATGAGACTAAAAATATACTTTTAGAGAAATTAACCTAAAGTGAAATGGTTTAAGCTCAATATACGAGATAGAATTACTTATAAAGATAAATGAAGGAAGAGAGATAAAGAATTTTTATATTTTAATTCCTCTTTTCTGAAATTTAAGCCAAATAGGTAAAGATAAAGTATTTATTCCACTTGAATTCTCTTGGAAAGTGAAAGCCGGAACTAAAATGCATTGTATGGCGTTCTAATTCCTTATTATTTTGAATAATTCATATTACCATATATATATATATATATATATATATATATATGAAGAAAGAGAGATAAAGATGTGCGGATGACAAATCTATTTCATCTTTGATTGTTCAATGCAAGGTGTACTCGATAAAAACATGTGTATTTTTCTTTCCTTAAGCCAGGCTTTTTACAGGTACACCTTGCATTGAACAATCGAAGATGAAATAGATTTGTCATCCGCACATCTTTATCTCTCTTTCTTCATATATATATATATATATATATATGGTAATATGAATTATTCAAAATAATAAGGAATTAGAACGCCATACAATGCATTTTAGTTCCGGCTTTCACTTTCCAGGAGAATTCAAGTGGAATAAATACTTTATCTTTACCTATTTGGCTTACATTTCAGAAAAGAGGAATTAAAATATAAAAATTCTTATATCTTTATATCTCCTGTGCACTTATTTTCATAAGTGCATAGATGTTTAAAGCGAATGATTAAGACATGTAGCAATGGCAACTAATGAATAAAATGAGCTACATATACTCTCTCTCTCTCTCTCTCCTCTCTCCGGAGAGCTTCATCACATCATTGAGAACAAAACCTCTGTCTACGATCCTGACACACAGGAAAGTCAAATACATAAAGCCAATCCCAAACCACAGTGAGGTATTTGTAAAACAAACGCAGGGATGCAACAATGCGGCGATGGGACAGGGGCTGGAGCTTGGTATACTGTGTGGAACCTATTAAGTTGGAGATTTTTTTTTGTACTCGGTCCAAAGGGGGGGGGGACTAGTGGTTGGAGCGTCTGCCCAGATATAGCTACAATACTCCATGCAGGTGGGGGGGGGGTAGTATTTGTTCTGGTCAAGAGACCATCTTACCAGGCATTACCTCATCCTTGAGAGTGTGTGTGGGGGGGGGGGTATATATTGTTAATCATGATACCATCATCCCAGGCTAGCAAAAATATGCGACCAGATGGAGCATATATTTGCTAGTCATAATAAACAGATTTCGATTTGCAAAAGGACATCTCATTGATTAACTAAGCGTTTTCAATGATTGTTTTCATTTTAATATAATAAACAGATTTCGATTTGCAATTTGGTAGAACAATCCTTTCCATGCTATTTGCATTCGAGACGGGCTTTCTCTTCTTTCATCAGATGGAAATCTGTCCGACAAGCGACAAGTTCTGTCTGCTGAAAAACAAATAGCACGGAGATTCAAAATGCAAAAGGACATCTCATTGATTAACTAAGCGTTTTCTAATTCAATGATTGTCTTTATTATATTAAAATGAAAACAAACAGCAAAGAAAACATTTTACTATCTATTACTTATGACTTTAAATTTGATAATTATAGAAAGTTTTTAAAAATCGAATTTAACAAGCCGCGCGTGCGTGCGTGCGTGCGTGCGTGGTCCCCCTTTGTATGCGACTCGATGTGGCGAGTGTAAAATGCAATAAATTTGGGCAATTTGGAGCATTTTTGACCCTCCTTTGACCTCCTGGGGGCGCGAACCAGAATTTTTCTGAGGTCAAGGATGCTCATTTTATATCCAGAACAATTGCCTCTACATTTTTACCAAGTTTCAGAGAAATTGAATGGATGGATGAAAAGTTATGGGGCAAAAAATGTCATTTTTTGCCATTTCGGGGCCTTTTGACCCCCTAGGGGGGGGGGGGGGGGGGTAACCAGATTTTTTATTCCAAAATCGGAGAATGTCACTTTCTAACCTGACCAAAGTTACAACTTCATGCAAAATTTCAGAGAAATTCAATAGATGCTTGCGGAGAAAAATCCGGACGGACGGACATGCCTCAAAACATAAGTGCCCCGATTATTAAATCGGGGGACCAAAAAATAGGGGGTTCAGGGATGGGCACTGGAGTTTCTTGGGTTCCACAATTTTCCAGGCCAACACTGTGACACGGTTCCCATTAGTAATTGTGTGTATATACATGTACACATGCGTGTTGATTTGACATTATATAGAGTTTAAATTCTCTTCTCTCCCCCCCCCCATGTTAATTGACGGTGGCCTAGGGGTTAAATACCACGCTGCAGAATCAAATGTGACTTTGTAACAGAGTTTTAATACTTTGTAACAAAGTTTTAATACTTCGTAACAGAGTTTTAATACTTCGTAATTTCAAATTTGAGCACAACAGACCAACTGGCAAAGCGACAAAATGCAATTTCAGACTTGAGCATGACCAACAAATGCGCGAGAGAACCCTATCTAAGAATGATGACAACTAATCCTAAGCCCATCATTTTAAAAAGAAACTATGCTACAATGCGAACTCTTTTCATGGAATGAGACTAATCCGCTTAAATAGTGAAGGAAAAGATCTTCATACAAAACAAAATCTTATATCAAATAATCTAAGGATGATTGACAAAACAATCGCCGCCTTGCAGGTCTTATTACAACAGAATTTCGAAGGAAGGAAGAAAACATATTTGAACTTGAGTATTTTCAATATTTATCAATCGGTTGGGGGGGAGGGGTATAGGATTAGCATGTCTTTCAATCCAATATATTTATTAATTGTGTGAGCGAACACACAGGCACGCTCCAAAAACAATATTTTAAAAAAAAAGCGATCATATTTCTGTAAGAAACGAGGCTCCAGACGAGAAAAATAAAAAATTGCAAAAATAGCGGTCAGATCATTTTTTAGTTATTTTTTGTTATTTTTTTTTTAACATAGTTCACCCCCAAACAAGGCAGGCTGCCACTGTAGACGTAAGGGCGAAAGTTTTTTTTTTGGGGGGGGGACATCCTCAATTAGGAGGAAGCGAGATGCTTGTTCACATTAGTCTTAATTTTCTGCGCGTCGGTACACTCGGGGAAACAGGGAGGGAGTTCCAAAGGCCGGCAGCTCGAGGAATGAAGCTATTGGAGTATTGATTTACTCCTCTCCAGGAGTTAGGCACAAGGCCAGTTTTTATCTTACTCCCACAAGTAAGATGTGACACAAGGTTGGGTCGGGAAAGTGGGGTTTAAAAATTGCCTGGTTCCCCGGTAGAGGCGCCTCAGGCAGTAAGCAATAAACTTACTCCTCCCCAAAGAGGGGAGGCAAAGCCTGGGAAGGTGGACCTCCCAGAACTGCACAGGACAGACCCATTGACCGGCGTAAATCAAGACCCGAAGGCCAAGACAACACCAGTATGGGGTGCAGTATCCATCGGAACAGATACTACACTTTGATCTTAGCCAAAAGGCCAAGAGGGATTTTATTTACTCCTCCCCAGGAGTTAGGCACAAGGCCAGTTTTATCTTACTCCCACAAGTAAGATGTGACCCAAGATCGGGTCGAGAAAGTGGGGTTTGAAAAGCCAGCGCTCGAGAGGTGAGCACTCTGGCCATTTAAAAATTGCCTGGGCAGCCCTGTCGGCATTCCCCGGTAGGGGCGCCTCAGACAGTAAGCAATAAACTTACTCCTCCCCAAAGAGGGGAGGCAAAGCCTGGGAGGGTGGACCTCCTAGAACTGCACAGGACAGGCGTGCAGTATCCATCGGAACAGATACTACACTTTGATCTTAGCCAAAAGGCCAAGAGGGATGTAAAAGGCTCTCCAGTATCTGGGGACCTCCAGTGAATGGATGGGATCTAGCTGATTATCAGGTTAGTCGAGTGTATTTACGTCAAAGGGGCACCAGAGCAGCAAGTTCATCAGAGCACATTCTATTTAAATACTTGTAAAATAAACACAAGGTTACAACATTGCAGTGATGGGACAGGGGCTGGAGCTTGGTGGATAGTGATGGACCTATTAAGTTGGTGATTCTTTTTTGGACCTTGTCTAAGAGGGAGAGACTAGCAGGTGATGCACCAGCCCAGATGTGGCAACAATACTCCATGCATGGGCGGATGGTGGCTTTGTAGAGATATAGGATACTGTCAGGTGCGAAAAGTTTTCTAGCACGGTAGAGGGAGCCCACCTTCTTTGCAGCAGCCTTGGCAATATCTTCTATGTATTTGTTCCAATTCATGTTACCTGTGAATGTTAAGCCGAGGCGTTTGAACGTTGGACTCTCAGGTAGGGTGTTATTTGCCGTGGCAACCGGTGGTTGGAGAGGTTTCTTTTAGTTATTGAAGGAAAGGATCTTTGTCTTAGCAGCATTTAATGTTACCATCCATTTTTGACCCCAATCCACTACAGACTGGAGGTCACTTTCTAAGGATTCAGCCATTGCCTCGGATATGTGCACGTCACGAGAGTAGAGTGTGGTGTCGTCAGCAAATATACCCATCTCGAAGTTATAAAACATTACTTTAGAGAAATGACATCTTTAAATGCTATATTTATAAACCAACAGCATTAGCGCAAACACAAACCACACCTCAAAAATATACATTAAAAAAAAAAAATTTCTGTGAAAAATGGATTTTAAAAAGAAAATAAATTAAAAAAAAAAATTTTTTTAAAGTTTTGTGACCATCTCACACTCATCGTTGGCTAGTTTTTGACCATGAAGTAGTATTTCTTTTTTTTTTTTAGCTCCTTACATTTACATCAGTGGCTTCATACATTGTCTGGAGCGATCTCCATAAAAATATATATATATATATATATATATATACTGGGTGCATCAGGTATATGAGAACATCGCGTAATGTCGTTATTGTTACGTTATATTAATTATTTTTATTCTTTTTTTGCAGATAATGAAAAATGGCAGATAATAATGTAACGGAACAAATGAAAAGACAGGCTGTAATTGTCGCAATAAAGGCAGATCATAGCGATTTACAAATCGCACAATTTCTTAAAGTCGCCCGTTCTTTTGTTTATAAAGTTCGTAGGGAGTTAGAAGAAAATGATGGTGATTGTAAGCAGGTTGCTAAACGTAAAAAGCACGACCAACGGTCAGACACGATTAGAACACCTGAATTTATTCATCAAGTTCAGAATATTATTGATGAGAGCCCCCAAAAGTCAATGAGGTCCATCGCAAAAGACCCGAATGTTTCAGAAGCCACAATTCGAAGGACTGTTCATGAAAATCTTCGTTACAAGTCTTATGTGATGAGGAGAGGCCAGTTTATGTCCGAGACCACCAAAGAGAATCGTTTGATAAGGTCCAAGAGGCTGTTAAACAAACTGAAACATCCTGTTGAGCAAGGCATGCTTTGGTTTTTCTCAGATGAGAAAAACTTTGATCAAGATCAAAAGGTAAACAGAAGGAATGACAGATGGCTGTGTAATGACCCTTCCGAAGTTCCAACAGTCATGCATACAAAATTTCCTGCAACTGTTATGGTTTTGGGGGTTGTTAGCAACGAAGGACATGTGATGCCACCACACTTCTTTCGGCAAGGACTAAGAGTCACTTCTGCTGCTTACATTGAAGTCTTGGATACTGTTGTTAAGCCCTGGATCGATAGAGTAACAAATGGAAGGCCCTACATCTTTCAACAAGACTCTGCACCAGCACATAAGGCTCAAAACACTCAGGAATGGTTGGCGGATCATTTTTATGATCACATCACTCCAAACTTGTGGCCTCCAAACTCTCCAGACCTGAATCCATTGGATTATTATGTGTGGGGCGTCGTGGAGAGAGATGTTAATAAACACCCCCACAACACTAAAGATTCTCTAAAAGCATCCATTGTCAGAGTGATGGACAACATAGATGAGGACCATCTCAAGCGCGCTTGCAGTCGGTTTAGGTCTCGAATCGAAGCTGTCATTGAAGTAGAGGGGAATTTCATTGAATGAAATTATTAAACAATACCTTAGCTTACATGTTTATATAATTGTTTTTGATTAAGAATATTTTTGTTTGATTTTTTTTATCATTTAATAAAATGGAAAATATGTTCTCATATACCTGACGCACCCTGTATATATGTGTTGGGTTCATATTATATTCCAATAACCATGTTTTTATTTCATTATTTTTATTTTTTCACATTTCCAAAAAACATAACATTTCTGTGAGATATATTTTTTACGGTCCGTTTCATTTGTCCTGTGCCAAACAACATTTTTATGTTAATATCGTCTCTGCAACATTACAAAATCATCAGAAAAATTCACAAAGAGTAAAAAGTTCTTGGATTAAAGTGTTTTCCGGGCTGTTTCAAGAGCCGAATATATATATATATATATTTTTTTTTTTTTTTCGGCTCTTGAAACAGCCCGGAAAACAGTGAGCAGCTCATACCTAGATAAATTTGGGGAGGGTCCTACTAACCACCGCACTTAGGATTTTATTTTTCAGCAATTCTGGTTGTTTTTTTTAGACTCCCCCCCCCCACTCCCAAACCAATGCATATGTACGTATATTTTTTGTGAATAAAAAACGTCAAACCATTGGGGATAATGTTAAGTAGGTTTTACCCATAGAGTGAATGTGGTATTTTGGAGACTGAAACTAGTTTAGAGAATAGACCAAGAATATGACAACCGACCTCCAAACCAGCCGACCTAATTTTGGCCTTGTGCCACATCTTATTTTATAAAGAAAATTTTCTATTCTGATAATTTTTTTATAAAATTTAAAGATAAATGAAATATATACATCTTTTTTTTTTTTTTTTACAGAATCCAGAAAAATCCCAGACAACTAAATGTAGCATCACCGATTTATTTTTCTATACAAACGAGATGAGGGAAGGTGGATGCAAGCTATTGGTTTGAGTGCCTCCTGTGAGACCAGCTTTGGACAAGTTGGCCTGCCTTCCAGACAGTCTGTTTATAAAGATCCGGTGTTTGTTTTGCGAGTGAGTCCGGAAGTCCACGGATGGCTACATTTAAGTCAATTATGCATGCCCGGGTCAACGCACTCAGTTACCTGATGGAGAAGGAGGGGGGGGGGGGGCTAATCATCTCGAAGTCCTATGTTGATCACACTCAGTGACCTAGTCCTTCCAGATTCCCAAACAAGATGGCACCATCTAACATTACGTTGCCAACAAAAAGCTTGAAAAGAATGGCATAATATTTTCCAAAGAAACAGCTGGAATTAACATTTAAGAAATGCATTCATGTCTGGGATGATGCGAGTTTCCGAGAAAAGGTCAGTTCGGATTGACAAACATGGAAAATTGATTTTTTTTTTCATTCCCTCCATTTCAATGAGAAAGAAAAATGTAAAGTTGCGTCTATGAGATTGAATCTATCGAATCAAAGAAATTTTGTCAAAAGAGC
This sequence comes from Sepiola atlantica, assembly GCA_963556195.1. Classification (NCBI taxonomy): domain Eukaryota; kingdom Metazoa; phylum Mollusca; class Cephalopoda; order Sepiida; family Sepiolidae; genus Sepiola; species Sepiola atlantica. Next base: position 10,810,101 of record OY744544.1, read on the forward strand.
AAAATTAAATATTTAAAAAATGATAAACAAAAAGTAAAATAAAATATCGCAAACCGAAATTAGAATTTATTATTCTGTTACAATGACAATAGTCATAACATGACTAGGTACCCCAAATCAAATTTTATTTTGTTACAATGACAATAGTCATAACATAACTAGGTACCCCAAATCAAATTTTATTTTGTTACAATGACAATAGTCATAACATAACTAGGTACCCCAAATCAAATTTTATTTTGTTACAATGACAATAGTCATAACATAACTAGGTACCCCAAATCAAATTTTATTTTGTTACAATGACAATAGTCATAACATAACTAGGTACCCCAAATCAAATTTTATTTTGTTACAATGACAATAGCCATAACATTAACTCGGTACCCCAAAACAAAATTTTATTTTGTTACAATGACAATAGCCATAACATTAACTCGGTACCCCAAAACAAAATTTTATTTTGTTACAATGACAATAGCCATAACATTAACTAGGTACCCCAAAACAAAATTTTATTTTGTTACAATGACAATAGCCATAACATTAACTCGGTACCTCAAAACGAAATTTTATTTTGTTACAATGACAATAGCCATAACATTAACTTGGTACCCCAAAACAAAATTTTATTTTGTTACAATGACAATAGCCATAACATTAACTCTGTACCCCAAAACGAAATTTTATTTTGTTACAATGACAATAGCCATAACATTAACTCGGTATCCCTAAAGCGAAATTTTATTTTGTTACAATGACAATAGCCATTACATTAACTTGATATCCCTAAAGCGAAATTTTATTTTGTTACAATGACAATAGCCATAACATTAACTCGGTATCCCTAAAGCGAAATTTTATTTTGTTACAATGACAATAGCCATTACATTAACTTGATATCCCTAAAGCGAAATTTTATTTTGTTACAATGACAATAGCCATTACATTAACTCGGTATCCCTAAAGCGAAATTTTATTTTGTTACAATGACAATAGCCATAACATTAACTCGGTATCCCTAAAGCGAAATTTTATTTTGTTACAATGACAATAGCCATTACATTAACTTGATATCCCTAAAGCGAAATTTTATTTTGTTACAATGACAATAGCCATAACATTAACTCGGTATCCCTAAAGCGAAATTTTATTTTGTTACAATGACAATAGCCATAACATTAACTCTGTACCCCAAAACGAAATTTTATTTTGTTACAATGACAATAGCCATAACATTAACTCTGTACCCCAAAACGAAATTTTATTTTGTTACAATGACAATAGCCATAACATTAACTCTGTACCCCAAAACGAAATTTTATTTTGTTACAATGACAATAGCCATTACATTAACTCGGTATCCCTAAAGCGAAATTTTATTTTGTTACAATGACAATAGCCATAACATTAACTCTGTACCCCAAAACGAAATTTTATTTTGTTACAATGACAATAGCCATAACATTAACTCGGTATCCCTAAAGCGAAATTTTATTTTGTTACAATGACAATAGCCATTACATTAACTTGATATCCCTAAAGCGAAATTTTATTTTGTTACAATGACAATAGCCATGACATAATAAGGTACCCCAAAGCGAAATTTTATTATTTTGTTACAATTGTCTTGAATATATTTTGAATTATCTCATACCACTTTTTATCTCACTTGGGCAACAGCAAATACCTTTTCTTAGATACAACAGTATATAAAAAAACAGTTAAGAACTTTTTCCCTGGCAACACAGCGTGTTTACATACCTGCTCTATCTAGGATATTGAGCACTGACTATGAAGCAATACAGAGTACTTTTTCTGGTATACAACATTATAACAAAATATAGTGAAGATCTTTCTCTCGGACAACAAAGTCTTCTTTTGAAATGGTGTTCATCTCCGCCACTGCGTCTCCCATTATCACTTTTTTGCACCCTCTCAGCAACAGCTGCACTCCGAGCAGTTTGGAGTCTGCCAGGACGCTGGTCACTCTCCGCTGATGTGCAGCCATTTTTGAATCGGTTGAACCACTCCTTAATTTGTGTGGCACTACACCTATCGCATCTTCTCCAAACATCTGATAAATCTAACGAGACGGCGGAGATGAACACCATTCCAAAAGAAGACTTCCAGAGGTGTGTCCGGCAGTAGATGGATCGGTGGGCTAAGTGTGTGCAAGGACAAGGGCCCTACTTTGAAGGGGATTAGGGTACCAACACCGTCACGTATTTGAAATATTTTTTACTGACCTACGGTCGGATACTTTTTAGACAGGCTTCGTATTTACATTCTATGGACGCCTGGCGCGAACACAGACCCCACGATATTATTGTTCCATCTTTGGACAGAATAGATACTACACTTTGCTCCTAGCCCGAAAGCAAAGAAAGTGTATTTTAGTTCGCATTTCATGTTCGACACAGACATCAAATTAATTTTTTGCATTGCATCCTGTGCGATCGGGGAAATCCCATCTTTTAAAAAAAAAAGGGCGACGGGTGAGAACATACGTACGAACATAAAATTGCTTTAGCGTAAGGAGCTTATTTAGCAGGTTGTAAATTTTTCCTCCATATTACCGATTGTAAAATTTGCGACACTTCCTCAAATTTTTTTTAAACGGTGCACAACATTTGCAATTTGAAACTTCATGATCGTGTCATTTCCTAACGACGCAAGAGCAATCATCTGAAGTCATTATCAAGTTTCAAATTCCTTGAAACTTATCGTCCATTTTATAATTACAGCAGCGGTTAATGTTTAATCTGGGACACAACCTGTAGCAAAACATCCGTCTCCTTCACGCAGTTACCTTACGGATGTGACAGCTCTAGGGACCTTTAGATAAACAGTGGACAATGAAAAATAAAGTCAACTGATCAACTGATACGACCTTGTGTCCATCGTCAAAACCTTTGGAACATGAACGGTACAATATCGTCATCAGATACAGACAGATATTTTTTTTCTCCTTCCCATAATTAATAACGACAACAAAATTGATCGAATCATTTATTGATTGGAATGAATGTCAAACACAACTTGGGTTACGTAACAACTTGAAACAAAATTATCATCATTAATGTTCAGCAGAGCATAGATGACGTAATTGAGAGCATTAATTTTAAAGAAGCATTTTCTATGTAGAAACGACAAATAACAAGAGGATATCAAGATGTGTCCGAGCATTTAAAATACTATTGTAAAATATAAATTTGTAAGTTTGAAAAGCCAGAAACACAGAAATACTTTTTTTTTTTCTTAAATAAATATTAATTTATTTAAAAATAGTAAATTTTCGATCGCAAAGCAATCCTCATCAGACATAGGAACAATTCGAGCTCCTATGTCTGATGAGGATTGCTTTGCAATCGAAAATTTACTATTTTTAAATAAATTAATATTTATTTAAAAAAAAAAAAAAAAAAAAAAAAAGTATTTCTGGCTTTTCAAATTTACAAAATTTATATTCAGATTAACACAAGGCTTTTAAGTAAGGAAAAAAATCTATTCATATCAACGCGTGCCATCGCATCTTCTTTTCCTTCCGATTGAACATTTTTAAATTATCACCGTTAAGATCACATGGACTCTTATCCTCTCCAACAATGTCGAGAGCACATAACAAAAAAAGAGAGAAAAAAAACTTTTTAAAAAAAATAAAATAAAAATTATAAAAATAATTAAAAAATCGGATAGAGTGGTATGGGATGGGCAAAGGAGAAAGAGGTGGTTGGGAGGGGGGATAGAGCCGGATAGAGAGAGGTAGCAGTTTTAATGGAAATATGGGTACTGGTACAGTTTGTGACCCATGCTGAAACAGACTTTTCATCGGCATCCTTTTTACATAAACCGCCAACAGATACCAAAACTCTTAGCCAATCAGATTGCAGCAGACAACAATTGTCAATCGCGAATTGAATACTGAATAGGAATGCTGAAACCCTCCTTCCTATAGTAAAGAAGTATGTATTACCAGGGATCACGGTTATATCCGACTGTTGGAAGGCGTACAACAAATTAGGAGAAGAAGGGTACAAACACTTGACCGTTAACCACGATTTAAAAGTAGTGTCGAGACGTCACGTGGTCACATGCGGTCATTCTTTGTTTTCCATTCTAACATGACGTATCGACACTACTTTTAAATCGAACCAAAAAAAAAAAAAAAAAAAAAAAAAAAAAAAAAACGCTTTAAAATAAGTTAAAACACAAATAAACTTATCCAGTAGGTAGAAGAGTAATTTACATTGCCTTTGGTAACATTTATTTGTTGCCTAGTTGTTTTTTTCTTCACCCCTTTTTCGTTAGCTGTCGTTATAAATGCCCCAAAACACTTCTAGCGCGATCGATTCAAACCGGCTAAAGGCTCGGATTCGTTTCGGTAGTTCATTCAGTGTCTGAATCTGTTTACCTCCCAAGAAGACAGACCGGTGCATAAACCACAGCCAAAATAATATTACGAAAATATGAAATAAAGACAATAAAATTAAAATAAAAATTTAAGTTTAGCTTAGCACAACCTGACATAATTATGCTGTCAGCAGGTACGCAGGCTTGTGGTGAGTGAATGAGGATTCATGTGAACGCGGGAAAATAGAAAAAAAAACAAGATTATGGCGATGAAAACTATTCTATTTCTTGTCTGACGATAGCAAAAATGCGAAAAGCAAATACGATTTAAATCCACGAAATGTCTTAAAATGAACAAATTAGCAGTAATCAAAAAGAACTAATGAATACTTTTTTTAAATAATTTTAAATTCAGAAATAAATAACCCTTTCCAATCAATTAAAAAAAAAAAAATGTTATAAACGAATTTAGGAAAATTCGGCAATTATAGAATAAATATCGATTGAAAATAGATTTTAGAACCGTTCTTGCGGGGGATATAATTGTAAATAGGTTTCCTCCCCCCCTAATAATTAACACTTCTTTTATTATCTGTTTGGTACTTGTGCAGTTTAAGGACCTGTGCTATTTTTTTTTTTTTTTTTTTAGATAAGATTTTCAAGTTAAATTCAATTTTTACGATATAGTTGTAAATAGGGGCTTCCCCTCAAATAATATTTATAAATAAATATTTTAGAATGTTTATAAATAAATATTTTAGAATATTTATAAATAAATATTTTAGAATATTTATAAATAAATATTTTAGAATATTTACTGTTTTAAAGCAAATAAAATCAATTTTTGTAAATGTTCGATCTTAAAATACGGTTCTTGCACTATCCTTCCCAATTACATTAATATAAAAAAAAGTTGTAAATTAAAATTCTAATTACGAGATTAAATCCATCATAATGCATTTCGATTTCTTCGTAAACAAGTCAACCATTTTAATATGTTGTTAATAGTTGAAAGAAATTTGGAAGTATTTAAACTATCGAAGAGAAAGTCATTTAAACTGGCTTTAAAATTCTTAGTCAATCTTCATGTATTTAAAAGAGCAAAATTGTTTTTCACGTCATGAAATAAATTCAGTGTTTTAATCTCTGGTGGCCATGTTGCCTAAAAATAGTTTTAACTAAAAACTTTATTTACATTTTTAAAATATTTTTCTAAACGATGCAAATTCCATAGTTCGACAGGACGCATCTGAAGAAGGCCAGAGGTTACATCAGACGAAACGTTGAGAACAACATCCAAGATGAGAACAGTAGTCCGAATTACACAATAATATTCCTTTTGAAATAATAAATATCTGATAGGGTCAATAAAAAAAAAAACGAAAAAAAAAAACGACTTCCTTCTTCCGTAAAAAATAAGTCATTTTTAGCTGAATATTCTTTAAATAAATGAAACGCATGTTTCTGCTTTATTTAAAATTGTACCAATTTAATCAGTTTGAAAACAATAAATATTCTGTCATAAAAATAATCGTCAGCTAAATATTCTTCAAATCAATAAAGAAAAGACTGAGACTAGCAACATTACGTCTGTGAGAGATAGGGTGCAAAGAAGAAAGGGAAGGACCAATCAAATTACAGATACGTTTCTGGCCCTTATTTATTAATTATTGTCTAATAGCTATTGTTAAAATTTCACAAAGTGCTTCCACTCCCTTTTTACCCTCTTTGTATAAAATTAAATTATACTAAATATAGCCCACATTACCCACCCTTACGCCTAGCATAATGATCGGTTAATCAGTTTAGGAGTGAATCCTGTGCATACAAATGTATAAACATACTCACAACTTTATATGAAAAGAGATTAACTGTTTTATGAATATTTGTTTTAATTGGTTGCTACCTCTTAAATTGGGTTATAATTTTGAAACAGTAATCATTACTATTTGCGACATAAATTATTTTAAAAGGAACGTAAGGAAAGATATAGCTTAATGGCACATCAACTATTTTCGGGTCATTTCATGCCATGAATGTAGAATGAAAATATCCTTCATTTGAGTCTTAAGTCAGTGGGTCATTTATAGTCATTAGTTAAGAGCTTTGGTATTTTGAATTGTTGTCATTTTGGTGAAGGCTTTTATGCTTCAAATGTTTAATCATGGTTTTTGGTTTGGCTGTTTTTTTTTTTTTTCACGGCATATCGACCCTTTTCAGGTCATTTAATGCTGAATCTGATCATTTTTGGTGAAGGTTTTGGGTATCTTTTATTATAATCCGTACGCTGAAAACGCTAAAAAAAAACAAATATACAACAAATAAAAGTAACTGTCGTCGATAAAGGTTAATTTAAAACTGACCTGTGATATTTGTTTGTATTTTTAAACCGTTCCAACTGCTATTTATTAGAAATCAATAGTTTCGTCACACGAACTTGCAAAAAAAATGGCGCTTGCTCGTAAGGAAGTGAGCACAAGACGCCATTTTGTCTAAAAAAATACGAGTAAAAAATGAACAAGAACTTTTTTTTACATCTAATAAAAACCCATTTATAGTACGTAAAAATACAAACAAATATCATAGGTAAGTAGACAAATATCTCTTCTCGACGTAGGTCACCGTCACTTGTTGCATATTTATTTTTATAACCCCGTTCTCGTTCGTTTTTTTGGACCCTGTCCGCGACTGTACTGATCATTCTAAAAGATACCCAAGGTTTTTATGCTTCAAATGTTTAATCATGGTTTTTGGTTTGGCTGTTTTGTTTTACGACATATCAACCCTTTTCAGGTTATTTAATGCCGAATCTGGTAATTTTGGTGAAGGTTTTTATGCTTCAAGTTCTTTATATGTTTAAGTATTTATTCATGGTGTTTGGTTGAGTGAAAAGGGGGGGGAGAAAGAGGGGAGACGGAAGAAGAGAGGAGGGAGGGGAAATTGTTTTTGTTTTGGATTTTGCAGAACATGATTGAGTTTTGCAAAAAAAAAAAAAAAAAAAAAAAAAAAAAATGTTTGGTGCATTTTGAGTCAGGAAGTCAATAACTTCAGACAGACTGATTTGATAGCGCCAGTACTTTAAAAAAGGAAATCTAGTTATACAAATAAGTAGGTAAACCAAAATAAATTGCTTTTTTTTTTTTTTCTTTTTTCTTTTTAACTAATTTCTCAATTGTATTTCCTTTAAAATAATTGATGTCGGTCATAGTAGTAATGATTGCCTTTTAAACTACAGATCTTATAGAATTGGCACGGCCCCCAGACGAAATCGAACGAAAACAAAAATTCTTTCTACACACGTGTTTTTTTGGTCATTTCGTTTCTTGGAAGCAAAATATTCGAAAACTATTACTACTAACCACACGTGTTGAGGCGTATGCACCGAAAAAATCAACTAGATTCTTCATGAAGAAGAAGCATCACAACACAAGAGGCGGGGAGAGGGGGAGGGCATGAAAAAAAAAAAAAGACAGCAACAACCTGTTTCCCCACCTCCTTCAATAACAACCACCTCCACCCATTTCGCAGGCGCCGGAGGGGGAGGGGCATTTCAAATCAGGAAATAAACACTCAAAGAATCAACAGTTCCTAGTTTACTTGTCTTCCAATCATGTAGTTTTCACAAGCAGAAATAGCAACACCAATATTAGTTCGAAGTCCAACTAGACCACCCATGACCCGCTGAGTCAGTACTTTTAATATATTATATACACTAGCAGTATTCACCCGGTGTTCCTCGTGTGACCGAAAAGTTTAAAAAAAAAATGATTAAAAATATTAGGTTTACACTTTTTGTCTTGAAAAGTTAAACATTTCCAATGAGGTCAAGTAATAAAAACTGTTAGCCCGGTGGTGTTCTTTAAAAGATTAAAAAAAAACAAAAAAACTTGTTGACGCTGTAAAACTGAAAATAACTAACGAATTTCTTTAATTATTTTAAATCTTAAAAATACCAATAAAAATAATTATTCGAATCTTTTTTTTTTTATTTTCACCGAGATATTCTGTGTTTAATTTTATGAAACGAAGAAAATCTATTTTAAAAATTTTCGTTTCTTTACATTTTAAGATATTTCAGTTATTTAATGAACCTAACCGATAATTGCCCTAGTGACCCCAGATGGAAAATTTCAAAAAGGTCTTTAGATTCCTTGAAAATGTTAACCCTTATTGAAACTCTTTATATTCTATTATATTTCTATAAACACAAATATTGACATACATACATACAGAGTTTGAATTACCTACTAGAGAGAGTTTGAATTACCTACTAGAGAGAGTTTGAATTACCTACTAGAGAGAGTTTGAATTACCTACTAGAGAGAGTTTGAATTACCTACTAGAGAGAGTTTGAATTACCTACTAGAGAGAGTTTGAATTACCTACTAGAGAGAGTTTGAATTACCTACTAGAGAGAGTTTGAATTACCTACTAGAGAGAGTTTGAATTACCTACTAGAGAGAGTTTGAATTACCTACTAGAGAGAGTTTGAATTACCTACTAGAGAGAGTTTGAATTACCTACTAGAGAGAGTTTGAATTACCTACTGGAGAGAGTTTGAATTACCTACTAGAGAGAGTTTGAATTACCTACTGGAGAGAGTTTGAATTACCTACTGGAGAGAGTTTGAATTACCTACTGGAGAGAGTTTGAATTACCTACTGGAGAGAGTTTGAATTACCTACTGGAGAGAGTTTGAATTACCTACTGGAGAGAGTTTGAATTACCTACTGGAGAGAGTTTGAATTACCTACTGGAGAGAGTTTGAATTACCTACTGGAGAGAGTTTGAATTACCTACTGGAGAGAGTTTGAATTACCTACTGGAGAGAGTTTGAATTACCTACTGGAGAGAGTTTGAATTACCTACTGGAGAGAGTTTGAATTACCTACTGGAGAGAGTTTGAATTACCTACTGGAGAGAGTTTGAATTACCTACTAGAGAGAGTTTGAATTACCTACTGGAGAGAGTTTGAATTACCTACTGGAGAGAGTTTGAATTACCTACTAGAGAGAGTTTGAATTACCTACTAGAGAGTTTGAATTACCTACTGGAGAGTTTGAATTACCTACTAGACATCATCCTCGAATGTCTTCGGTTTCTCTGTACAGCGGGTTTGTCAGGACAACCTGACATGAGGATACTTCACCCTACAAGTAAACCCTGACCAAATATTCAAAATAGCATAGTATTCGAACCCCAAATAGATCCCCTTGACACAGCTATACATTGGCTCGTACAAGAAATGGTGCACCTTCTCCTAGTAATGTTACATAAAGTAACAGCACTTAGCTGGATACTCCACCAGACTAGATGAATTATCGTCCTGGAATCCGGTAAGACCAAAAGAAAGATATACTAAAATAATTAACTGGTCAAATTAGGAGAGGAACATTAATGTTCTTAATTTCTTTAATTACTCAACGTTTGAGAAATGAGGAACATTAATGTTCTTAATTTCTTTAATTACTCAACGTTTGAGAAATGAGAAACATTAATGTTCTTAATTTCTTTAATTACTAAACGTTTGAGAAATGAGGAACATTAATGTTCTTAATTTCTTTAATTACTAAACGTTTGAGAAATGAGGAACATTAATGTTCTTAATTTCTTTAATTACTAAACGTTTGAGAAATGAGGAACATTAATGTTCTTAATTTCTTTAATTACTCAACGTTTGAGAAATGAGGAACATTAATGTTCTTAATTTCTTTAATTACTCAACGTTTGAGAAATGAGGAACATTAATGTTCTTAATTTCTTTAATTACTCAACGTTTGAGAAATGAGGAACATTAATGTTCTTAATTTCTTTAATTACTCAACGTTTGAGAAATGAGGAACATTAATGTTCTTAATTTCTTTAATTACTCAACGTTTGAGAAATGAGGAACATTAATGTTCTTAATTTCTTTAATTACTCAACGTTTGAGAAATGAGGAACATTAATGTTCTTAATTTCTTTAATTACTCAACGTTTGAGAAATGAGGAACATTAATGTTCTTAATTTCTTTAATTACTCAACGTTTGAGAAATGAGGAACATTAATGTTCTTAATTTCTTTAATTACTCAACGTTTGAGAAATGAGGAACATTAATGTTCTTAATTTCTTTAATTACTCAACGTTTGAGAAATAAAGAACTTTAAAATATTCGAATATTTATGTATCTCATATTGAGATCAAGTGTTAGCCCCAGGAAGGGGTCCTTTGATTTGAGAACTTCGACTGAAGTAAAATGAAACAAAAGTATATCAATAAATATAATTTAGCTTTAACATTGGTTGATAATCATGTTTTTTTTTTAATTTCTTTTTTACAAGGATTACAAGGTCAAAGTATTTCATAAAACTAGAATACATAGTGCTGTCATAATCGACTATTCTTTATTTTTCAAACTGGATATGTACAATGTGTATCTGTTAGTAAAGAAGTCAAAAACATTATTTTTTCCTTTCCCCAATTGACCAGTTTACTATGTTGTAGTACATCTTTCTTGTGGTCTCTTGGTCTTACCGAATTCCAGGACAGGAATTCATCTAGTCTGGTGGAGTATCCAGTTAAGTGCTGTTACTTGAGGTAACATCACTAGGAGAAGATGCATCATTCCTCGTATGAGTCAGTGTATAGCCGTGTCGAGGGGATCTTATTTGGGCTGAGAATACTGTTATTTTGAATATTTGGTCAGGGTTTACTTGCTTGTAGGGTGAAGTATTATTTACTCCTCTCCAGGAGTTAGGCACAAGGCCAGTGTTATCCTACTCCCACAAGTAAGATGTGACCCAAGGTCGGGTCGGAAAGTGGGGTTTGAAAAGCCAGCGCTCGAGAGGTGAGCACTCTGGCCATTTAAAAATTGCCTGGGCAGCCCCGTCGGCATTCCCCGGTAGGGGCGCCTCAGACAGTAAGCAATAAACTTACTCCTCCCCAAAGAGGGGAGGCAAAGCCTGGGAGGGTGGACCTCCTAGAACTGCACAGGACAATCCCATAGACCGGCGTAAATCAAGCCCCGAAGGCCAAGACAATACCAGTCTATGGGGTGTAGTATCCATCGGAACAGATAATGAAAGGCCAAGTGAAGTATCCTCATGTCAGGTTGTTCTGACAAACCTTCGCCCAGAGACTGAAGACACTCGAGGATGGTGTCTAGTAGGTAGTTCAAACTGTATGTGTATATGCGTGTGTCCGTTTAGTGTGTATTGTATTTAGTGAGGAATGTACAATTTCCGCATGTTGCAGTATATTGATTACGATTTGTTGTTACTGTTGTATTTGGTATGTTATTATTATTATTATTATTATATAGAAAAATATTAAATGTTTGTATTATCAAATTTTGAAATAAAAAATGCAATAGCGTAAAATGATAAAAGTACATTTTTAAAACTTTATGAAATTAAATTCACCAGAATGCATTACGATTTCTTCGTAAACAAGTTAGCCATTCTAATCTTTTGCTATGTTATTGAAAAAAAATTAATTATTTCGTGTCTCTTCCAAATTTGAAAGGAATTTAGAAGCAGTTTTTTTTGTTGTATTTTTAAACTGTTGAAGAAAAAGTCATTTGAATTGGCTTTAAAATCTACAGTAAATTCTCATGTGTTAAAAGATTGACAGTTTTTGGAGACGAGTCATATCTGATCATTTTATAAATACAGGCTTATTTTGAACTTTTCAACTTTAAGATGGCTGTCATTGAAACAACATTATCTTACATCCAAGATGTTTATGTAACTTCCTGTTTAATCGTGAAACAAATACCGCGTCACGTGACGTACGGATGACCAGAAATGAAAAATCAAACGTTTTTATCATTTCTGGTATTTGCGAATTTTTATTATTATTATTGTTCATTCGAATTCTAGTTTAATAATAATAATACATTTGTTTAATTATTTTTTTTAGTTTACTGTAGTAATAAACGAATAATATTTACATTGAAAAAAAAAACGTATTTTAAGTGTTTGAAATCAATAAAACCATATGCTATAATGATAAGACATTTTATTGAATTAATTTTAACAAACAAATTATCAACCGAAAGTTCTTTTTTTTTTAATAACGTTACTTTTTATTACACTTCATAGCATTTTCTAATTCCACAATAAAATGTCATTTTTCAATGTAAAAAAGAAAGAAATTTCGGTTGATAATTTGTTTGTTAAAATTGATTCAATAAAATGCCATTTTTTTTTTCCAATGTAAAAAAAAATAAAAATTCGCAAATGATAAAACATTTTGCATTTCTGGTCATCCGTACGTCACGTGACGCGGTATTTGTTTCACGATTAAACAGGAAGTCACAAAAAAAAAAAATATATTTGATGTAACTAATTAGTTATAGTATTATAACATTGGTTTAATTAATAATTCAATGACAAAACAATAGCGTAATAATTATGTTATATTATTACGGTATTTGTTTTTGTTTTTTTGTGCTTCTGTAGTTTCACAATGACATTAAAATATTTTAAGAAATGTATAAACTTTGTTATGTACTTAAGTGTTAGCTGAAAATACGATTGTACAGAAAGAATTACGCAAATTCATCCAGTATTCATTAAATTATGAGAAAAAGAAGAAAAAAACGATCTTACGTATCGGTAGACATTTATACTTACGAAATAGGCAAGGGAGATAACTTTCTGAAAAAGTCAAAATATAATAAAAATAGCGACATAGATAAAAATCTTTTTTTTTAATTTTTAATTTAATAAATACTGGATAAATTTGCATAATATTTGGTGTACAGTCTTCTTTTCAGCTACCACGTAAGTACATAACAAAGTTTATACATTTCTTTAGCTATTTTTTAAAGAGGGGCCTAACATGTAATTGTGAAACTACAGAAGCACCGTTTTTTTATGGAAATCACTCCAGACAAGGCATGAAGCCACTTGATGTAAACAGCTAAAAAAAAAATACTACTTAAAGGTCAAAAACTAGCCAATGATAAGTGTTAGATGGATAGATTCCGACCCAGAAACAGCAATTATCCCCCCTCCCTTTGTCAGAAACATCGCTCATGGAATGTGAGGACTAAAGGACAAAATAAGGGAAGCGAGAGTTACGAGGCTAAGGAACTGAAATAGATTCTGGTCAATTTAATTTCGTAATTGCTTTTTTTTTTTATTAAATAGGGTTTTTAGAATTAATAATAAATTAAAAAATTAAATAATAATAATAAATAATAATAATTCTAAATAACATTTTAGCAACAAAATTTAGAAATATTACTTATACGAACAAGCAGCTTCCCTCCCGCCAGAATGAGTGATTCTTCATCTTTTTTCATTCTCTCCATCAAAATACAAACCATATGGTTTATATCAATAACGCATTTTTAAAAATAAAATTCCAACCAAATCTCCAAAGAATACGTTTTCTTTTTCTCTTTTCCTGCACAAAGATTATGTCTAGTATTTCAGAGGTAGTAGACATCTGAATCAAATAAAAATTAATATTTCAGAGGTAGTAAACATTTGAATCAAATAAAATTATGGCACTTGTGCAGTTTAGTAAACAGCGGCAGATAATCCACAGGAAGTAACGACATTTTAATAAATGTATTTATTTAACAAAATAGTTTCTGAGAGAAAAAACATGGTAATAAAATAAAGTTTATTTTCAATAAAGTAACATTTTGGCCAAAAACATTGTAATAAAATATAGTTTTATAATTTAATAATTATGAAACTATATTTTATAACATTTTAAACAAGCCGCGCATGCGTGGTTCCCCTCTGTATGCGAGTGTAAAATGCAATAAATTTGGGCAATTTGGGGCATTTTTGACCTCCCTTTGACCCCCTGGGGGCGCGAACCAGAATTTTTCTGTGGTCAAGGATGCTCATTTTATATCCAGAACAATTGCTTCTACATTTTGGCCAAGTTTCAGAAAAATTGAATGGATGGATCAAACGTTATGGGAGAAAAGGGTAATTTTTTGCAATTTTAGGGGGCTTTTGACCCCCTGTGGGCGCGAACCAGATTGTTTTCCAAGGTCAGCGATACTTATTTTCTATTAGGAACAGTTGCCTCCACATTTTGGCCAAGTTTCAGAGAAATTGAATGGGTGGATGAAAAGTTATGAGGCAAAAAAATGTAATTTTTTGCCATTTCGGGGCCTTTTGACACCCTGGGGGGGCTAACCAGATTTTTTTCAAAAATCGGAGAATGTCACTTTCTAACCTTACTAAAGTTACAACTTCATGCAAAATTTCAGAGAAATTCAATGGATGGTTGCGGAGAAAAATCCGGACGGACAGAAATGCCTCAAAATATAGGTCCCCTGTTTTTATAAATCGGGGGACCAATTATATATTTAAAAAAAATTTAAAAATAAAAAATCATTGTCAATTTCAGAAACTATATTTTATTACAATGTTTTTCGTTCAGAAACTATACTTTATGAAACAAATAAATTCATTAAAATGTTTTAATCTATTGGTCATTATTTCCTGTGGATAATCTGCCGCTGTTTACAAAACTGCACAAGTGTCAAAATTATTATTGACATCTCTATTTTTATAAAGTTATCTATGTTTATATATTTCTATGTACAGGATTCACTCTGAAGCAAATTAATCAATCATTATTATGCTTTTTATGGAAATCGCTCCAGACACGGCATGAAGCCACTTGATGTAAGGAGCTAACAAGAACAAATATGATTATCGCAAAGACAGGAGATGCCTATTGGCCGTAGTCTTGAAAAGACCAAGATTATAGGTAGGAGGAAAACAGTCAGCAGAAAGAGTTCCACAAGCCTGCGGTTATTGGAAAGAAGCTACTGGAATAGGAAGCTGTATTACGATGAGGTATCAAAACAGCGAATTGATGGAGACCACTAGACCAACGAGCTGGAACAAAAGAAGTGGGGAATAGATCACATAATTCTGAAGAACACATGCCATAATAGTATTTATAGAAAAGACTGAGACTAGCAACATCACGCCTGTGAGAGGGGGTGTAGAGAAGAAAGGGTATTTATTTACTCCTCTCCAGAAGTTAGGCACAAGGCCAGTTTTATCTTACTCCCACAAGTAAGATGTGACCCAAGGTCGGGTCGGGAAAGTGGGGTTTGAAAAGCCAGCGCCTGAGAGGTGAGCACTCTGGCCATTAAAAATTGCCTGGGCAGCTCCGTTGGCATTCCCCGGTAGGGGCGCCTCAGGCAGTAAGCAATAAACTTACTCCTCCCCAAAGAGGGGAGGCGAAGCCTGGGAGGGTGGACCTCCTAGAACTGCACAGGACAGACCCATAGACCGGCGTAAATCAAGCCCCGAAGGCCAAGACAATACCAGTCTATTGGGTGCAGTATCCATCGGAACAGATACTACACTTTAATCTTAGCCAAAAGGCCAAACAGATACGTTTCTGCACCTTATCAAGAACCCTCAAATGAGACAGATTCACCAGCCGAAAAAGACAACAGTACTCCATACATGGTCTGATTGTAGATTTGTAGAGATAGAGAATAGCCTCAGGTGTGAGAAAATGTTTTGAGCGATAGAGAAAACCGACTTTACAAGAAGCAGAAAGAGCAATGGATCTAATGTATGAACTCCAAGAAAGATTTGATGAGAGAGAAAGACCAAGAAGTTTCAGAGTAACTTTCTCGTCAAGAGCAGAGCCATGGAGAAAAGGGGCACGCCTACGATTGAAAGATTTATTAGATTTGGAACACAGCTGCTAGGTGTAAGGAGGGCTATATTTAGTTTAATTTTAATTTAGTGTAGTTTTATGTAAAGGGGGTAAAAGCCCTTCGTGGAAAATTCAGATATCTTAAATTTTTGTGAAATTTTAACAATTAATATTATTAGACATAAAAATATTCCTCAAATTTCAGCTGGCAATATTCCCTGAATTGCAATTTTTTTTTTTTTAAGACCCTTTAAGCTGAAATCTTAAATTTTAGACATTTTCTAGATTAAAAAAAAACCGTTAAATTATTTTCATTCTTTTTACTCTTATTCACCCAAACAAGGGGCACATTGCCACTTGGGCGTAAAGGAATACTATTAGGGGCCATCCCTCAGGGGCGCACTAAGTAGGGAGTTGAGCAGCGAGATGTCTGTTCGCATTACATTTAAATTTCTGCATGTTAGTACAGTTAGGAAGCAGGAAACGGAGGGAATTCCAAAGTCTAGCAGTCCAACCAAGGGAAGATACTATTAGAGTAGAAAGCTCTCCGGCATCTGGGAACCTCTACAGTGAAGGGGTGGGATTTTGCTGTTTGTCGGGTTAGTCGTGGGTATTTACGACGAGGGGGCACAAGTGCCACGAGTTCGTCAGAGCACATTCCATTAAAGTACTTGTAAATCAAGCACAGAGATGCAACATTGCGGCGATGTGACAGGGGTTGGAGCTTGGTTGACAATGCGGGACCTATTAGATTGGAACCCCTTTTTTTTACCCTATCTAATAGAGAGATACTAGTGGTTGATGCTCAAGCCAAGATGTGGCAACAATATTCCATGCATAGGCGAATGGTGGTTTTGTAGAGATATAGGATACTGTCCGGTGCAAGTAGTTTTCTAGCGCGGCAGAGGGAGACCACGTTTTTTGCAGCAGCCGTAGCAATGTCTTCTATGTATTTGTTCCAATTCATGAATGTCAGGCCGAGCAGTCTGAATAATGAACTCTCGGGTAGAGTGTTATTAGCCATGGCAATCGGTGGTTGCGAAGATTTCTTGTAATTGTTAAAGGAAAGAAGCGTCGTCTTAGTAGCATTAAATGTCACCATCCATTTATGTCCCCATTTCACTACAGACCGAAGGTCATTTTCTAAAGTTTCAGACATTGACTTGCATTTGTGTACATTCGTTTTTCCTCACATGTCTGGTATATAGCGTGGTGTCATCAGCAAATATACCCATCTCGGACACAATTTAATCAGGGAGGTTGTCGTTTATGAATATCAGAAATAATAATGGTCCAAGGATCGACCCCTAACCCTAACCCACATTAATATCATGTTGTTTTGATGTACGGCCATCGAGGTAAACCTGAATTTTTCTCTTGTCTAAGAAGGATCTGATTACATTAAATATTCGTCCAGTAATACTGTATGATTTGATTTTCATGAGAAAAACCTTCATGCCAGACCTTGTCAAAGGCTTTGGATATTTCAAGGGCTTCCGCCCTAGCTTCACCTACTTTGTCCAGTGCGTGGTATATGCATTCAGAGATGATGGTTAGGATATCTGCAGTAGAACGTGATTGCCTAAATCCATACTGTCAGTCAGGAATAATAAAGGTCCAAGGATCGACCTTTGGGGTACACTCGCATTAATGTCATTTTGTTTGGAGTACTGTCATCGACGACAACCTGGATCTTTCTTTTGGCTAGGAAGGATCTGATTATATTAAATATTCATCCAGTAATACTGTACAAATTAATTTTTATTAGAAGACCTTCATAGCAGGCCCAGTAAAAGGCCTTAGCTTCACCTGCCTTGTCCAGCATATTGTATATGCATTCAGAGATGATCGTTAGGGTATCTGCAGTAGAACGTGATTGCCTAAATCCATACTGATGGTCAGAAAGAAGTTTAGCACTTACGAGGTGGTGGACTAGTGCTCGATTGATTAATGACTCAAAGATTTTAGCGATGAAGAGGAGGAGTAGACTGATGGGGTGTGCTAATTGATCGGGTCAGTTCTTTCACCAAAATTCTTGTATACTGGTACCACAGAGGAAATTTCCCAGCTACCAGGGAAGCAAGATTCAGTAAGGCATTTGTTGCAGAGAACAGGGGCTAGCTCAGCAGAGCATTTTTTTTTTATTAATATAGCAGGGATTAGACCAGGCCCACACGCCTTGGATTTGTCTAGGTTTTTTTTATGATATCACGAACATGGGAAGGGGTGATTATCAGATGATCGAGTGTGGTTTCTGTCAGCAAAGATAAATTTGGTAGGGAGTGGTTTGTGGGGTCCAAGGTGGAGGTAGAGGCGAACCGCTGGCCAAGCAGTTCAGCCTTCTTGGTTGCCGTGCAAGCGACAGCATGGTTGTTGGATCGTGGGGGGAATTGTTTATTGCCCATTATTGATCACACTATTATAATTTTCCAGAAACCACGAGTTCTTAATTTCTGCGACTCAATGCGTTTTCTGGTCATTTCGGTATAGTTTCTCTTGGCTGCGGTTATTTCGCTCGTACAATGATTTCTAGCTTCATAAATCTTTGCATATTTGTATTTGACTTATGGCGGATGAATCGGTGGAACGCATGCTGGCTTTTCGCAACGGCAGCTGTTCCGATGGATACTGCACCCTATAGACCGGTGTCGTCTTGTTCTTCCGCCGGTCTGTAGGTTTGTCCTGTGCAGTTCTAGGAAGTCCACCCTCCCAGGCTTTGCCTCCCCTCTTTGGGTAGGAGTAAGTTTATTGCTTACTGCTTGAGGCACCCCTACCAGGGAATGCCGACGGGGCTGCCCAGGCAATTTTTAATGGCCAGTGCTTATCTTCTCGGGCGCTGGCTTTTCAAGTCCCACTTTCCCGACCCGACCTTGGGTCACATCTTACCTTGTGGGAGTAAGATAAAACTGGCCTTGTGCCTAACCTCCTGGGGAGGTAAATTTTTTTTTTTTTTTTTTTTTTTTTTTTTTTTTTTTTGTCGAAACGGTAGCTTCACGGGTTGAAGTGAACCATTGGAGAGAACTTCCGCGTGGGAACATGTGCTTCGATGGCTGCTTTGATCCATTCGGTTGCTTCATTTGCACACTGTTAAGCGAAAAAAATGAAAAGATTTCACTCCATGGGGCATCTCTGATGTGATCTCTGATGGATTCCCAATCAGCCTTTTTAAAGTATCGTCATTTTGAGCAATGGCTCTTTAGTTTGAGATCGAGAGTTAAGAACGATGTCTACCAATAATCAGCGTTCCCAAGTTGGCTATGGGAATTTGTCACACAAGCCTCAGGTAGTATAGTCAGGAATAGATCAAGAAGTGGGGCTTGCTGATCCTCACGATCCCGGAGGCGGGTCGGTAAAGTGACAGTCTGTGAAAGAGAATGAGATAGAGAGAAACTATACGTGCTGCTACCAGCTGCATAGTTCAAGAAACCAACCCAATTACTGTGGTGGACATTAAAATCACCAAATACATGTATTTAGATGCTAGTATCTAAAGACAGTGCTGCATCTATACTGTCAGAGACATGGTTGATCAGGGTACAGTCATGTGTCGAAGGAGAACGGTAGATGAAATATAGGTAACTAACCGAGCATTGCTAGGTTAGTCTAAAGCACATGAAGTCTTCATCATCTGATTCTAGATTATGCTCTCTAGTTAAGGGGTATTACGAATATAGACTCAAAGTCTATGCATATGTCTGAGTTCTTACGGCAGAGTGGGAGGTATCCAGTCATATCAAAGCGATTGGAGGGGGGATTGAGGAGTTAGCTAGGAAAATGATTCTACCTCATCAAGATTAGTTCTAAGCCCTCGGATATTTGTGAATGCGAACTTCAAGGGAGGGGGCGAATTGGTTTTGTTTACGTGGGCGTTTGGTTTGAGGGTATATTTTGTTTACGTGGGCGTTTGGTTTGAGGGTATATTTTGTTTGGGATGTCATTTCACTTAATTGCTTCAGTTTTGGAGTAGAGTGGGTTGAGCAAAGTAGATGTCTGATGCCAATATGCACACGCACGTAGGGTTGTGGCCTCGGGGAAACCCCACATAACTCCCTACATAAAAAATAAAATAAACGACCTTGTGTCTAAATTTACCCTCGTGGGGAGGCAAGAAATTGAGCCTCTCCACGAGGTTGGCTGTGACAAAATGTCGGTTTTTATTGATGATGAAACAAGATGACTAAAAAAAAAAAAAATTTTTTTTTTAAATTTTAAAAAGGGGGGGGGGGGTAGGGGGTCTGGGTTAGAACAAAATATAGTCTCAGTCCAGAAGGATTTCTTCGGAGGACAGAATAGATACGACACATTGATCCTGGTCCGTCGATCGATTTGTTACGCTTCAGTTTAGAAGCACATTTTAGATACGTCCACGCATTTCTATAAAAGGCTTTCTCCCTATTTATTTGTCTCCCCACGAGGACGCAGTTAATCACAAGGCCAGTTTTTTTAACATGGGAAAATCCAGCTCCCAAAAAGGGGCACTGGATTGTGATAAAAATGCAAACTGCCTCAGTCTAGAAGGATTTCTCCTTCACTGACCAAGGACATAAAAAAAAATGAAGTGTAGTTTAGTATCAAACCATTTTATTTCTAGAAAGGCTCTGTTTGTTCGTGGGCTTCAATTTGAAATAGGAATTTCATCGCTAAACGCACAGATTGAATGGGTGTATTCTAAGAAAGGCTATTCGTTTACTTTTTAAAGTAAAAAATTAAATCTTTGGTTGGAGGGGTGAAGGGGTATCTTTTCGTATTTTTTTTTAATTTTATAAAAGTATTTAAAACGGGGCCCCAAAAAAATTGGTCAAGATTATATAAAAATGAAAACAAACATTATATTTACTAGGGTAGGAGAATCCAGTTCCCCCCCCCCCCCCCCAAAAAAAAAATGGCACTCTGGATTAGGAAAAAGAAAAAATGCCTCAGTCAGGAGGATTTCTTCTCTGGAGAAATAAAAGTAGTACCCGCGGTGGCTAAGAGTTAAGTGTAGTATCTGTTCTGATACTACCCACTTCATCTTCTGTCCTCGGTCAGCGAAGGAGAAATCTTTCTAAACTGAAGAAAATGTTTTCCTGTCCAAATCCCGAGCGCTTCTTTTGGATGAAAATGGATTTTCCCCTTCACATAAAAAACAAAAAAACAACCTTGTATCCAACTTCTCTCGTGAGGAGGCAATTACAACTAGAAGATAAAATCGTAGATATTTCAGGTTTTTTTTTTTTTTAGTTAAAAAAAATAGTGATATTTTATGTCACATGCCCCTATTCCGAATTCAGGCCGTGGGCCGCTATCAGTGGACTATTTCTCTTGTACCAAACGGTCATAAACATCGTTTTAAAATGTAATAAATGATCGCACACTAAAAATTATATAAAAAAATTTTTTTTTTTTTTTCGAATTACTTGATGGTTCAGTAATCAAGTAAAAATTGTAATAAATTTTAATTATAAAATTTTGTCTGAAAAAGATTTTATGTGATATATATATCACATAATATATATATATATATTTTAATTATGACTCTGGTGCAGGAGAGGTCGTCTATTGATGGCGGCCTACGGCCACGAATTCGGAATAGGGGCGAGCGTGTGGGCGATAAAATTCAATATCACAAAAAAGATTAAAGTAGTGAGAAAGCAGGGTTATCAAGGACAAAAACCCCTGGAGCTCCAACTCCCTAAAAAAAAAAAAGTGAAGAGGTGATACCGACAGAAGAGGGGGGGGGATTTCTTTTTAGTAGCTAATACACCCACGCGTCGTAATATACTTAAAATCCATTAATCTTGACTTTGCATTTTATTTGTCATCGTCAAGGAAGAAAGTCAAAAGGCGAATAATCTATATCTATAATTAATAGGTACCTACCTGTGTCACGCTTTGACCCCCCGTTTTAAGATGGGATCGCCCGATCGCCGGAGATTTATTTATTTTGTAACGGTGAGCTTAATATACATCGAGGGGGGGGGGGGCAGTTAGTATTTACTTTTGCCCCGGGCAACGGGAGAGACGGAGTAAGGGAAGGGAGAGACGGAGTAAGGGAAGGGAGAGAGGAGGCGAGCGGGAAGACAGTGGGTGAGGGGGGGGGGTGAAAGGGGAGGTGGCGACTGGGGTAAGATGGCGACCGCGAAAGACAGCTTTTTGCCCAGGGAAACCGGTTAAAATAAATAAATTATATATATATATATATACTTACATCCCGTCACGCAAAGGTTAGTGAGTAAAACGTGTGCATATTTCTAGCCAGCAGAATATTATTAACAGTAAATTATGCAGAAGACACCGTGGAATTTCCATGGGGTCCCGCTAGTAAATATTAATTTGTTTTATTTTTTTCTTACTCTTCGAGTAAATAAAAAATTTTTTTTAAAAACGCAGTGGCGTCAAACATCGGTCTTGAAAGATGGAAAGACCGAAGAAGAGACGAGCGGGGGGGGGGGGGGGGGGTACTGTCCAGACGTCCACTCTAAGGACACTCAAATTTCAGAGAAATGTAACGGCCGTTATCAACGAGAAAACAATGGTAAACAGCTGTTGCGAGAACGCAAAGTGACCTGCAACAATGATCAAAAGAAGCGAAGAATATTGGAAAGACTTGTCACTCAGAGTACAGGGAACACCACCTGTTCGTGCCAGTGACCGATCACTGGAAATGACTGATGAGAACTCACAAGAACAATATGTATTACTAAAACATGTTTCTCGCCTACGCGTAACTTTGATAAATACAAATAATTTTTTTTTTTTTTTTTTTTTTTTTTTTTACAAGCAATCGAATATTTATTGAAATTAAAATAAGGGAAAACTGAATAAAAAAAATGTTTTTTTAAATTGTAAATATGACTTTTTTTATCGAGCAAATACAATTGATTGTAATAATATCATCTAACTTATCTAACTTATCATCTAACTTATCATCTAACTCATCATCTAACTCATCATTACGTGAAATGTTGAATGGGGATTGAAAACCTGAACGAGTATTTAACCGTTTCTCATTGCAAAGTTAGTCATGGTAATCAATTTAAGTAGGCGGAAGGGACCCATTTCCCTTAGGAGGGGGCACTCTGGTCGGGTATAGAAATAGGCATTTCCAGACACGGACGCCTCCAGTGACCGGTAATAACCCCCCCCCCCCTCTCCGGAGGTATCACCCATTCTCTGCTAATTCAAAGTTAGTCCTTAGGTCGTCCCTCAGCTACAGTCAAGAAAGAAAGAAAAAGTCACTGATTGCAACATTAAACAGAAGGGCACTAGCTACTGAATATAACAACTTGGATGCCTACTAGTTTACTTTTCCTGGCTTTCCTTCGATTGGGCTTCTTGGCCTTTTGGCTAAGATCAAAGTGTAGTATCTGTTCCGATGGATACTGCACGCCTGTCCTGTGCAGTTCTAGGAGGTCCACCCTCCCAGGCTTTGCCTCTCCTCTTTGGGGAGGAGTAAGTTTATTGCTTACTGTCTGAGGCGCCCCTACCGGGGAATGCCAACGGGGCTGCCCAGGCAATTTTTAAATAGCCAGAGTGCTCACCTCTCGAGCGCTGGCTTTTCAAACCGCACTTTATCGACCCGATCTTGGGTCACATCTTACTTGTGGGAGTAAGATAAAACTGGCCTTGTGCCTAACTCCTGGAGAGGAGTAAATAATACTTTTCCTGGCCTTTTGGCTAAGATCAAAGTGTAGTATCTGTTTCGATGGATACTGCACCCCATAGACTGGTATTGTCTTGGCCTTCGGGGCTTGATTTACACCGGTCTATGGGTCTGTCCTGTGCAGTTCTAGGAGGTCCACCCTCCCAGGCTTCGCCTCCTTTCTTTGGGGAGGAGTAAGTGTATCGCTTACTGCCTGAGGCGCCCCTACCGGGGAATGCCGACGGGGCTGCCCAGGCAATTTTTAAACCCCACTTTCCCGACCCGACCTTGGGTCACATCTTACTTGTGGGAGTAAGATAAAAACTGGCCTTGTGCCTAACTCCTGGAGAGGAGTAAATCAATACTAGACACTGTCCTCGAGTGTCTAAGGTCTCTCTATACAGCGGGTTTGTCAGGACAACCTGGCATGAGGATATTTCCCCCTACAAGTAAACCATGACTAAATATTCAAAATAACATAGTCTCCGAAACACAAATAAGATACCAACGGTATGGCTACCCCACGCTGGCTTATACAAGGACTGGTGCACTTTTTCCAAGTAATGTTGCCTATAGTAACAGCACTTAGCTGGATACTCCACCAGACCAGATGAATTCTTGTCCTGGAATCCGGTGAGACCAAGAGAAAGATATACTATAACATAGTTAAATGGTCGATTGGGGAGAGGAAAATTAATGTTCATAACTTCTTGACTAACTCAACGTTTTGAGTTTGAATTATCTACAGGGGAGTTTGAATTACCTACAGGACGCCATCCTCGAGTGTCTTCGGTCTCTCTGTACAAGGGTTTGTCAGGACAACCTGACATGAGGATACTTCACGCTACAAGCAAACCATGACCAAATATTCAAAATAACAGTATTTGCAGCACAAATAGGTTCCCCTCAACACGGCTATACACTTGCTCATACGAGGAATGGTGCACCTTCTCTTAGTAATGATACTCCACCAGACTAGATGAATTCTTGTCCTGGAATCCGGTAAGACCAAGACACCACAAGAAAGATATATTATAACATAGTTAACTGGTCAATTGGGGAGAGAAAAATTAATGTTCTTGACTTCTTTACTAATGCAACGTTTGACAAGTAAAGGAGAAGTTTAATGGAATATTCGAATATCTATGTATCCCATATAGCGATCAAGTGTTAGTCCCAGGAGAGGGCCTCTTTGATTTCTGAGGACTTCGACTGAAGTAAAAACGAAACAAAGAGAATTACGTATATAGTTTGTTTCATTATTTACTTCAGTGTTCAATACATGAATAGAGCTTAATAATAACTCGCTGCACAGTTCCCAATTTAGGGTGACCCCCCCCCCCCTAAAAAAACTAAAAAAAAACTTTCACCCTTTTTCTCAGTAGCCCCCTTATGTGTACAGTGGCGGCCTGCCTTGTTTGGGGGTGAACTATGTTAAGAAAAAAAAAGAAAAAAGTAGTATCGAAATATACTTATGGTAAGCTCGTTACAAAAAATTTTGTTCCCCCCCCCCCCCGGCTTCTGAAAGAATTTGTTAGGCTATAAGTAATTCGTCATGATGAATGTATTAAGGGATGAAACACAAACGTCTATATATTGCCATAAGTATATTTCCATACTTGTTTGTTTTGCTGGGTTTATTTTATTTTTTTTATTTATTTATTTATTTATTTTTTTTTTTTTTTCAAGTATTTCTCTTGTTGGCTTCAGAAGAGAATTTATTTTGACAGACATGCAGTAAAAATAATTGAGTATTAAAAACAGAAAAGAGTTAAGTGTTCGTACACTCATCCTGAGGCTGCTAGTGTTGTATCCAGAACTTGTAAAGTTTAATCATTGCAGATTAATCACAATAGTCATTCATAATGAAAAGAAAGTAACATTTTAACCCAAGTACCAGGGTGGCACTTTTACCCCCAGCCCAGGCCGCCCAACGTCGCTCAGGCCGCCTACCGCCGCCCAGCGCCAGCATTTTGGCTCACGTGACTCAATCGTAGTCACTTATGAACAGTATAGTCTTCCGTATTAACAATTAGCATGTATCCCACCCCCAATACATTTTTTTTGTATATTAATTATTTACCTTACGAAATAGAATGAAGATTGATGAATTTTTGCCAATCGCCGCCCACCGCCGCCCAGCCCCCGGCGCCAGCATTTTGGCTCACGTGACTCAATCGTAGCCACTTATAAACAGAATATTCTTCGTTATTAACATTTAGCATATATCCCCCCCCCCCCCCAATACATTATTTTTGTTTATCAATTATTTACCTTACGAAATAGAATCGCGGTGGGCAAAAATCCATCAATCTTCATTCTATTTCGTAAGGTAAATAATTAATAAACAAAAATAATGTATTGGGGGGGGGGATATATGCTAAGTGTTAATAACGAAGAATATTCTGTTTATAAGTGACTACGGTTGAGTCACGTGAGCCAAAATGCTGGTGCTGGGGGGCTGGACGGCGGTGGGCGGCGGTGGGCGGCCCGGGCTGGGGGTAAAAGTGCTGCCGCAAGTACCACATTTTTAATGTCATATCTAATATATATGGAAATCGCTCCAGACAAGGCATGAAGCCACTTGGTGTAAGAAGCTAACAAGAACGAAAGATGATTATCACAAAAACAGGAGATGCCTATTGACCTTAGTCTTCAAAAGACCAAGATTATAGGCAAGAGGAAAACAGTCAGCAGGAAGAGAGTTCCACAAGCCGGCAGTCCTTGGAAAGAAGCTACTGGAATAAGAAGCTGTATTACAATGAGGTATCAAAACAGCGAATTGATGAAGACCACTAGACCAACGAGTCAAACGAGCTGGAACAAAAGAAGCAGGGGATAAATCACATAATTCTGAAGAACACATGCCATAATAGTATTTATAGAAAAGACTGAGACTAACAACATCACGTCTGTGTGAGTGAGTGGATGAGAGAGAGAGAAAAGAAAGGGTGGGCCAATTAAATTACAGATACGTTTCTGCACCTTATCAAGAACCCTCAAATGGGACAGAGATTCATCAGCCCAAATATGACAACAGTACTCCATACATGGTCTAATTGTAGATTTGAAAAGATAGAGAATAGCCTCAGGTGTTAGAAAATATTTGGAGCGATAGAGTGAACCGACTTTATGAGAAGCAGAAAGAGCAATGGGTCTAATGTATGAACTCCAAGAAAGATTTGATGAGAAAGAAAGACCAAGAAATTTCAGAGTCGATTTCTTCTCAAGAGCAGAGCCATCCATGAGAATCTCAGGAAGAAAAGGGACACGCCTACGATTGAAAGACACGAGCTGAGTCTTAACAGGATCAAACGGGACAAGCCATTTCGTACCCCAATTCACAACCGAACACAGGTCAACTTCTCGATCAGCTGCACATTTCAAGTGATCCCAAGGAGATGGGCTAGAAGCAACACCAGAATAAAGAGTGGTATCATCAGTATAGATGTTAATTTTCTGAATAATATTCTCAGGAAGATCATTGATATCCAGAAGAAACAATGTAGGCCCTAGAATAACCCTAACCCTAGTGTTGGGTTTATAATAAAGCCGAGGAACACCAGCATTGATAGGAAAAGAGAATGAAGAGACACCATCCAGAGTTGCTTGCAAGCTTCGATCAGAAAGAAAAGAGCTAATAATGTCAAGAATCTGATCATCACTAATACCATACTCTGTTTTTCAAGAATCCTAGCGTTTGTTTGCAATTCTTGGCCTTTTGGCTAAGATCAAAGTGTAGTAACTGTTCCGATGGATACTGCACCCCATAGACTGGTATTGTCTTGGTCTTCGGGTCTTGATTTACGCCGGTCTATGGGATTGTCCTGTGCAGTTCTAGGAGGTCCACCCTCCCAGGCTTTGCCTCCCCTCTTTGGGGAGGAGTAAGTTAATTGCTTACTGCTTGAGGCGCCCCTACCGGGGAATGCCGACGGGGCTGCCCAGGCAATTTTTGATGGTCAGAGTGCTCACCTCTCGAGTGCTGGCTTTTCAACCACCACTTTCCGACCAGACCTTGGGTCACATCTTACTTGTGGGAGTAGGATAAAACTGGCCTTGTGCCTAACTCCTGGAGAGGAGTAAATAATACTAGCGTTTGTTTGCAATATTTATTTTTTTTAATAAACTTGTGACGTATTTAACTTTACTCTTGTTTTATTATCACATTCCTTCTAATATCTATCGATATCGATACCTAGAGTAATAGACTTGAGTATGGGTTTACTTTATGTAAATACAATAAATTTCAGTTCTTGATCACATAGCATGGAACAGAACGGGTAACCATTTTTAGTATTTCGAAAATGGACACAATTTAAAAAAAAAAAAATTAAAATGTTTTTTTCTCGTTTTGCTTTTTATCTGCTGAAAGATAAAATACAGAGAAGGAACCGTATTATTTTTTTTTCAGCAGAAATTAGGATCCTTAGAAGAAAACTTGTTGATTAACCTAGACACGAACCCTAAATTCAGGTTTGCAACATAAAATTTTCAAAATTTAAAAAAAACAACAAAAAAAACAAATGAACGATAATATAGGACCATAGTATAAAAAATACTTTATGTCTAAGAAATAACACGGACACAAAGAGGGGGGGAGAGAAAGGACACAAACAGGGGGGGGAGGAGAGAAAGGACACAAACAGGGGGGGGAGGAGAGAAAGGACACAAACAGGGGGGGGAGGAGAGAAAGGACACAAACAGGGGGGGGGGGGGGGAGAGAAAGGACAAACAGGGGGGAGAGAAAGGACACAAACAGGGGGGGAGAGAAAAGACACAAACAGGGGGGGGGAGAGAGAAAGGACACAAACAGGGGGAGAGAGAGAGAGAGAGAGAGAGAGAGAGAGAGAGAGAGAGAGAGAGAGAGAGAGAGAGAGCGCACACACACACACACACACACACACACACACACACACACACACACACACACACACACACACACACACACACACACACACACACACACACACACACACACACACACACGTCAAATTCATTTTTAGCGGGAAGAATAATAAATATTACCTAACCTTCAGGCTGGGATCAAAGGTGTGTTTTTTGTTCGTTTTTCATGAAATTGTAAATCTTTTTGTAAATAAAATTCAATTCAAACCATTGGAGATATTTTAGGTAGCCATAGAGTAAATGTGGTATCGTGGTGGTTGAAGTGAACAAAAATGGTGAAAGAATGAAAAGAACAGTGCTTGAACCAATGGGTCAAAATGTGTCTAGTTAAGAGCAGGTTAGACAAAGGGTGACCAACGGAAACCCTTACATTTTTTATGGCCTTGTGCCTAATTTGTAGGTGAATTATTGGTGCTTGTGGACTGTATGTCCAAAAACAAAAATTCTTTAATTTGAGGAGAGTCAAATAAGGGGGAGAGAACTCTAGTTTCAACTACGAGGTATCTTAAAATGAATTTTATTATTCTAAAATAAAGTTTTTAAAAATGTATACGTAAAAGGAACTGTTTTCAAACAAATTGCCGAATTTGACCCAGTGTAAAACTCATTTATTTGAAAAACTTTATTTCCCATGTTTCATGTCCCCCCCCCCCTTTCATTTACGTATTTTTTCAATTTTTTCCTTCTTCTGTGATAATTTATTTTTCAAAATCATCTTATTTTTCATTGTTTTATTCCTAAATTATCCTTTTACGTATACATTTTTTCAAACTTTATTTTAGAATAATTACAATAGTCAAATCCATTTCAAGATATATCGTGGGTGAAACTTTAAGCTAGAGTTATCTCCCCCTTATTTGACTCTCCTCAAATTAAAGATAATTTTTTTTTTTTTTCATACCTACAATCCACAAGCACCGAATTATTTTTATTTGCGAATTGATAATTAAAAGTGTAGTATCTGTTGTCCTTGACTAGGAGAGAAATCGTCTTTTTTGCTGGGAGGGTGGCAAAGTGTCATATAAGACAGCTAACTCATTTTAGACCTTTTTTAACAATTATTTTTTCTCATTAATGTATAGGAAAATAGAGTAAATGTTTAAATCGGTACAATTGGTGCCCTTCATGAACCTAAACAGTTACAGTGAGATAAGTTTTGCATATAAATTTAACGTAAAATGACTCATTTCAGCTTTTTTAGGATAGTTAGAGTTAGTAGTAAAAAAAATTTTAAATGCTAAGTCCGAGTGGCAATAAAAAGATTTTCTTTATTTACATTTCAAAATAAAAGTTTTTGTTTCAATAAAAAATGTTTTAAAAATAAGTTGAGATAAGTTATCTCCCTTGATATGATTATTTGCCACCCTAAAGTAAAAACAGGGCCGAGAAATCATGGCAATTTTTTTTTATTATTATTCCAAACCCGAGTGTCCGTTTTGGGGAGCTGAATAACCCCTTTGCACATTAAAAACGGCTGTGTGTCTAACTTTGGGCATTTTAACGACAGCTAACAAAACGAAAAAGGGGTCAAAAAAACAAATAGGCAACAAATAAATGTTACCAAAGGCAAGATAAGTTACTCTTCTACTAACCTGGATAAGTTTATTTGTGTTTTAACTTATTTTAAAGAGTTTTTTTTGTTCAAAACAAATCTACCCTAAAACACTATAATGTCCCGGAAATAAAGCATTTTACGTTAAATTTATGTGTAATTGTTTCCAAACTTTTTTTTCTTCAAGTAGAATCTCATTTGTTTTTTTGTATTTTCTTTTGCTTTTTTTTTTTTAGCTGAGAGTTATTGATACTATGTAAAACACTGCTTTTTCTGCACAAATAAACCACCATACTTGACCTTTTTTACCCATAAAGTTTTAGGTACTTGTAAAGAATAGAAATCCAGATGATTAGAGTACTTACGAAGTCAGGATTCTCCACCAATACTCGGAACTGAGTGTCCCGGAAATGTCCGGAGCAGTTTATGATTTGAAAACCGCGAAAATAAAAATGTACACATACAACACTAAAACATACAAAGGGTTACGGTTAGGGTGAAAAAAAAAAAAGAAATTAGACCCTTAAAAATAAATGAATAAAAAGTGGCTTCCAAATCATAACCGGAACTGACTCCGTCAATACTCGGGACTGAATCTCATATATACTTCGTTTCTTTTTGTTGTTGTTCTTGACGACACTTGTATTTGCGTAGGTAATACAATAAAATAAAGGACAAACGAACGTTACTATTAGCGACAAAGGAAATACAGTTGGGAAATTAGTCAAAAGCAATTTTTGCTTTACTTTTTTTATGGAAATCGCTCCAGACAAGGCATGAAGCCACTTGATATCAGCAGCTAACAAGAACAAATATGAGTATCGCAAAGACAAGAGATGCCGGTGCTCGTATCTATCTTGAACCAGCTGTCGTGACGTTTGGCTCGGAAGCGAACGGATGTTCTACGCAAACGGCCGAGAGTTGCCGAGCTGAAGCAGCGAGCAGTCGACATTTTTGATACGGTGCTGCGTCCTATGATAATGTTTTGCTTGTTTTTTTTTTAGGGTTAGGAATTTTTTAAAGAAAGAAACAAACAAAACTAAACATATTTACATGAGTTTTTGGAAGAAACAGGAAAATAAACATAGCGAGGTTACTGTTATAAAATGAATACTGTATTTTTATTTACAAGGAATTTTTTTGAAGAACCCCCCCCCCCCCCAAAAAAAAAACTTACCAAAATTACTGTTAATGCGACATATTTTTTTGTAACAAAGTTATCGGCTGCTCGCTGATTGGCTAATCGCAATCGGCTCGTCAACACTCGGCCGTTTGCGTAGGACAGCCGAACGATTCCGAGTCGAACGTCACGACAGCTGGTTCAAGATAGATAACAGTACCGAGATGCCTATTAAAAGACCAAGGTAGGAGGAAAACAGTCAACAGGAAGAGAGTTCCACAAGCTTGCGGTTCTTGGAAAGAAGCTACGGGAATAGGAAGTTGTATTACAATGAGGTATCAAAACAGCGAATTGATGAAGACCACTAGACCAACGAGTCAAACGAGCTGGAACAAAAGAAGCAGGGAATAGATCACATAATTCTGAAGAAACCCTCATCAGATATTTGCGTTCAAAATGTCATATTTAATAGATTTTAAGTTTCATAAAGTAAGGGGTCAGACATTTTTTTTAGTGACAGGAAGTAAGGTACCGGGTCCCTTATTACTCTACTCACAACCAATAAACCAATAATTACGGAACTTAAAATGCTTATATTTTACTTTTGTTCATGCAAATACGTCACATATGAGTATTGATTTACTCCTCTCCAGGAGTTAGGCACAAGGCCAGTTTTTACCTTACTCCCACAAGTAAGATGTGACCCAAGGTCGGGTCGGGAAAGTGGGGTTTAAAAATTGCCCCGGTAGGGGCGCCTCAGGCAGTAAGCAATAAACTTACTCCTCCCCAAAGAGGGGAGGCAAAGTCTGGGGAGGTGGACCTCCCAGAACTGCACAGGACAGACCCATTGACCGGCGTAAATCAAGACCCGAAAGCTAAGACAACACCAGTATGGGGTGCAGTATCCATCGGAACAGATACTACACTTTGATCTTAGCCAAAAGGCCAAGAAATATGTCACATATGAGTAGGTAAAGCAAAATAAGTTATTCTTTTACTAATTTCCCAACTGTATTTCCTTTAAAATTTATTTAGTTCAGGGGGTGGGGCTGGAAAAGGAGACTCGTTCAGGATTCGAACCCGTGCCTAAGCGCCCGAAAGTGAAACCAGAAAGATAAACAAGGACATTAATCTCTATCAAAAATGTCTTTGTTTGGACCGGTTATGGTCTAATTAAAGCAAGTCATTGGAATAAATTTAACTTTCTTTTCCTTCATAACTTAAATGTTTATTGTTCAATGATACAATAGTGGCGCCGTCGAAAAATACGTTTTTTTTTTCTCTTTGGTTTAGAAACAAAACCATGTACATTAAATCGGTTAGCTCCCAAAGAGATTGCCATATATTATCGACTGATTTTTGTGTGTGTGTGTGGGGGGGGGGGGGGTTGTAGCGGTGACAAGCCAAATTAATCCACCGTGTAAATATTAGTTTGATGATTATTTTTCAAATATTTTTTCCTGATTTTTGCGGATTAGTTCGTGAAAATTATCCGTCGTAGAAAAGGCAATTTCTATGGCAACATTCTATATTGGCTTACGCTATTATTAAGATGTTGAATTTGTAATATATTTCAATTTCATTTTTTTTTTTTTTTTAATAAACACGGTTTGATTTTATTATTCGTTTCTTACAAAGCAAAACATATCTCCTTTAACCCTACGTCCGGTTGTCACCCCCCCCCCTAAAAAAAGCCTCCGAACGCACAAAGAAAAGTTGCCACCGTGACTTAGGGTTAGTGGTAGAGTTTAGGAAGAGTTTTTTTTTTTTTTGTTAAGTTGTTTAAAAAAAAAAAAAAAAAAAGGCTAATAATTCAGGATATTTGAAAAGTAAATAAATAAAATCCGAAAAAAAACACGCTGGACTAATATGACCTATCACCGGTGCGAAAAAAACAACAACAAAAAAACAAACTAGTCGATAAAATATGGCAACCTCTTTAGGAGTAAACCGGTTCAATATACCCACAAAACTGAACCATAATACTTGACTTTTTCGTGCTACACGTTTAGAGATACCGCGCCCCAACTGTACCACAACTTTAATATATTTTAGAACAGATTTAAACTGGTTTTAAAAATAAAAAGGAAACAAGATATAAATAAAAAAAAAAGCTTCCTGGTTCAATAATACAATAGAGTTGCAGTTGTTGTTTTTTTTTGTTGTTGTTTTTTTTTACGAGCAGCACATATAAATCGTAATACTTGACTTCCTAATATAAACTAGACTTCCAGCAAGTATTTATTTCAGAATTAACAGTTTAAAGGCTTCAAAATCACTTTCTATAAATCATCGTAACAGATCTGTCGTAACTAGAATAATGGGAAAGGGTCAAGGAAACTGTTTACGTTGTTCGACATTCGAAAGTGATTTTGAAGCCTTTAAACTTTCAATTTGAAAGTAATTTATTGATTAAATTAAATATTAAGTTTCATTTTATTTATTTTTAT
Source organism: Sepiola atlantica (assembly GCA_963556195.1). Lineage (NCBI taxonomy): Eukaryota > Metazoa > Mollusca > Cephalopoda > Sepiida > Sepiolidae > Sepiola > Sepiola atlantica. Next base: position 10,843,741 of record OY744544.1, read on the forward strand.
TTACTTAAAAAAAATAAAATAAAATAAAATAAAACACTAATTTTTCAACAAGCAATATAATAATTATCTAGATTTGTTTGTTTTTTTGTACTTATGCAGTTTACGGACCGGGCTGAAACAATAACGTTATAGGGCATTTATAAAGACAGCTAACAGAACGAAAAAGGGGTAAAAAACAAAAAAACAAAAACAAATAAGCAACAAATAAATGTTACCAAAGGCAAGATAAGTTACTCTTCTACTCACCTGGATAAGTTTATTTGTGTTTTCACTTATTTTAAAGAGTTTTTTTTTTGTGTTCAAAACAAACCTGGCGTTCAGTTAGAACGGGAAACAAAATGGTTGAAAATACAGTTTCGATAATCGTTCAAAAAATGAACATTAAACAAAATACTGGTAGAACATTACATTTTCCCACGATTGGTGACATTTATTGGATGTGTTTCTAACACTTGTTTATTTTTCAAATTTTTACCGAACAACCATTTTGTGTTTCGTTCTAACTGAACAGGTGGACACCAGGTTTGTTTTGAACAAAAAAAAATCTTTAAAATAAGTTAAAACACAAATTTTTTACCCCTTTTTTCGTTCTGTTAGCAGTCGTTATAAATAAATAGCCACGTTATAATTTAGAAAGCCATTCTTAACATTGGAAGGTGGGAGGGATTCTGTACAGATTCCCGAGTTCGACAAGACGAACCTGAAGAAGGTCAAAGGTTACATCGGCCGAGGTACTTACGCAATTTACTGACCGGGGCTGAAATAACGTTATAATTTAGAAACCGATTTTTTATATGGGGAGGTAGAAGGGGTTGATTAACTATTCTGCACTTTTACCTAACAATTTAATAAAAAGATACCGTAAAAATTCAATTTAACTTGAAAATCCTAAAAAAAATAAATAAAATAAATAATAGCCCGGTCCGTAAACTAAACTGCATAAGGACCCCTTTGTGTTTTTTTTATTTTGTTTTAATTAAATAGCAAATATTTTACGATTACTGAAATAAAATTCAGAGATAGATCATGTTACGTTAAACTAACATAGCAAATTGAAGCCCTCTGCTAAAAATTGAACAAGTAGTATTTTTGTTTTCAAAATAGAATATTATTTATGTTACGCAAACAAATAAAATTAAAGTAATTTTTCATATCTTCTAATGGTTAGAATATTCTAAAGTGTGTAGAACAAAAAATAAAGGCGATAAATATTAAATAAAGAATTAAAAAAAAACGAAAGAATACGTGGTTGTTGCTAAGAAACCTTCCGGGATTTCAAAAGCCACCGATTCCTTCTCCGTTGTCGATTTCTTTTTTTTTTGTTCTAACCAATCGACGAATAAAAACAACAACAAACGTCACCGAAACAAGCGAAGGCTGCAATAACTCCAACTATAAACAATAAAATACCTACTTGTGTTTAAATGAAGGTAAACGTTGCCTCCTGGTTTGATAATGTATTTTTTTTCTTTTTTCATTCATTCACTGTTTCACATTCGGCATTGTACTACATGAAGAACAACAACAACACTTGTTTTCACCGCCATCTTTCACGTTCCAATAATCTCGAACCCAAATAAATAAATAAAAATAACAAACATTAATTTTGAATTCTAAAAATAAAAGCAGATTTCCTTCTTTTTTCGCTGTGAATATTTATGACAGAAAATAGTGTTTGCATATTTTTATTTTTATTACGATATCAAAAAAAAAATGTTTGCGCAAATAATTGCTTGCTAATGATGATGCTAACATTGGTAGAGAGAGGCGATGCTAAGAAGGTGGCGATGAACGCGATGATGGCTGGACAATACACACCGGACAAAAACTAACCGGACAAAAGTTGAAAAGTGGATGAAAATAATAAAAATAGAATTTTCAAAATATATAGTTTGGTGCTTTTTAGGAATAGGCATCCAGAGATTTGCAGGCGTAACGTAGGCAGTTCCGACTACGAACGAAGAACGCCGAATCACATTCCGAATTTTACCGAAATATACAAATGAAAATATAAAAGGCGCTTACTTTTTTCTTACCAGACGACTTTAATCAAATAAAATAATCAATTTCCGACTTTAATACTTTTAACATTTTTCATTTTGAAATTGTGAATACCAGACGACCTTTTTTATCAATTAGAAAAATTATTTTTGCATGGAATTTTTGGGATACTTTTGCTTGATTCATTTTATATATATATATATATATATATCTTTTGTTTCATTTTATATATATATATATATATATATATATATATATATATATATATATATATATATATATATATATATATATATTCCATGAAAAATGCCAGTATACTGAAATCATATGACCTTAATAGGATTAAGATGAAAATTCATATACACTAAATGTACAAAAGCAAGGAAATTCTCAAATTTTTACACTTTTATTGTCATTAAGGGTATGCGAGCACAACAGGGCTATGTATTTTATTAGTAGGAATTTTTCTTCAGCGCACCTCACACACTTCATCCACTCATGGATAGAGATTTATACTGTAGTGATGTGATAATGAAATGGTTTGGTTGATGTGTAGTCATACCATTAATGAAAATAAAAGTGTAAAAATTTGGGAATTTCTTTGCTTTTGTACATTTAGTGTATATGAATTTTCATCTTAACCCTATTAAGGGCATATGATTTCAGTATACTGGCATTTTTCATGGAATGTCACTACTTTTGTAAAGGCTATGCCTCAATACAATGCCTTCTCATAAGGTTTTTTGGAATTTTCTGGAAAACTAAGGTATATGGTAAACTGAAATTAAAATGCCATCAACTAGACCCTAGAATCTCTATCTCTGCCAAAAAATCAACTGAATCCATCAAATAGTTGATGAGATACAGGGTAGCACATACGTACGTACACAGATAACATGATTTCATGATTGAACTTTCAGGATCTCTGGGTTGCCTTGACTAATGATGCTGAAATTCGACACACTTATAGAACCTACCAAATAAAAATTTGGTGCAAAGTTTTAACTAATTTGGTTTATTGGTTTTTGAGTTATGATTGATCAAAGAAATGAGATTTCCAGCATAGGCCATTTGTGAAGTCTATTAAGGGATAGAGCGCTCTCGCGCCTCCCTTAATATATATATATATATATATATACTGTTACTTGTACTCTGACTTTCATCTTTCCTTTTTCCACTTCTCTTCCCCCCCCCCCCCAAAAAAAAAACTTTGGGGAATTTTCGACTGATGTTGCTCTGCCCCCACTTGAAAATTCTTGACTTTTTTTATCCAATTTATTTGCACCAAACTTTGTTACAAACGTTTGTTTTTAGTGCTTTTTATTTGTTTGTTTGTTTTTTGTTTTTTCCTGCTCAGTTGTTTCATTTGCTTTCTTTACGCAATCTGTCAGGTTAGGGTTAGGAAAAGTACAAATTTAACCTCTTCTGCGCACTTATGAAAAAAATATAGACTAAAAAACAAAGATGGAAAAACAATTGTACATAAAAGTTTGCGTAAAAAAAAAAACACGCAAAAAAAACGTTTGTAAACAGTTTGCGTTAAATACATTGGAAAAAATACACAACTAAATTTCTTTTATCCAAAATAACCAAAAAATAAACGAACAAAAAACATTGCAGAATACAATTAAAACATACAAGCAAAAAAACAAAAAAAAAAACAATCACTAATAGTACATTCACTTTGTTCGGAAAAATTCGTTAACGTTCGCCAGTCTCGGAAATGTTCGGTGAAACTCGTCATTGATGCCGTAACTCAGGGGCAGGCAACCTTTTCAGAGCCAGATGAGACTTTTGGAAGGAGATCACGGACCGGAGTGAAAAACGAAATCTCAGAATTACTATATTTTGTTTACATGAATAAATTGTACAAAAATTGCATTGAACACTCTACAAATCAATGAGACTGCTGGTGGTGTTTGCCATGAAAAAGTATTTCCATGTCTGGCTCGATGGTTGAGGTAGACAACAGAAGAATGTCATTGAGGTGGCGGTCCGAGAGTTGGGAGCAAAGGTGAGACATTGTGTACTTCATTTTCAAAATAATATAAGTTTTACTGGGAGGTTCGCGAACCGGATTTCAGTAATAAAGCCTACCAGAGTGGTGGGCCGGACGCTAAGCCTTCGCGGGCCGGATGTGGCCCGTGGGCCGGAGGTTGCCCGCCCCTGCCGTAACTACTGAGATTTTCTTGGATGCCTATTCGTAAAAAATATTTTTTTTATTAGAAAAATTATATTCAATTTCTCGCTATATTTTTGTACCTTGTTGGTGCAATAAACGTTACCTTCTATTTTTATACTGTTTGACATAATTTGACACGGACAACAGTCAGCAAGAAAATGGCAAAACTCTCAGACAAACCAGTGGTCAATTTTGTATGTATTACCATACAACATATTAAACAAAGAAGGTTGGCTCCCTCTACCGTGCTAGTAAACTCCTCACACCTGACATTATCCTGTATCTCTACAAAGCCACCATCCGCCCATGCATGGAGTATTGTTGTCACATCTGGGCTGGTGCATCATCTACTAGTCTCTCCCTCCTTGACAAGGTCCAAAAAAGAATCGCCAACCTAATAGGTCCCTCACTGTCAGCCAAGCTCCAGCCTCTGTCCCATCGCCGCAATGTAGCATCCTTATGCTTGTTTTACAAATACTTCAATGGATTATGCTCCGATGAATTGGCTACTCTGGTGCCCCCTCGACGGAAATTCACTAGACTAACCCGACAATCAACTAAATCTCATTCATTCACTGTGGAGGTCCCCAGATGCCGGAGAGCCTTCTACTCAAATAGCTTCTTTCCTCGTACTGCTGGCCTCTGGAACTCCCTCCCTGCCCCCTGTTTCCCCAACAGTACAGACATGCAGAAGTTTAAAACTAATGTAAACAGACACCTCGCTGCGCTGATCCCAATCTAGATTGACCACCCCCTACCTTCTCCCCTTTTCTTTTTCTCAGTAGCCCCTTACGTCTACAGTGGCGGCCTGCCTTGTTTGGGGTGAACTATGTTAAAAAAAAAAAAAAAAAAAAAAAACACCTGGGAATGGTTCATCCAAATCAAGGCGATATTCTCCGCTAAGACAATGGTCAATCAGTGCAGCAGATTTGTCATGGTGGTACAGGCTCTATCACTGTCCATCGTCAAGGAGGTTGACGACATCTTCCTCAACATACCCAGACTCAACCAAAATGAGTGACAACACTACCGAGTCATGGACTTATTACTGTTTCTTTTTTTTAAGTCTGGCTCAGCAAACATCCACATCACATTTCAAGGAATATCATCACTCTCCAGCAACGACGCCACAACAAAACTTTCCCAGACATTCACCCCGTACGAAAAATGCCTGGAAACTTGACCAACTAAGTCATTACCAAAAACACTACGGAAGAAGTTTAAAATGAGTACAGCTGCATATGTGCTCATTAATTACTCAACAACTGGGTGTTTTGTTGATTAAATTCACAGGAAGACTCATCAACTCGAATGATGTGCTCCAATAACACTAAAGATTCACTTGCACTTGTCTCTTCAAAGCTTGAGACCCCCACTTGCAAACATTCAGACATACTTTCTACATGTGACTTCGATTATAGTTCACCACCAATCCCGAACATTCGTGGAGTGACTCCTTAGCGAGAGGACTCCTAGACTCAGACAATGTCACAAACAACCGTACAGATTCACTTGCATTAAACACTTTCAACAGTGCAGACTCACTTGCATTCGTCTTTTTGGAATTTGCAGACTCACTTGCACCAACAACAGTGCAGATCCACATACACTCATTACTTTTAACAGTGCAGACTGACTTACACTAGTAACTTCGACTACAGTGAACACTGACTTGCATCACTGATTTCATCCTCAGCCTAGAAATACTTGAACTTCTCACTTTGACCGTCCTTGTTGATACATTTTCAACACATTTTCACTTCTGTTTCAACTCTTCCCCATATCGTTTCTAATTGATGCATGCAATTATCCAGGGGGAGGCTACGTTAGGGTTAGGGTTAGGGTTGCAGTTTCTTGGTTTTTAATCTGCTGCTAAGTTAAAGCATCGACTTTAGTCACACCTGCAAACGACTTTCAAATAAGACGATATTCCCAATGCAACCTAAAATCATTCGCCAGGCCTGACCCAATATTTCCCAATGCAACTGACGAAAAGATAAGCACTTTTTTATTTATTTTTTACTTTTTATTTCCTTACTCTTTGGCCACTCACATACTATTTTCTCTAAATTCTAATGTGTACTATATGAATGTACATAATTCCGTGCTTGACTTAAATGCGTTTAATTATTGATGTATAATGTTTTATTGCCTGTCTATTGATTTCCCACTGAAGAAATTCTTGACTGTCTTTCTCTTATTTCTCTTATTTGTACTTACTTGCGAGATGGAAACCTATCTTAAACTACGTGTTCCCTCAGAAGTGTACAAAGAACGTATTCTCTCTCTCTCTCTCTCTCTCTCTCTATATATATATATATATATACATATATATATATATATATATATATATATACTCTTTCAATCAACGCCCTCCTCCACCCCTCCAATCCCTCATTCATTGCTATCATTTTCCAAATATTTCAAATATTTCACACCCTATCACAACAAATCCTCCCTCTCCCCCTCTCAACTATTTGATCTCATACCCCTTCTTAAATTCCCTCATTTTCTCAAAACGCTCTCTAAGACCATAACTTTCGCCCATCCACCAAAATCACAGCCCCCCTCCCTCTCTACCCATCCTCCTTTCCCTGCATACACCCCCCATACACAAACATTCCAACTTACTTTTCCCCTTCAATCTTGACCGCAGCCATCTGGTCAAACACCTCCCTCCCCCCTCTTCCTCCACTCCCTCTCTGCCATCCACTTTACCCCTGCTCATCCCCCACCTCTTTCTCTTACCACCAGCCACAGTAGTCCTTGCTCATCCCATCCTTCCATTTTTTCCCCACTCATTTTCTTCAACATTCATTTCTATTTCTCCAACAAATACGGACGTCCACCCAGCAGTGGCCATTATTTCATTCTATTTTTCCTCCCAATATGTCTACCCTACATGTATCTGTACTTGCATGACATTTTTCTCTATTTTATCATCCTGATGAAGTCTTATAAATAAAGACGAAACGTTGATGTACACATAAAAAACATCCATTTTTTGGTTTTCCGTTTTCTTTTTCCCATATATATATATGTATATATATATAGAAATCTTCTTTTTCTTTTTTTTTTACCTGCAGGGCTCGGAAATACCCAGCTAGTACACAGGCGCAGGCTATTTTTCCCCTCTCGGTGTGTCAGACCCGTAAGACCTTATCAGCCCATCCATCTAAGAGAAGGATATATATATATATATATATATATATATATATATATATATATATATATATATATATATATATATATAAACATTCAATGAATTAAAACATTACAATTGTTCCAAAAATTAGAAGGCAGTAAGCAATAAACTTACTCCTCCCCAAAGAATGGAGGCGAAACCTGGGAGGGTGGACCTCCTAGAACTGCACAGGACATACCCATAGACCGGCGTAAATCAAGCCCCAAAGGCCAAGGCAATACCAGTCTATGGGGTACAGTATCCATCGGAACAGATGGACATAATGAAGAAACCACATTGACCACACATGCTTTGAGGTGTGTTTCTAAATCTCTTAAGAATTGACCATTAACAAGTGGCCATTTATATCTAAAACAAGTGGCCATTTATATCTAAAATAAGTGGGCATTTATATCTAAAACAAGTGGGCATATATATCTAAAACAAGTGGCAATTTATATCTAAAACAAGTGGCAATTTATATCTAAAACAAGTGGCTATTTATATCTAAAACAAGTGGCTATTTATATCTAAAACAAGCGGGCATTTATATCTAAAACAAGTGGGCATATATATATCTAAAACAAGTGGGCATTTATATCTAAAACAAGTGGGCATTTATATCTAAAACAAGTGGGCATTTATATCTAAAACAAGTGGGCATATATATCTAAAACAAGTGGGCATATATATCTAAAACAAGTGGCAATTTATATCTAAAACACGTGGCCATTTATATCTAAAACCAGTGGGCATTTATATCTAAAACAAGTGGTCATATATATCTAAAACAAGTGGCCATTTATATCTAAAACAAATGGCCATTTATATCTAAAACAAGTGGCCATTTATATCTAAAACAAGTGGCCATTTATATCTAAAAACAGGTGGCCATTTATATCTAAAACAAGTGGCCATTTTTATCTAAAACAAGTGGTCATTTATATCTAAAACAAGTGGTCATTTATATCTAAAACAAGTGGCAATTTATATCTAAAACAAGTGGCCATTATATCTAAAACAAGTGGTCATTTATATCTAAAACAAGTTGCCATTCATATCTAAAACATGTGGCCATTTATATCCAAAACAAGTGGTCATTTATATCTAAGACAAGTGGCCATTTATATGTAATACAAGTGGTCATTTATATCTAAAACATGTGACCATTTATATCTAAAACAAGTGGGCATTTATATCTAAAACAAGTGGTCATTTATATCTAAAACATGTGACCATTTATATCTAAAATATGTGGGCATTTATATCTAAAACAAGTTGTCATTTATATCTAAAATAAGTGGGCATATATATCTAAAACAAGTGGCCATTTATATCTAAAACATGTGGCCATTTATATCTAAAACAAGTGGCTATTTATATTTAAAACAAGTGGGCATTTATATCTAAAACAAGTGGGCATTTATATCTAAAACAAGTGGTCATTTATATCTAAAACAAGTGGTCATTTATATCTAAAACAAGTGGCCATTTATATCTAAAACAAGTAGCCATTTATATCTAAAACAAGTGGGCATTTATATCTAAAACAAGTGGTCATTTATATCTAAAACAAGTGGTCATATATACATCTAAAACAAGTGGCCATTTATATCTAAAACAAGTGCCCATTTATATCTAAAACAAGTGGCCATTAATATCTAAAACAAATGGCCATTTATATCTAAAACAAGTGGCCATGTATATCTAAAACAATTGGCCATTTATATCTAAAACATGTGGCAATTTATATCTAAAACAAGTGGCCATTAATATCTAAAACAAATGGCCATTTATATCTAAAACATGTGGCCATGTATATCTAAAACCATTGGCCATTTATATCTAAAACAAGTGGGCATATATATCTAAAACAAGTGGCCATTCATATCTAAAACAAATGGCCATTTATATCTAAAACAAGTGGCAATTTATATCTAAAATAACTGGGCATTTATATCTAAAACAAGTGGCAATTTATATCTAAAACAAGTGGCTATTTATATCTAAAAAAAGGTGGCCATTATATCTAAAACAATGGCTATTTATATCTAAAACAAATGGCCATTTATATCTAAAATAAGTAGTTATTTATATCTACAACAAGTTGGCATTTATATCTTAAACAAGTGGGCATTCATATCTAAAACAAGTGGCCATTTATATCTAAAACAAGTGGTCATTTATATCTAAAACATGTGACCATTTATATCTAAAACAAGTGGCCATTTATATCTAAAACAAGTGGCCATTTATATCTAAAACAAGTGGGAATTCATATCTAAAACAAGTGGGCATTCATATCTAAAACATGTAACCATTTATATCTAAAACAAGTGGTCATTTATATCTAAAACAAGTTGCCATTTATATCTAAAACAGGTAGCCATTTATATCTAAAACAAGTCGCCATATATATCTAAAACAAGTGGTCATTTGTATCTAAAACAAGTGGCCATTTATATCCAAAAAAACTGGCCATTTATATCTAAAAGAACTGGCCATATATATCTAAAACAAATGGCCATTTATATCTAAAACAAGTGGCCATTTATATCCAAAACAACTGGCCATTTATATCAAAAACAACTGGCCATTTATATCTAAAACAACTGGCCATTTATATAAAAAACAACTGACCATTTATATCTAAAACAAGTGGCCATTTATATCTAAAACAAGTAGCCATATATATCTAAAACAATTGGCCATTTATATCGAAAACAAGTGGCCATTTATATCTAAAACATGTGGCCATTTATATCTAAAACAACTGGCAATTATATGTAAAACAAGTGGTCATTTATATCTAAAATAAGTAGCCATTTATATCTAAAACAAGTGGCCATTTATATCTAAAACAAGTGGCCATTTATATCTAAAACAGGTGGGCATATATATCTAAAACAAGTGGCCATTTATATCTAAAACAAGTGGCCATTTATATCTAAAACAAGTGGCCATTTATATCTAAAACAAGTGGCCATTTATATCTAAAACAAGGCCGAATTCCTGAAAAAAAATCAGTATCCAAAATAGCACTGTTCAAGTCAGCAACTATAAAAACGTGGTTATATATTCTAAGCAGGCCAAAGTTGAGATCTAAAAACCCTAACCCTAACACCTTTTCCTCATATGTATGCATCAGTGAACAGTTTACGGCTCATGATGTGTATTTATAGGGAGCAGAATTCTTGTTAGTTGCTGTCACTGGAATGAGGGACACCTGTGCCCCACTGTCGACTTAGAAGGATGTTTCAGTGTTCATGTCTATCGCAGCCAGTGATTTTCTTTTTTCGCAATAAACATGATATCTCTTCCGCCATTGCATTCATGCAGGATTGTTACATCTGTCGCCCTTGTTTTGATTTCATGAGCATGTTACCAAGATTTGATTTTTGCACACTGGTCACAGCTGACGACTATGGGTACAGTATGTCAGTTTTATTGTCCGCTGTCAATGCAAACTGTTCGACTAGCATGGATTCTTCCTATGCAGTGATTGCCACCCTGTGGCACACTGAGATGATTTCATTAATAAGTATGTTTAATAATTAATTAAAATTGCAACCTTTTTGGGTGATGTCTAGATATCACTGGTATTATTGTCACAATAAATTAATGGTTAAGATTACCGGTAACTGCTTGTCAAAACTCCTGCGTTGAACTAACCGAGTTGTGAGAAAGTATGTTGAGGTCAACACAGGTGAGCCTGCGAAACTTGACACATTGATAGAATTAGACTTCCAAATGTTAAACAGTTTTATTTTTTGGTGTTTGCATGTGAAGTGTCTTTTGAATGACGACTTTTTAAAAATTTTATTTATAAGAGAATAATTCAGTGTTTCAGCTACAACTGAATGAAAGAGACGTGTGTCCGACAAGAATTACCAATGTTGGGAAACAGCTCTGTAAACAGAAATATTAGAAGTCTTTTTAAAAGCGAATTTGTTTTAAATACAGACGTTTAGAAATGATCACATCGTGGTCACCAATGTTGAAAAACAGCTCTGTAAACAAAAATATTAGAAGTCTTTTTAAAAGCGAATTTGTTTTAAATACAAACGTTTAGAAATGATCACATCGTGGTCACCAATGTTGAAAAACAGCTCTGTAAACAGAAATATTAGAAGTCTTTTTAAAAGCGAATTTGTTTTAAATACAGACGTTTAGAAATGATCACATCGTGGTCACCAATGTTGAAAAACAGCTCTGTAAACAGAAATATTAGAAGTCTGTTTAAAAGCGAATTTGTTTTAAATACAGACGTTTAGAAATGATCACATCGTGGTCACCAATGTTGAAAAACAGCTCTGTAAACAGAAATATTAGAAGTTTTTTTAAAAGCGAATTTGTTTTAAATACAGACGTTTAGAAATGATCACATCGTGGTCACCAATGTTGAAAAACAGCTCTGTTAACAAAAATATTAGAAGTCTGTTTAAAAGCGAATTTGTTTTAAATACAGACGTTTAGAAATGATCACATCGTGGTCACCAATGTTGAAAAACACCTCTGTAAACAGAAATATTAGAAGTCTTTTTAAAAGCGAATTTGTTTTAAATACAGACGTTTAGAAATGATCACATCGTGGTCACCAATGTTGAAAAACAGCTCTGTAAACAGAAATATTAGAAGTCTTTTTAAAAGCGAATTTGTTTTAAATACAGACGTTTAGAAATGATCACATCGTGGTCACCAATGTTGAAAAACAGCTCTGTAAACAGAAATATTAGAAGTCTTTTTAAAAGCGAATTTGTTTTAAATACAGACGTTTAGAAATGATCACATCGTGGTCACCAATGTTGAAAAACAGCTCTGTAAACAGAAATATTAGAAGTCTTTTTAAAAGCGAATTTGTTTTAAATACAGACGTTTAGAAATGATCACATCGTGGTCACCAATGTTGAAAAACACCTCTGTAAACAGAAATATTAGAAGTCTTTTTAAAAGCGAATTTGTTTTAAATACAGACGTTTAGAAATGATCACATCGTGGTCACCAATGTTGAAAAACAGCTCTGTAAACAGAAATATTAGAAGTCTTTTTAAAAGCGAATTTGTTTTAAATACAGACGTTTAGAAATGATCACATCGTGGTCACTAATGTTGAAAAACAGCTCTGTAAACAGAAATATTAGAAGTCTTTTTAAAAGCGAATTTGTTTTAAATACAGACGTTTAGAAATGATCACATCGTGGTCACCAATGATGAAAAACAGCTCTGTAAACAGAAATATTAGAAGTCTTTTTAAAAGCGAATTTGTTTTAAATACAGACGTTTAGAAATGATCACATCGTGGTCACTAATGTTGAAAAACAACTCTGTAAACAGAAATATTAGAAGTCTTTTTAAAAGCGAATTTGTTTTAAATACAGACGTTTAGAAATGATCACATCGTGGTCACCAATGATGAAAAACAGCTCTGTAAACAGAAATATTAGAAGTCTTTTTAAAAGCGAATTTGTTTTAAATACAGACGTTTAGAAATGATCACATCGTGGTCACCAATGATGAAAAACAGCTCTGTAAACAGAAATATTAGAAGTCTTTTTAAAAGCGAATTTGTTTTAAATACAGACGTTTAGAAATGATTGCATCGTGGTCACCAATGTTGAAAAACAGCTCTGTAAACAAAAATATTAGAAGTCTTTTTAAAAGCGAATTTGTTTTAAATACAGACGTTTAGAAATGATCACATCGTGCTCACCAATGTTAAAAAACAGCTCTGTAAGCAGAAATATTAGAAGTCTTTTTAAAAGCGAATTTGTTTTAAATACAGACGTTTAGAAATGATCACATCGTGGTCACCAATGTTGAAAAACAGCTCTGTAAACAGAAATATTAGAAGTTTTTTTAAAAGCGAATTTGTTTTAAATACAGACGTTTAGAAATGATCACATCGTGGTCACCAATGATGAAAAACAGCTCTGTAAACAGAAATATTAGAAGTCTTTTTAAAAGCGAATTTGTTTTAAATACAGACGTTTAGAAATGATCACATCGTGGTCACCAATGATGAAAAACAGCTCTGTAAACAGAAATATTAGAAGTCTTTTTAAAAGCGAATTTGTTTTAAATACAAACGTTTAGAAATGATTGCATCGTGGTCACCAATGTTGAAAAACAACTCTGTAAACAAAAATATTAGAAGTCCTCTGATACGAAGTACAATTTATGCCTTTATTACAATTGAGAAATTAAAAGAAAACGAAAAAACAACATTATACATAACATATATAAATGGAAACACATAGAACTTACATACATCAATTTGACCGAAACACTAAATGGACCATTCAGAAAATTGAAAAAATATAAAAAAGTCTTATCAAGCAAAAAAACTCTGTGTTACTTAATAATGTTTGCCTAAATGAAAATATGCTGCCTAAATACACACAACATATATAAAGCATAGTTCTTACAGAGAGTGGTCACCCTCTACTTTGCGGTAGGCTGTGTCTGCGGTGGAAAGGGGGCAGTGGCTATACCAGAAAAAGTGGTTGTAGACAGACATCCAGGACAACAAAGTGAGCCACGTCCGGTTATACAAATGATTAATTTTGCTGATAAATACATGAAATTTTGATGGCTCGATATTCGCCTATTTAGTTTGTTCGGTGGCTAGTCTGCCGCTCAGTTGTATCTGGTTTCCATTGTGAGCTCACTCCCTGTTGTGCTAACTGGTGTTTGTTGATGGTGGTAAAGTGCAACTGATAGCTGTTTCTGTGTAGATGGGTTAGGGTTAAGGTTAGGGTAAGGGTAAGGGTAAAGGTTAGGGTAAGGGTTAGGGTTAGAGTAGCGGGGTTAGGGTTAGGGGTAAAACATTCAGAAATCTTAGCTGCAGCTCAGTACTCCTTGAATGTCGAGAGATGTGAGCTGGAGAACTGTGACGGGGGGGTGTTGAAGCAGTGGCTAGCAGGAAGAGTCATAGCAGGCATTCTCACTGTCTTGAAGCTGTAAAAACAGGTACAGAAGGTTCCGGCAAGGCAATGCGGATCTTGATGGCAAGAGAGATGGATGTCAGAGTGACGACGATGAAGAATGCGCCGATATAATGTAAATGCTTGTATATAAGCAGGTGTGATTCAAGCAGTTAATTCTGCGACTCGCCTGCACTCAGTTCTAGTCAGTTTCTTTTGTAAGCTTGCTTCACATTGCGATAACTAGTATGTGTTGAAGATAGTGTTCTGTAGAAGGCAGTGTTTGTTGAAGAGTTGTAGCCCTTGGTCCTTCGTCTGTTAAAGTTTAAACCAGTTAACGGCTGTTCGACCTTCGGCTTTCTGTGGGTCCTGTTTGCTGTCATGTGAGAATCAGGGTACAAGTAGTACCCTGATTCTCACAGGACAAGTAGTACCCTGATCCAGTTGTTATTTACTATACTGAGATAATAGAATTTTAAAAATTTGTGTACAAATGTCTCCGTATCATTTATTGGCAATTGACAACGATCCAGCTAGTCAAACCAACCCTATAGAATTAACATGAATTTTGCCCAATGATCCGGTCATGTAAATCTTTACCCCTTCATCTCTTGAAGAAATGTTTAGACCATTATAATCATCATTATATGAAGGCCCCGTAGAAGTGAGTTAGTTTGTAACACCGAGACAAAACAAATACTATATTGTTTACTTGCATCCCACAACAGCAAGGTCAAGCAAAGGGCCAGTTTATAGTGTGAATCCTGCTCCCCCAAAAAAGGGGCACTTTATTATATAATCAAGCGCTTAGGGCATTTCTGATCCCCATTTTACAAGTCATTCATAATACAGTTCGTGAATTAACCAGAACACATTTCTGATCCCCATTTTACAAGTCATTCATAATACAGTTCGTGAATTAACCAGAACACATTTCTGATCCCCATTTTACAAGTCATTCATAATACAGTTCGTGAATTAACCAGAACACATTTCTGATCCCCATTTTGCAAGTCATTCATAATACAGTTCGTGAATCAACCAGAACACATTTCTGATCCCCATTTTACAAGTCATTCATAATACAGTTCGTGAATTAACCAGAACACATTTCTGATCCCCATTTTGCAAGTCATTCATAATACAGTTCGTTAATTAACCAGAACACATTTCTGATCCCCATTTTACAAGTCATTCATAATACAGTTCGTGAATTAACCAGAACACATTTCTGATCATCATTTTACAAGTCATTCATAATACAGTTCGTGAATTAACCAGAACACATTTCTGATCATCATTTTACAAGTCATTCATAATACAGTTCGTGAATTAACCAGAACACATTTCTGATCATCATTTTACAAGTCATTCATAATACAGTTCGTGAATTAACCAGAACACATTTCTGATCATCATTTTACAAGTCATTCATAATACAGTTCGTTAATTAACTAGAACACATTTCTGATCATCATTTTACAAGTCATTCATAATACAGTTCGTGAATTAACCAGAACACATTTCTGATCCCCATTTTACAAGTCATTCATAATACAGTTCGTGAATCAACCAGAACACATTTCTGATCCCCATTTTACAAGTCATTCATAATACAGTTCGTGAATTAACCAGAACACATTTCTGATCCCCATTTTACAAGTCATTCATAATACAGTTTGTGAATTAACCAGAACACATTTCTGATCCCCATTTTACAAGTCATTCATAATACAGTTCGTGAATTAACCAGAACACATTTCTGATCCCCATTTTACAAGTCATTCATAATACAGTTTGTGAATTAACCAGAACACATTTCTGATCCCCATTTTACAAGTCATTCATAATACAGTTCGTGAATTAACCAGAACACATTTCTGATCCCCATTTTACAAGTCATTCATAATACAGTTCGTGAATTAACCAGAACACATTTCTGATCCCCATTTTGCAAGTCATTCATAATACAGTTCGTGAATCAACCAGAACACATTTCTGATCCCCATTTTGCAAGTCATTCATAATACAGTTCGTGAATTAACCAGAACACATTTCTGATCCCCATTTTACAAGTCATTCATAATACAGTTCGTGAATTAACCAGAACACATTTCTGATCCCCATTTTGCAAGTCATTCATAATACAGTTCGTGAATTAACCAGAACACATTTCTGATCATCATTTTACAAGTCATTCATAATACAGTTCGTGAATTAACCAGAACACATTTCTGATCCCCATTTTACAAGTCATTCATAATACAGTTCGTGAATCAACCAGAACACATTTCTGATCCCCATTTTACAAGTCATTCATAATACAGTTCGTGAATTAACCAGAACACATTTCTGATCCCCATTTTACAAGTCATTCATAATACAGTTTGTGAATTAACCAGAACACATTTCTGATCCCCATTTTACAAGTCATTCATAATACAGTTCGTGAATTAACCAGAACACATTTCTGATCCCCATTTTACAAGTCATTCATAATACAGTTCGTGAATTAACCAGAACACATTTCTGATCCCCATTTTGCAAGTCATTCATAATACAGTTCGTGAATCAACCAGAACACATTTCTGATCCCCATTTTACAAGTCATTCATAATACAGTTCGTGAATTAACCAGAACACATTTCTGATCCCCATTTTGCAAGTCATTCATAATACAGTTCGTTAATTAACCAGAACACATTTCTGATCCCCATTTTACAAGTCATTCATAATACAGTTCGTGAATTAACCAGAACACATTTCTGATCCCCATTTTACAAGTCATTCATAATACAGTTCGTGAATTAACCAGAACACATTTCTGATCCCCATTTTACAAGTCATTCATAATACAGTTCGTGAATTAACTAGAACACATTTCTGATCCCCATTTTACAAGTCATTCATAATACAGTTCGTGAATTAACCAGAACACATTTCTGATCCCCATTTTACAAGTCATTCATAATACAGTTCGTGAATTAACCAGAACACATTTCTGATCCCCATTTTACAAGTCATTCATAATACAGTTCGTGAATTAACCAGAACACATTTCTGATCCCCATTTTACAAGTCATTCGTAATACAGTTCGTGAATTAACCAGAACACATTTCTGATCCCCATTTTACAAGTCATTCATAATACAGTTCGTGAATTAACCAGAACACATTTCTGATCCCCATTTTACAAGTCATTCATAATACAGTTCGTGAATTAACCAGAACACATTTCTGATCCCCATTTTACAAGTCATTCATAATACAGTTCGTGAATTAACCAGAACACATTTCTGATCCCCATTTTACAAGTCATTCATAATACAGTTCGTGAGTTAACCAGAACACATTTCTGATCGGCGTCTCAACGATCATGTGTCTCATTGTGGTCTTTCCTGACAGTGGACCATCCTACAATTGCAATCAAAAGTTGATGCGACTCCAACAAAAGATACGTCAAATAATCAATCTATGAACACATTCCAATAGAAGAAAATGGTTTATTTAGTCCGTCTTTGGGCTGTAAAGCAACGAGGCAGGGAGAGTCAGGAGAAAAAGACAAACGAAAACCCTTAGAAATGCGCCCTTTCATAAAACTTAATTTCAGGACATCCCAAAACACGTTTGTTCCATCCAGACTAGCTAATCTCGCTTTTTAACATCTCTCGTCTGACATCAGTTTTGCTTCTCATTCTAGCCGATTGCCCCAAAGTGTTAACCACCTAAACCCTGCTGACCCTTTGTCTACGATGCATCCTGTTTATATTTAAATCACCCTACAACATAATGCAACCAAATTATTACTAGTTAACTTGCCTACACATATTTAACATCTAGTCCAACTGTAAAAATATTCTGTTCGGTTCCATCAACATTCTTTCAGAGATGAGGGCATCTCAGATGATAGCCAGTAATTGTCCCCCACTTCCAAATGCGTAGACGAAAGGGGCAATAGACCCGTCATAGTCTTTGTTGTGAAGTAGTCCAACAGTAAAAAGAAGAAGTCAAGTCGAGGTTGGGTTAAGATAACAAGTGTATTAACATAAAAGGTACAAAGGTAAGGAAACTGACTGGCACTCGGCTAGACAGTTACAATACTGTCCTTTTCTCCCTGGTGATTGTCTACTCGCACTATTTATAGTGAGAACCGGTGTAGTTTCTCTTCTGTTAGAACGGTCAGTGTAACAGTCTTAGAAAGATGAAAATAATACTGGAATGACGGCCTCCTGATAGAGAACACATACTACACTTTTTATCCTAGCCAAAAGGTCGGATTTGTTTACTTGTCTTCCACAACTGAAAGGGTAGGCACAGAGTGTGTTTATAGTGGGATCCCCACGCCCCCAAAAAGGGGTACACTGATCCTGCTGCAAAAATAGTGTGGTCAGTCCCATTAGCATTTTCTCAAAATTCCAAACAAACACCAAAAAGCGAATGGCTTTAAGAGCGACTCTCTTTTCTTTCCCTGGTTCTGTTGGATATACGTTCTCCTCCTCACTTCCCAAAAACAAAGAAACTTTTTACACATTTTGGCTAAATAATAATTTCGGCCAATAAGATTGAGCCCTGGTCGATTTAAACCCGAAAACATATAGCGAACCTGCATCAACTGCTTGACCCTCAATATAAGTGCAAATCTCAACAGTCAGACACCAGAGACCAGCAAAGATGCAAAACACACACATCGGAGCGAGACCCGAAACGTACCCCCTCTCCCAGTGCCCTTCAGCAAGTAGGACGGAAAAGACTCCTTCAAAAAAAAAACGCACGTACAAGTCTTCAATGCTCACGCACGACTTTCACCTCATTTAAGAAACAAGCTAACAACCAGTATCTGACACACGCACTAACAGAACAAGGTAGACCACGCACAAACGATGCGACAATGACGCTTAGTTATATACACTCTCTTACACATACTTACACAGTGCCACATTGTCTCTGTACTCTCACACGAATATTTACACTAGGAAATATATAAAGACATTTCTCAAAATTTGTGTACACTCAACGAACTTTCTCTACCAAAACCACAAGTTACCTAAACCAAAAATGAACAATTCAATGAACACTTTCTTTACACGAACTGACCTTTAAATTCATGTTAAACTAGTTATATAAATATTTATTATTATAATGTCTTCTTCTCACTTTCATTCACAAAACCCTGTTGTCTGTTATTAAATGTACCTCTCCCATGTATTTCCTCCTTCAATATACATGCATGTTGTTTATACCAATGTTTCTTCATTCACTATGATAGAACATTTATCCTTCCTCCTTTCAAATATTAAATGGACGGAATAGTTCCTGGCTAAACCCAAAATGATGCTACCTTTGTCACAAAATAATAATACCAAAGCCAAGGATCACCTCCTCCTCCATATTCATGACCCTGACGTTCGGCTCCTCCATATTGATAACCCCAACGTTCGGTACGGCCATAAGGGCACCTCAGCCGTTAGACAATAAATGCATCAACAAAGGAACAGTGTAGTATCTGTTCTGATATTACACTTCATCTTTTCTGTCCTCGGTCGGTGAAGGAGAGGTCCTTCTAGACTGAGGCAGTTAAAATTTTTGTTCTAATCCAGAGTGTCCCGTTTTGGGGAGCTGGATTCCCCCCCCCCCTCCATTAAAAACTGACCTTGTGTCTAGCTCTTCCCTCGTGGGGATGCAAGTAAATATGAACTGTTTGTTCATTTTAAACTTTGGTTCGGTCACCTGCCAAGCTGTCACCTCAAACACAATTATTTTTTATTAGATTTTTTTTTCAGTCCAGATTTATTGATTTTGATTTTTTTTTCTATTTTTGTAATTGTAAGAAAAAATAATTTGAAAGCAACAAGTTTTAGAACTGAGTGGAGTCTTTATTTACTTGCCTCTCCAAAAAAAGGCACTCTGAATTGGGACCCAAAATTTAAATTGTCTCACTCTACAAAGATTTCTCCTTGGCTGAAGACATCAAACATTAAATTTAGTACCAGAAAAAATACTACATTAGAATTTAGTACCAGAACAAATACTACATTGAAATTTAGTATCAGAACAAATACTACATTCAAATTTAGTACCAGAACAAATACTACATTGAAATTTAGTATCAGAACAAATACTACATTCAAATTTAGTACCAGAACAAATACTACATTGACATTTAGTATCAGAACAAATACTACATTCAAATTTAGTACCAGAACAAATACTACATTGAAATTTAGTACCAGAACAAATACTACAGTGAAATTTAGTACCAGAACAAATACTAAATTGAAATTTAGTATCAGAACAAATACTACATTGAAATTTAGTACCAGAACAAATACTACAGTGAAATTTAGTACCAGAACAAATACTACATTGAAATTTAGTACCAGAACAAATACTACATTGAAATTTAGTACCAGAACAAATACTACATTGAAATTTAGTACCAGAACAAATACTACATTGAAATTTAGTATCAGAACAAATACTACATTGAAATTTAGTACCAGAACAAATACTACAGTGAAATTTAGTACCAGAACAAATACTACATTGAAATTTAGTACCAGAACAAATACTACATTGAAATTTAGTACCAAGACAAATACTACATTGAAATTTAGTACCAGAACAAATACTACATTGAAATTTAGTACCAGAACAAATACTACATTGAAATTTAGTATCAGAACAAATACTACATTGAAATTTAGTACCAGAACAAATACTAAAGTGAAATTTAGTACCAGAACAAATACTACATTGAAATTTAGTATCAGAACAAATACTACATTGAAATTTAGTATCAGAACAAATACTACATTGAAATTTAGTACCAGAACAAATACTACATTGAAATTTAGTATCAGAACAAATACTACATTCAAATTTAGTACCAGAACAAATACTACATTGAAATTTAGTACCAGAACAAATACTACATTGAAATTTAGTATCAGAACAAATACTACATTGAAATTTAGTACCAGAACAAATACTACAGTGAAATTTAGTACCAGAACAAATACTACATTGAAATTTAGTACCAGAACAAATACTACATTGAAATTTAGTACCAGAACAAATACTACAGTGAAATTTAATACCAGAACAAATACTACATTGAAATTTAGTATCAGAACAAATACTACATTGAAATTTAGTACCAGAACAAATACTACAGTGAAATTTAGTACCAGAACAAATACTACATTGAAATTTAGTACCAGAACAAATACTACATTGAAATTTAGTACCAGAACAAATACTACATTGAAATTTAGTACCAGAACAAATACTACATTGAAATTTAGTATCAGAACAAATACTACATTGAAATTTAGTACCAGAACAAATACTACAGTGAAATTTAGTACCAGAACAAATACTACATTGAAATTTAGTACCAGAACAAATACTACATTGAAATTTAGTACCAGAACAAATACTACATTGAAATTTAGTACCAGAACAAATACTACATTGAAATTTAGTATCAGAACAAATACTACATTGAAATTTAGTACCAGAACAAATACTACAGTGAAATTTAGTACCAGAACAAATACTACATTGAAATTTAGTACCAGAACAAATACTACATTCAAATTTAGTACCAGAAC
The DNA here is from genome assembly GCA_963556195.1 of Sepiola atlantica. Taxonomy (NCBI): domain Eukaryota; kingdom Metazoa; phylum Mollusca; class Cephalopoda; order Sepiida; family Sepiolidae; genus Sepiola; species Sepiola atlantica. The sequence goes on from OY744544.1 coordinate 10,865,643, forward strand.
AAATACTACATTGAAATTTAGTACCAGAACAAATACTACATTGAAATTTAGTATCAGAACAAATACTACATTCAAATTTAGTACCAGAACAAATATAACATTGAAATTTAGTACCAGAACAAATACTACAGTGAAATTTAGTACCAGAACAAATACTACATTGAAATTTAGTACCAGAACAAATACTACATTCAAATTTAGTACCAGAACAAATACTACAGTGAAATTTAGTACCAGAACAAATACTACAGTGAAATTTAGTACCAGAACAAATACTACATTGAAATTTAGTACCAGAACAAATACTACAGTGAAATTTAGTACCAGAACTAATACTACAGTAAAATTTAGTACCAGAACAAATACTACATTGACATTTAGTATCAGAACAAATACTACATTCAAATTTAGTACCAGAACAAATACTACATTGAAATTTACTACCAGAACAAATACTACATTCAAATTTAGTACCCAAAACAAATACTACAGTGAAATTTAGTACCAGAACTAATACTACAGTGAAATTTAGTACCAGAACAAATACTACAGTGAAATTTAGAACCAGAACAAATACTACATTGAAATTTAGTATCAGACCAAATACTACATTGGAATTTAGTACCAGAACAAATACTACATTGACATTTAGTATCAGAACAAATACTACATTCAAATTTAGTACCAGAACAAATACTACATTGAAATTTACTACCAGAACAAATACTACATTCAAATTTAGTACCAGAACAAATACTACAGTGAAATTTAGTACCAGAACTAATACTACAGTGAAATTTAGTACCAGAACAAATACTACAGTGAAATTTAGTACCAGAACAAATACTACATTCAAATTTAGTACCAGAACAAATACTACAGTGAAATTTAGTACCAGAACAAATACTACAGTGAAATTTAGTACCAGAACTAATACTACAGTGAAATTTAGTACCAGAACAAATACTACATTGACATTTAGTATCAGAACAAATACTACATTCAAATTTAGTACCAGAACAAATACTACATTGAAATTTACTACCAGAACAAATACTACATTGAAATTTACTACCAGAACAAATACTACATTCAAATTTAGTACCAGAACAAATACTACAGTGAAATTTAGTACCAGAACTAATACTACAGTGAAATTTAGTACCAGAACAAATACTACATTGAAATTTAGTATCAGACCAAATACTACATTGAAATTTAGTACCAGAACAAATACTACATTGACATTTAGTATCAGAACAAATACTACATTCAAATTTAGTACCAGAACAAATACTACATTGAAATTTACTACCAGAACAAATACTACATTCAAATTTAGTACCAGAACAAATACTACAGTGAAATTTAGTACCAGAACAAATACTACATTGAAATTTATTACCAGAACAAATACTACAGTGAAATTTAGTACCAGAACAAATACTACATTGAAATTTAGTATCAGACCAAATACTACATTGAAATTTAGTACCAGAACAAATACTACAGTGAAATTTAGTATCAGAACAAATACTACATTCAAATTTAGTACCAGAACAAATACTACATTGAAATTTACTACCAGAACAAATACTACATTCAAATTTAGTACCAGAACAAATACTACAGTGAAATTTAGTACCAGAACTAATACTACATTGAAATTTAGTACCAGAACAAATACTACAGTGAAATTTAGTACCAGAACAAATACTACATTCAAATTTAGTACCAGAACAAATACTACAGTGAAATTTAGTACCAGAACAAATACTACAGTGAAATTTAGTACCAGAACTAATACTACAGTGAAATTTAGTACCAGAACAAATACTACATTGACATTTAGTATCAGAACAAATACTACATTGAAATTTAGTACCAGAACAAATACTACATTGAAATTTACTACCAGAACAAATACTACATTCAAATTTAGTACCAGAACAAATACTACAGTGAAATTTAGTACCAGAACTAATACTACAGTGAAATTTAGTACCAGAACAAATACTACAGTGAAATTTAGTACCAGAACAAATACTACATTGAAATTTAGTATCAGACCAAATACTACATCGAAATTTAGTACCAGAACAAATACTACATTGACATTTAGTATCAGAACAAATACTACATTCAAATTTAGTACCAGAACAAATACTACATTGAAATTTACTACCAGAACAAATACTACATTCAAATTTAGTACCAGAACAAATACTACAGTGAAATTTAGTACCAGAACAAATACTACATTGAAATTTATTACCAGAACAAATACTACAGTGAAATTTAGTACCAGAACAAATACTACATTGAAATTTAGTATCAGAACAAATACTACAGTGAAATTTAGTACCAGAACAAATACTAAAGTGAAATTTAGTACCAGAACAAATACTACATTGAAATTTAGTATCAGAACAAATACTACAGTGAAATTTAGTACCAGAACAAATACTAAAGTGAAATTTAGTACCAGAACAAATACTACATTCAAATTTAGTACCAGACCAAATACTACATTGAAATTTAGTACCAGAACAAATACTACAGTGAAATTTAGTACCAGAACAAATACTACATTGAAATTAAGTACCAGACCAAATACTACATTCAAATTTAGTACCAGAACAAATACTACATTCAAATTTAGTACCAGAACAAATACTACAGTGAAATTTAGTACCAGAACAAATACTACAGTGAAATTTAGTACCAGAACAAATACTACAGTGAAATTTAGTACCAGAACAAATACTACAGTGAAATTTAGTACCAGAACAAATACTACATTGAAATTTAGTATCAGACCAAATACTACAGTGAAATTTAGTACCAGAACAAATACTACATTGAAATTTAGTACCAGAACAAATACTACAGTGAAATTTAGTACCAGAACAAATACTACATTGAAATTTAGTATCAGAACAAATACTACAGTGAAATTTAGTACCAGAACAAATACTAAAGTGAAATTTAGTACCAGAACAAATACTACATTGAAATTTAGTACCAGAACAAATACTACAGTGAAATTTAGTACCAGAACAAATACTAAAGTGAAATTTAGTACCAGAACAAATACTACATTCAAATTTAGTACCAGACCAAATACTACATTGAAATTTAGTACCAGAACAAATACTACAGTGAAAGTTAGTACCAGAACAAATACTACATTGAAATTAAGTACCAGACCAAATACTACATTCAAATTTAGTACCAGAACAAATACTACATTCAAATTTAGTACCAGAACAAATACTACAGTGAAATTTAGTACCAGAACAAATACTACAGTGAAATTTAGTACCAGAACAAATACTACAGTGAAATTTAGTACCAGAACAAATACTACAGTGAAATTTAGTACCAGAACAAATACTACATTGAAATTTAGTACCAGAACAAATACTATATTAAAATTTAGTACCAGAACAAATACTACAGTGAAATTTAGTACCAGAACAAATACTAAATTGAAATTTAGTACCAGAACAAATACTACATTAAAATTTAGTACCAGAACAAATACTACAGTGAAATTTAGTACCAGAACAAATACTAAAGTGAAATTTAGTACCAGAACAAATACTACATTGAAATTTAGTACCAGAACAAATACTACAGTGAAATTTAGTACCAGAACAAATACTAAAGTGAAATTTAGTACCAGAACAAATACTACATTCAAATTTAGTACCAGACCAAATACTACATTGAAATTTAGTACCAGAACAAATACTACAGTGAAATTTAGTACCAGAACAAATACTACATTCAAATTTAGTACCAGAACAAATACTACATTCAAATTTAGTACCAGAACAAATACTACATTCAAATTTAGTACCAGAACAAATACTACAGTGAAATTTAGTACCAGAACAAATACTACATTGAAATTTAGTACCAGAACAAATACTACATTGAAATTTAGTACCACAACAAATACTATAGTGAAATTTAGTACCAGAACTAATACTACAGTGAAATTTAGTACCAGAAAAAATACTACATTGAAATTTAGTACCAGAACAAATACTACAGTGAAATTTAGTACCAGAACAAATACTACATTGAAATTTAGTACCAGAACAAATACTACATTAAAATTTAGTACCAGAACAAATACTAAATTGAAATTTAGTACCAGAACAAATACTACAGTAAAATTTAGTACCAGAACAAATACTACAGTGAAATTTAGTACCAGAACAAATACTACATTGAAATTCAGTACCAGAACAAATACTACATTGAAATTTAGTACCACAACAAATACTATAGTGAAATTTAGTACCAGAACAAATACTACATTGAAATTTAGTACCAGAACTAATACTACAGTGAAATTTAGTACCAGAAAAAATACTACAGTGAAATTTAGTACCAGAAAAAATACTACAGTGAAATTTAGTACCAGAACAAATACTACATTGAAATTTAGTACCAGAACAAATACTACATTGAAATTTAGTACCAGAACAAATACTACATTCAAATTTAGTACCAGAACAAATACTACATTCAAATTTAGTACCAGAACAAATACTACAGTGAAATTTAGTACCAGAACAAATACTACATTGAAATTTAGTACCAGAACAAATACTACAGTAAAATTTAGTACCAGAACAAATACTACATTGAAATTTAGTACCAGAACAAATACTATATTAAAATTTAGTACCAGAACAAATACTACATTGAAATTTAGTACCAGAACTAATACTACAGTGAAATTTAGTACCAGAACTAATACTATATTAAAATTTAGTACCAGAACAAATACTACATTGAAATTTAGTACCAGAACAAATACTACAGTGAAATTTAGTACCAGAACTAATACTATATTAAAATTTAGTACCAGAACAAATACTACATTCAAATTTAGTACCAGAACAAATACTACAGTGAAATTTAGTACCAGAACAAATACTACATTGAAATTTAGTACCAGAACAAATACTACAGTAAAATTTAGTACCAGAACAAATACTACAGTGAAATTTAGTACCAGAACTAATACTACATTGAAATTTAGTACTAGAACAAATACTACAGTGAAATTTAGTACCAGAACTAATACTACAGTGAAATTTAGTATCAGAACTAATACTACAGTGAAATTTAGTACTAGAACAAATACTACAGTGAAATTTAGTACCAGAACTAATACTACAGTGAAATTTAGTACCAGAACAAATACTACATTCAAATTTAGTACCAGAACTAATACTACATTCAAATTTAGTACCAAAACAAATACTACATTGAAATTTAGTACCAGAACTAATACTACAGTGAAATTTAGTACTAGAACAAATACTACATTGCAATTTAGTACCAGAACAAATACTACATTGAAATTTAGTACCAGAACAAATACTACAGTAAAATTTAGTACCAGAACAAATACTATATTGAAATTTAGTACCAGAACAAATACTACAGTGAAATTTAGTACCAGAACAAATACTACAGTGAAATTTAGTACCAGAACAAATACTACATTGAAATTTAGTACCAGAACACCCTGCTATGCTTTATTATTGCAATCCGGCCCGCGGACCTCCCAGTAAAACTCATATCATTTTGTCACATAGACGTAAAAGTAGGTTTCGATTAAGATTTACAGTGGGATAAAAATGTATGAATATCAGCGAGCGATGATGCATGTATATTTCATTTTTCTTTAACTATTAAGAGATAAAAATAGAAAAAGAGAAAGAGAGAGGCAAAGAGGAAACGTGAGATGAGGAAAGGGCATGAAACATAGATCCCATGTGAGATGTGTCAAAACGAATGCTGGATCAACTTGCTACTTCCCCCATCATTATTTTTTATGATTCCAAAATGGCTCTTCGTCGGCGCCTTTTATAACATCACATACAGAAGTCTCTTGAGAAAAAATATCAGATTTGTAGAGTGTTCAATGCAATTTTTGTACAATTTATTCATGTAAACAAAATATAGTAATTCTCAGATTTCCTTTTTCACTCCGGCCCGGGATCTCATTCCAAAAGTCTCATCTGGCCCTCACTCTGAAAAGGTTGACCGCCCCTGACCTAACCCTAACCTAATAATTAGTCAATCATTATTCATTTTGAAACACAGTTGTTCTCTTGACCCTTGCTATTCCCAAAAGGGTCCAAAGTAGTTCCTCAGCTGAAATTAATACACCCTGCAAACTGATTGGTCAGTGTGCGACCGAATCAGCCAGCAGTGAATAGTCCTCCGCATTAGAAAATAGTACCTTATTTATAACTGCTACAGTAATTCCTGGTAAGATCTAGTCTCCATTGGTAATAGATAAAGTATAGTAATAGTATAGTTTCGGCTTCAGACAGACAGATACCAAATCTCCATCAGTAATAGATTAGCAAAAAAATGCTCCGTCCGGTATTATTACTTGTATCTATAATGTAAGCGTTGAGAGTTTCCTAATGGACAGCCGATTGTGACAATTTCTTGTTGACGTACACTACCCCCCCCCCCCCCCAAGGAGGAGATAATGCCTGGGAGGATGGTCTCATGACAACTGAACAGGTACTACACCCCCCCCAAGGGGGAAGGTAATGCCTGGGAGGATTGTCTCATGACAAGAAAACAGATACTGCACTACCCCCTCCCCCCAAAAAAAACAAACAACAAAAAAACAAAAAACAAAAGAAGGAAGTAATGCTTGGGAGGATTGTGTTATGACAACAGAAGATATACTACAATATACCCCCTCTCCTAAAAGATAGTACATTAGTCTGAAATAGTATAGTAAACTAGACAAAAGTCTCAGCAGGCCCCCTATGGAAGCAGACCTTTAAAATCCGAATGAGCCATGCCACTCCCCCCCCCCCTCACAGCCCCAGCTGATATGACTAAAGAGGCGAAGCACCAATTCCAACCGACTAACATCGTACAAGTAGTATCTACTATCCTGTTATTAGGTAGCAACACCTGTAATGTCGTAACATATTTACACGCTATCAGATATGTCTGTTGACATAGTTTCCTGTGAGTCTATTTGCGTTTGAGTTGAATGCAGTTGTTCTCTCTCGCGTGTCATGCGTCATGTTTTGTGTGTAAATCTGTAATCGGTGGCGCCGCACGTGGGCGGGCCGTAAAACCGAGGCAGAGTACAACGGGGGCGATTCACTCGGCCAGCTAATCTCACCAGAGTTGTCGCCCTTACATGCGTCTTTGAATCGACTAACAGCTGAACGTTTAAATGCCGTCCCCCATTTACTTGCCTCCTTCCTTCCCCCTCGAGGGCAGAGTTAGACACACGGTCGGCTCTTAATGTTGGGGGAAATCCAGCTCACCCCCCCCTCCAAAAAAGGGGCACTTTGGATTGGGACAAAAATAAAGATTGCCTCAATCTAGAAGGATTTCTCCTTCACTGACCGAGAACAGAACAGTTGAAGTGTTCAGAACAGATAATTTGATCGTAGGCTAATGCGGCATGTTCAAACATAGGTTTTAAAATTATTAATTGTTCCAATAAATGCAATAACAATCTATCTATCTATCTATCTATCTATCTATCTATCTATCTATCTATCTATCTTCCAAATATGATCTAAGGTTAAGATCGAATTTTAACTCTGCCTGATGAGATCTCAGTTTTATAACAGCTGTTGATCGATAACATCGACATGCCAGTGTCGCAGATTTTGTACATGTCTGTATAAATAAAAATAATCATATACAAAAGATCTATTTGATATTGAGCACTTTTTATAAACCCGGTTAAAATTCTTTGGATTACTATCCTGTGAATATTTACATTGCCTGGATTATCATTATCATTATATATATATATATATATATATATATATATATATATATATATATATATATATATATATATATATATATATATATATGAAACATTTTAAAGAAAACAGTTTTAAGTGATATTAAAATGTGCGAGAGAGCGAGAGAAATGTCACATGATAAACAAACAAAATAAAGAGTACAAAAGCATAAGTTCACAAAAAATATATTTTATATGTTTAAAATGGAAGTCTACAAAGCTTGTGTTCTCAGCCTTTTGGCTAAGATCAAAGTGTAGTATCTGTTCCGATGGATACTGCACTTCATAGATCGGTATTGTCTTGGCCTTCGGGGCTTGATTTCCGCCGGTCTATGGGTCTGATCTGTCCTGTGCAGTTCTAGGAGGTCCACCCTCCCAGGCTTTACCTTCCCTCTTTGGGAAGGAGTAAGTTAATTGCTTACTGCCTGAGGCGCCCCAACCGGGGAATGCCGACGGGGCAGCCCAGGCAATTTTTAATGGCCAGAGTGCTCACTTTCTCGAGCGCTGGCTTTTCAAATCCCACTTTCCGACCTTGTGTCACATATTCCTATTGTGGGTAGGGGTTAAATAACGCCTTTTGGCTAAGATCAAAGTGTAGTATCTGTTCCGATGGATACTGCACCCCATAGACTGGTATTGTCTTGGCCTTCGGGTCTTCATTTACGCCGGTCAATGGGTCTGTCCTGTGCAGTTCTGGGAGGTCCACCTTCCCAGGCTTTGCCTCCCCTCTTTGGGGAGGATTAAGTTTATTGCTTACTGCCTGAGGCGCCCCTACTGGGGAATGCCGACGGGGCTGCCCAGGCAATTTTTAAACCCCACTTTCCCGACCCGACCTTGGGTCACATCTTGTTTGTGGGAGTAAGATAAAAACTGGCCTTGTGCCTAACTCCTGGAGAGGAGTAAATCAATACAAAGATAGGAAAACATAGAATAATTGTTCAGATTTTGAGCGTCCTTGCAGACAAGGGGGAATTCATTAGTTGAGATATCGAGGAAGACTGAGTTGATAATTCAAGGACTGTGAATTATCGACGGGTCTGAAAAGTCGTAATCAAAACTTCCTCACTCAATTACATAAATTACATTTCATTGAAAGTTATTAAATAGAGTCAATCATCATTTGTTTTCATATTAGAAAGTTCAGTGAGAAATGTATGGAGTATTAAAATGGTGAAGTTTATAGATTTTTTTGCAATCAGCAGACGACATTGAAAGGGGATTCAAGCAGTGTATGTGTATGTGTATGTGTGTGTGTGTGTGTGTGTGACCTTCAGTGTGTGTATGCGTAAGACAGTGAAAGAGTTAATGCATTGTGTATGTGTGTGCGTTTATGTCAGAGTGGCTATGTGTGCGTGAGTTTAGAAAAGGCATCTCAGCTTTCCCAAGGCCCGACAGAGGGGCGATGCAGCTGGAGAAACGTCGGATGTTAGCTCTGACGTGGATTTGGGCTAAACATTATTGTTGAAAGAAAAATCTGGGTTTATTCCGGGTGAACCAAAAACGGCAAACTTGCTAAATCCAGAGAAATGCATCTGATTGGCTTAAAAAATTTTTTATTTGTTTTTTTATTAATTCAAGCAAATGTGTGCGTAGAGCTGATTGTGCAGAGACGAGTTTAAGCATTTTAACTTTGGCCACCGAAGGGTAAACTTCGTCGCTACAGCTCTTTACTAAAAAATAATTGAATACTTTTCAGTTTTGAGTAGCGTAAATAAAATGAAAAAATATGAATAAATAAATAACATAATTTATAATGCGATACAATTTCTCTCACTACAACTAGGAGATTCTTAGTTCAGTTGGTAGAACCGGACGTCAATCACCGGGGTCTCATCTTCGAGTTATTTATCTACCTCCCACAGCGGTAAGATGTGACACAAGGTCGGAAAGTAGGATTTGAAAAGCCAGCGCCCGAGAATTTGAGCACTCTGGCCTACAAAAAATACCTGGGCAGCCCCATCGGCATTCCCCGGTAAGGGCGCCTCAGCCAGTAAGCAATAAACTTACTCCTCCCCAAAGAGGGGAAGCAAAGCCTGGGAGGGTGGACCTCTTAGAACTGCACAGGACAAACCCACAGACCGGCGGAATCAAGACCCGAAGGCCAAGACGACACCGGTCTATAGGGTGCAGTATCCATTGGAACAGATACTACACTTTGAAATATTTATTTGCAGAAAATACATATTTATATTCAAAACAAATTAGGCACAAGGCCATCAAAAGTGTGGGGGAGGGTGTCGTTGGTCATCCTTTGTCTAAGGTAATAAAATTGTCTATCCTACTCTTAACTAGAATCATCCCAGTCACCACAATACCACATTTGCTCTAGGGGGCCGTTCTACTTAGGCTATTTAAAATAAGTTGGCAATCTTAAAATAGTTGGCAATACTACACTTTGATCTTGGCCAAAAGGCCAGCTTCGAAACTCACTACTAGATCTAGCCGCATCATATAGAGTGGATGGGGATTCTTCTTCTATGAGATACGCATGAGTTTTTACATGTTTAAGACATGATGGATTACGTCCCTTGTTTCCTGTCTTTTTTCGACTCAGTCGCTTTGTATGAATAAAACTATCAGGCAACATTTCGTGTCTGTGCGCGTGTGTTTCTCGCCTAGACGTAACTTTGATAAAATACGCATTTAATTACTTCTTCTATTTACGCTTAATCAGATATTTAATCAGATTACCCGACGCAGTAAGTAAATAAAAATAACGATGATAAGATTGCAACGTTCCTATTTACTTGCCTCCCCACGAGGGAAGAGTTAGCCACAAGGGGTCGGTTTTTAATGTGGTAAAAAAACAGCTGATTTGGAACAAAAATAAAAATTGCTCAGTCTAGAAAGATTTGTTTTCACTGACCGAGGAAAAAAAAAAAAAAAGATTAAGTGCAGTATCAGAACAGATACTACACTTTGCTTCTAACGAAAAGGTCATGTAGTGCATGGACGGCGGCAACGGGGGGGGGGTGTTTGAAGCCCCCTCACTTTTTGACTTGCCTCCCCTCCCCACTTTACGGTCATCAATAATTAAGTTGATATGCATGTGCTTAACCCCCCCCCCTCTTTTTAGGAGAAGCCCCCCCCCCCTTTATAACTGTCCCGCCGGCCCTGTAATGGTTGTAGTGTTGAACACCTCACAGAAAGAGGAGAGTTCCCCTGCTCAGTTTGTGGAAAGGGGGTCAGGTACAATTCAATTTTTGTGATACGTGTAAGCATTGGGCACACAATAACTGCAGGGGAATTAATGGTAGGTTGTGAGAGGATAACCAGTCTATGTGCAAGAAGTGTAAGACAATGGAGATGGATGAGAACTCAGATGTGGAGAAAGTATATCTGGATGGCGAAGCTGTTTAGCTAGTCGAGAAGTTTTGTTACCTGAGTGGTACCAGTGGAGCACAGAGCGGAGCAGGCCTTTTGACTAAGATCAAAGTGTAGTATCTTTGTATATAAATATATTTATGAAGAAATAAAATGAAGCTTTCCAAAAAGATTTGGGTCATTAGCGTAAATGTGGTATTGTGGTGACTGAGATTATTCTAGTTAATAAACAGAAAAGGGAATAACTCATTTTAAATTGGAGAATATAATCGGACCAAAGTGTATGTATATAAATATATTTATGAAAAAATAAAATGTCTAACAAATTTGGAGTTATCTTAAAGTAGGAAATCCCTCTAGAGTAAATGTGGTATTATGGTGACTGAGATGATTCTAGTAAAGAGTAGGATAGACCTTTTTATCACTTTAGACCACGGGCAGGCAACCTCCGGCATGCGGGCCACATCCGGCCCGCGAAGGCTTAGAATCCGGCCCGCCACCCTGCTATGATTTATTATTGCAATCCGGTCTGCGGACCTCCCAGTAAAACTCATATCATTTTGTGACATAGACGTAAAAGTAGGTTTCGATTAAGATTTACAGTGGGATGAAAATGTATAAATATCAGCGAGCGATAATGTATGTATATTTCATTTTTCTTTAACTATTAATTTCAAATCCTTGGCCTGAGATGAAAATAGAAAACGAGAAAGAGAGAGGTAAAGAGGAAACGGGGAAAGGGCATGAAACAGAGAACTTATGTGAGGTGTGTCAAAACGAATGATGGATCAACTTGCTACTCCCCCCTCCCCGTCATTATTTTTTATGATTCCAAAATGACTTCATCAGCGCCTTTTATAACATCACATACAGAAGTCTCTTGACAAAAAATATCAGATTTGTAGAGTGTTCAATGCAATTTTTGTACAATTTATTCATGTAAACAAAATATATTGATTCTGAGAATTCGTTTTTCACTCCGACCCGCGATCTCCTTCCAAAAGTCTCATCTGGCCCTCACTCTGCTTTAGACCAAGGATAACAAACAACACCCATTATCCCCACACTTTTGATGGCCTTGTGCCTAATTTGTTTTACATGTAAATTTTTTATATTTTGTGCAAATAAGTAATTCAAAGTGTAGTATCTGTTCTGATGCTACACTTCTTCTGTTCTGTCCTCGGTCAGTGAAGGAGAAATCCTTCTCGACTGAGGCAACTTTAATTTTTGTTTCAATCTAGAGTGCCCTTTTTGGGGAGCTGGATTTTTTACTGCCCCTTAAAAACCGACCTTGTGTCAAATTCTCCCCTTGTAGGGAGGCAAGTAAATCGGTCCTCACTCCCTCAATTACTTTTCGTAATCATTCTTCATCATAACTTGTTTATTTATCGACATTTTACAGTTTATATATTTTTTTAATATATTTTAAATATTTTATCGTTCATTACTTCATCATATCTTCTAAAAAATAAAGATTATATAATTGGATAATCAATTCCTCTTTCAGAATCTTCTGCTCATTCCACACATTCACAGCAAGAACTCGTCTAGCTGGGCTGGTGCATCATCTACTAGTCTCTCCCTCCTTGACAAGGTCCAAAAAAGAGTCGCCAACCTAATAGGTCCCTCACTGTCAACCAAGCTCTAGTCCCTGTCCCATTGCCGCAATGTAGCATCCTTGTGCTTGTTTTACAAATACTTCAATGGATTATGCTCTGATGAATTAGCTACTCTGGTCTTCCTTTCTTGGCCTTTTGGCTAAGATCAAAGTGTAGTATCTGTTCCGATGGATACTTCACCCCATAGACTGGTATTGTTTTGGCCTTCGGGCCTTGATTTACGCCGGTCTATTAGTCTGTCCTGTGCAGTTCTAGGAGGTCCACCCTCTCAGGCTTTGCCTCCCCTCTTTGGGAGGAGTAAGTTTATTGCTTACTGCCTGAGGCGCCCCTACCGGGGAATGCCAACGGGGCTGCCCAGGCAATTTTTAAACCCCACTTTCCCGACCCGACCTTAGGTCACATCTTACCGCTGTGGGAGTAAGATAAAACTGGCCTTGTGCCTAACTCATGGAGAGGAGTAAATCAATACTCTGGTGCCCCCTCGACGTAAATTCACTAGACCAACTCGACAATCAACTAAATCCCATCCATTCACTGTGGAGGTCCCCAGATGCCGGAGAGCTTTCTACTCCAAAAGCTTCTTTCCTCGTGCTGCTGGCCTATAGAACTCCCTCCCTGTCCCTGTTTCCCCGACAGTACTGACATGCAGAAATTTAAAACTAATGTAAACAGACATCTCGCTGCGCAGATCACAATTTAGGTTGACCCCCTTCCCCTCCCCCAACCTTCTCTCTTTTTTTTCTCAGTAGCCCCTTACGTCTACAGTGGCGGCCTGCTTTGTTTGGGGTCAACTATGTTAAAAAAAAAAATTATAAAACGAAACAACCACAGTAAAGAACTTTCCTTTCCTCTCTCTGTACCAAAAACCAAACGAAACTTCCATGAACAAAGTTTCTTTCCTATAACATCCAATCTGTGGACCAAAATACCACAAGGCTGCTTCCCACCTGACTGCACCATAGTCGTCTTCAAGTCTAATGTAAACAAATACTTGTTGAGCCGTCCCCTTGGATAATCAATTCCTCTTAAGTAACCTTCTGCCCATTCCACCCATTGATATCCCAACCAACTGCTTCCCAACCGACTAAAACATGGTCGTCTTCAAGTCTAATGTAAACAAATACTTGTTGAGCCGTCCCCTTGGATAATCAATTCCTCTTAAGTAACCTTCTGCCCATTCCACCCATTGATATCCCAACCAACTGCTTCCCAACCGACTAAAACATGGTCGTCTTCAAGTCTAATGTAAACAAATACTTTTTGAGCCGTCCCCTTGGATAATCAATTCCTCTTAAGTAACCTTCTGCCCATTCCACCCATTGATATCCCAACCAACTGCTTCCCAACCGACTAAAACATGGTCGTCTTCAAGTCTAATGTAAACAAATACTTTTTGAGCCGTCCCCTTGGATAATCAATTCCTCTTAAGTAACCTTCTGCCCATTCCACCCATTGATATCCCAACCAACTGCTTCCCAACCGACTAAAACATGGTCGTCTTCAAGTCTAATGTAAACAAATACTTGTTGAGCCGTCCCCTTGGATAATCAATTCCTCTTAAGTAACCTTCTGCCCATTCCACCCATTGATATCCCAACCAACTGCTTCCCAACCGACTAAAACATGGTCGTCTTCAAGTCTAATGTAAACAAATACTTGTTGAGCCGTCCCCTTGGATAATCAATTCCTCTTAAGTAACCTTCTGCCCATTCCACCCATTGATATCCCAACCAACTGCTTCCCAACCGACTAAAACATGGTCGTCTTCAAGTCTAATGTAAACAAATACTTTTTGAGCCGTCCCCTTGGATAATCAATTCCTCTTAAGTAACCTTCTGCCCATTCCACCCATTGATATCCCAACCAACTGCTTCCCAACCGACTAAAACATGGTCGTCTTCAAGTCTAATGTAAACAAATACTTTTTGAGCCGTCCCCTTGGATAATCAATTCCTCTTAAGTAACCTTCTGCCCATTCCACCCATTGATATCCCAACCAACTGCTTCCTAACCGACTAAAACATGGTCGTCTTCAAGTCTAATGTAAACAAATACTTGTTGAGCCGTCCCCTTGGATAATCAATTCCTCTTAAGTAACCTTCTGCCCATTCCACCCATTGATATCCCAACCAACTGCTTCCCAACCGACTAAAACATGGTCGTCTTCAAGTCTAATGTAAACAAATACTTTTTGAGCCGTCCCCTTGGATAATCAATTCCTCTTAAGTAACCTTCTGCCCATTCCACCCATTGATATCCCAACCAACTGCTTCCCAACCGACTAAAACATGGTCGTCTTCAAGTCTAATGTAAACAAATACTTTTTGAGCCGTCCCCTTGGATAATCAATTCCTCTTAAGTAACCTTCTGCCCATTCCACCCATTGATATCCCAACCAACTGCTTCCTAACCGACTAAAACATGGTCGTCTTCAAGTCTAATGTAAACAAATACTTGTTGAGCCGTCCCCTTGGATAATCAATTCCTCTTAAGTAACCTTCTGCCCATTCCACCCATTGATATCCCAACCAACTGCTTCCCAACCGACTAAAACATGGTCGTCTTCAAGTCTAATGTAAACAAATACTTGTTGAGCCGTCCCCTTGGATAATCAATTCCTCTTAAGTAACCTTTTGCCCATTCCACCCATTGATATCCCAACCAACTGCTTCCCAACCGACTAAAACATGGTCGTCTTCAAGTCTAATGTAAACAAATACTTGTTGAGCCGTTCCCTTGGATAATCAATTCCTCTTAAGTAACCTTCTGCCCATTCCACCCATTGATATCCCAACCAACTGCTTCCCAACCGACTAAAACATGGTCGTCTTCAAGTCTAATGTAAACAAATACTTTTTGAGCCGTCCCCTTGGATAATCAATTCCTCTTAAGTAACCTTCTGCCCATTCCACCCATTGATATCCCAACCAACTGCTTCCCAACCGACTAAAACATGGTCGTCTTCAAGTCTAATGTAAACAAATACTTTTTGAGCTGTCCTCTTGGATAATCAATTCCTCTTAAGTAATCTTCTATCTATTTCATCCATTGTTGGCAATCCTCTCATAGTATTGGTCATCGTCCAACTAAAAATCTATTTAACCCTTATCCTTGAGTGGCTCCTGGGCCTTCATAAGTGATGACCCATTAATTAAAAAAAAAAAAACCCAACGAGTATGCTATTTCAAACATTATTATGACGGAAGAACCGACATCTTCTAGAGGTGCGTCTAGAATAAGACGAGTCTGTTCAATCGGTGCGTTGTGAGATGAAAATTCTATTTCAAACGCAAGCATGACATACGAACGTTTTATTTATCTTCCTCCCACAGCGGTAAGATGTGACACAAGGTCGGGAAAGTGGGGTTTGAAAAGCCAGCGTCTTAGAGAATGAAGTGCGATCTGGCCTACAAAAAATGCCTGGACAGCTCGTCAGCATTCCCCGGTGGGGGTACCTCAGGCGATTAGCAATAAACTAACCCCTTCTCAAAGTGTGAGAAGGCAAAGCCTAGAAGGGTGGACATCCTAGAACTGCACACGACACACCCTAAGACCGACGGAATCAAGGCCCGAAAGCCAAGACGTTTATTTAATGCCTACCCACAATAGGAGTAAGATGTGACACAAGGTCGGAAAGTGGGATTTGAAAAGCCAGCGCCCCTGAAGGTGAGCACTCTGGCCATTAAAAATTGCTTGGGCAGCCCAGTCGGCATTCCCCGGTAGGGGCGCCTCAGGCAGTAAGCGATAAACTTACTCCTCCCGAAAGAGGGGAGGCAAAGCCTGGGAGGGTGGACCTCCTAGAACTGCACAGGACCGTCCCATAGACCGGCGTAAATCAAGCCCTGAAGGCCAAGACGATACGAGTCTATGGAGTGCAGTATCCATCGGAACAGATGCTACACTTTGATCTCGACCAAAAGGTCAAGACGGTACCGGTATTGACCTTCAGAGCCTTTTAATGTGTTAGCAGCAGCAGCAGCGAATCATGACGTCATTAAACCAAAGATGTAAGATAACCATGTACAGTGGACGATGCCACAAATGATGTCGTCATAACATAGTTTTATATTAATAGATGTGGATAACAGTTCACAGTGGATGACATCACAGAATGATGACAGCTTATTTAGGAAAACCAGACTTTTATAAATTACAGATGACTCTAATGTACATCTCTTAATCTAACCCTAACCCTAACCCTAAACCTAAACCTAAACCCTAACCCTAAACCTAACCCTACTCCTAACCCTAACCCTAACCCTAAACCCTAACCCTAACCCTAACCCTTAACCCTTAACCCTAACCCTAACCCTAACCCTAACCCTTAACCCTTAACCCTAACCCTAACCCTAACCCTAACATCAGTCCATTCTAATAATATTAAATGAGAAGTTACAATGACACAATACATATTCTTTAGTTTTTCACTCGTTCATTTCGTACTGTTTTTCTATCTGTTCCTTCTGCTGCTGCTGTTGTTATTTTTAAGCTGCCTGAAAACACATGGTCCATCAAGAATCTCGATCGGTCAAGAGATGGGCTTTTACTTTTGGTAACAACGCAAATCGGAATCGTGGTCGTAATCAACATAACTCAAAAGCACATCCTCAAATTTTAGGAATCTTAAAAGCTCCACGAATCTTGTCCCATCTTTATAAGAGGCAACTGAAAAGGTTGAGGGAAATTTAGTTCTAATGAATTTTACTGAATCTTCTTAAATCCTTCTGAATATGACGTAATTTATTTTGGGTTCAAGCGTTTCGAAAATTCTTCCTAATTTCATTTAATAGGTTCTAATTAAAATTTTTCTTATTTCTCTGGTTATTCCCCTTAGGCTTAGCTCAAATATCGCCGATATTCCAACGTCTATTTTTTAAAAGGTATGAAAGCGTAAATTTCCTGCGCTTTCGATTGGCTGAAATAAAATTTCCGTATTAAGATTCTAATCCAATCAACAATTGATATTTTTTATTAAAGATATTTGTTTCCTGCTGCTAATTTGTTTGTTTGTTTGTTTGTTTGTTTGTTTGTTTATTAAGCCAGTCAGCCTTCTACATAGAGCTCACATAGATCGTGCCTCAGGATTGTCTGGTCTACATCTCCTCGTTGACCTGCAGTATTACAGGTTTTACCCCCGACTCCGAGCGAATGTTGTTTTCATGCATCGACTCTTGATTATACAAAGGCTCAAATCAGCAGTTTCTGGCCGTATTACGCGGCACCTGTGGATATTTGGCGGCCACGAAAAGGACACCAAATCTGTTTTTTTTGGGGTCACAGTGCCATTAATTCTACTAATGTGCGAGACCAGGCAGCACAATTGTATTGAATTGGTGCTGAAGAATTCCATCATTTGCGTGTGAATCACAAGTACAATTTTGTGGATCCGGT
Source organism: Sepiola atlantica (assembly GCA_963556195.1). Lineage (NCBI taxonomy): Eukaryota > Metazoa > Mollusca > Cephalopoda > Sepiida > Sepiolidae > Sepiola > Sepiola atlantica. Next base: position 10,883,808 of record OY744544.1, read on the forward strand.
AACAGGTGCCACAACCAACCATGTCAAACGGATGTTGAATGAGGCGAAAAAAAGAAACAAAGCCGAAGGTGGCACACACACGCAGATAGTGAAATCGGAGGTAAAACTTCGGAGAGACTGCCCTGGGAAGTATTTTCGCACAGATTGCAGAATTGTGCACAGTGTAAAACTTTTTTTCACATTGGAGAGTAGAAAGTGACTAACTTGGGTTTACTTTCGGCAGTCTCGTAACTCTCGCTTCCCTTATTTTGTCCTTTAGTCCTCATATTCCATGAGCGATGTTTCTGACAAAGGGGGAAGAATTGCTGTTTTCTGGGTCGGAATCTATCCATCAAACACTTATCGTTGGCTAGTTTTTGACCTTGAAGTAGTATTTTTTTTTTAGCTCCTTACATCAAGTGGCTTCATGCCTTGCCTGGAGCGATTTCCATTAAAAAAAACCAAAAAAAACAACTTTACTTCAATTCAATTACGTAATTTATTTTTTTTAATTAAAACTGGTTTATTGATTAGTTGATGTTTAATTTATTTCAATAAATCTATTTAATTTTAACATATCCTCTGAAGTTGTATTTTATTCTGTATTTATCTGCCCCTTTCATTCCCCCCCCCCCCGCCAAAGTTTGAATTATCTCCCCTTTCATGTCATTCTTTTAAATTAAAGACGAAAACATTTCATATGTACACAACGATACAGAAGCACCAAAGTTGTTTGTACTAATAAACCATATACACGCACATCTTTATGTCTGTCCCATTTACACACGTGTAAATGCACACGGCGCCAACCGAAATGAACACACGCACTCAATTTCTCCTTACAGACAAAACAGCTCTTCTTTCACTTGGAACGTTCCTTGGACTCTTTGAACTCTTAATCTTTATCTCACTTTATTTTTGTTTGCCACAAAAGTTGTCTATATTGAATTAACTAGCAAATATATGCTCCTTCCGGTCGCATATTTTTGCTAGGCTGCCGCGTCAGAAATGACGCTAGTATGTAATTTGGGTAGAGCTTTTTATCACTACAATTAATTTAAATAATATATTGCACATGATAAATAACAACATTAATAAAAAGAAAAATTAAGTTTGCATTGTTATCGTCTGCTCGCTTTTCTTTCCACCCAATCGTTTTGCGCCAAATCCACGTAAGAATTTACAAAATAATAAATAATAATAGTTTTAGTTTTTCAAAGAGAAAAAAGAAAAGTGTACCTAAAATAAAATTAACAATAAAAAAATACAGCGAATGTGATTCTAAAAACAGTTATTTACTTGCCCAGTAAAAGGTGTCGCCCCCCCCCCTCCCAAGTTATCGTCTGTTCGCATTTCTTTACACTCAATCGTTTTGCGCAAAATCCACGTCAGAATATAATAAGTAATATTTCATGTCTTTCAAAGCGGAAAAAAAGGTGTACGTAAATTAAAATCAACAATTAAAAAAAAAAAAATACAGTGAACACTATTCTAAAATCGGTTATGTAGTTTTTCAGTACAATGTGTTGTTTTTTTTGTTGACAAAAAAAACTAAATTCATTTTAATGTGTGTATGTGTTTTTTTAAATAGTAATTTTTAAATCAATTATCATTTTAATTAAACACTTTCATTCAATAAATTTGTTAAAATCAACAATTAAAAAAACTGAATACAGCGAACATAATTTTCAAATCGGAAAAAAAGGTGTATCTGAAAATTATCAATAAAAAAATATGTACTCTTTTACTGCAGGACCCGCGATAACTTTCGAAAAAAAAAAAGTTTAGATAAACTAAATTCTGTATAATGTGTGTGTGTGTTTATCGATTATTATTTTAATTAAACAATTTGATTCAATAAATTTGTGTTTTAAAACATAATGGCTAATAAGATTAAGAAAATAAACAAACTCAGAACGTTTTAATAAAATAAATCAGTAAAGTATTAACGCGCCCGTTCAGAAGGAGGTATGCTGTTTAATCAGTTGGACGTAGAGGAACGTGCCCGTTCAGAGGGAGGTACGCTGTTCAATCAGTTGGACGTCGAGGAAATAACTCATTTTATAAATAAATAATAAAAGAAATAATTATAATTTATAAGTAAGATTATTAGCGAGCAAAATGGTGTAAATACATGTTGAAATCTGAAGAGAACAATCATGAGTGAATATTTGCAAATACTAATTTATTAGAAGTTCAAAAGCAATTGATTATGTAAATTGGGAAATGCGCATAGTGTTTACAGCGGTTTTTGTAATAGTATATAATGAAGCTGGCAGACTTAGTAAATAGTCATAGTACTGTAGCAGTTACCTCCTCCTTTCAAATATAACTGCACCGGTTGGCCGTTAGATGTCGCTTTTTCACCGACAGGTGGCGCTGAAAAGCGACACAGAGTTATTTGCCCTTCTGATTATAAAAACCGGTGTAAACGGAAAATCACCCTCTTGTCTATTCAATTGGCCTCGCAGAACGACGCTGACACCAGCGCTCCGTCTCACTCTCTTGTCTATTCAATTGGCCTCGCAGAACGACGCTGACACCAGCGCTCCGTCTCACTCTCTTGTCTATTCAATTGGCCTCGCAGAACGATGCTGACACCAGCGCTCCATCTCACTCTCTTCTCTTTTCAATTGGCCTCGCAGAATGACGCTGACACCAGCGCTCCATCTCACTCTCTTCTCTTTTCAATTGGCCTCGCAGAACGACGCTGACACCAGCACTCCGTCTCACTCTCTTCTCTATTCAACTGGCCTCGCTGAACGATGCTAGACACCAGCGCTCCGTCAACACGTTTTCAACAACGGTAAGAGTTCTCAACTCATTTTCTTTGTATACGGCTTTCAAGGACTTTTCCCACGCCGGACTCATATTCTTCACATACTCTTTTCCAGAACTGTTTTTCCATCGACACACATACATACACCACACACGTCATCATTCCATGTACACACACGTTCAATAAACCTTATTTGAACTACCTCCTTTTGTTTGTTAATTATTACTATGTTTTTTTTACATGCAACAATTGCTTGATTTTATCAACTCGCTTATAGTCGGGAACGCGACCCGAAACAAACAGTACTCTGATGGAGTTTCGGCTTCAGACAGATACATAAACTCCATTATTAATAGATGTATTTTTATATAGCGGAGTATTAGAAGGCTATCACAATGCAAGAAATGGAAATATGTCAGTGTTGAGAACTAAGACAAAAACAAGTGATTTTTTAAAAAAATATATTTAAAAAAAAATTTTTTTTAATTTTTTTTTTATATATAGCAAATCTTACTTGATTAGGCAAGACTTCAACACTTTGATGTAATGTGTGTGACCGTGTTCCATAATATATTTTGAGGAAGACCTGTTTGTCAAATGGTGGGTGTTACTAATTTCTAAAACACGTGCAGAACGGCAATATTGCTTATAACGCAGTAAATATTAATATTCGCAGCAAATGTAATAAAACTAAAACTATAACTGATTGTATTTTGTATATTTCAAATCCGATATACAACATGCCGATTTAAAACTTTAATATACGTCACCACAACCAGAACAAAGAAAACCTTCTTCTACAGATGCACCGTCACATTTAAAAAAAATAAAAAATAATAATAAAATGTCCCCTTTTCGGTACTTGAAAAACTGTCCCCAACTTGAACATACTAAATAATGTTTGTAACGGCCACTGAACATGGATGGGGAAAAAAACTCAGCAAATTATTATGTGTGTGTGTGTTTTTTTTGGGGGGAGGGGGGAGGGGGGCGAGAAGGGGGCTGCAAAGATGTGTGTGACCAAAATGAAAGCTAATCATTGGTTACCAAAAAGCTGTCGGATAACACACCTGAAATATTGAAGCCACGCTGAGATGCACCTGTGTCTAATGATTACCCTTGGACAAATCGGTAGCCCCTGCAGGGTGCATTCTGCCCATCCTCACCGTAACAACCGAGTCTAAATCAAAAATGGCGTCGTGAAACATTAAATCAACGCTGACACTCTTTGAATTTATCTTCGAAATCTCATAAATATTGAGATCAACAACAAATACTTCTGTTTTACATAATTCAAGATTAAATAGGGTTACTTTAAGCTGTCAGTGTGTTATTTTAGCATTATTAATTTTGTTTATTTAATTTTGTTTATTTGATTTTGTTTATTTAATTGTGTTTTCTTAATTTTGTTTATGTAATTTTGTTTATTTAATTGTGTTTATTTAATTGTGTTTATTACATTTTGTTTATTTAATTTTGTTTATTTGATTGTGTTTATTTAATTTTGTTTATTTAATTTTGTTTATTACATTTTGTTTATTTAATTTTGTTTATTTAATTTTGTTTATTTAATTTTGTTTATTTAATTTTGTTTATTTAATTGTGTTTATTTAATTGTGTTTATTGAATTATGTTTATTTGATTTTGTTTATTTAATTTTGTTTATTTAATTGTGTTTATTAAATTTTGTTTATTTAATTTTGTTTATTAAATTTTGTTTATTTGATTGTGTTTATTTAATTTTGTTTATTTAATTTTATTTATTTAAGTGTGTTTATTTAATTTTGTTTATTTAATTTTGTTTATTTAAGTGTGTTTATTTAACTTTGTTTATTTAATTTTGTTTATTTAATTGCGTTTATTTAACTTTGTTTATTTAATTGTGTTTATTTGATTGTGTTTATTTAATTGTGTTGATATAATTTTGTTTATTTAATTTTATTTATTTAATTTTGTAAATTTAATTTAGTTTATTTAATTGTGTTTATTACATTTTGCTTATTTAATTTTGTTTATTTGATTGTTTTTATTTAATTTTGTTTTTTTAATTGTGTTTATTTAATTTTGTTTATTTTATTGTGTTAATTTAATTTTGTTTATTTAATTTTGTTTATTTAATTGTGTTTATTTAATTTTATTTATTTAATTGTGTTTATTTAATTTTATTAATTTAATTTTGTTTATTTAATTTTGTTTATTTAATTGTGTTTATTTAATTTTGTTTATTTAATTTTATATATTTAATTGTGTTTATTTAATTTTGTTTATTTAATTTTGTTTATTTAATTTTGTTTATTTAATTTTGTTTATTTAATTGTGTTTATTTAATTTTGTTTATTTAATTTTGTTTATTTAACTTTGTTTATTTAATTTTGTTTATTTAATTTTGTTTATTTAATTTTGTTTATTTAATTGTGTTTATTTAATTTTGTTTATTTAATTTTGTTCATTTAATTTTGTTTATTTAATTTTGTTCATTTAACTTTGTTTATTTAATTTTGTTTATTTAATTTTGTTTATTTAATTTTGTTTATTTAATTATGTTTATTTAATTGTGTTTATTTAATTATGTTTATTTAATTGTGTTTATTTAATTTTGTTTATTTAATTTTGTTTATTTAATTTTGTTTATTTAATTTCGTTTATTTAATTTTGTTTATTTAATTTTGTTTATTTAATTTTGTTTATTTAATTTTGTTTATTTAATTTTGTTCATTTAACTTTGTTTATTTAATTTTGTTTATTTAATTTTGTTTATTTAATTTTGTTTATTTAATTATGTTTATTTAATTGTGTTTATTTAATTTTGCTCATTTAGTTTTGTTACTTAATTGTGTTTATTTAATTGTGTTTATTTTTAAAAAAAATTAATTTTGTTTATTAATTGTGTTACTTTATTTTATTTATTAAATTTTGTTTAGTTGATTGTGTTTATTAAATTGTGTTTATTTAATTGTGTTCATTTAATTGTGTTTATTTAATTTTGTTTATTTAATTTTGTTTATTTTATCTTGTTTATTTTATTTTGTTTATTTAATTTTGTTTATAAATTTTGTTCATTTAATTTAACTTATTTAATTTAATTTTTTTAATTTTGTTTATTTAATTTTGTTTATTAAATTGTGTTTAGTTGATTGTGTTTATTTAATTGTGTTTATTTAATTGTGTTTATTTAAAAAAAATTTAAGTTTGTTTATTAATTGTGTTACGTAATTTTGTTTATTTAATTTTGTTTAGTTTATTGTGTTTATTTAATTTTGTTTATTTTATTTTGTTTATTTAATTTTTTTAATTTAATTTTGTTTATTTAATTTTGTTTATTTAATTTTGTTTATTAATATTGTTCATTTAATTTAACTTATTTAATTTAATTTTTTTAATTTTGTTTATTTAATTTTGTTTATTAAATTGTGTTTAGTTGATTGTGTTTATTTAATTGTGTTTATTTAATTGTGTTTATTTAAAAAAAAATTAATTTTGTTTATTAATTGTGTTACTTAATTTTGTTTATTTAATTTTGTTTAGTTGATTGTGTTTATTTAATTGTGTTCATTTAATTGTGTTTATTTAATTTTGTTTATTTAATTTTGTTTATAAATTTTGTTCATTTAATTTAACTTATTTAATTTTATTTTTTAAATTTTGTTTATTTAATTTTTTTTATTAATTGTGTTACTTTATTTTGTTTATTAAATTTTGTTTAGTTGATTGTGTTTATTTAATTATGTTTATTTAATTTTGTTTATTTAATTTTGTTTATTTAATTTTGTTTATTTAATTTTGTTTATAAATTTTGTTCATTTAATTTAACTTATTTAATTTTATCTTTTTAATTTTGTTTATTTAATTTTGTTTATGCTTCGCAAGCACTTGTTTGTGCAACGGATATCATTTCTAAGTATGGAAGTTGATGGTCAAATGCTCGGTGCGGGTGATACTAAGAATACAATTATGAATTACTTACGTGGTCATGGTTGATGGAACGAAAGCAAAACTACGTCTGTGGATTAAATAAAGGGTTCAGTTCAAATTGAAGATAATGTTACATAAGGAGGGCCGTGTTTGAATGAGAAAAGTTTGAGTGCCACCTTAGGGTTGCAGGTGACCCCGGACGAGAATCAACGAAACCATGTGACTTCTGGCCAAGGATTTTCTTTCTCTTCGTTCTACTTCAAGTAGTGGGGGAAGTGCACACAGTGTGTCTTGGTGTAGCAAGATGAGCTATCCGTCTATCTATCTGTCTGTCTTCCTCTCTTTCTCTTGTGCTGACGTTTTCTCTGACTGTTCCTACCTTTTGTAAGTAAACCTTTTTACAAATCAACAAGTGACCTGTGTCCCTAATGTTTTCCTGTGGTAGTCTGTCTGTTTAAATAAATCTTTAATTTATAAACATCTACATCTGCGTGGGTTCATCAGCAGACGAAAAGAACCTGTTTCCACGACAACAGCACGGGTGTATAAACCATTATACACCCGTCACCGATCGTAACGTGAAAGTGTATCACCGATCGTAGCGTGAAAGTGTATCACCGATCGTAACGTGAAAGTGTATCACCGATCGTAGCGTGAAAGTGTATCACCGATCGTAACGTGAAAGTGTATCACCGATCGTAACGTGAAATTGTATCACCGATCGTAGCGTGAAAGTGTATCACCGATCGTAACGTGAAAGTGTATCACCGATCGTAACGTGAAAGTGTATCACATCGTAACGTGAAAGTGTATCACCGATCGTAACGTGAAAGTGTATCACCGATCGTAACGTGAAAGTGTATCCCCGATCGTAACGTGAAAGTGTATCACATCGTAACGTGAAAGTGTATCACCGATCGTAACGTGAAAGTGTATCACCGATCGTAACATGAAAGTGTATCACCGATCGTAACGTGAAAGTGTATCACATCGTAACGTGAAAGTGTATCACCGATCGTAACGTGAAAGTGTATCACCGATCGTAACGTGAAAGTGTATCACCGATCGTAACGTGAAAGTGTATCACATCATAACAGTATTTTATGATAATAACTGCAGACAAGTCTGCTAAGTGATAGCCAGTTGTAAGTGACAGTCTTCTGGAGGGTGAAGGTTCAATCCTCAGTACAGGCGATACTTACTAAGTATACAATTACGAATTACTTAAGACTTCTAGCCGATCATAGCTGATTGAACGAAAGCAAGCTACCCCTGTGGATTAAATAAAGGGTTCAGTTCGAATGTAAGATAATTTTACACTTTCAGTGACGCCTTAAAAGTTTGAGGTGACCCCCAGACGGAAATCAACGAAACCATGTGACTTCTGGCCGGGGATTTTCTTTCTCTTTGGCTGGCGATACTTCAAGTAGTGGGGGAAGCATGCACCGTGTGTCTGGGTGTAACGAGACGAGCTATCCGTCTACCTATCTGTCTGTCTTTCTCTCTATCTCACACGTGTCTGAAAGTAACCTGTCTCTCTGACGTTTTCTGTGTCTGTTCCTATCTTTTTAAAATAAATCTTTTCATAAATCAACATCGGCGTCCGAGTGGTTTTGTATCGAC
>OY744544.1:10897100-10902100 GCA_963556195.1 Sepiola atlantica
ACAAAGCTTCTTTTTCAAAATGGATAGTTATATTTAATGCTACCAAGACAAAGCTCCTTTCAAAAATTGATGGCCACATTTAATGCTACCAAGACAAAGCTCCTTTTCAAAAATGGATGGTCACATTTAATGCTACCAAGACAAAGCTCCTTTTAAAAATTGATGGCCACATTTAATGCTACCAAGACAAAGCTCCTTTTCAAAAAGGGATGGTCACATTTAATGCTACCAAGACAAAGCTCCTTTCAAAAATGGATGGCCACATTTAATGCTACCAAGACAAAGCTCCTTTTCAAAAAGGGATGGTCACATTTAATGTTACTAAGACAAAGCTCCTTTTCAAAAATGGATGGTCACATTTAATGCTACCAAGACAAAGCTCCTTTTCAAAAAAGGAATGGTTATATTTAATGCTACCAAGACAAAGATCCTTTTCAAAAATGGATGGCCACATTTAATGCTATCAAGACAAAGCTCCTTTTCAAAAATGGATGGTCACATTTAATGCTACAAAGACAAAGCTCCTTTCAAAAATGGATAGTTATATTTAATGCTACCAAGACAAAGCTCCTTTCAAAAATGGATGGTCACATTTAATGCTACCAAGACAAAGCTCCTTTTCAAAAATGGATGGTCACATTTAATGCTACCAAGACAAAGCTTCTTTTTCAAAATGGATAGTTATATTTAATGCTACCAAGACAAAGCTCCTTTCAAAAATTGATGGCCACATTTAATGCTACCAAGACAAAGCTCCTTTTCAAAAATGGATGGTCACATTTAATGCTACCAAGACAAAGCTCCTTTTAAAAAATGGATAGTTACATTTAATGCTACCAAGACAAAGCTCCTTTTAAAAAATGGATGGTCATATTTAATGCTACCAAGACAAAGCTCCTTTTCAAAAAAGAAATGGTTATATTTAATGCTACCAAGACAAAGCTCCTTTTCAAAAATGGATGGCCACATTTAATGCTACCAAGACAAAGCTCCTTTTCAAAAATGGATGGTCACATTTAATGCTACCAAGACAAAACTCATTTTCAACAATGGATGGGTACATTTAATGCTACAAAGGCAAAGCTCCTTTTCAAAAGTGGATGGTCACATTTAATGGTACGAAGACAAAGCTCCATTTTCAACAATGGATGGTCACATTTAATGCTACCAAGACAAAGCTCCTTTTCAAAAGTGGATGGTCAAATTTAATGCTACCAAGACAAAACTCCTTTTCAAAAATGGATGGTCACATTTAATGTAACCAAGACAATGCTCCTTTTCAAAAATTGATGGTCACATTAAATGCTTCCAAGACAACGCTCCTTTTCAAAAATGGATGGTCACATTTAATGCTACCAAGACAAAGCTCCTTTTCAAAAATGGATGGTCACATTTAATGCTACCAAGACAACGCTCCTTTTCAAAAATGGATGGTCACATTTAATGCTACCAAGACAACGCTCCTTTTCAAAAATAGATAGTCACATTTAATGCTACCAAGACAAAGCTCCTTTTCAAAAATGGATGGTCACATTTAATGCTACCAAGACAAAGCTCCTTTTCAAAAATGGATGGTCACATTTAATGCTACCAAGACAACGCTCCTTTTCAAAAATAGATAGTCACATTTAATGCTACCAAGACAAAGCTTCTTTTTAAAAAATGGATGGTCACATTTAATGCTACCAAGACAAAGCTCCTTTTCAAAAATAGATAGTCACATTTAATGCTACCAAGACAAAGCTCCTTTTCAAAAATAGATAGTCACATTTAATGCTACCAAGACAAAGCTCCTTTTCAAAAATAGATAGTCACATTTAATGCTACCAAGACAAAACTCCTTTTCAAAAATAGATAGTCACATTTAATGCTACCAAGACAACGCTCCTTTTCAAAAATAGATAGTCACATTTAATGCTACCAAGACAAAGCTCCTTTTCAAAAATAGATAGTCACATTTAATGCTACCAAGACAAAACTCCTTTTCAAAAATAGATAGTCACATTTAATGCTACCAAGACAACGCTCCTTTTCAAAAATAGATAGTCACATTTAATGCTACCAAGACAAAACTCCTTTTCAAAAATAGATAGTCACATTTAATGCTACCAAGACAACGCTCCTTTTCAAAAATAGATAGTCACATTTAATGCTACCAAGACAAAGCTCCTTTTCAAAAATAGATAGTCACATTTAATGCTACCAAGACAAAACTCCTTTTCAAAAATAGATAGTCACATTTAATGCTACCAAGACAACGATCCTTTTCAAAAATAGATAGTCACATTTAATGCTACCAAGACAAAGCTCCTTTTCAAAAATAGATAGTCACATTTAATGCTACCAAGACAAAGCTCCTTTTCAAAAATGGATGGTCACATTTAATGCTACCAAGACAAAGCTCCTTTTCAAAAATGGATGGTCACATTTAATGCTACCAAGACAACGCTCCTTTTCAAAAATAGATAGTCACATTTAATGCTACCAAGACAAAGCTCCTTTTCAAAAATGGATGGTCACATTTAATGCTACCAAGACAAAGCTCCTTTTCAAAAATGGATGGTCACATTTAATGCTACCAAGACAACGCTCCTTTTCAAAAATGGATGGTCACATTTAATGCTACCAAGACAAAGCTCCTTTTCAAAAATGGATGGTCACATTTAATGCTACCAAGACAAAGCTCCTTTTCAAAAATGGATGGTCACATTTAATGCTACCAAGACAAAGCTCCTTTTCAAAAATGGATGGTCACATTTAATGCTACCAAGACAACGCTCCTTTTCAAAAATGGATGGTCACATTTAATGCTACCAAGACAAAGCTCCTTTTCAACAATGGATGGTCACATTTAATGCTACCAAGACAACGCTCCTTTTCAAAAATGGATGGTCACATTTAATGCTACCAAGACAAAGCTCCTTTTCAAAAATGGATGGTCACATTTAATGCTACCAAGACAAAGCTCCTTTTCAAAAATGGATGGTCACATTTAATGCTACCAAGACAAAGCTCCTTTTCAAAAATGGATGGTCACATTTAATGCTACCAAGACAAAGCTCCTTTTCAAAAATGGATGGTCACATTTAATGCTACCAAGACAACGCTCCTTTTCAAAAATGGATGGTCACATTTAATGCTACCAAGACAAAGCTCCTTTTCAAAAATGGATGGTCACATTTAATGCTACCAAGACAACGCTCCTTTTCAAAAATGGATGGTCACATTTAATGCTACCAAGACAAAGCTCCTTTTCAAAAATGGATGGTCACATTTAATGCTACCAAGACAAAGCTCCTTTTCAAAAATGGATGGTCACATTTAATGCTACCAAGACAAAGCTCCTTTTCAAAAATGGATGGTCACATTTAATGCTACCAAGACAAAGCTCCTTTTCAAAAATGGATGGTCACATTTAATGCTACCAAGACAACGCTCCTTTTCAAAAATGGATGGTCACATTTAATGCTACCAAGACAAAGCTCCTTTTCAAAAATGGATGGTCACATTTAATGCTACCAAGACAACGCTCCTTTTCAAAAATGGATGGTCACATTTAATGCTACCAAGACAAAGCTCCTTTTCAAAAATGGATGGTCACATTTAATGCTACCAAGACAAAGCTCCTTTTCAAAAATGGATGGTCACATTTAATGCTACCAAGACAACGCTCCTTTTCAAAAATGGATGGTCACATTTAATGCTACCAAGACAAAGCTCCTTTTCAAAAATGGATGGTCACATTTAATGCTACCAAGACAAAGCTCCTTTTCAAAAATGGATGGTCACATTTAATGCTACCAAGACAAAGCTCCTTTTCAAAAATGGATGGTCACATTTAATGCTACCAAGACAAAGCTCCTTTTCAAAAATGGATGGTCACATTTAATGCTACCAAGACAAAGCTCCTTTTCAAAAATGGATGGTCACATTTAATGCTACCAAGACAAAGCTCCTTTTCAAAAATGGATGGTCACATTTAATGCTACCAAGACAAAGCTCCTTTTCAAAAATGGATGGTCACATTTAATGCTACCAAGACAAAGCTCCTTTTCAAAAATGGATGGTCACATTTAATGCTACCAAGACAAAGCTCCTTTTCAAAAATGGATGGTCACATTTAATGCTACCAAGACAAAGCTCCTTTTCAAAAATGGATGGTCACATTTAATGCTACCAAGACAACGCTCCTTTTCAAAAATGGATGGTCACATTTAATGCTACCAAGACAAAGCTCCTTTTCAAAAATGGATGGTCACATTTAATGCTACCAAGACAAAGCTCCTTTTCAAAAATGGATGGTCACATTTAATGCTACCAAGACAAAGCTCCTTTTCAAAAATGGATGGTCACATTTAATGCTACCAAGACAAAGCTCCTTTTCAAAAATGGATGGTCACATTTAATGCTACCAAGACAAAGCTCCTTTTCAAAAATAGATGGTCACATTTAATGCTACCAAGACAAAGCTCATTTCCTTTAACAACTATAAGAAACCTTTCCCACCACCGATTGTTATGGACAGTAGCACCCTTCCCAAGAGTTTAACTCTTCGGCCTGACATTCTCAGGTAACATGAAGTGGAATAAGTCCATAGAAGATCATGCCAAGTCTGCCGCAAAGGAGATAGGCTCTCTTTACCAGGCTAGACAACTTTTCACACCTGCCAGTATTCTATATCTCTATAAAGCCACCTTTCACTCATCCATTGGTGCATGCGTATTGTTGCCACGTCTGGGCTCATGCACTAACCACTAGTTTTTCTCTTTTCGATAGTGTGAAAAAAGGAGTATCTAACGTAGTAACTCCTGCATTTTCTACCTGGATCCATTTTGGAGATTCTCTACACAGACGGAGTTTGTTTATTATTTTTGACAAAGGGAAGTTTCTTTTTCCCGAAATATTAAATAAATGATTTTTAATAATCATCCGGACAACACACAAACAGCTAACACCACACTGGCTGTTATGTAAGATTTTAAGAAAAAATAAATAGTAAG
>OY744544.1:10904600-10909600 GCA_963556195.1 Sepiola atlantica
AGGTTAAAATAACTGAAATATAATTCTTACAAGAAACGAAGAGGGGGGGGGGGGCAAGAGTTATGAATTATGCGTTATTTTTTCCGTTTGTCCTCACATTCCACGAACGATGTCTTTGACAACAAAGAAAAAATTCTGTTTTCTGGGTCGGCTGCTGCTTTCAATACTCTCATAGTATTCATCACCGTTCATCTGTAAATCTATCCATCTGGTTGACCCTAATCTTCTTATAAGTGTTGACTCAGTAGTAAAAAAGAAAAAAGAAAAAAAAAAAAAAGAAGCTTCTTGTGAAATCAGTTGATGCGGTTTCCAGGCAGCTTTGGAAGCTGGTGGCTGTTGCTGGGACCCATATCGAATTTTAAACAAAACCCCATTCTATCCACTTTCTTATCATATTCATTTCTTGTAAAAATTATATTTTAGTAATGAATTACGAGCACTTAATAATAGGGAGTTACTTTACAATCACCCTGTATGTATATATATATATAAATTCCCGAAACAGTTTTTCATGGTAAACAACTGATGATCCCTTAAAATAGTGTTAGAAATAAACTAATATAATAACTGTAAAAAATAAATTGACTTACATGAGTGATTTTCCACTGGAAGACTTGGGACTATAATTTTTTTTTATTTTTTTTTTTTTTAATATAGTTTTAATGGTTGAGAAACTTCCGAGACTATATATATATATATATATATATATATATATATATATATATATATATATATATAGTTTCGGAAGTTTCTCAACCATTAAAACTATATAAAAAAAACAAAAAAACATTTTAGTCCTAAGTCGTTCGGTGGAAAATCACTCATGTAAGTCAATTTACTTTTTGCAGTCACTATATTAATTTGATTCCAAGAATTTATGCTAGTCTTAACATTATTTAAGGGATCATCAGTTGTTTACCATGAAAAACTGTTTCGGGAATTTAAAAACAAAACAGTATTTTATTTCATGGCTTCCTACACATATATATATATATGTGTATATATATATATATATATATATATATATATATATATATATAAAAATAATATTTTTTCAAATTAACCCATATACACAAGTGTTTCATGCTAAACTTGCAATTATCAATTAGGAGGCCATAGTCGCCCAACATATGCGCTACTTCTTTCAGACGTCTTACTCTCCACCCTTTATCTCTGTCTATAATTTTGACTTTGTTCAACAAGGGCAGATAATTTCCCTTCATATGCAAAAAAGAACTCCTAACCTAATTAGGTCCCGTACTGTCTGTCCCTGTCGCATCGCTGCAGTATTGCATCCCTGTGTTTGTTTTATAAGTACTTCTTCCATAGAATGTGCTCCGATGAACTAACTGAACTTTTACCCCCCCCCCCTACCCCCGCCCCCACACCCCTCAATGCAAATACCACCGATCAGCCCAACTCATCTGACTAGCAGCAAAATCCCACCCCTTCACTGTAGAGGCTCTTGGATGCCGGAAGGTTTTCTACTCTAATAGCTTCTTTCCTCGGACCGCTTGCCTTTTGGAATTCCTTCCCTGCTCTCTATTTCCCCGACTGTACCAACATGCAGAAATTTAAATGTAATGTGAACAAACATCTTGCTGTCCAACTCTCCAGCCATGTTGCCCTCTTTATAAATCTGGTCCCTATCACAGTCGAAATGTTTGAGGATCAAAGTGTAGTATCTGTCTTGATGGATGCTACACCCTGTAGATCGGTACCGTCTTGGCCTCCGGGCCTTGATTCCGCCGGTCTGAGGTATTGTCCTGTGCAGTTCTAGGAGGTGCACCCTCCCAGGCTTTACCTTCTCACCCTTTGAGAAAGAGTTAGTCTATTGCTAATCGCCTGAAGCGCCTATACCAGGGAATGCCGACGGAGATGCTCAGGCATTTTTTGTAGGCCATAGTGCTCATCCTTTAGGGCGTTTGCTTTTCAATCCCACCTTCCCGACCTTGTGTCAAATCTTACAACTGTGGGAGGTAGATAGATACAAAAAGAATGGATGAGTGTTTGGGTTAGTAGATGTAGAACAGTTGAAGTAGTAGGGTCAATTTGTATGGAAACACATGGAAGAGAAGAAATAAAGATGGATTTGAGAAGAAAAAAGGATAAATAAAGACCTGGTCAGAGATAGGTTTGTTTGGAAGTCAATTTCTAAAAGCCGTCCAACACATGCCAGCATGTAAACCGGACGTTAAACCGATGATGACGATGATGATGATGATGATGATGATGATGTTGATGATGATGATGATGATGATGTTGATGATGATGATGATGATGATGATGATGATGATGATATAGAATAGTATTCATTAGTTGAGTTCATTATTTTTCAGTCGAAATTTGTGTGTGGTCACGAAACACGCAGAGAAGGCGTCAAACATCAACTGCTAAAGGGTTATCAACGCAACCCACTTCAATCGTAAACACTTACTGAAGGTCTTTTATGAGCAGGCGGAACTTTCTTTTCTCGTCTTTATTGCTCAGACTTTTAATACGAGTGCTGACGTTGCAGTAATTAAATACAATTCAAACACAAAATAAAAGAATAATAAAGGAAACTACTATCTAGTTTTTTCTCTACACGACAGAAATATCTTGCGGATTTATACGTCGGGGGGAGGGGAGGGGGCGTTGCCTGAAATATAATTCACATCTCAGCAAACTCATAAAACCAGCAAAATGATAAAAAGAAAAGTGGGTTGAGCCGCCAGGTAAGTGCGTAGGCTAGCCTTACTAATCACCTAGAGATTTTGCTAGTACTACGACAACTAGTACTACGACAACTAGTACTATGACAACTAGTACTACCGCAACTAGTACTATTACAACTAGTACTATGACAACTAGTACTATGACAACTAGTACTACGACAACTAGTACTATGACAACTAGTACTATGACAACTAGTACTACGACAACTAGTACTACGACAACTAGTACTATGACAACTAGTACTATGACAACTAGTACTACGACAACTAGTACTACGACAACTAGTACTATGACAACTAGTACTATGACAACTAGTACTACGACAACTAGTACTATGACAACTAGTACTACCTCAACTAGTACTATGACAACTAGTACTACGACAACTAGTACTACGACAACTAGTACTACGACAACTAGTACTATGACAACTAGTACTACGACAACTAGTACTACGACAACTAGTACTATGACAACTAGTACTACGACAACTAGTACTACGACAACTAGTACTACGACAACTAGTACTATGACAACTAGTACTACGACAACTAGTACTACGACAACTAGTACTACGACAACTAGTACTATGACAACTAGTACTATGACAACTAGTACTACGACAACTAGTACTATGACAACTAGTACTACGACAACTAGTACTACGACAACTAGTACTATGACAACTAGTACTATGACAACTAGTACTACGACAACTAGTACTACGACAACTAGTACTATGACAACTAGTACTATGACAACTAGTACTACGACAACTAGTACTATGACAACTAGTACTACCTCAACTAGTACTATGACAACTAGTACTACGACAACTAGTACTACGACAACTAGTACTATGACAACTAGTACTACGACAACTAGTACTACGACAACTAGTACTATGACAACTAGTACTACGACAACTAGTACTACGACAACTAGTACTATGACAACTAGTACTATGACAACTAGTACTACGACAACTAGTACTACGACAACTAGTACTATGACAACTAGTACTACGACAACTAGTACTATGACAACTAGTACTACCTCAATTAGTACTATGACAACTAGTACTATCCCAAACTTTTGTTCATATCAAGACGAGGATACGTCCCCGACAATCAGTCCGGCAGCGGCCTTGCATATATCAGGCTAAGGTATGGTTCTCTTCAGTTCTGGAAGGTCCATCCTTCCAGGCTTTACCGTCTCTCTTTGAGAAACGGTTTAGCTTATTGCTAATCGCCTTTCCCCCCCCCCCTCCCCCTACGTGACAAAATCGGTTGTTCAAACTCAACGACAATTTCGAGGGACTTTTTAGGGAGAAACACCCCAACCATTATTCAAACTACGCGAAGACACAAATATATCTAAAAGGGACAGTAACTTCTTAAAATAAATGTTACGCTAGAAATTTTCTGATGTAAATCTTTTGCTTTTAAACATTATAGAGGATGGTCCGAAAATCAGTCCGACAGTGGCCTTGCCCCTTTCGGACTGAAGTATGGTTCTCTTCAGTCCTAGGAGATCCACCCAGGTTTTATTTGCTCTCTCTGAGATGAGGTTAGTTAATTGCTAATCACCTGAGGCGCTCCTACCGGGAAATGCCGACAGGGCTGCTCAGGCATTTTTTATAAGTCAGAGTGCACTTCTTCCTCTGCGCTGGCTTTTCAAAATCCCAGTTGACCTTGTGCCTAAACTCCTGGTGAGGAGATAAATAAATACAGTGGTTTCAAAAAGATGCTCCAACTAGACTCACAATAACCTGTACTCACACATTATCACGGTGTTGCTTCCTTGCAGACTACAACGTGGTCATCTTCAAATCCAATATCAACAAATACTTGTCATAAACCGTCCATTATTCAGAATGCCGACAGGGCTGCTCAGGCATTCTTTGTAGGTTAGAGTGAACTTTGCCTAGTGTGCTGGCTTTTCAAAACCTCAACTGACCTTGTGTCTAACATCCCAGAGAGGAAGTATATAATACTCCTCCCCTTTGTTCTAAGGCTAATACCTCTCCCTCTCAATATCTTTTCTTTTAATTTACTGACGAATCGCCACTTATCAAGGTTAAAAGCCACTCGAGGATAAGGATTAATTAGATGGATGGATTGTCAGTTGAATGATGAAGAATATCATGAGAGGATTGAAAATAATGAATGGAATGAATGATTTGAATACTTATGAGGACGGTTCATGAAAAGTGGTTGTTGACATTGGATTTGAAGATGACCATGCTGTAGGCTTCAGGGAAGCAAGCTTGTGACAACGTG
>OY744544.1:10914600-10919600 GCA_963556195.1 Sepiola atlantica
GGTCACGATTGCCCAGACACTAAATATCACCCCACGCAACTTCCTGAAATATCACCTGTTGGGGCCTCCCCCTCTCCCCCTCCCCCTTTCCTGTCCTCGCTAAATCTGAGCCCCGTCTTCGTCCCCCTCCCTCTTATGCATCTTCAATTTCCGGTTGGGGTTGAATTTAAAATTTTAGGCATTTAAATTCCGTTGACGCCTGAAGAATTGGCGTTCGTTATGAACGCGAATGAAACAATATATATTTTGTAGCAATAATGGAATAATAAAATCACCAACAAAAATATATTTTACTCTGAATTTTCATTGAACCCTCTCATAAACCCGGTTTCAACTTCATTCGGATTTATACCCCCTGGATATTTGTAACAAGTTAATTATATATATATATATATATATATATATATATATATATATATATATATATATATATTTTTTGCGCTTAAGAAATTCAAACTCTAACTTCACACCCCTTCGAACATAATCACGCCCTTGTAACTTTTCAATACTTTAGACGCTCCTTTTTTAAAAAATTTTTTTAAAAGTTGTATGAATTAAAAAATAAAAATGAAATAAAAAAATAAATATAAATAAATAAATTAATAAAAATAAAAAATAAATGAATAAATAGAATAAATAAATAAAATAAAAAGTAAAGAATACTCTTTTCCTCTCTTTACATTCTATAAATACATATTCTTTTTTCACACTAACACGCCTGAAGATGATTTGAGGATATCAAATCGAAAGTACTCGCAAAGAAGATGGAACAACAAAACTACGGAAACTTCATACACCAGTTTGATCGAGGTACGAAGTTGACCATTCGGAAGATGGAAAAAATTTAAAAAAAGATCACAAAGCAGAAACTGTGTTATAAATTGTGAAAACATGGGATTACCTGGCAAACGGTCTCGATGCGCGCTCTGCAGGGCTGGACCGCCCAAAGAGCGGCAAGATGGCGTCCTAGGCTTAATATCGCCAGGTAATCCCGTGAAATCTCGTGTTCTCTCGCGGAGACGAGAGTCCAGTTTGATATAAAAACGGGTCGCTGGAGGCAAGACGGGAAAAGGCTGAGAGCGTAGTCTACGAGGGACGACGTGGAAAGAAGAAGAGAAAGAAGAAGAGAAAGAAGAAGAAGAAGAAGAAGAAGAAGAAGAAGAGAAAGAAGAAGAAGAGAAAGAAGAAGAGAAAGAGGAAGAAGAAGAGAAAGAAGAAGATAACGAAGTAGAGAAAGAAGAGGTGGAAGATTAATTTTTTCTGCTACAAGCTATTTTCGGCATTGTTATGGAAAAATTCGACATCAGATTGATTCGACGGCTCTCCTGCTGGTCCATCGGTGGTCGAATGGCTGGAGAAGGCCGAGCGTGTTTGCCGGTTGTGCAAAATTAAAGACCCAGCTATGGTCATCCCATTGAGACTCACTAAGGGGGCTTACGCCGTGTACCAGCAGCTCAGTAATGATGCGACCATGGAGCAGATTGCACAGGCGCTGCACGGGGCATTTGGTGCAGATCCTTTTGTTGCCTGGAGGCAATTTTCCGAACGCCGGCTTGGGCCGGGGGAGACAGTGGACGTCTACATGGCCGACTTGAAAAAGCTTGCTGCTCCCTTCAGCGGTGCGAGTGACCGCATATTGGCATGCGCCTTTTTGTCTGGACTTCCGGACGATGCAAGCCGACTGCTGCGAGCATCATTGAGACTCACAGAGATTGAATTGGTGGAGTTGTTGGCGAGAGCACGAAACATCTTGAAGGACGATCGAGAACTGGTATCTGCAGCGGTTGACACCTTGGACTCGCCAGCAGAGGGCCTACGATGCTATACATGTGGTGGCCCCAACCACTTCTCCAGAGACTGCAGAGGCGGCACAAGGTGCACCCCAAATTATGGAGCACGAAAAGTAATACGGTGTTACCAATGCAATAAGCCAGGCCACATAGCACGGAATTGTCCGGGAAACGGGCAAGGGGAGGACGCCGCAGCGCTAGCACCCTCCCCAAAGCGGCATTGAACAAAGCGCTTCCTGCAGTGACAGTTCAAGTTGATGGGTGTAAACGTTCAGCGCTGGTTGACACCGGCTGTACCCAAACCCTCCTTCGAAAGGAATGTTGCACCACATGGAAGAAACGACAGATCCCCGTCCTGACTGTCGGCAAAGGCTCATTAGTGTGTTGTGGATCCAGTGTTGTTCATATCAGCATTGACAATGGCCCCCCGGTGGCTGTGTCGGTGTTGGTGGTCGATGGGGAGCTGCTCGGATATGACCTTCTCCTTGGAATGGACACTATTACACAGCTAGGCGGAATTACTGTAAACAGCGTCGGTGATGTGAGATTCCCTCGACCAGACAAACAAATGTGTGCAGCAATCACTCTTGACGAACCCGATTTCCACGCAGAATATGACAAGGGCACAAACACATGGACAGCGTCCTGGAAGTGGGCAGGCGACCAGCCACCAGTGTCTTTGCGGAATCGGCTGACAGAGTATCCCCCTCCTGCATGGCTTAGGGGGCAGTACGAGGCAGAACTTCAAGTGTGGCTGGATAACGGCTGGTTAATTCCATACCCAGAGGATGAGCTCGGGCCCCCGTGGGGGCTAATTCCCCTGATGGCTATCAGACAAGAGAACAAGCAGAAAGTTCGACCTGTTCTTGATTACCGGGAACTCAATGAACACGTTGACCCGTACACTTCGGGGGCTGACGTTTGTGCTCATAAACTGCGAGAGTGGCGACGGCAGGGTGCGGAAGCGGCCATACTGGACTTGCGAAGAGCTTACCTACAAATACGTGTTGAGAAATCGCTGTGGCCATTCCAGACGGTGGTAATCAAAGGAACTCGCTATTGCTTGACCAGGCTGGGGTTCGGCTTGAATGTAGCCCCGGGCATCATGACGGCGATCATGCGGGCGATCCGGCGTCAGGATAAAGCTGTGCAACAGGCGACATCGTCTTATATAGACGACATTTTTGTCAATGAGAGCCTGCTGTCTGCCCAGGCGGTCAAAGAACACTTTGAGCACTTCGGGTTGTCGTGCAAGGAACCGGAGCGGCTGCAGGATGGGGCGAAAGTGCTCGGGCTGCAGGTGAGCGGAAGTGCAGATGGCCTCCAATGGGGAAGGGGCGGTGAAATCCCGGAAATCCCATCTACCATCACACGTCGGAGCACGTTTTCCGTGTGTGGAAAACTGGTGGGTCACTTCCCTGTGTGTGGTGGCTCCGAGTGGCTGTGGCGGCTATAAAGCGACGGGCAACTTCTTTGTCAACAGGATGGGACGATGAGGTGCGTGATCCTTCCCTGCGAAGCATGCTGGTGGAAGCTGTGGCCAGAGTGACCAATGATGACCCTGTACGAGGGAGCTGGTGCGTCGATGGGAGTGAGTTTACAGTTTGGGTGGACGCCAGCTCACTTGCCCTTGGCGTTGCTCTGGCAGTCAACGGAAGTATAGTAGAAGATGCCTGCTGGCTCCGGCCAGAGAATGACGCTAAGCACATAAACCTAGCTGAACTCGATGCTACACTGAAAGGAGTCAATCTAGCGCTTCAGTGGCAGGCTAGCGTCCTCCACGTTATCACGGATTCCACGTGTGTGCATCGGTGGATGACCGATGCCTTGAACGGAAAAGCACGGCTGACAACGAAGGCATCGGCCGAAATGTTAATCCGGAGGCGGCTTGCTACCCTAACCGAAACCATCAATGAATACAACTTGGTCATAGATGTGACACTGGTGCAGTCCTGTTTGAATCGAGCGGATCGATTGACCAGAGTGCCTCGCCGTTGGCTGGACCTGCAGAAAGAAGTGAACGAACCAGCACCTGTAAATTGTGCTGCGGTGGGACGTAGACTCAGCCCAGAGCGTATCGCTGATGTCCATTGCCAAAGCGGGCACCCTGGTGTAAACCGAACCTTTTACTTCGCCAGGTTGGTTGACCCCTCTGTGTCACGGAGGGCTGTGAAATCTGTTGTGAGAAGTTGCAACACCTGCCAATCGATCGACCCAGCACCTGTCCGGTGGAAGAAGGGCACACTCGGTGTGAAGTATAACTGGGATAGGATTGCGATGGACATAACTCACTACAACGGGGGGAATTTCTTGACCCTTATTGACTGCGGACCGTCCCGATTTGCATTGTGGCGGTCCCTTCGCCGGCAGGATACGGCTGCCATTGTCCATGAGTTGGAAAGTGTGTTCCTTGAGCGTGGCCCTCCTTCTGAGATATTGACCGACAATGGCCCCGCTTTTGTTAGTGCACCGTTCAAACAGTTTGTAGATGGCTGGGGTGTCCGTCTGCGTTTTCGGTGTGCCCATGTGCCCAGTGGGAACGGAATTATTGAGCGCAACCATAGGACTATCAAGACCATCGCAGCGCGGAAGGGGTGTACGGTGGCTGAAGCAGTCTATTGGTATAACGTCACCCCTAAGGACGATACTTCACCCTCCACCGCGCCAGCTAATGCGCTACATACATACCATGTCAGGGTGAGAGGTTTGGAGAGCAGCTTACTGCCCGAACCAGAACCTCCACAGGAGAAAATGAAAAAAGGAGATGTCGTTTGGGTTAAAAAACCCCGAGGCCAGTGCACGACTCGTTACGGAACCGGTCGTGTCACTGAAGTGATCAGCCCGCAGGCGGTGCGAGTTGATGGAGTACCCCGTCACATTAAAGACTTAAGATCGGTATTCCAAACGCAGCTGCCATTTAACGAGGATAATGACATTGAATCCGTGACCAGCGAACCATCATTCTGGTTCATGACGGCTTCATCGCGCAGCGACACTGAGAGTGATAGCCTTGAATGTACTGACCCTCCTACTGCTGATGAAAGCCCGGACAGTGATGCTGCGATGCGCAGCCTCAGGTTCGCTGACCTTCCTGCCACGGAAGACAGCACGGATGACGATGAGGCCCCGAATCCCCCTCCCCGAAGAAGCACTCGAAGAAAAAGGACACGGCCTCCCTGCTCTTTCTGTGATAATGAGATCAGGGGGGAG
>OY744544.1:10927100-10942100 GCA_963556195.1 Sepiola atlantica
TATAGCAAATCCTTACATCCGAGCTATGTTTTTATGTTATTAACATAATTTTTACTTTACACATAAAAAAACACTTTTTATTACAATTCGTTCCTACTAAGTTGCACTTCCGGTTTACAATCCGTTTCTGCGAATCTGCATGTCCAACTTCACTTCCGGATTGACCTTCCTCCTCCCGCTGTCACGTATCTACTTCATACGTAAAAAGTGTTTTCCTTATTCGTTGTTTGTTTCCCTAAACAAACGTTTACACTAATACTTACCTAACAAACGTGCGTTAATTTAATTCCCTCTCTACTTCGATGTTTTTAAAACCTGCTTCCTTCCTCATTTTCTTCCCTTTAATCATGCTTCATCTCTAAAAAAAAAAACCCTTACTCGCGCGTTATAATTGATTGTTTATTTTAAAATCAGTTACCTCTCTAAAAAAAAAACTCAACGTGCGTTAATTTCATTTCCTCTTTACTTCGATGTTTTTAAAACCTGCTTCCTTCATCATTTTCTTCCCTTTAATCATGCTTCATCTCTAAAAAAAAAAAAAAAAACAACACTACTTGCATTCGCGCGTTATAATTGATTGTTTATTTTAAAACCAGTTACCTTTATAAAATTATTCATTTCTACTGTTTCATTTTTACAGGTCTGGTGATACCAGATCAGGCTGCCCTGTGGCTCCCTGAGACGAAATTCACCTACATTGACGTTTTTTTTTTTTTTTTTTTTTTTTTGTAAAACTTAATTATGTTCTACAAAACCAAAAACAAAAACAACAGCTCCTCTCCCTTTCTCCCTCCCCTTTTTTATTTTTATTTTTCCTACCCTACTCCCGGTCCTGGATATGACCTTAAACTACATCCGATGGTGAGATCCGGCTTACGGACTTTGGGGAATGTGGAGCCTCCTCTTAATTACCATTGCTCCCAGGTCCACCCTGACCCGGAGTGGTAGTACCTGTTAGGGTCCCAACTATGGGTTAAATAGAAACAGATATTAAAAGGGGAAAGAAACAAAAAAGAGAAGAAAACAAGACCAGATTCGGCATTAAATAACCCAAAAAGGGTTGATATGCCATAAAACAAAACTACCAAACCAAACCAAACCTACCATTTTTACAGGTAGGATTTAATACATAACCCACGTGCTTTAATTTCATTTCGCATTTACTCATTTTTTAGACTTTAACCATCCTTCAGGTACGATTTAATACTTAACAGACGTGCTTTAATTTCATTTCGTATCTACTTCGCTGTTTTTTAAACCGGCCTTCTTCCTCATTTTCTTACTTTTAACATGCTTCATCTATAAAAACAAACCATACTTGCATTTCTTCGACAACCCTGAAGCGGGTTATAATTGATTGTTTTTTTTAATCCATTTACCTTTATACAATTATTCTCTCCTACTGTTACATTTATACAGGTAAACATGCCCCCCCCCCCCCCGAAGATCAAACTTAGGTCGTCATACTCGCCGTGCAGAAACAAGGCGTCGATTACTTGCAAATCAAACTCATGAACAACTGGCATCTGCAAACCAACAAGCTAGACAAAGGATGATTCAAGTACGTGCGAATGAATCAGCACAGCGACGTGCAGCCAGACTTGAAGAGGAACGGTTGCGGGTACAACAATCCCGTCAGGCATCTTCAGATCTGCTTCGTTCACAACGTAACGAACGCGAGAGGCTGAGACTAGCAGATCGGCGTCAAACAAGGCTCCATGCTCAATAATCCCTGGATTGGGATCGCCTAGCATTTCATTACAACCCTCATGAGGATTATAGTTTAAGCCACCATGTTAACATAGGCACTATGACTGAAGTGTGTCCCTATTGCAAAGCTCTGAAATTTAAGGGAGAAAGTAAAGGATTGTGTTGTGCCGCAGGGAAAATTAAACTACCTCAACTGGCAGATCCACCAGAACCATTAACAACCGGACAATCTCTTCATCTACACTGAAACGGGAACCACTAAGAATATTGTGTATCCACAAGTATTGGAAAATTAAACCATTCATATTAAATGGCAACTTAAGGAACTGGATCAAAATGAACTCCAAAAGGCCACCTCTTCATTTCAACTAACAGCCACAGCAACGCGTGGCCGGGTACAGCTAGTATATATATATATATATATATATATATAGTGAGAAAAGCTAAGAATAAGAATCGGAGTTCTCTACGACTCTGGCTGCCTAAACTCATTCTTAACACAGAACCTGGATTTTACCATATTCCAGACGAACGCTTCATACATCTTCAACGGTGAATTTTTGCCTACCCTCTTCTTATATTTGTTAATATTTTTATAACATTTTCAAATGTTGACGCTATGGTAAATTTTATTTTACTAACTTATTTGTCGAATCTCTTCTGACGATAAGATTACATCTTTGAAAAGCCATGGTTTAAGGAAATAGAAAAATTAAAATAATTTGCTTATATAAAGTTCCTTGTTTTGAACAATGATTTAATAGATATTGCATTCTACACAATTTTTATTCTCATAAATAGTAGAGAGAGACTAGCAACGTCTCTTCTGTGAGAAAGGATCTATAAGGAAGAAGAAAGTTATTTGCAGTTGTGGTAATAAGGCGAGTTCTTGCTGTGAATGTCTTGTAAGGAAGAACCAGAGATTGGAGCTCAGTCAAGCACCTTCTATGGAAATAATGATTGAGTAGAGAGAGACTAGCAACGTCTCTTCTGTGAGAAAGGAGCTATAAGGAAGAAGAAAGTTATTTGCAGTTGTGGTAATAAGACGAGTTCTTGCTGTGAATGTTTTGTAAGGATGAACCAGAGATTGGAGCTCAGTCGAGCACCTTCCATAGAAATAACGATAGAGTAGAGAGAAACTAGCAAGGTCTGTTCTGTGAGAAAAGAAACGTTACTAGTCTCTCTCTACTCTATCGTTATTTCCATGGAAGGTGCTCGACTGAGCTCCAATTTAATTCTGCACACCAGCCGGGATGGTTTTTTTTTTTGCATAATAAACTTCGAAGAACTTCCAATTTTCTCTTTCTAGGCAATGCAAATATTTCAAATTGATCCCAGACAATGTCAGCAGTCTCCGTTATTAATGATATTAAGGATGTCTATTTACTTTTTTCATGTCTGTTTTTTTCCATTTTACTTCAGCGTAAAGTCTCAGAAATCAAAGGGTCCCTTCCTGGAGCTAAAACTTGCATTCTATATGAGATACATAGATATCCGGGTGTTCAACTAAAGTTCTCCTATACCTATCAAACGTTGAGTTAGTAAAGCAGTTTAGAAGATTAATTTTCCTTTCCCCAATTGACCCGTGAACTATGTTATAGTATAGCTTTCTTGTGATCTTTTAGTCTTACCGGATTCCAGGACAAGAATTCATCTAGTCTGGTGGAGCATTCAGCTACGTGGTCTTACTTGAGGTAACATCACTTGAAGAAGGTGCACCATTCCTCGTATGAGCCGGTGTATAGCCGTGTCGAGGGGAACTTATTTGTGCGTCGAATACTATGTTATTTTGAATATTTGGTCAGGGTTTACTTGTAGAGTGAAGTATCCTCATGTCAGGTTGTCCTGACAAACCATCGTACAGAGAGACCGAAGACACTTGAGGATGGTTTCTAGTCGGTAATTCAAACTCTCCATGTCTGTATATATGTGTACATGTGTGCATCTGATCTTTTCTATGGACGTCCGGCGCGAACGCAGACCCCACGATATTATTGTACCACCTTTGTTCAAACTGAAACATACTTATCTAATCTAAGTACTCTGGTTAATATAGTTTCAGAATATATCTGGTTACAGGGGGGGGGGCGTCTATCTACAGAATTCTTGCAGGAATTTCTGACATATTTTCATTCTATCGACGTTCAGCAAAAACGGAGACCCCAGGATATAACGGTAGCATCCTTGGACAGAACATATACTACGCTTTGATCCGTGCTGAAAGGGTCAAGAAAGTGTATTTTAGTTCGTGCTTAACGTTCGACACGGCAGTGACATCAGGTACAACAAATTTTTTTTTTCAAAATTACTTTTTTGTTCATTGCATTTAAAAAAAAAAAAAAAGGGTGGAGAGTGATAACGTACGCACGAACGTGAAATTGCCTTAGCGTATTGTTATATAGATATTGAATATGTGTGAAAGGTGATAACGTACGTACGAACATGAAAAGCCTTAGTTTATTATTATATAGATATTGAATATGTGTGAAAGGTGATAACGTACGTACGAACATGAAAAGCCTTAGTTTATTATTATATAGATATTGAATATGTGTGAAAGGTGATAACGTACATACGAACATGAAATTGCCCTGTGTATTATTATATAGATATTGAATATGTGTGAAAGGTGATAACGTACGTACGAACATGAAATTGCCTTGTGTATTATTATATAGATATTGAATATGTGTGAAAGGTGATAACGTACGTACGAACATGAAATTGCCTTGTGTATTATTATATAGATATTGAATATGTGTGAAAGGTGATAACGTACGTACGAACATGAAATTGCCTTGTGTATTATTATATAGATATTGAATATGTGTGAAAGGTGATAACGTACGTACGAACATGAAATTGCCTTGTGTATTATTTATAGATATTGAATATGTGTGAAAGGTGATAACGTACGTACGAACATGAAATTGCCTTGTGTATTATTATATAGATATTGAATATGTGTGAAAGGTGATAACGTACGTACGAACATGAAATTGCCTTAGCGTATTGTTATGTGCGTACGTGATCTTTTTATTTTGTTAATTGTTCAGTCACCCTAAACTTATTATTCTCGGTTCCTTAAAGTCGTTGCTGCTTGCCAACCCACCTGACCTATTTCAGGTATTCAATTCATTAAAAAGAAAAGAAAGAAATAATAAAAAATATTTCCGATCGGGGAAACAGTATTTATTATATACTAGCAGGGCTACCCGCCGTTGCCCGGTTCAAAAGTGTAACATATTTCTATTAAAACTTCTCTCTCTCTCTCTTTCTCTCTCTCTCTCTCTCTCTCTCTCTCTCTCTCCCTCCTTCTCCCCCACTCCCTTTTTTTTATCTCTGAGCAGCACATCCCTCTCTCTCTCTCTCTCTGGACGCACGCATGCATGCACGAAAAGACGACTCGAGGAACGAGTCAGCCTAAGGAAATTAACTCTGTGAAAAAAAATCAGAGTTACTTCCCTTCAGTTAGTGACTAAAAAACAGACTCCCCCTCTTACGAAATCTGCACCAGATTA
The DNA here is from genome assembly GCA_963556195.1 of Sepiola atlantica. Classification (NCBI taxonomy): domain Eukaryota; kingdom Metazoa; phylum Mollusca; class Cephalopoda; order Sepiida; family Sepiolidae; genus Sepiola; species Sepiola atlantica. Next base: position 10,932,332 of record OY744544.1, read on the forward strand.
GGGTCAAAGGATAATTTTTTTTTTTTTAGTTTTAGATATTATTCTCTGGGGCAACGCCAATCAAGAAAATACCAACTTTGTGGGTGTAGTTTTGTAGTTGTAGCTGGACATACACACAGACAACTGATTTGTGACGACCACGATATCCAGACGTAATCACGCGGAAGATAGCATTGTTAGTGAATTATTTGTCGCCAGCTTTATATCGCTTCACGAACAGCATGCCACACTTTACATATATACTAGCTACTAAAAGTGTAGCATATTTCTATTCAAAATTCTCTCTCTCTCTCTCTCTCTCTCTTTCCCCCTCCCTCTCCCCAACCCTTCTTTTTTCTCCGGCCAACCCACTCCTCTCTCTGGACATACACACACACACACACATACACACAGACAACTTGAGGAATAAGTCGGCATAAGGGAAATAACTCCTTGAAAAAAAATCAGAGTTACTTCTCTTTAGTTTGTGGCTGGAAAACAGACACCCCCCCCCCCCCTGACGGAATCTGCACCAGTTTAGGGTCAAAGAATGAATTATTTTGTTTTTAATTTTAGATATTATTAACCGGGTCAACGCCAATCATAAAATACCAACTTTGTGGGTGTTGTTTGGTAGTTTTAGCTGGACATACACACAGACAACTGCTCTGTTTATTATTCACAAGACAGAAGAAAATAAACATCCTTATTATCATTAATAACAAAGATTTCTGGTATTGTCCGGGATCAATTAAAAATTTTAGAGCTGCCTAGAAAGGGAAATGGGAACGTCCTCTGATATAAACCGGAGCTCAGTCGCGCACCTTCCGTAAGACAATATAGTTACCAATGAATAACATCACACATTAATTTATTATAAACGGTTTAAAAAATATTTATGCAAATTAGGCATACAAATAGTGTGTTAGGACCTTTGTTCTCTACTATATATACAGTATTTACAAAAAATTATGTTGTGTTATTGATTAAATACCAGTGAGCCATTTTAATGGTAACATTAGTGTGATAAATGAAAAGAATATATACATATATAATGAATAAAGATGTAATAAATGAAAAAAACTTTTGCATTTATATATATATATATATATATATATATATATATATATATATATATATATTATGGAGTGACCTGTATGACAAGTAGTTGCTATGAAGTGGTTTCACCCCTTTAATGTTATATATATATATATATATATATATATATATATATATATATATATATATATATATATATATGTCAAACATTAAAAAGGAAACAACAACTATACATATATACACATATCTCTCTCTCTCTCTATATATATATATATATGTATATATTAGTATATATTAAATATTAAAGAAGGGAAAGCCACTACATAAATATATATACACACACACATATATATATATATTTATATATACTTATTTATCCTCTTTCATGTTTGATATATATATATATTATGGAGTGACTTGTATGACAAGTAGTTGCTATGAAGTTGGTTTCTCCCCTTTAATGTTTGATATATATATATACATATATATATATATATATATATATATATATATATATATATATATATCAAACATTAAAAAGGAAACAACAACTATACATATATACACATATCTCTCTCTCTCTCTCTCTCTATATATATATATATATATATATCTATATATATCTATATATATATATATATATATATATATATATATATATATATATATATATATATACATATGTATATATTAGTATATATTAAATATTAAAGAAGGGAAAGCCACTACATAAATATATATACACACACACATGTATATATATATATTTATATATACTTATTTATCCTCTTTCATGTTTGATATATATATATATATATTATGGAGTGACTTGTATGACAAGTAGTTGCTATAAAGTTGGTTTCTCCCCTTTAATGTTTGATATATATATATATACATATATATATATATATATATATATATATATATATATATATCAAACATTAAAAAGGAAACAACAACTATACATATATACATATCTATTTATCTATCTATACATTTATATATCCATATCTATTTATCTATCTATCTATCTATCTATCTATCTATCAATCTCTCTCTCTCTCTCTCTCTCTCTCTCTATATATATATATATATATATATATATATATATATATATATATATATATATATATTAGTATATATTAAACATTAAACAAGTGAAAACCACTACATAAATATACACACACACACGCACATACATATATATACATATATATATACACATGTATATATATATATATATATATATATATATATATATATTAGTATATAGCAAAAATAAAATAGAAAAAAAAACACCTTCATAGCAACCACTTGTCTAACAGGTAATTCCATGACAATTTCTAAAGTGTAGATTTCTTCAGGTTTTTTTTGTTGAACAAATATTTTTTGTTGCAAGTGAAACTCGCGTCTAAAGTTGATCTTTAATTTCCAACCGAGAAAGGAATTATTCCGATCGACAATGATGCCTACTCGCAGACGACTTCAATGGGTGAGTTACAATCTTTCTAAATGAGATTCACCTGTCAGGTACGCATTTGCTTGACCCCCCCCCCTCATTAGTGGTGTTCAGAGACGAGAGATCGACGGGACGGTGGCCTCAATCATATTAAAACTAGCTCCCTTTCGACTCGTAGCAAAATCACACCCCTTCTCTGTAGAGCTCACTAGATGCTGGGAGATTTTCTACTCTAATAGCTTCTTTCTCTCTGGAATTCCCTACCTGCTCCCCGTTGCTCCGACCGTACCAACATGCAGAAATTTTAATGTAATGTGGACAAACTTCTTGATGCTCAACTCCCCACCCAGGTTGATCCTCCATAAATCTGGTACCTATCATAGTAGCCCCTTACGCTACAGTGGCGCTATGTCTTGTTTGGAGGTGAACAAAAGTTTAAAAAAAAAAGAAATTTCTCAGTACTAGGACTTATACTTGAATATTTAAGGTATATAATCAATGGGTTGGATCTTTCTGTGATATGTGTATAATTATGTACAGATGTAGTTCGATCCTCTTAGCCTGAATAACGCCTAGAGTAAATGTGGTATTGTGGTGGTGACTGCAATGATTCTAGGTAAGAGTAGGATAGACGGAAGATCACTAACCTCCCACCCCCCATATCTCAAACTTTTGATGGCCTTGTGCCTAATTTGTTAAATTGTATAGTTTATATTTTTATGCAAATAAATAATTCAAAGCGTAGTATCTGTTTTAATACTACACTTCATCTGTTCTGTCCTCGGTCAGTGAAGGAGAAATCTTTCTAGACTGAGGCAATTTTAATTTTTGTTTCAATCCAGAATGTTCCCTTTGTGGGGAGCTGGATTTTCTCCACATAAAAAAAAAATCGACCTTGTGTCTAACTCTGCCATCATGGGGAGTCAAGTAAATAGGGCTTATACTTGAATATTTAGGGTCCTGAATAGCCCCTAGGGTAAATGTGGTATTGTGGTGGTGACTGCAATGATTCTAGATAAGAATAGGATAGACTAAGTAAGATAGATAGAGGAATGACCAACGCCCCCTATTTTTTTCCCACACTTTTAGTGGCCTTGTACCTAATTTATCATATTGTATTTTTGTAGCTTATGGCAAATAAACAATTCAAAGTGCAGTGTCTGTTGTGACGCAACACTTCATCTTTTCTGTCTTTGGTCAGTGAAGGAGAAATCCTTCTAGACTGAGGCGAGTTTTATTTTTGTCTCAATCCAGAGTTCCCCTTTTTAGGGAGCTGTATTTCTCCCACATTAAAAACCGTCCCTGTGTCTAACTCTGCCCTCGTGGGGAGTCAAGTAAATAGGAACTACCAATGTTTCTTCGTAAGCTGATATATCTGTTAGGAAATTCTTCTTATATAACTTATATATAACTCTTTGCTTGTAGATTATCTTTGTAGATGTTATAAGAGTAAATCGATCTATTGATGTACTATCTAATTTACATACGTGTTTCTGGTGACTACAAACACACTATGTAAATTAGTAGGAAACAAACATAGAGAGAGGGAGAGAGAGAGAGAATGAGTGAGAGAGTGTGAAAGAGAGAGACAGGGGGGAGAGAGAGGAAGAGAGAGAAAAAGAGGGAGGGAGAGAGAGAAAGAGAGAGAGAGAGTGAAAGAGTGTGAAAGAGAGAGAGAGGGGGGAAAGAGAGGAAGAGAGAGAAAAAGAGGGAGGGAGAGAGAGAAAGCGAGAGAGAGAGAGTGAGAGAGTGTGAAAGAGAGAGAGAGGGGGGGAAAGAGAGGAGGAGAGAGAAAAAGAGGGAGGGAGAGAGAGAAAGAGAGAGAGAGAGAGAGAGAGAGAGTGAGAGAGAAAGAGAAAGAAGAAGAGAGAGGGAGAGGGAGAGAGAATGAGAGAGAGAAAGAGAGAGAAGAGAGAGAGGTTTGGTTTGGTTGCTTTGTTTTACGGCATATCACCCCTTTTCGGGTTATTTAATGCCGAATCCGGTCATTTTGGTAAAAGTTTTTATGCTTCAAGTTCTTTATATCTTCAAATATTTATTCATGGTGTTTGGTTTGGTTGTTTTGTAGAGGAAAAATGTTTTTGTTTTTTGCTTTGCAGAACATGATTGCGTTTTGCAAAGGGAAAGGAAAAAAACAATAACATCAATGTTTGGTGCATTTTAAGTCAGGAAGCCTGTATCTTCGAACAGCCTGATCTGGTAGCACCAGTGAGAGAGAGAGAGAGAGAGAGAGAGAGAGAGAGGGAGAGAGATAGAGATAGAGATAGATAGATAGATAGAGAGAGAGAGAGATAGATAGATAGATAGATAGATAGATAGAGAGAGAGAGAGAGAGAGGGAGATAGATAGATAGATAGATAGAGAGAGAGAGAGAGAGAGAGAGAGAGAGAGAGAGGGAGATAGATAGATAGAGAGAGAGAGAGAGAGAGAGATAGATAGATAGATAGAGAGAGAGAGAGAGATAGATAGATAGATAGATAGATAGATAGATAGATAGATAGATAGAGAGATAGATAGATAGATAGACAGATAAAGAGATAGATAGATAGATAGATAGAGAGAGAGAGATAGATAGATAGATAGATAGAGATAGAGAGAGTTTGCAAGAGAAATATATAGATAACACAAATGGGTGACTTGTTCAGTTAATTCTAAATTATACCTAATTAAAACAATTACAGTATAATTTGTCTGAGAGCAAAGTGTAGTATCTGTTCGGATGCTGCACTTGCCTACTCCCCCCCCCCCAAAAAAAAATACACACACATATGTGATGGTACAAAATGGTCATGAAGGGTCATGAAGGCTCAAGGAAGATGGAAAGACCAAGGACCGAGGAGAGACAGCACCAGCCAAACCTCCACTGGAAGGGTGAAAAGAGTACTGGGACCTTGGGGAGGCTTATTGGCACTCAAATTCCAGAGATGACCAGCAGTCGTTTTCATGAAAACCATGGTAAACGGCTGTTGCGATAACACAAGGTGATTTGCAATTGTTATCAAAAGAGGTGGACAGTGCTGGAAATCTGGGGAGACGTTTGTCACTCAGACTCCAGGGAACACACCTTGTTATTGCCAGTGAGCAATCACTGATAACGAGTAATAATACACCATTATCAGCTTTCACACTGAGAATCTAAAAACGCTACAATTAAGAACCTATCGATGTAACTCGAAAGTTGCACTGAATCAGAACCGTAACTAGAAGTCCAAGTTGATACTTTTTCATTCCGGAATTTATCGATAAGATCAAACTTTTCGACAAAATCACGGAATGGTTTAACATCATCGTTCGTGTTAGAACCCCTAGAAAAGTTTCCCTCACGATCTAAATCAGGATCCAGGACCGTGGATCCTGCTAGAATTATCCGATGAATCGTATCCATGAAACGCTTAATCCGCGTAAACCCAAATAAGCCGAAATGTCCACATTTTTTTCCCAGTCTCATTCTCGGATCAGCAAAAAAAGTCCTCTCTTGACCTTTTTACCGAGATCAAAGTGTAGTATCTGTTCCGATGGATACTACACCCTATAAACCGGTATCGTCTTAGCCTTCTGGCCTTGATTCCGCTGGTCTGTGGGTTTGTCCTGTGCAGTTTTAGGATGTACACCCTCCCAGGTTTTGCCTCCCCTCTTTAGGGGGGAGTAAGTTTATCGCTTACTGCATAAGGCGCCTCTACCAGGGAATGCCGACGGGGCTGCCCAGGCATTTTTTGTAGGCCAAAGTGCTCACCTTCTCGGGCGCTGGCTTTTCAAATCCCACTTTCCTGACCTTGTGTCACATCTTACCTTGTGGGAGGAAGATAAATAAAAAATTACACTCATTTGACCCAACCTTTGGCCAAGATCAAAGTGTAGTATCTGTTCCGATAGATACTACCCCCTATAGACCGGTATCGTCTTGACCTTTGAGTCTTGATTCTGCCGGTCTGTGGGTTTGTCCTGTGCAGTTCTAGGAGGTCCACCCTCCCAGGCTTTGCCTTCTCACCCTTTGAGAAGGGGTTAGTTTATTGCTAATCGTCTGATGCGCTCCTACCGGGGAATGCCGACGGGGCTGCCCAGGTATTTTTTGTAGGCCAGAGTGCTCATCTACTCGGGCGCTGGCTTTTCAATCCCACTTTCCGAATTTGTGTCACATCTTACCGCTGTGGGAGGGAAAAAAAAAAAATAAATAAAAAAATTTAAAAAAAAATGGGTCACAAAGTGAGATTTGCTAGCCTTTAATGTATACTGTTAAGGGCCGGACAATTGAAGATAATTTCTACATGGTACACTTGATCATCGAAGAATTCGACACTGAAGCCACAATTTAGATCAGTCCAAAGCATTCGATGGGGTAGATCATCGTCACTTGAATATATGCTAATTGTGTGATGATGATCTACCTTATTAGGGAATAGATGGACTCTTCAAGAGTATGAATAGAGTTACAACAAAATGTTGTAGCAGTCATGGCCACAGTATTAGATGCAGACTTTCTGTAACCTCCTATTTCTGTACTTCTGTAAATACACTCTTGTAAATATACCACCATGTTGTCTTAATTATTATCGGCTCTTCAAAGTCACAACAATATAATAAATAAATTTTTAAAAATTTTTAAAAAGAAACAAGCTCTCTCAATGGCGATAGATATTCAGAATAGATATTCAGAATCATTCATTTCAGGAATAGCTGAACAACAAGATTCAAAGAAAGGATATTACTTAAGGAGGTAATTGCTGATTAATGATCACTCTTTGATTAAACATCATGAATTGGAAACGGTCAAAGAGAAGTCTCATGATTGTCAACAACTTTTTGTAACTTTGTCCTTATTTTCGCTTCTGGATTCGCCTCTTGCATGCAAACCCCGGTGCGCTGGTGGAGGTGAATAGATTAAAACCAATAAATACTTATCTAATACATAAAGTAAAGCCAGTCTGTTCCTCGAGACTTCATACAGTATATCTTTCCCTCCTCACCCTCTCTGTTTTCTATGACTGCCTGTTGGTTAGTTATAGGCTCCGGAACTACTGGACATAATAGCACCAAATCTGTAATAAAGCATCAATGATATGCCCGGAGAGGCATTGAGGGTAAACTTGTTACTACTACTACTACTACTACTACTACTACTACTACTACTATAATACATAAAGTAAAGTGCGTCTATTTCTCAAATGTTTGTGATTAATATCTTTCTTCATGCAAAATCAATGTGTTATTCCGGTTCGTCAGTCTTCTTATAGAACGGTGGTCCATGTTCTTAAAAAAAACTTAATATGTATTTCGATTAAATTTCCATAAAAAATCACTCATACGCCTCGGAAGATTAAAAAAATGGACGCATTTTTTTTTTTTTTTTCAATAATGTCCTTACTAGATAGTGTTTCACTATCAAATTGAACCAGAAAGTAAATTCACAACGATCATTTTTCACTAAAATTGTCTAAGTGTTGTCTCAGCAAAACACGTAATGCAAGGATATCCCCCTTTCATTGATGATTTATGTGCTCGCGTTGGAACCCTAACCTTTCGCAGGCTTAGGGTGAACCCAGTCCTTCAAGCGATTACTTTGTATGGTGCTCGCACCGCAAGTAAGTACACCGCCTATGCCCACAATGTGTCCGTTCTTGTAACAAGCAGTGCTCAGATTAGAGTTTTTATTTATCTTCCTCCCACAAGGTAAGATGTGACACAAGGTCGGGAAAGTGGGATTTGAAAGGCCAGCGCCCGAGAAGGTGAGCACTCCGGCCTACAAAAAATGCCTGGGCAGCCCCGTCGGCATTCCCCGGTAGGGGTGCCACAGGCAGTAAGCAATAAACTTACTCCTCCCCAAAGAGGGGAGGAAAAGCCTGGGAGGGTGGACATCTTAAAACTGCACAGGACAAACCCACAAACCGGCGGAATCAAGCCCCGAAGGCCAAGACGATACCGGTCTATAGAGTGGAGTATCCATCGGAACAGATACTACATTTTGATCTTGGCCAAAAGGCCAAGACACGGGTCTATTTATCTTCCTCCCACAAGGTAAGATGTGACACAAGGTCGGGAAAGTGGGAAAAAACCAGCGCTTGAGAATTTGAGAACTCTGGCCATTTAAAAATTGCCTGGGCAGCCCCGTCGGCATTCTCTGGTAGGGGCGCCTCAGGCGATTAGCAATAAACTAACCCCCTCTCAAAGGGTGAGAAGGCAAAGCCTGGGACGGTACCGGTCTATGGGGTGTAGTATCTATCGGAACAGATACTACACTTTGATCTTGTAGAGTTGTCGACATAGAAATCAGACGGTATGAACAGGTAACAGGGGCCAAATTTAAATGCGACAATCCTGTTGGCTTGCGAATTGGTCCCTGGAGGGGGTATCTTTTATGGGGCCCTTTGGCTGAACGGATAGACCTTGCAAGATACTAGGCGTCTGGTTTGGTCCTGATTTCCAGTTGGAGAAAAATTGGTGGGAAGTATTGAACGCGATCAGACCCGCAGTCTAGCTGTGGTCGTTGAGAAATCTTACATTGAAGGGAAGAGCAGAGGTGTGTAGTATGCACATTTATCCTCCCATTCTTTATCGTCTCTCAGTGCTTGCACGCTCGGCGGACATTCTACCTTTTGTTAGTACGGACTCTTTTCCGGTTCTTGCGGAAGCATCCCATGGTTTGTCACAAGATCTGTTACATACATCTGTTATAAGATAATGACTGGTAAGATCTAATCTGATGACAGCAGACCAGATGCTACACTATCCCCAAGGAGGAGTTAATGCCTGGGAGGATGATATCATGACAACAGAACAGATACTATACTACCCCTCCCTTAATATGGTTAGGGTGCTCGTCGGAAGTCCGGGGTTCAATCCTTGGTCGAGTCATACCAAATACTCAAAAAATGGTACTTGGTGTCTCTTTGCTAAACGTTCAGCATAAAAGATGAGGGTCAAGGGTAAGTGGAGTAATCCTTAGAAAGGAGTGGCGCCCTCCCCTACATCTCGGTGTAGTAGCTAATGAAAAGGGAGCCTTTGGGTCGCTCTCGACTATGGTCGACTACTTTACTTTAAAATTATATAGGTCGGTAGAAAATTAAATTTTAATGCGTCTGGTAAATGTTATTTGTTATATTTTTTTAAAAAATTATTTCTCGGCTGTTAGATTACCGAAGTATCGCCTGTCGCAGATTTTCAATGTAACAATCCTTTTTTTTTTTAAGACGGCACCTGTACCATGCTTGGCAAGACGAGAACGGGTATGATATGTTACTGGCATGCTTATATTTAAATAATGGTTATTCTGTTCGT
>OY744544.1:10947100-10959600 GCA_963556195.1 Sepiola atlantica
TGCATGGTCCTTTTTTCTTCTTTTGTTTTAAAATGACTCAAAGCTTCTTTAGGCTATATATATATATATATATATATATATATATATATATATATATATATATATATATATATATATATATGTTTTGAGGTACAAAATTTATAGATACATTTAAAAAGAATACGCAGAAATCTCTCTAAGGCCTTTCGACTATCATCTCGTCAGGAGAAAATCGATAGTTTTAATTAATAATAACGTCGAAAGATTCCAAGAACCATTTGAAAATATTGGAATCTGTCTCTATTGCTATGCGAAAACCTTCCTTGTGCCGGCAGAAGGAATTTGTAAGATCGCTTAATCTCTTTGGGGAACTTTGAACTCCTTCCCAATTTTTTTTTTTTTTTTTTTTTTATCCCCTAACATAGTGCCTTTTAATCGACTTTTAACGAAATAATTAAATTGAATTTTAATCGCTTCAACGTTAATTTTGGCACACTCAATTTCCCCATTTGCTCTTTCTTTCGACGTTATTATTAATTAAAACTATCGATTTTCTCCTGACGAGATGATAGTCGAAAGGGCCTTAGAGAGATTTCCGCGTATTCTTTTTAAATGTATATATATATATATATATATATATATATATATATATATATGAGGGTAGAAAACCCGAAACGATATCGTCTGTAGGTATAAAAACACTTTAATATTTAAATTTTTTTTATAGTTAATGCCCCTTTAAGACTTAATAGCTTGAATAGTAGAGCCTTGTTTGAAATTATACGATTGTTGTCACTGCGATTATGCAAACTTCTGCTCAAGCATTGCACACTATCGACAACATGACGCTTGCCCTGCTTCTCGGGTAAGTGTACATTCATTTCAATTACTGTCTGTGGTGATTTCTCGCGGCCGTGTGGGTTTGGACGTTAGGCTCGTAATTCTAGGCTCAAAATTTGATGTAGAGCAATTATTTTCGCTATTAATTTTTTTGTATCTAACTAATTTTAAAAAGCTTTATGGAGGAGGGTGCGAGTTTCAGTGGGTGTATCCTCTAAATGGTAAAGTTTACAAAAGAAACAAGCCGTGCATGCGTGGTCCCCCTCTGTATGTGACTCGATGTGGCGAGTGTAAAATGCAATAAATTTGGGCAATTTGGGGCGTTTTTGACCACCATTGTACCCCCTGGGGGCGCGAACCAGAATTTTTCTGAGGTCAAGGATGCTCATTTTATATCCGGAACAATTGCCTCTACATTTTGGCCAGGTTTCAGAAAAATTGAATGGATGGATCAAACGTTATGGGATAAAAGGGTCATTTATTTTGCCATTTTGAGGGCTTTTGACCCCTTGGGGACGCGAACCAGATTTTTTCCAAAGTCAGCGATACTTATTTTCTATTAGGAACAATTGCCTCCACATTTTGGCCAATTTTCAGAGAAATTGAATGGATGGATGAAAAGTTATGGGGCAGAAAATGTCATTTTTTGCCATTTTGGGGCCTTTTGACCCCCTGGGGGGCTAACCAGATATTTTTCAAAAATCGGAGAATGTCACTTTCTAACCTGACAAAAGTTACAACTTCATGCAAAATTTCAGAGAAATTCAATGGATGGTTGCGGAGAAAAATCCGGACGGACGGACATGCCTCAAAACATAGGTCTAATTATGTGCCCATGTTACTCCCCGTGTTGCTGAGAATATATATTCTAAAATGTATAATGATCGGTTAATTAGTTTAGGAGTACTTTTTCATTTCTGAGGTGTCCATAGAAGAAAGAATCGGCATTGACATACTAATGTCGAATGTTCTGTGAACTAAACTGTCCGTAAAAATGTACCGAAGTGTTTGTTTTGAAAAGATGACCAGTAAAATGAATAAAATCTTGGCCTGATATTGTTTATTTATATATGCTCTGTTGTTATGTGTCAACAATCATCGAGCTTTTACCTTGAAAAAGTTGGTCTATAAAAATAGAAAGTATATGCAAACAAATATTTAAATATTTTCCTACATCTCTCTCTCTCTCTCTCTCTCTCTCTCTCTATATATATATATATATATATATATATATATATATATATACATATATATATATAGATATATATATATGTATATATATAGTCATCCACATACAGACTGTTTCGCTGTATTACATCTCTTCAGTGCGGCTAGACCAGTTAGTGCCTCAAGCCGGGATTGGAACTCAACCGTCGAGCTGACAGTCGGCGCCCCTACTCCTGCGTTATCATACGACACTGACTGAATGTAAGTGATATCTCAATGTAAACATTGTCAAGTACCGTGAGCTCGAATTAGTTTTACCAAATGAGCTACACCTTAAAGCTAATAGCAGTTGGTGATATCCTTACAAATAATCTCTACCCAGGAAGGGAGCTTCATATAGTCATCCACATACAGACTGTTTCGCTGTATCACAGCTCTTCAGTGCGGTTAAACCAGTTAGTGCCTCAAGCCGGGATTGAAACTCAACCGTTGAGCTGATAGTTGGTGCTCCTACCCCTGCGCTATCATATGACACTGACTTATCAGTGTAGGAAGTAATAATTTCAGACGGTCGTAGAGCGCAAACCTAGTTTACAGAATCAGCCTAGACTCCGCAAGCTATCGCTCTATCCCATCGACCACCAAGAACTACCCCGTGATTAAGGAGAAATTAAGTTCTATTTGTGCCTTAAGAAAGCGGCAGCAGACAATAGAGAGCCTTCAAATATATATAATCATTTACACATACCTAACTTAATATATATGCACCCCCTAAATGTTAAAATTTACAAAAAAAATAATGTGCCCATGTTTTTCACCGTGTCGCCTAGAATATATATTCCAAAATTAATAATGATCGGTTCATTAACTTAAGAAATTATCTTGTGCATAGAATAAATATAAACATACACACATACTACATTTCTGAATTTTTGAGATGAGGATTGACAATTTGTATAATTTTGGTTATTTGGACTACATTTCTCATCTTGAGTGTTATTCCCACAACGTTTCGGCCGCTGTAACCTCTGGCCTTCTTAAGGTGTATCTCTTCGAACTCGAGAATATTTCATACTAGAACTGTCCGCAAGGACCCGTGGCGCAGTAAATTCAGTTTTAAGTGATAGTTATCTGAAGGTTGAAGGTTCAATCCTCGGTGAGGCCGATACGAAGAATTGCGAATTACTGAAGACTTCTCCCAGTCACGGCTGACGGAACAAGAGCATGCTACCCCCTGCGTGGATTAAATAAAGGGTTCTGTTCGAAATTCCGTCCAGATTCCCGAGGTCGACAGAAATATTCCCGAGTTCGAAGAGATACACCTGAAGAAGGCCGATGGTTACAGCGGCCGAAATGTTGTTATGATAACACGCAAGATGAGAAATGTAGTCCGAATAACCAAAAGTATACATACACACATACCAAACTTTATATATAGTGTGATAGATTAAAATCAGCAATTGTGTTATCGTAACAATTGACTGTCAATAAAGCAATCGCTATCAGGAGACTTCAACTCATCGAATTGTTCAACACTTTGTTTAGTTGTATCATCAGTCACTCTGGTTAAATATCCTTTTATCATTGTTGGCGGTCTGATAGATAGACAACTGTCTTATCTAGTGTACCGTGACTGACGTCAGCAAATAAAACAAAGCGGACTGTGTCTGACAACAAAAAAGAGACAATCGGTGTGTAAGATACAAAAAATAATACAAGGTGACAAGAAATAACAGAGACAACTGTTTTAACGTTTATTTCAATAAACAACGAAACTGAAGTAATAAACAAAATGGCCACCTTTAGCTTTGAAACTAAAGTAACAAACAAAATGGCCGCCTTTAGCTTTGAAACTGAAGTAATAAACAAAATGGCCGCCTTTAGCTTTGTCACAAAACGAATCTGTCTGAAACGTTGCTGGACGGAGGAATGGCAGGCAGCAGATAAATCAAGGTTGCACAGATTTGTGGAGGACCCGGATAACCTACAAGGCATGGACCTCCCTCGCCGGCAGTGGACAATGCTCAACCGCCTCAGGACAGGTGTCGGCCGTTTCGCCGCGACCATGAAAGGATGGGGATTCAGGGACTCGGCTGTCTGCGACTGTGGTCACTCTGAACAGACAGTAGACCACACCATCGAGTCATGCATTAAACATCGACCACCCAACGGCGAAGCCGGCATTGCTGTGCTAGACAACAAAACATTAGCATGGCTTTTCTCAATCGAGTTGGTGATCTAACAGTGAGATGCTGTGAAGCAAACGAAAGAAGAAGAAGAAGAAGAAGAAGAAGAAGAAGAAAGAAAGAAAGGTTGCCGGAGGAGGAGAAGAAGAAGAAGAAGAAGAAGAAGAAGAAGAAGAAGAAGAAGAAGAAGAAGAAGAAGAAGAAGAAGAAGAAGAAGAAGAAGAAAGAAAGAAAGGTTGCCGGAGGAGAAGAAGAAGAAGAAGAAGAAGCTTTGACACAGAGTTTCAAGCATCTGGAAAAGTTTTAGCTGTGAGCCGCAGCACTTCCTCGGGTATTTTGCCCCATTTTCTCAACAAGAATGTTTTTGTGAAAGTCCAAATTTTCGTGAGAATTGGCACAGGCTTTCGCCTCCAACCTATTTCTCTCAAAGAAGGTTCGTTAGTTTAGGAGTTAATCCTATACATAGAAATATTTTTTTTTTTACACTTTACGTATTATAATTGTGGAATGGAATGATATGCACTTTATTTACACGCATTCAGACCTAGTGATTTTATGTGTATGCATATATTCATGTATGTGAATATGGGTGTATTCTCATGTGTGTGTATGTGTATGCTCTATAAAATGAAATAATAGTAGAAAATAAGAAAATTAAAATAAAGGAAATAAAAGATTGAAATTAGGAGGAATAAGGAAAAAAATAAATAAATAAATTATAGTAATAAAAGAATAAATTAAATATATTAATAGATCATAATAACAAGGGAGAATTGAGGAAGAAAAAAAAAATAGTAAATGTAAAATAAGTGAATCTATGAGTCAATAGATAGAATAAATTTATACAAATTTACTTCTAGGAGTATTTTCCTCTTAAATTAACTATAAAAAATAAAAAAAGAAAGAAAGAAGGAAGGAAAGAGTGAATGAATTAATAAATAGTACATTTTATTTCTATTTTATTTTTATTTTTATTTGTTTATCTTTATTTTAATTTTATTTTTGTGTGTTTATTTGTTTGTTTGTTTATTTTTATTTTTATCTTATTTTATTTTATCTTGTTTATTTATTTTTTCCATAGTCCCCCCCCTTTCCCATAATCTCTTCTTATTCCCCCCCCCCCTTCCCCTGTTACAACGGTTCCCTCCTTGGCTTTGATCCATTCCACAATTCAAATTCCTTCTCAAATTTCAAATCTCATTTCTAAATATATTTTTTAAATAAGTTATCCCCCTTTGACAATAACAGCCCACACGTGAATTTAAATTTGAATTGAATATAGAGAAAAAAGAGAAAAAATAATTAATTAATGAATCATATAAAATAAAACATAATAAAATTATAAAAATTAGTATATTATTAAACAAATGTTTATAATATTTTAACTTTAGTTATATAATTGCTTAATAGAATTTTGACATTTTCTGCGTTCCTACTCCCAATTGTTTTCTGCCGTATTTCGATGTTCTGACACCGGTTTTTCCCGTTTTTCTTCGACCCACTCGGTCTTTTATTGTTGTCTTTTGATAATGAAAGTTTTTCTTTCGAAAATTTAAGATTACCCTTTGCCGAACTGTTACTTACCGGACAGTATTTACTATTTGGTATTTAATCAGTTTTCGTGAAATTATTAATAAATCGTTTTGAGTTTCACTTTCTCCCTGCGTTTATTTCTTTTCACTTTTCCATCTTACTGCAACCACATCGCATTGCTATAGCCTCGGACGACTAATCTGCACTTATATATATATATATATATATATATATATATATATATATATATATATATATATATATATATATATATATATATATAAAAATGAAGGAAGAGAGATAAAGATGTGCGGATGAAAAAATCTATTTCATCTTCGATTGTTCAATGCAAGGTGTACTCGATAAAAACATGTATAGTTTTTTTTCCTTAAGTCAGGCTTTTCAAAGATTAAAATCTTATCAGAGGAATTACATAGATGGGCAGACTCTATATTTTGATAACCTTTTTATACAAGACTGTTACTTTCCATTACTTTATATTGTTTCTTAAATTTTTCAAATTTTGAAATTTGGCTATTCCCCTGCCAATGTATCCATCTATGTAAGTCTTCTGGTGATAAGATGTTAATCTTTAAGAAGCCTGGCTTAAGAAAAGAGCAATGAACATGTTTTTATCGAGTACACCTTGCATTGAACAATCGAAGATGGAATAGATTTGTCTTTCGCACATCTTTATCTCTCTTCCTTCATTTATCTTTATATATATATATATATATATATATATATATATATATATATATATATATATATATATATATATATATATATATATATATTGATTCAGGCTAGCTCAGTTGAGTTTGATAATTTAATGAATCGGAGGGACTTTTGAGTCACTTTTCGGGATTTTAATTAAAAAAATTCTTAGAAATTAAATCTGATTAACTATACAATTAAAAAAGATATATATATATATATATATATATATATATATATATATATATATATATATATATATATATATATAAATTTGGGAAAGTTCATTTTCTAAGCATCTTTAAAATTTGAAACTTAAAGAAAGAGGCAAAATAGCTTCAAAAAACATGTGTTAGATGCAGATATTATTTATTAAGATCAAAATAAAAAAATAAAAACAATATATATATATATACATATATAGAGATAGAAGAAAAAAGAGTGATAAATATGCGACGATTATCCAAATTTATTTAAAATTTCAATTGTTCAATGCAAGGTGTATTCAGTATTAAACTAGTGTTTATTATTCTTTCCTTAAGCCAAGGCTTTTCAAAGATCGAGATCTTATCACCAGAGGAGAAATACAGATGGATAAGTTGGCTTTCGAAAAAACCAAAGTTCAAATATTTGAAAAATATGAAAAATATTATTAAAAAAACGCAGTGAAAAAAAGAAAAGTTTCGTAAAAAAGATATGCGGTTTGTCCGGGTGGTAAATTTCCGTAGAACGCGAAAAAAATATTTTAGACAATCGTCGCATATTTATCACTCATTTTTTATTCTATCTCTACAATTGCTCTATCTCGTATATTGAGCTAAACCTCTTCACGATATGTTCCATCTACTAAACGTTTTACTTTTGGTTTATATATATATATATATATATATATATATATATATATATATATATATATATATATATATATATATATATATATATATATATATATGTATATATATATATATATATGTATGTATATATATATACATATATATACATATATATACATACTTATATATATATATATACATGTATATATATATATATACATACATATATATATATACATATATACATATATATAAATATGTATATATGTATATATATATGTATGTATATATATATGTATATATGTATATATATATATATATACATACATATATATATACATATATATATAAATATGTATATATGTATATATATATATGTATGTATATATATATGTATATATGTATATATATATATATACATACATATATATATACATATATACATATATACATATATATATAAATATGTATATATATATATATATATATATATATATATATATACATACATATATATATTGCTTTTTTTAAAGTTGATTCAGGCTAGCTCAGTTTGGTTTGATCATTTAATGAATCGGGGGAATTTTTCAGTCACTTTTCGGGAATTTAATTCAAAAAAGATATAAAAAAAAATTCTTAGAAATT
This sequence comes from Sepiola atlantica, assembly GCA_963556195.1. Taxonomy (NCBI): domain Eukaryota; kingdom Metazoa; phylum Mollusca; class Cephalopoda; order Sepiida; family Sepiolidae; genus Sepiola; species Sepiola atlantica. The sequence goes on from OY744544.1 coordinate 10,955,001, forward strand.
AAATCCGATCAGCTATAATTTTTAATTTCTATTTTAGCTAAAAAAAAAAAAAAATAATAATTATATCCATGATGGAACCATTTATGTATCTGGAAATTAGGGATTGTAAGTCAACATTTCAGGATATTTTCTACGTTTTCTGCGAATCTGCTGTTTACATTAGAAAGTATTCAAAACTAACCGTATCTACGTATTAAGCTTTATTATGGATTTGACTTTTTAAACATGTATAATTCATATTCAGGATTATTAATAATTTATCAATCAGTTTTTTCAAGTTTTTTTTCGTAGGACATTCTTCCATCAGGATTTTGCTCTGCACTTGAAGTTAATTTACCATAGCTCAGTTGGGTTTGATTTGTAGTTAAATGTAGACACATAACAGTTTTTTTGGGGTTAGGTGTTCATGGATTTTTGTCACCATTTTTCCAATGAGTTTTTTTTCTCATGTATTTTGGCTTGCCGTTATTTTAAACAAGATTTCGGCACTTCTGCAGTCTTTATGAAGCAGCAGATTTTCTGTCCTTCTACTGAAAATAAAGGGAAGTAATTCAACCGGAAGTGACTTATTTACAACCTAAAAAAAAAAATGCAAGACTGGTTTGTTTTTGGGTAACAATTAACAATTTCTTTTTTTTATTATATGAAGTAAAAAGATTTTAAATAAAAAACCATAACCCTAACCCTAACATTAAGAAATCAGGCGGTGTGCCTGTAAAAAATCTATTGTTTTTTGCGGCTGGTTCCTCCGTGAGCATTTCCAAATAAATCCATCACTTCCATTGTGGCTTGCCATCTGCATCTGTCTTTGACATGACGGACATGTCCGACTGCAAGAAATCAGGCGGTGTGCCTGTAAAAAATCTATTGTTTTTTGCGTCTGGTTCATTAAATTACCAATGTCGCGAAGATTCAACTCATTTAACTCCATTTTATAAAAACTAAATTCTACTTCAACTCCCGGTAAATTCAACTTCCTGTGAATTCTGAATGAATGGTACTTGGAGAAAAAAAAACGGAACTCTTCAATTTCGATTTCTTAATCGGCAGCTGCTTCATAAAGACTGCAGAAGTGCCAAGATTTCTTATACTTTTTCCTTCTTCCTTTCTTCTGTTTTTGGGGCAATATGTTTTCCTATTACCATTAAATTAACTATTCCGCTGATGATCAGAAAAGTTAAACTAAGGCTAGATATTTCTCTTGACTTTGCTGTGAAACGCGCTTAAGAAAAAAAGTATTAAATTTGAAAAAAATAAAGAAAAAAATTGTTTGTGAGACGAAAAAGTAATATAAGTATTTTCTAAAATATGAAAATAATAAACAAATTGAAACAATAAATGAAAATTATGGTTTTGGATTGATTAATCCTATAGTCGTTGAAGTGCAAATATATATATATATATATATATATATGAGAAAATGAAAAAGGAAAACACAAAAAATGAATGTTTTTTTTATGTGTACATCAACGTTTCGTCTTTATTTATAAGACTTCATCAGGATGATAATATAAAGAAAAATGTCATGCAAGTACAAACACATATAGGGTTGACATATGGGAAAAAGGAAGAAAATAGTAGCCACTACTGGAGAAAACAGTAGGGTGGACGTCCGTACTTGGTGAGGAAAGAAAAATGAATGTTTATGAAAATGAGTGGGGAAGAAGTGGAAAGATGGGGTGAGCAAGGATACTGTGGCTGGTAGTAAGAGAAAGAGGTGGGGGGGATGAGCAGGATTACCTTCATCCTTTCTCTTCCCATATATATATATATATATATATATATATATATATATATATATATATATATATAGTATAATTTTTATTTATACAAACATTATTGGTTACACATGTGCATACATGTTTCGGTTGTACTCTTCACAGAGAGTCAACCTCTTCTAACCAAGGCTTCCTCGTTTTTTTTTGGTCTGAAGAGGTTAATAATAATGTTTGTATAAATAAAAATTCATACTAAAGAACAGCTCAACTTGTTATTGAGCACTTTTTATAAACACTGGAGTTTCAACGGATTTACATCTACAGAAACTAATACAATACGTGTACTATATATATATATATATATATATATATATATATATATATATATATATATATATATATATATATATATATATTTGATTTTATGAAGGCTTACCAAAGCATTCCTTTCAAGACACCAATGATCACCATTAAAGATATTTTTTCTTACAAATACTATTTATTCAAAATAAATGTTTTTTCCTACACGTGTTTCACTACCAAGCAGTTACTTGCTTGGCAGATCATCAGGGAAATTAAATGTCTGGAATACTGGTTTCAACTGCCGACAAAACACAATGTGGCGTTGTAATAGTTGAGGTCACTTAAGAAGAGAAGAGGAAAAAAAAATAAAAATAAAAATAAAAGTCAAACTTAAAAAGCAAGGAAGAACAACGATAAGAAAAGAAAGTCCTAGAAAAGTCTTAGAAAAGTAGCTTGTGCATTATTTCTTCCACCAAGCCAACAAGCAAGTAATCGGTCCCAAATACATTCAATAAAACCACAAAACCGGAACAATGTGCGATAATTTTGTGCTTTTTAAGTTTGACTTTTATTTTTATTTTTATTTTTTTTCCTCTTCTCTTCTTAAGTGACCTCAACTATTACAACGCCACATTGTGTTTTGTCGGCAGTTGAAACCAGTATTCCAGACATTTAATTTCCCTGATGATCTGCCAAGCAAGTAACTGCTTGGTAGTGAAACACGTGTAGGAAAAAACATTTATTTTGAATAAATAGTATTTGTAAGAAAAAATATCTTTAATGGTGATCATTGGTGTCTTGAAAGGAATGCTTTGGTAAGCCTTCATAAAATCAAATATAAATGCTCTGTACTCTGTAATCGAGTATCATCGAGCTTGTTTTTTATTGGAACAACCCCGGTCTTCACTGAATGATCTATTTTATAAGTGAAAAATCTAAATCTATATATATATATATATATATATATATATATATATATATATATATATATATATATAACTTCTTTGTAATATAGTAGGAAAAATCCCAGTAGAGTGCTCGATTAATTAAAAATTAAAGTTCAAAATTAAGAACATAATATGTATTTATTTTAGTATAGAAAAATTAGTACAACATTTGTACCATCGGTTTCAAGCTCGGAAAGTCTTAGCCATCCGGCTCTCTTCAGCTTCTGTTGTCATCTCTCTCTCTCTCTCTCTCTCTCTCTCTCTCTCTCTCTCCCTATATATATATATATATATATATATATATATATATATATATATATATATATATATATATATATATATATATAGTATACTTTTTTACTTATACATATATTATTAGTTACATATGTGCATACATGTTTAGGTGGTACTTTTCATAAAGAGGTAGCCTCTTCACACCGAAAACAATGAGGAAGAGGTTGATTCTTTTTGAAGAGTGTAACAGAAACATGTATGCACATATGTAACCAATAATGGTTGTATAAATAAAAAATTATACTTAAGAACAGCTCTACTTGTTATTGAGCATTTTTTATAAGCACTGGAGTTTCAACGGATTGACATTTACATAAACTAATATAATATATATATATATATATATATATATATATATATATATATATATATATATATATATATATATATATATATAACTTTCTCTAAATTTATATCGCACAAATAAATCACATTATTAGAAGATATAAAACTATTTTTTATGGCAATTCATATTTTTGAAATAAAGTAAAAAAAACAAAAAACGAAAAGATGATTTTTGAATTTTGCAATTTAATCTAAAAAATAAAATGCAAATTTAGGAAATGAAAAAAAAAAAGAAAAGAATGGTCAAAATTTATTTTCATATTTTCAAAAGAATTGTTCGTTAGATTAGATTGAAGGAGATGATGGCAGAATTCAAAGACTTGATTTACTGAGAAAGAGAGTTATATAAAGAGAGGGGGGAAGAGAAAGGGATGCACGGAGTAAGGTGTGTGAGATAGAGAGAGAAAGAGAGAGAGAGAGAGAGAGAGAAATAGACTGGAATATTTTTTTTTTTTTTTACATGGTTCACCCCAAACAAGGCAGGACGCCACTGTAAACGTAAGGGGCTACTGAGAAAAAAGGAAAAGGGAGGGAAGGATTGGTGGTTCAGCTTAAATTGGGATCTGAGCAGCGAGGTGTCTGTCTACATTAGTTTTAAATCTCTGCATGTCAGCACCGTCGGGGAAACAGGGGGCAGGGAGGGAGTTCCAGAGGCCAGCAGCACGAGGAAAGAAGCTATTTGAGTAGAATGCTCTCCGGCGTCTGGGGACCTCCACAGTGAATGAGTGATATGTATATATATATATATATATAGAGAGAGATAGATAGATAGATAGATAGATAGATAGATACATAGATAGATAGATAGATACATACATACATACATACATACATACATACATACATACATACATACATACATACATACATAGACATATAGATATATGGGGAGAGAGAGAGAGAGAGAGAGAGAGAGAGAGAAATAGACTGGAATATATATATATGTATATATATATATATATATATATATATATATATATATATATATATATA
>OY744544.1:10964600-10979600 GCA_963556195.1 Sepiola atlantica
TCTTTTACAAATATGTCTTTACTGTTGAGTTTTTTTTTTAATTTTTGAATACGTTTACATAAAAACTAAACATCCCACAATCAACAATGTAAATTACGAAACTAGTTACAATATTTTAAAATGTCTAGCATAGTAATAATTGTGAAGTCTTCATATTTTTTAATCTTGCACGCGCTTAGAACGTAATCACGTTCGCATGTAACAACTCAATATTATAGACGCTCTTATTAAAGTTGTAAATTACTAGCCGTTTAAAAAAAATGTCTTGTTTGAGATCCTGTTTGTGTTTGTAAATCAAGATTTGATACTACTGGCTGTTTCACCGATATAAAGTATACGCACATGCAACAATTTATTTGTGTACCTTTATTTGTATAGTATAATTCTGTTGAGTTCTGCTTAATAAAGCTTACATACAGGAAATGAATATAATTCTCTTCATTATATCGTCTTATACTGTGGTCTACAAACAATTGAAAGTGGAGATAATGTATATGGGAGATTGTTTGATGTCGGTGATAAGAGCTTATGTAGATCTACGTTTATTTTGTAAATGCCGACTAAGGAAAAAGTGTCCCTAGGGTTTGGTGGAGACGGGGTTTTGCGTTTTGTAGATCCTTAGTAATCTTACTATTTTTATATCAGATTTGAATTGTTTTTGTAAGGAAATCGATATAAGATTATTGGGAAGAACTGTGTAAGATTTATTTTTTTATCAATCAATTGGTGTTATTTGTGCTGGTGATGTTGTTGTAGTGTTTGTGTTTTCGTTGTGAATATTAAAGGCTTAGTGTTTAGCTTTTTGAAAGAGAAATTGAGGATATTTTAAACCTTTCTAAGTGTTCTCGATATAGGTGTCTTCATTGCGGAAGTAAGCGAGTCTGCAAATTCTAAGAGCTCTGAGGAACGAGCCTATGATCATTCCGGATGTTATTCTCCGACCACAACAAGAGAATAGCAAGAAATATAAAATCCCACATTTACGACCTCAAACACAGCCATGCCACTAACACACTAGTCATACAAGAAATACTTTTACCCACAATTTTGACTTTACAAACTGCACTCTCCTCAAGACTGAATCCTTTATCCCACGCCGCAAGTGCATCAAAAGCGCTGTAATCCTTCTCTCATCACCATCTTACGTATATCTTAGACTCGGATCTTATTCCTTAACCAAACATCTGGAAAAAAACGCACTGAAACAATGCAATATATCTCGCCACTGCATTAAAAACTCCGATCCTGGTTAAAGTAACTATTTATTTTTACTACTTTTAAACTATGTTCCTGTTTCTTTTCCTTTTATTCGTTTTTTTTTTACTTTTTCTTTCTGCACCTTTTCCCATTTTAATGTCTCTGCCCCACGCGCTTCAAAATTTTTCTTTTTTCAAATAGTTAAACGCGTGCCAAAAACATCACGTTGCGCGTTCTTTTTTCTCTTATGTTTTGCTGTTATTCAATAAATTTTCAAATCTAAACTTTTTCTGAAGACGATCGTTGATCCGAACGAAGCCGATAAAGTCTCTCGGTTTTTGATGATTTATCTCTGCATTTAAATTTGTTTTTTTCTTTGCTCTTTCACACACACACACACACACACACATATATATATATATATATATATATATATATATATCATACCAAAAGTCGCATACAATTATTTGCTCTTTTACATCAATAAACGTGTATAAATTAAAATAAATGAAATTTCTATGAAATTTTTGAAAACTCGAATGGTGCGCAACGTCTGAGACACCCTGTATATATTCGGATGATGATGAGTGTGTTGTGGTTGAACCATAAAACGATGTCGTTTTTGTTAAATAATTTACTATTATTATTATTATGATAATTCACTATTTCAAACGCCCTGTGTTCTTCATCGAGAATGAATAAGTGTGGCGGTGAATAATATACTAAAATGACGATCATATATTTTTTTTTTTTTGGGGGGGGGGGGGCGGGGTAATGTCGGCGATGTGTTGTGTAAATGTGTTTAGAGGCTGTTTTTTAACGATATGAGAATCCCTGGTTGAACCATAAAACGATGTCGTTTTTTAAAACTAATTTACTATTATTATTATTATTATGATAATTCACTATTTCAAACGCCCTGTGTTCTTCATCGAGAATAAATTAGTGTGGCGGTGAATAATATGCTAAAATGACGATCATATATTTTTTTTTGGGGGGGGGCGGGTAATGTCGGCGATGTGTTGTGTAAATGTGTTTAGAGGCTGTTTTTTTTAAGGTGTGGTTATTTTTTTGTTGCTACTTGATAATTTACGTACAAATGTTGGCTATAAGGTATCTGCGAGTCTGTTAGCGACCACTTCTTTCATCTTGCAAATAAAAACAATGATCGTGCTAATTTTGCTATTGAGATGTTTTGCGATGTTGTTGTGAGTATTGATTTACTCCTCTCCAGGAGTAAGGCACAAGGCCAGTTTTTATCTTACTCCCACAAGTAAGATGTGACCCACGGCCGGGTCGGGAAAGTGGGGTTTAAAAATTGCCTGGGCAGCACCGTCTGCATTCCCCGGTAGGGGCGCCTCAGGCAGTAAGCAATAAACTTACTCTTCCACAAAGAGGGGAGGCGAAGCCTGGGAGGGTGGACCTCCTAGAACTGCATAGGACAGACCCATAGACCGGCGTAAATCAAACCCCGAAGACCAAGGCAATACAAGTCTATGGTGTGCAGTGTCCATCGGAACAGATACTACACTTTGATCTTAGCCAAAAGGCCAAGAAAAGCAATGAATTGTTGTGTATAACTGTAACAGACCACAGCTGTGGACCAGACGGCTAGAAGATGCCCCCACCCCTTCTCATAACGATATGAGAATCCCTGCTTCTGATGACCTCCCTCCCTCCTATTCAGAAGCACCCTGTCTCCCTGTCTCCAGTGGAAAACCATAAACCGCCCGAGAACGGGAATGTGGCGATCATAAGTTGCTATGAATAGATGGGGCTACAAAACTGACGCAACCACCTGGGAATGTGGGGAGGAGGACCTTACGAAGCAACACTGCCTGGTCTGCACCCAACAGGTGCAGCTTGGAACATCTTGCAGAGTACAACACTATTGCAAAGGACTGCATAAAAAAATGGAAAACTGTAATATGACCACATGCTTCAAAGACACGCAAAGAAAAAGTTGTAACTATGTGTGTGTCTATTCTTAAAAAAAAAAACTTTTTAGAAAATGTATTTGAATGCGATTTCGCTATTTATTTATCTTTTGTTTATATTGGTACGAGTAATTATAGTGAGTGTGTATATATATACATACACACAGATATTTATACAGTGAGTGGGTATATATACATGCAACAAATATTTATATAGTGAGTGTGTATATATACATGCAAAGACATATTTATATAGTGAGTGTGTATATATATACATACTAACACATATTTATATAGTGAGTGTGTATATATACATACCAACACATATTCATATAGTGAGTGTGTATATATACATACCAACACGTATTTATATAGCGAGTGTCTATATATACATGCAAACACATATTTATATAGTGAGTGTGTGTATATATACATACAAACACATATTTATATAGTGAGTGTGAATATATATATGCAAAGACATATTTATATAGTGAGTCTGTATATATATACATACGAACACATATTTATATAGTGAGTGTGTATATATACAGCAACATATATTTATATAGCGAGTGTGTATAATTAGATACATGCCAACACATATTAATATAGTGAGTCTGTATATATACATGGAAACACATATTTATATAGTGAGTGTATGTATATATACATACAAACACATATTTATATAGTGAGTGTATATATATATATATGTAAAAACATATTTATATAGTGAGTGTGTATATATACATACAGACACATATTCATATAGTGAATGTGCATATATATACATGTGTATATGTGCATGCAAACATATATTTATATAGTGAGTGTATATATATATATATATATATATATATATATATATATATATATACAAGCACATATTTATATAGTGGCTGTGTATATATATAACCAAACACATATTTATATAGTGAGTGTGAATATATACATACAAACACATATTAGTATAGTGAGTGTGTATATATATATGCAAAGACATATTTATATAGTGAGTCTGTATATATATATACATACAAACACATATTTATATAGTGAGTGTGTATATATACATGCAACACATATTTATATAGCGAGTGTATATATATACATGCAACACATATTTATATAGCGAGTGTGTATAATTAGATACATGCAAACACATATTTATATAGTGAGTGTGTATATATACATGTAAAACATATTTATATAGTGAGTGTGTATATATATACATACTAACACATATTTATATAGTGAGTGTGTATATATACATACCAACACATATTCATATAGTGAGTGTGTATATATACATGCAACACGTATTTATATAGCGAGTGTGTATATAAACATGCAAACACATATTTATATAGTGAGTGTGTGTATATATACATACAAACACATATTTATATAGTGAGTGTGTATATATATATATGCAAAGACATATTTATATAGTGAGTCTGTATATATATACATACGAACACATATTTATATAGTGAGTTTGTATATATACAGCAACATATATTTATATAGCGAGTGTGTATAATTAGATACATGCAAACACATATTAATATAGTGAGTGTATATATATATACATACAAACACATATTTATATAGTGAGTGTATGTATATATATACATACAAACACATATTTATATAGTGAGTGTATATATATATATATGTAAAAACATATTTATATAGTGAGTGTGTATATATACATACACACACATACTCATATAGTGAATGTGTATATATTCATTCAACACGTATTTATATAGCGAGTGTGTATATATACATGCGAACACATATTTATATAGTGAGTGTGTATATATACATGCAACACGTATTTACATAGCGACTGTGTATATATACATGCAAACACATATTTACATAGTGAGTGTGTGTATATATACATACAAACACACATTAATATAGTGAGTGTGTATATATATATATACAAACACATATTTATATAGTGAGTGTGTATAAATACATGCAACACGTATTTTTATAGCGAGTGTGTATATATACATACAAACACATATTTATATAGTGAGTTAGTATATATATATATATATATATATATATATATATATATATATATATATATATACATACATACAAATACATATTTATATAGTGAGTGTTTATATATACATGCAAACATATATTTATATAGTGAGTGTATATATATATATATATATATATATATATATATATATATATATATATAAACACATATTCATATATGCATGCGTCACCATAAAAATGTTCGTGTGTGGGGCACATGTGAAAATAATATTCTGGACAAATTCATTAAATATTTTGCATTTTATATCACGTTTTCTTTCGGTATGATTCAAATGGATGTCATTTCATCGGATATTTTTTGAAATTCATCATTTTTGTTGGTAATTTTGTAATTATTTTATTTTTCATTTAGTTTTAGTGTTTTGATATTTTGGAAATGATAACTTCCTCCTCTCTCCTTTTCTCTCTTTCTCTCTTTCTCTCTTTCGTCATCTCTTTCTGCTTCTCTTTCCTTCTTCTTCTCCACTCCATCTCTCTTTTGCGCTCTTGTTCTCCCTCCATCTCTTGTTCCCTCTCGGTCTCCCTATCTATTTCTCCCCATTTCATCCTCTCACACACTCTTTCTTTCTTTTTTCTTTCTTTTTTCTTTCTTTTTTTCTATCTTTCTTTCTTTCTTTCTTTCCCTTTCTCTCTCTCTCTCTCTCTCTCTTTCTGGTTCTCTCTATCTCTTGACCATACACACTCCCCGCCTATGTCTCTCTCTTTCTTTCTCTTTCTCTCTCTTTCTCTCTCTCTCTCTCTATTGCCCTCTCCCCTATCTCTTTTGACCTCTTTCTCTCTCCCCCCTCCACCTCTCTCTTTCTCCCTGTCTCACTCTCTTTCTCTCTCTTTCTCTCTCTATTGCCCTCTCCCTCTATCTCTTTCTCTCTCTCCCCCTCTCCCCCTCTCTCTCCCCCTTACTCTTTGTACAATCCTAGTTCGTCTTACAGGCTGTAACATTGTATAATGTAACACCTTCATTCGCTCTCCCCATTCTCTTGCAACAGAAGATCTTTTTATTTCCTTGCAAATACCACTTTTACTACCGACGATTATTTTGCTTCTGTTTAGTTAAAAATTTGTAAAACATTCCTACCTCCTACCCCCACTCCCCCAACCCTCCCCCTCCGTCTGACGTCTCCATCTCTCGCTGTCTCGCAACACTCTATCCGCCTCGCCCCCCCTCTTTTCACGCCCCGCCACTCTCCTGTTAAACCACCATTTCACTTGCACTGGCTTGTACCGTTCTCGTTCGACGCCCGCGTCTGTTTAGTCTACACTCAACATGTGCAGAACAGCACGCCAGGCTGTCCTCGCTAGAACAAAAAAGACAATACGAATGCCAAACGGTTTGGTCAGGGACAGCGCCGTGCAGAGGTCTTGCGATGCCCTGGCGATGCCCGGGACCAACCCCTTCATTGCATGTCTCAAAAAGTGTAGTATCTGTTCCGATGGATACTGCACCCCATAGACTGGTATTGTCTTGGCCTTCGGGGCTTGATTTACGCCGGTCTATGAGTCTGTCCTGTGCAGTTCTAGGAGGTCCACCCTCCCAGGCTTCGCCTCCCCTCTTTGGGAAGGAGTAAGTTAATTGCTTACTGCTTGAGGCGCCCCTACTGGGGAATGCCGACGGGGCTGCCCAGGCAATTTTTGATGGTCAGAGTGCTCACCTCTCGAGCGCTGGCTTTTCAACCCCCACTTTCCGACCGGACCTTGGGTCACATCTTACTTGTGGGAGTAGGATAAAACTGGCCTTGTGCCTAACTCCTGGAGAGGAGTAAATAAGACTCAAGTATATATCTTAATACTGAGAAATATGATATTTTTAAAAATAGAAATCGCCCCATACAAGGCATGAAGCCACTTGTTGTAAAGAGGTAAAACAAAAAAAAACTTACTTCAAAGTCAGCAACTAGCCCACGATGAGTGTTAGATGGATAACTTCCGACCGAAAAAACAGCAATTCTTCCCACTTTGTCAGAAACATCGCTCATGGAATGTGAGGACTAAAGGACAAAATAAGGGAAGCGATAGTTACGAGGCTGCCGAAAGTAAACCCAAGTTAGTCACTTTCTACTCTCCTGAAATAAGGTTTACTATCCTATCCTAGTACTATTCCATTATTAAACTGAAAACCCCACTAGCCTTTATCCTCGAGTGGCTTTTGGCCTTGGTAAGTGGTGAATCATTAGTATAAGAATATATATATATATATATATATATATATATATATATATATATATATATATATATATTTATCATCTCACATTCAAGAAATCTAATATATATATATATATATATATTAAATATCAAAGTGTTTTATACTTTATACCTACAGACGACGTCGTTTCGGATTTTTTAACCTTATCAGTGCAGGAGTGGTAGTTGCAGGCGGTCGCATGGGTTCGAACGCAGTTCGTAGAATCAGCCTATATATATATATATATGAATGTGAGTTCAAAATGCAGTAATGTGCAGTAGGGGCATATATATATATATATATATATATATATATATATATATATATATATATATATATATATATTTATATATATATATATATATATACAATATAAATTATATATATATATATATATATTATGTATATGTATTATATATATATTATATATATTATTTATATTTATATATATATTATATATATATATTATATATATAAATATATATATATATATATATATATATATATATATATATATATATATATATATATATATATATATATATATGGTAAATTCATCAGCCAATTCCCCTCCGAAACTAAGATCCTGATTCGGACTATTGAAAGGATCTACCAAAAGATATCTAAACACGAGTTATCTCTTATATTCAACAATACCTGCCTGCAAGAGAAGATGCTGCCTAAATACACACACACACACACACACATACATATATATATATATATATATATATATATATATATATATATATATATATATATATATATATGTATTTTTTTCTGATGATTTTGTAGTGTTGCAGAGACGATATTGACATACAAATGTTGTTTGGCTCACGACAAATGAAACGGACCGTAAAAAATATATATCACAAAAAGGTTTTTTTTTGGAAATGGGAAAAAATAAAAATAAATAAAATAAAAACATAGTTATTGGAATATAAAATGAACCTGAATAAAGTGCTCGATCGCAAAAAATGTGAGAACCAATATATAAATTATTTTATGAAAAACTATACGTTACATACTTCAGAGACGTACCATGGTTTCATTGAGATAGGCTGACAATATATTTTTTGCTAAAAAGGTCGTTATAGCCCAATTCAAATCGACTTACGGAATATTCTTCTGTTTCAGTATAAATACACTTCAGTTTATGTCTAATATCCCCACCAGTTTTCAGTCATGAACTTTTACAGGGCGGCACTTTGGTGATCGTATCATCAATAGGTGATGTGACCCTAAACGGGCTTCTCACTCACCGGACCTTAACCCCTTCGGGAGATTTTTATCTCAAAATAATCCTCAGACAATCCCTGAACCGAAGAGGGTGACCAAAAGGCCAAATAAGGGCATTTCCAAGAGAGAAGCACGTCATCTCCATGTGTGATTCTCATTGGACGACGATGAAAAATTGTTTATTATTTAGAAACCCATTCTTAACATGGACAAGGGGGGGGGGACTTTGTTAACTAATCTGTACTTTCACTTAACAATTTAATAAACAAAAGATACCGTAAAAATTGAATTTAACTTGAAAATCTTATCTAAAAAATAGCCAGTCCGTAAACTGCAGAAGTACCTATTTTTTCTTCTGATTAATACACAATATTGTTAGACACCAAGTTTTAGTCATGAATGTCCAACAGTCTTTATTTTATCGAGGTTTAATGATATGCGGGGACACTTTGGTGGTCGTCTCCTCCTAAATAGGTTTCACACTCACCAGATCTTAACCTCCCATATATTTTTATCCGTTGGGTTATCTCAGAGTAATGTCTGTCAAAACAATTCTCACACCAGGTGTGGTTGGAATGTAAAGATGCACATTTCGAGCATATTATTGAACGATCATCAAACAAAGACTGTTGGAAATTCATGAATTAATCTTGGTGGACAAGTCAGGCATAAACTGAAGTTTATTTGTATCAAATATGGTTGGATTGTAGAAAGGATTGTAAATTTTATTAACAATTCTGTGGGGGGAATTTTTTATCGGGTGGATCACTCTAAACTAATTTGACAGTATTAGTAGATTTGATATTAGACCAGCATTTTTAATTAAGATCCATTTAATCAAATATAGGACTGCGGTTGTCGATGGATGTGCCCTCATGTTGTGTGTTATTGGTGTTGAAGACGGTGTTCGTTGAGGGTACTGTTCGTTAAAGATGGTGTTCATTGAACGTATTGTCCGTTGAAGGCGGTGTTCATTAAACGTATTGTCCGTTGAAGACGGTGTTCATTGAAGGTACTGTTTGTTAAAAAGGGTGTTCATTGAAGGTGCTGTTTGTTCAAGACGGTGTTCGTTGAAGGTACTGTCCGTTGTAGACGGTGTTCATTGAAGGTATTGTTCGTTAAAGATGGTGTTCATTGAAGGTTCTGTCCGTTGAAGACGGTGTTCATTGAACGTATTGTCCGTTGAAGGCGGTGTTCATTGAAGGTACTGTTTGTTAAAAAGGGTGTTCGTTGAAGGTACTGTCCGTTGTAGACGGTGTTCATTGAAGGTACTGTTTGTTCAAGACGGTGTTCGTTGAAGGCACTGTCCGTTGTAGACGGTGTTCGTTGAAGGTACTAGCCATTGAAGACAATATTCATTGAAGGTACTGTTTGTTAAAAAGGATGTTCGTTGAAGGTACTGTCCGTTGTAGACGGTGTTCGTTGAAAGTACTGTCCGTTGAAGACAATATTTATTGAAGGTACTGTTTGTTAAAAAGGGTGTTCATTGAAGGTACTGTCCGTTGAAGACGGTGTTCATTGAACGTATTGTCCGTTGAAGACGGTTTTCATTCAAGGTGCTGTTCGTTGAAAGCGATGTTTATTGAAGGTACTGTTTGTTCAATACGGTGTTCATTGAACGTACTGTTCGTTGAAGACAATATTCATTGAAGGTACTGTTCGCTGAAAACGGTGTTCATTGAAAGTACTGTCCGTTGAAGACGGTGTTTATTGAAAGTATTGTTCGTTGAAGACGGTGTTTATTGAAAGTATTGTCCGTTGAAGACGGTGTTCATTGAACGTATTGTTCGTTGAAGACGGTGTTCATTAAACGTATTGTTCGTTGAACACGGTTTTCATTCAAGGTGCTGTTCGTTGAAAGCGATGTTCATTGAATGTTACTGTCCGTTGAAGACGCTGTGGAGATGAGTGGAGTTATAGGCTTGATCTTGAAATGACACACCACACCGGGGTCCATGGTAAATTGACTTGGCTTTACGAGAACGTCACTCCATCGCAACTATTCGAAGAAAACGCCTTGAGCCTGCACTCGGCTTGCCAAGCCAGCAGGACATCCGATAAAATTTCCTGATATTTGCATATCGGTTTAGAAAAAGGACATTAGCACTTAACTATTTTTTTGTTTGTTATTGTTGAATAAATCTCAAGATTTAATTTAAATCGAATTATCTTCGTCAACACATAAACAGCACCCGTGTTGGCTTCGTGTCGGCTTCGTCCCTTTTAACAAGAAATTCAGTATTTACAGATGACATCAAAGGCTCCAACGAAGAATAGCCGTACAGTGTTATCGACTTTTAAACAATCAATTGAAAAGGCAACACCTGGGCAACACGGGACACGTGTCAGTCACGTGTTTCAAAAGTTTTGCTTATTTGAAAAATGGTTGGTTTCAAATAGAGGCTGGAATATCCTAAGTTGTTGAACACGTCTTAATAATGGAAATACCACTGAATAAATTCTGAACTATCGTCTCATATCCATTTTTTTTTTTTTACCATAAACCCAAATCTTCTCCAGAGTTATGACTTCAAGAATTGTCTCAGCTCTATTATATTTTAATTATAGCATTGAACACTTTACAAAATAACGTCCAAATGGCATGGGTTTTGGAAACATAAAACCATTATATCTCTTTTTCACACGCGCACGCGCGCGCGCGCGCACACACACACACACACACACACATATATATATATATATATATATATATATATATAATATAATAATACGAAATTACATGATTGTCGATGCAATAATTTATTTCAACCTTGTGGTTTCCTCAAGCATCAAACTAGACAATTACATTTTTGAGACTGACAGAAAACTGAATTCACCTTCAACAATTCAAATACAACCAGAGAGAGTGGTGGTTGCAACCAATCTGAACACCCCTTACAGAGCGAGGAGGAATTAAAATCTTATATTTAACTAAGGCGATCGAAATGAATCTTATTGTTTTTTTTTTAATAATAACGTCTGAGTTAAAAACACATTTTTTTTACACTTACGACTTGGTGATATAAACACGTATATACATCTCTACACACACACATATATATACACATCCTACGATCACGCACGCACGCAACAACATTTTTTGTGTGTCATATAAATTCGGCTAGACTTGGAAAAAGAAAGGAGGAAAGAAAAGAAGAGAGACAGGCAGGCGTTTGCGTGTCATCAACCGACTGACAAACTGTGGAAGGTTTACAAGTTTGAATTCTGTCTAGATCCGAGATAGGATATATTTGAAAAATAAAAATTATTTAAGATCATATTTGAATCTATTTGAAATACGTATTATACGCATGCAGTTACACACACACACAGATGACAATATGCATCTAAATACAAAACATTTACATAGACATTCTATATTCGTAAAATATTAATAATCTGAGTTCTAAAAATTCATTTTACATTAATTTTAGAATCTATGGAAACCTATAATTATAACCTAATTCCAATCTAACAATGTATAGTGATAATATTAGACACTTATACTTAAATTAATTCAATGATTAGTGTATTATCAGCAGAAAAATTTCTTAAGGCTATCTTATTTTGAGTAAATAATCAGAATAAACAAATATCTTAAAGTACAATTATATATGCATACCTCCCAAAACACCTATAATGAATATCACCAAGTCAGTAATTACGTGTCCATAACAGATATTATTATAAATACTTATTGTTTTTTTTATTATCTATTTGGTATCTTCACCGTTACAAATCTAGAGGTCTATCGGATTATGAGATATTGGTTATTTTAAATTTACATTTATGTCTGCATTTTACCATAAGCTCATCACGTTTGTTTAAAAGATTATTGTACTCATATTTTAGGATTCTTATTTTTTCCTCTAAACATAAATTGCATCTTTGCCTAAATCCATTTGGAACATCCGAAAAACATAGGATTTACCACGAAACCACCGGGGACCGGTTCTCATTTTTCAGAAACCACCATTGTTTAGCTAACTCCGTTTTGTTCTTGAGTTCTGGGTTGTTAAAAGAGTGTTTGTGGTCATAAAAACGTTGTTTCCAGTTACCCGCGGAGATGCCGATGTAAACTTTCTTGTCCCTGTAGTTATCTTCCGGATGAATAGTGACCTTATAAACCACGAACTCAACTTTACAGTTACCGTCCAGTGGGCAGTTATCTTTCACTTGACAATTACATTTATCTACTGAAACCTTATTTTTACTAGAATTGTTTAGTAATTTATGATTATGGGTGCTGATTATTCTATCCATGTTTTTGGTACAAGAGTAACTGATTTTTATGGTTTTTCTATTAAATATCTACCTAAGTGGATTATTCATACTAAAATGCTTATCTACCAGGTTCAAGAATACTTTCCCGATGTTGATGTTAGATAGTTGGCAGTACGGAGGATTGAACCATATTATTTTCCGGCCTCTATTCCTGGATTTATTTTTATTTTCTTTCTTGGTATATTTGAGTTTTTCACTATATCCGCTTTTTTCTAGCACTCTATTGTATAAATGTTTGTTTGTTTCAAAAATTTCCCTGTTAGCCGAAAGTTTATTAATTCTAGTATTAATCGTTTTAGGTACTTGTTTAATTATACAGTTCGGGTTAGATCTAGTATTGATATACGATGGTGTGTGAATGTGTTTATGTATTCTCATTTACTTAATTATTAGTATATTATTAATCAACCAATAACCATTAATATAATTATGAGCATACACGATAAAAAGTTATCAGCAAAAGAAATTATTAAAAAATGAAGATCTAGATTAAAATTATACATATAGGATGTGAGACGGGAAGTTGCCAGCAGAGTAGAGATCACAAAGGCTATCAGTGATGAACGCCGTCTCCTTCATTGATCTGAACCAATGGTCCAATGACTGAAGTCAAAGAGAAGCTTCCTCAGCGATTTCAAACCCCTAATAACATCTCAGGAAGAAACCAGACTACAGCTGTAGACCAGACGGCTAGATAATAACTCCCCCCCCCCTACTGACATTGAGAATCCCCCTTTTTGAGGCCCTCCTTCCCGGTTCAGAGGCAGCCTGGCCCTCGTGGAAAACACTAAACCGCCTAAAAATGGGAATACAGCAATCAAAAGTTGCTATGAGTAGATGGGGCTACAAAACTGACCCAACCGTCTGTGAATGTTGAGAGGACGACCATACGATGTAACACTACCTTATCTGTCCTCTACTGTCAAACTGGTGCAGCTTGAAAGATCTTGCCGAGTACAACAATAATGCAATGTTGTATGACCACATGCTTCAAAAACACTGTTGTATGACCACATGCTTCAAAGATATTTTTGTATGACCACATGCTTCAAAGATATTTTTGTATGACCACATGCTTCAAAGATATTGTTGTATGACCACATGCGTCAAATATAATGTTGCATGCCCACATGCTTCAAAGATATTGTTTTATGACCACATGCTTCAAATATAATGTTGCATGCCCACATGCTTCAAAGATATTGTTTTATGACCACATGCTTCAAATATAATGTTGCATGCCCACATGCTTCAAAGATATTGTTGTATGACCACATGCTTCAAATATAATGTTGTATGACCACATGCTTCAAAGATATTGTTTTATGACCACATGCGTCAAATATAATGTTGCATGACCACATGCTTCAAAGATATTGTTTTATGGCCACATGCTTCAAATATAATGTTGCATGACCACATGCTTCAAAGATATTGTTTTATGACCACATGCGTGAAATATAATGTTGTATGACCACATGCTTCAAAGACACGCAAAGAAGAATTACTATTATTGGCCTGGATTTGATCCTGTAATACAGTACATTTGTAAATGACACTCTCATGTTTACAGGAATCATTTAATGGGCATACATTTCTATCTATACAATTACATTTACGGTTAGAAGGAACAAGGTTATTATTTTTTATATATTCACACATGCAATGTTTCTTACCTTCTAACTTTGTAAATATATAAATATCTTTGTGTTTTGTTTATGCTGTTTAAACCTACTTCTTATCACAAACGTTTGTTGTACACAGAAACGAAAGGCGTTCGTCTATCTTATCAATACCACGCCTGGCGCTACACCTTCGACAAGCACATGCGTACAAGTTGCTTTAAAGTGTGCACGACTGTTCGAATGGACGAAGCCGTTGATTCTATTTTCTGTTCGGAATTGATCAAATTGTTTGTACATAAATTTGTGTCACTTTCTTAAAGAATCTCATTTGATCATTCATTGTAAAGGAGGCGTTGTATCGTGATGTGATTGTTATGAAGGGGAGAGAGAGGGGGGAGGGGAGAGAGGGGGAGGAGAGAGAGAGGTGGGAGGGGAGAGAGAGGGGGAG
>OY744544.1:10982100-10992100 GCA_963556195.1 Sepiola atlantica
TGTGACATACAAAAGAAAATGCTATTTCAAACTTAAATGTGATTGACCAACGAAAGTGCGATTTCAAACTTAAGTGTAACATACAAAAGAAAATGCTATTTCAAACTTAAATGTGATTGACCAACAAAAATGCTATTTTAAACTTAAGTGTAACATACAAAAGAAAATACTATTTCAAACTTAAATGTGATTGACCAACGAAAATGCAATTTCAAACTTAAGTGTAACATACAAAAGAAAATACTATTTAAAACTTAAATGTGATTGACCAACAAAAATGCAATTTCAAACTTAAGTGTGATTGACCAACGAAAATGCTATTTCAAACTTAAATGTGATTGACCAACGAAAATGCTATTTCAAACTTAAATGTGATTGACTAACGAAAATGCAATTTTAAACTTAAATGTGATTGACTAACGAAAATGCTATTTTAAACTTAAGTGTGACATACAAAAGAAAATGCTATTTCAAACTTAAATGTGATTGACCAACAAAAATGCTATTTCAAACTTAAATGTGATTGACTAACGAAAATGCAATTTTAAACTTAAATGTGATTGACTAACGAAAATGCTATTTTAAACTTAAGTGTGACATACAAAAGAAAATGCAATTTCAAACTTAAGTGTGATTGACCAACGAAAATGCAATTTCAAACTTAAATGTGATTGACTAACGAAAATGCTATTTTAAACTTAAGTGTGACATACAAAAGAAAATGCTATTTCAAACTTAAATGTGATTGACCAACAAAAATGCTATTTTAAACTTAAGTGTGACAGACAGACAAACAGACAGACAGACCGACCGACCGACCGACCGACGGACCCGCAGGGCCTCATATAAATTCTTAGACATATCTCAAACATATAAATATAGTTTTAACGATACGCCTTGGTGTAGGCAAACATTCACTGCGAGTGCTGGCATTGGTTGTCACGGACTTTCCCGTTATAAAAGCTGCGCAAAGTCAAGATTAACGACGTTCTTGGTCAGCGCAGTCCCCTCGTCACTTTGATCGCCTGCTTCATGCGAGCGATGGCGGTGACGTCACTATTGATAAATCGATGGACTACTTCAAAGATTCTTTTTTTCCCCTAAAAAGAATCCGGAACTTACTTTCCTTTTTGTGTTTCTGAAAATGTCCGTAAAAGGCAGATGCGGCAGACATTAAGCCGTGTCATCGGTGAAGTTCACATGCGAATATGGATTCATTTTGACAAGCTGTTAAAAAGAAAAAAGGAGAGCTTGTTTCTTTCTTCCGTCTTTAGATACGTCCTCGCAACTCTGTCAGAGGCTTTGTACGTCTGTCGGTCAGTCGGTGTGTTACAGTCTGAAAAGGCATTTTCGTCACCAAACGTTAATATTGAATGTTCCCATCTTATTACTGATGCGTCCAAGCATCTATATAAGAGGCTCTGTCCGTCGTTCAGTCTGTAACTAGCATTTTTCTTTAGTCTGTCAAGCATTAATTTGAAATAGCATTTTCGTTGGTCTGCCATGCTTAAGTTTAAAATACATTTTTTGAAGGTCTGTCATGCTTAAATTTGAAAAAAAAAAAAAATTTCCTTACGTTTTAAACAATATTTTTATTAGTCTGTCATGTTTGAACTAGCATTTTCTTTAGTCTGTCATTTTCTTTAGTCTGTCAAGCATAAATTTGAAATAACATTTTCGTTGATCTGTCATGCTTAAATTTGAAATATTTTGTTGGTGTATTATGCCTAAATCTGAAATAATATTTTCGTTGGTCTGTCAAGTTTAAGTTTGAAATAATATAGCATTCTTAGATGTATTATTTACCTCCTCTTCAGGAGGTTAGGCACAAGGCCATTTTTATCTTACTCCCACAAGGTAAGATGTGACACAAGGTCGGGTCGAAAAGTGGGCCTTGAAAAGCCAGTGCCCGAGAAGGTGAGCACTCTGGCCATTAAAAATTGCCTGGGCAGCCCCGTCGGCATTCCCCGGTAGGGGCACCTAAGGCAGTAAGCAATAAACTTACTTCTCCTCAAAGAGGGGAGGCAAAACCTGGGAGGGTGGACCTCCTAGAACTGCACAGGACAGACCCATAAACCGGCGTTAATCAAGCCGCGAAGGCCAAGACAATACTAGTCTATGGGGTGCAGTATCCATCGGAACAGATACTACACTTTGATCCCGGCCAAAAGGCCAATGTCTCTGCTGCATCTCTATGTGTTTATGCATAGGATCAGGTCTCTCAAAGGCAATCCTGCAAGGAACTGTGCAGGGAGGTAGGAGGAGGTGGGAGGACAACACTCGCAAGTGAACAAGGCGGGCGTTGAGTGACACGCTCGGGAAGGCATAAAATCGGGAAGGCTGGATAAAACTGGTTGGCAGGCCATCTTTGGTGCCCCAACGGTCATCCAGACCAAGGGACAAATGAGAGATACATCCCTATAAGAAGCTGTGTGTTCGTCCATCGGTCTGTCCCTAGTTACTTTCCTCCCCACGAGGGCAAAGTTAGACAAAGTTAGACACAAGGTTTGTTTTTAATGTGGAGAAAATCCAGCTATAAGCGTTTCTCACGTCTAAAAATGACGTTGTTTTTTTTGTTTTACTTCGGCTACGAAATAAGCCAAAAAAAAAAGGAATCAAAAACAAAAAAAATCAACATTTCCAGATTTTAACATGAGAAAATGCAAAAAAAAAAAAGAAAAAAAGAAGCCTGTTTTTAATCCAAAGGAGATAGATAAAACATCTAAAAAAACAAAAACAAAACAAAAAACAAAAAAACAAAAACAAATTGGCACTCTGTATTAGGACGAAAATAAAAGATAGAAAGATTTCTTCTTCACCGACTCAGGACAGAACAGATAAAGTGTAGTATCAGAACAGATACTACACTTTGAATTATTTATTTGCACAAAATATAAAATTTTAGATTTGGAACAAATTTGACACAAGGCCATCAAAAGAGTAGGGTATGGGGGTTATTGTTCATCCTTGGTCGAAAATGATAAAAAATGTCTATCCTACTCTTAACTAGAATGATCTCAGTCACCAAAATACCACATTTACTCTAGGGGCTGTCTTACTTAAGATGAACCAAAATTAGTTTGAATTTTTTTTGAGTTTTGGGTTATATATACAGAAATTCATTGGAGTGGAGAAAGAAAAGCAAAGACCAGTTAGTAAGACCCTCCCAAACCTATAAAGGGTTCGGAGGGTCTTACTAACTTTTGATAGACAGCCGAGTGTTTTCCGGTTTGTTCAGAACCGAAAACAAGCAGGTCAATCTCTAAACGAGAGTGGAATCTAAGTGTGAGAAAAAAGAAAACGAGGGAAGGAGTTTTAAGTATGGGTGGTGTTCTTCCAAGATAAATTTAGGGGAGGCCGAGGACAAAAAAAATTGAAAGAGGAGAGTGGGCATCTTGAAGGATTTTTATTACCGGGGGGTCTAACTCATTCACTTAACTAGCTAAGAGGTTAAACTTACCTGAAAATCTGGGGTCCGTGTGCGCCATGCTCAAGTAGGAAACACGTACTCATACTTGACCCCTTTCCGTACATACAAGCTCGCTACTTGTATCCATCTTTTTCAAAATCCGAGGAATATAATCTTTTTCTATTACATCTGATCTTTGCCTTCAGCTGATGCTTGAAGAAAGAGATCAGATCCTGATCAGCAAAAGATTACACTCTTTGGTAATCTCTCAGCTGCGATGTACACACCACCAGGATCGCGAGAAACATCATTCGTCTCTCCTCATCCCACACTGGCCCAATGTGATCGATTAGGTAGGATAGATTTAGCGGCAAAAGCTACACTTTGATCCAAGCCAAAAGGCGTCTTCATCGATATGTAATGTGGTTAGCTTTGAAATAGTATTATCATCGTTAAACGTGTAGATTGAATGGACTCATCTTAATAATATCTGTTCGTGTTTTTATTTGAATGCTAAACAGAATAACCAAGAAGAAGAAGAAGACGAAAAAGAAGAAGAAGGAGAAGAAGAAAAAGAAGAACAAAAAAGTGGCAGAAGAAGAAGAAAGAGAAAGAGGATAAGGGAAAGAAGAAGAACAAGAAAAAGAAGAAGAGGAAAGAAGTAGAAGACGAATAAGGAGGAGGAGAAACGGGAGAAGGAGGAGGGGAGAGGAAAAAGAAGAAAAAAGATAGAGAAGAAGAAAAAAGAACGAAAGAAGAAGAAGAAGAAGAAGAAGAAGAAGAAGGAGGAGAAAAGAGAGAAGGAGGAGGGGGAAAAAGAAGAAGAAGAAGAAGAAGAAGGAGTAGGAGGAGGATGATAAGGAGGAGGAGAAAAGGGAGAAGGAGGAGGAGGAGGAAAAAGTAGAAAAATAAGACGAAGAAGAAGAAAACGAAAAGGAAGAAGAAGAGGAAACCAGAAGACGAATAAGGAGGAGGAGAAAAGGGAGAAGGAGGAGGAGGAAAGAAGAAAAAAAGATGAAGAAGAAGAAAAAAGAACGAAAGAAGAAGAAGAAGAAGAAGAAGAAGAAGAAGGAGGAGGAGGAGGAGGAGGAGAAAAGAGAGAAGGAGGAGGGGGGAAAAGAAGAAGAAGAAGAAGGAGAAGGAGTAGGAGGAGGATGATAAGGCCGAGGAGAAAAGGGAGGAGGAGGAGGAGGAGGAGGAGGAGGAGGAGGAAAAAGTAGAAAAATAAGATGAAGAAGAAGAAAACGAAAAGGAAGAAGAAGAGGAAACCAGAAGACGAATAAGGAGGAGGAGAAAAGGGAGAAGGAGGAGGAGGAAAGAAGAAAAAAAGATGAAGAAGAAGAAAGAAGAAGAAGAAGAAGAAGAAGAAGAAGAAGAAGAAGAAGAAGAAGAAGAAGAAGAAGAAAGATGTCTGGAATAGAGAATTTGGCAGTGAGGGTGATGCTGTGGGTACTGGATAGGTAGAGAATGTTTAATCTATGAAGTTGTATCGAACTTGTCAAGTCGTGAAAGTGGAAGAGGTCAACTTGAGGAAGAATCAGTTCTTTGGATGAATCAAGAATTGAGAATCAGAACAAAAAAGACATTTTTAGACAGTTCCGTTTTCTTTGACCGTTTTCTTTTTTCCTTTTTGTTAGAAGGGATGAAAAAGAATCAAAGGAATGGCCACCCAGTCAAAGAATCATCAAGAGCAGCAACAGTGACATCACCGGAACCCGTTTCCACGGGAATGGGGGGGGGGGGGGGGAGGGGTGCTCAGATAGAGTAGGGAGGGTGGCTTTTAGCTGACAGTTGAAAAAGACTAAGATATGGCATTAATAATAATAATAATAATAATAATAATAATAATAATAATAATAATAATAATAATAATAATTGACACCACGAAAATTATGGACAGAGGGTCGAGGAGGGAAAGCGCAAACCAGACCTCCACTGGAAGAGCGCGGGCAGCTCTGGGACCTTGGGGAGGCTTGTTGCCACTCGGGCCCCAGAGGGGACCAATGGCCCTAATCAGCGGGAAATCGGTGGTAGGTGGCTGTTGCGATACCGCAAGGTCATCAGCGATGATGAACGAAAAGAGGAGCATACTGGAAGTCTGAGGAGACTTGTTGTCACTCAGACTCCAAGGAATACCACAGGTTGTTGGCAGTGGGCGATCACTGACGATGACCAGTGTGATAACTCCTAGTGAGTAAATAATAATAATAATAATGTTTAATCATTGATATAGCCTGCCCCTTCGATACCAGAGTGCAGGAGAACACGAACACAAAAAAAAAAAAAATATCAAGATCTAAAATGGGAATTAGTTAGACTATGGAAATGTAAAGAAGTAAAGGTGATTCCCGTTGTAATTGGAGTGCTTGAGACCATAACGAAAAGCCACCATAAATGGCTTACACAGATTGACGAGACAATTTCTTTTCCAATTCTGCAAAAGGCTTGGCTGTTGGGAACAGCGAAAGTGTTAAGGTACAGCTTGAATATCTAAGGTCAATGGAATTGACTTGATGTTTAAAAAAGAATAATAATAATAATAATAATAATAATAATAATAATAATAATAATAATAATAATAATAATAATAATTATAATTATAATAATAATAAGAAGAAGAAGAAGAAAAAGAAGAAGAATTATAATAATAATAATAATAATAATAATAATAAGAAGAAGAAGAATTATAATAATAATAATAATAATAATAATAATAATAATAAGAAGAAGAAGAAGAATAATTATAATAATAATAATAATAATAATAATATTAATAATAATAATAATAATAATAATAATAAGAAGAAGAAGAATAATAATTATAATAATAATAATAATAATAATAATAATAATAATAATAATGATAAGAAGAAGAAGAAGAAGAAGAAGAAGAAGAATTATAATAATAATAATAATAATAATAATAATAATAATAATAATATACTGCCCCCCCCCCCCCAAAAAAAAAGTGATACTGCACAATATAGTCGTGAAGAGTCAAGAATGATGGAAAGACAGAGAAGAGAGAGCACTAACCAGACCTCCACTGAAAGAGTACGGAGAGTACTGGGACCTTGGGGAGGTTTATTGCCACCCAAATCCCAGATGAGACCAATTGTCATTGCCAGCGAGAAATCAATGGTAGCCGGCTGTTGCGATACCGCAAGGTCATTTGCGGTGGGTATCGAAAAGAGGTGGAGAGTACTGGAAATCTGGAGAGGCTTGTTGTCACTCAGACTCCAGGGAACACCACCGGTTGTTGTTGGTGAGCAATCACTAATGATGACTTATGTGATAACTCCTAGTGAGTACAAATTAAAATAATGATAGAGTAGAGAGCGACTAGCAACGTGTCTTCTGTGAGAAAGGGGCTGCATGGAAGAGAAGAGGTCATCTCCCACTAGATTGCGAAGTCAATTTTGTATTCTGTCCAGGCAATAAAGAATGCTCTGAGTGGCGGCTCCCCCGATGTGGCTACAGTACTCCATCTTATCTGGCTCTCATATGGGTAGAGGATTGCGTCATGAGTCAGGTACTTTTTGGAACGGTAGAATGATTCAACCATCTGGTGTCACTAGGGCCAATTCTCGGTTAGGTCCATAAAATAACTGAAATATATTAGAACATAAAGAAACGAAATTCATTTTTTTTAATAGATTTTCTTCGTTTCATCAAACAAAAATCGAATCAAATAAAGAATATCTCAGTGAAGAATATTTTTTTAAAAACAATTAAATGATTATTTTTATTGGTGTTTTTTAAGGTTTAAAATAATTAAATAAAACGAATCTTTTTCAATTCGGTGAAGCCATTTGCCGTTTTACAGCTATCTGTAAGAAAGACAGCATCAACAAGTATTAGAAACAAAGAAAACGCCACCGCGTTAACAGTTTCTTTTATTTACTGACCTCATATTGCAAATGTTATTTTTAATTTTCCTTTCAAAAAAAAAAGTTATAAACATAACTATATTTTAAATTATTTCCGACCAGCAATATATCGTCACGCGGGCAACACCGGGTGAATATCACTATTAATAAATAAATAAATAAATAAATATTAATAATAAATCACCACAACCACCACTACCCATCCCCCCTCCCCCCCGCCACCACTACCACCACTACCACCACCACCACCGCCGTCACCACCGCCGCCGTCACGACCACTACCACCACCACCACCGCCACCGCCACCACCGCCGTCACCACCGCCGCCGTCACCATCACTACCACCACTACCACCATCATCACCACCATCACCGTCACCACCACCACCACCACCATCACCACCACCATCACCATCACCATCACCACCACCATCACCACCGCCGTCGTCACCATCACTACTACCACTACCACCACCACCATCACCACTACCACCATCACTATCATCACCACCACCGCCGCCGTCACCATCACTACAACCACCACCACAACTACCACCACCATTACCATCACCATCACCACCACCACCACTGTCACCACCTCCGTCACCACCACCACCACCGCCGTCACCACCACCACCGCCGTCACCATCATTACCACTACTACCACCCAACCTAAATGGGGAGTTGGGCAGCAAGGTGTTTGTTGACATCACATTTAAATTTCTGCATGTTGGTACTGTTGGAAAACAGTGAGCAGGAAGAGAATTCCAAAGGCAAGAAGTTTGAGGAAAGAAGTAGAAAATCTTCCGACATCTCGTTATCTCTAGAGTTAAAGGGTGGGATTTAGTAGCTAGTCGGAGGGGTGAAGGGGTGGGATTTTGCTGCTAGTCTGATGAATCGGGGGGCATTTCGTTTAAGGGGTACAAGTGCAGTAAGTTCATCGGAGCCCATTGCGTGGAAGTACTTGTAAAACAAGCACAGGGATGTGCCAGGGGATGGAGCTTGGCAGACAGTGTGAGAGCTATTAGGTTAGAGACTCTCTTTTGTTGCACACCCTGTCCAAGAAGTGAATAGCATATTGATGGCTGAACGTGAAGATTGCATCTGATTTTCTCTTCGCATCTTTCACTCTTGTGTTCTTTATTCTTCTCTCTCTCTCTCTTCTCTCTTGCTCCCCCTCTCTTCCCCTCTCACTCTCTTTCTCTCCCCCTCTATCTCTCTTTCTATCCCTTTCTATATCTCTCCTTGTCTCTCTCCCTCTCTCTTTCTCTCTCTTGCTTGCTCTTGCTCTTTCTCTTCACACCCCTCTATTGTATTCTTTATCGTTCTCTCCTTCCCCCTCCCCCTCTCTCGCTCTCTCTCTATTGCTCTTTCTCCCCCTCTCTCTATCTCTTCATCTTGCTGTCTCTCCCTATCCCCCCCCGTCCTCTCTCTCTCTCTCTCTCTTTTGATTTCGTTTTCCCCTCTTGCTTTCTCTCTCTATCGCTCATTCTCTTTCGTTCTCTCTTTCTTTCTATCCCCCCCTCTCTCTCTCTCTCTTTCTCTCTTGCTTGCTCTTTCTTCTGATCTTAGATACGTCTGACCTCTGACCTCTGAAAAATTTCTGCATGTTGGTACGATCGGAGAAAATTCCAAAGCAAAGAAGCTATTAGAGTAGAATATTCTACGGTGAAGGGGTGGGATTTTGCTGCTAGTCTGATGAATCGGGGGTATTTATATATATATATATATATATATATATATATATATTTAGCTCCCATTTTGACATTGCATACTTCTTGAGTCCCCCTATTAAAAGACGTTGATGTTTATTCGCGAAAACAGGGTGAATACTTATTATCATGCGGATTCTGTGCGTGTAAGTGTCGAGTTAGTTCAACCTCTCTCACACACCAGCATGTTTTCTTTTCTTTTCTCTGCTTGCCAAACAAGTTTTTTTTTTCTTTCTTTTTTACTTTGGTTCATACCAACTGAAGCATAAAGGGTTACTGTGATGAGGATAAGATTTATTAGGAGGGGGGGGGGGCAACATAAATGGGGAGTTGAGCAGCAAGATGTTTGTTCACATTACATTTAAATTTTTTTAATGTTAGTACGGTCGGGAAAACAGGGAACAGGGAGGGAATTCCAAAAGCAAGCGGTTCGAGGTAAGAAGCTAGTAGAGTAGGAAATTTCACGCCGTCTAGGGATCTCTGCAGTGAAGGGGTGGGATTTTGCTGCTCGTCGAATGGGTCGGAGGTATTTGATGCACTTATTTCAAATACCGTGCAATTTACAGCGGTCTCGTAAATTATTGTGATTATCGTAAGGACGCGAGGATTTCTTTGCATTTTTATCGAACGATTTTATCCGAAAGAATTCCAGTCAACACTTGAGAACGTGAAGGATTCCGCTTTAACAATGGATGTTAATGTTCGGCTAAATTATAGCCATAGAAAGCTATTAGGGGAAACGTCTCTGAACACCAACGATCAATGCCAATGTAATTTGGTTCTTCTTTAAAAAGTTGATTCGTTTTTTGTATTTTTCGGCAGCCATTTTTTATTTTTATTTTTTTGCTTCTTCTGAAAATTGTCTGCAGTTGCCATTGGCGATTAACAGTCAAAGATTGAAATTTGCTTTGAATAAAAAGAATTTTTTTTTTTTCGAAATTGCAGATAAGAAATTAGTTTTATTTATTTCACGTTTTTTTTAATATTTTT
>OY744544.1:10994600-11019600 GCA_963556195.1 Sepiola atlantica
CAAGCTACTGCCCGGTCCAAACTCCATTCATCAAAATCAAATGCCCATACAGTAGCCCCGATACTTCAATGGATTGCGCTCTGATGAATTGGCTACTCTGGTGCCCCCTCGACGTAAGTTCACTAGACCAACTCGACAATCGACTAAATCCCATCCATTCACTGTGGAGGTCCCCAGATGCCGGAGAGCTTTCTACTCAAATAGCTTCTTTCCTCGCGCTGCTGGACTCTGGAACTCCCTCCCTGCCCCCTGTTTTCCCGACGGTATTGACATGCAGAAATTTAAATGTAAACAGACATCTCGCTGTGCAGATCCCAACTTAGGTTGACCCCCCCCCCCCCCAACCCTCTCCCTCTTTTTTCTCTTTGGTTGCCTCTTACGTCTACAGTGGCGGCCTGCCTTGTTTGGGGTGAACTATGTTAAAAAAAAAATTAAAAAAATTGTACTTGTGTTTAATATTAGTTGCAAGAGGATGTTACCACTTCTCGTCTCATTCGTCCTTCCTCACTCTATCTAAAACATTCAATATGCATCCAAACAAGCAACTAAGATTTACAGTTTTTATATTATATAGATTTTTTGGATACTGTACTCGCGATCAAAATTAGTTGCAAGAATCTGAGACAAATTACTAACACCTCTCTGCTTTTATTAGCGTTTTTGAATATTGTACCCAATCACATTTATTGAAATCTATTTTTCTTCCGGAGATTCTTGTTTTCTATCGCATCGAAATATTTTAGAACGGTCTGTTTCTTTTTTTTTTTTTTTTTTTTTTAATTTTTTTTTTTTTTACTTTTTATTTCGCAATTCTGACTTTTTATTTCTCTGCACCAAGAATCACTTCTTCCCGTTTCATTTTTTTAATTTTTTTTTTGTCTGGCTCTTTTATTGCGGACTGGAGTTGCAGACAGTGCCATTTACGGTGGAATGGTTCGCCATAACAACTTCAAGACTTGATCGTTCTTTTTTTTTTCTCCCCCCACCCCACCCCCCCGTTTTATTTTTTATCGGTTCTTTATCCGAGAAGGTTAGCGGCGAATCAGGTTGAAGCGAGTCGTGAATGAGCTTAATACAAAAATATATTTACCACAAGGTCTGCATTTAGCATAAAGCCATACTTTTCCATTTTTTTACTGCAAGAGCCGAGAGGCCATAGAAGAGAATTAGCACTTGTTATTCGTATATCCAATTTTATTACATGTGTTTATATATATATATATATATATATATATATATATATATACTAGCAAAACCTACCCACTCTCCGGGCAGCAATTAATTGGGATGAGAGGCCGTTAATTTAAAAAAAACACACACTCTCTCTCCCCTCCCCTTTCTATTCTTGCTTATGCCTCGTTCGACCTTCAGTAAGGTCGTGATCGAGTGCTAGTTGTTTAAACATAAGGTGTTTTAGTTATCTTTCTAATTTATTTATTAAATAACTTTAAGTAATTACTGTTAATATGGACGGGACTATTGCATATAGATAGCAAACATAAACAAATGCAATTCCAAATTAATAATACCAAATGTTAATTAATTATGAACAGTTTAAAAAATAGTTATGCTAATTAGGCAGTCAAAAGGTTCTCTCTTAATCTTTTATCTCCACTATATATAGAATATCAAGTTTTTATGTTGTATTATTGATTAAAAGAACAGTAACCCGTTTTGATTATAATATAATAGTGATAAATGAAATTTTTTTCGCATTTATTCATTTATATATATATATATATATACAGGGTGGGCAAAAATAAGGGTCCTATTTTTTAAAATTCATAACTTTTTAATTTATTGATTTTTTAATTTTTTTTTTTTAGAATAAGTAAAGGACCCCTTCCGAAGCAAGCATGAGCCGTATTAGCCCTAAGGAACGTACCCTCATTTAGAAAACATTATTTTTGCTTAAAAAAATCAAAACAGTGTAAAAAACAATACTTTAGTTTTTGTAAGTTTTAAGAAGTGTTTTTCGGCTAAAATTTGTTTTGTTTATTTCAAAAAATCTCGGAAGGGTCAGTCTACACACACATAAAGTTTGGTGAGTTTAACTTTTATTTTGTGGAAGTTATTCAAATTCAAGTTATTCAAATTTAAAGATAGGACCCTTATTTTGGCCCACCCTGTATATATATATATATATATATATATATTATTTCATGTATCTACATAAAATTTTATAAGGAGATATAATTTTTTATGTATCGATTTTCAGTATTTACTTCAACAGTGCTCAGTACGTGAGTAGAGCTAGGTAGTCAGTTATGAAAATATATTCATGGCAATTAAGCTACACAGAGGCTTCCGCGTTTCATCCCCATAGGAAATCGTCAGGCTAAAAAGCAGTTATCAGGTATGTTTTATATGCCACCCCCTTTTTACATATATTTTATTGGTTTTATGTTCTTGTTAATGTAAATTGATTTTATTATTACGACTGTGTATCATGAAGAAATAAGCATTTTCGTTCATCTTCTGTAAAAACAAATTGTATATGTAACAAACATAACAAATTTTGTAAAAATTGTTCATAAAGTATTTAATTTTGTAAAATGTTGAATTTGCTTTCTGATTGTGTTATTTCATTATATTTTATGTAATCAAGTCGTCAATATAAACAAATTAACTCATGAGTTTTGAAATATATCAAAAATGTGTCTAATTCATGGTGAATAAAGTGATTTTTTGTGAATCCCGTTCTTTTATATTTTTGTACTTTTTACATTTGATTTGATGGAAATAAATCAATTATTGTAAGCTACTTCCTAATAATATGTAGAGTTGCTAATTACTGGACATTGCTAAGAAATTTCTTACTAAAACTTTTCTCGGTAATTATTATTTAGTAGTACGTTTGGTCTTCACGTGTCCGCCCCCAGTCGTGGACCCAAGTCGCATGTTTGCCAGGCCTGTATTATAGATCGCCTTGATTTGGAAGCAATGCTGGATGCCATCACAGAACATCCAGCGTTGCTGAATTTAAAATCGTCAACGACTTTCTGGAACTTCTATGCGCGTTTCTCCACCGTCTTTTTTAAATTCTCTTCTTTCTCCAGCTTTTTTGTTCATTTGCTTTTGACACCTGAGAATGATTCGACGAAGAATCGAAAACGTTCGTGAAACCTGTGAAACTTATGGAACATTTATTAAATTTTTTGATTTTAGTACAAAAAAGACCATCAGAAAAATTGAAAAAATAAAAAAAGGTATAATTAAACCGACGAATTCTGTTATTTTTAACAATATTTGCATAAATGTGAAAATGCTGCCTAAATACACACACACAATATATATATATACATATATATATATATATATATATATATATATATATATATATATATATATATATATATATATATATATATATTAGAAGCTACCGTTTCAAATTTCTGGTGTTGTTTTTTGTGTGGAGGGGTTCCTTGGATTTTGTCACCATTCTTCATGTGAGTTTTTCTCATGTATTTCGGCTTGCAACATCTTTTGGGTCAAGTCTTCTTCTTGGATTCTTCCCATTTTCCGTTCTAATGTTTTTAAAAAATATATTTTTCTATTACTTGTAAATGAATTCCTTGCTCTGATGATCAGCAAAGTTTGACCTTGTAAGAAAATGTTTTAATTTTGGAAAATAAAAATAATGGAAAAAAATGAAAATAAATAAATAAAGAGGTTATGTCTGTCGGAAATATGAAAATAAAGGAAATTGAAGTGAATATGAAAATTATAAGTTTGGATTGATTTTTCTGTGGTCATTGGAATGCAACTATAAAGTTGTCGCTCCTTAATAATTAGTAGAGCACTTTAGTGGTAGTGCAAATACAGCGTGACGTCATTTGCTTTATAATACATCATTCCTTAATATAAGTAGAATGCCTGTGTCGCTCATCGCCGCTTATAAATGTATTTAAACTACCACAGTTTATCAGCTGTTCGGATATTGGCCGCGAGGTTTAAGACGTTGGATTGAAGTTGAAAAATACTTATAATCCAGGGTTTCGAACCGAGTGACCGGTAGTGAATAGTCATACTTCTACGCTGAAGAGTCTTGATTGAAAAGAGACGAAACGTATACGTCCGTAGATAATAAACAACAACAAATATTTTTCACATTTTTATATATATATATATATATATATATATATATATATATATATATATATAGATTAAATATAAATTAAATATCGATTTTGATTTTGAGTTAATGTTCACTACCTGGACTGTGGCTTTAGAAACTTTTTTATAAAAAAAAAAACCAAAAAAACTTTCTTTAAAAACTTTTTGACTTGAATACATTGTAAAGATTTAACATCAAATCAGCCCGTACCTTGATTGGATATGTTAACGTAAAAGTGTGTTTTTTACTGTTATACTTTATGTTTTATATATTTTTATATATTTTCAAAGCGAAATTTTTTTACTCGCAGAGATGTCATTGTGGTAATAGTCCTCTGAGGAGAAGATTTTCTTTGAAAATCCATGGATTAAGGACTTTACAGCACTTTTTGCTTGAACTTTGATATGTAACACAGTTTGATTAATTTCTCATTTTATTCTTTCATTTAATCCATTATATATATATATGTATATATATATATATATATATATATATATATATATATATATATATATATATATATATATATCTATATATATATATATATACATATATAATGTATACACCCTTTGAATTGTTATAACTCGTTCAATTTACTGATTTTTATTTGCAAGATTGATAAACAAGATTGAGTAAGAATATTCATTTAAAAATACTGACAGTAAAATTAACAAAAACATAGAAAATTAACTTTTAACAAAGATAAAGGCTACTTAGGGTAATTTCAGAATGTTCATAAAATGAACCCTCATCCTAACCCCAACCCGTTCTGCTCAATACACTTTCCATATAGTGAAGACGTGAAGAATTGTACCTACAAACGTCCTGCGACATTTACTCCGGTATTTGAGCACATTCTACTACAATTACTACTCCCATTTGTTTACAATTACTTCAGGTTTCTTGCTTTAAACATTGTAGCCTTTACGTTTATTAAAAGTTAATTTTCTATGTTTTTGTTAATTTTACTTTCAGTATTTTTAAATGTGTATCTTACTGTTCTACTCTTTTATCAATTTTGTTTGCAAATCAAACTCGGTAAATTGAACGAGTTATAACGATTCAAACGATGTATACATTATTTTGGGACACCCTGTATATATATATATATATATATATATATATATATATATATATATATATATATATATATATATATATATATATATATAATGGATTAAATGAAAGAATAAAATGAGAAATTAATCAAACTAAAGTATATAAATAAATAAATATTAATAAGATGACAAGCTTTAAGCTGAATAATTATACAATAAATTAAAAAATAAATTATGATAGGAATAATTAATATTGATATCCAATTAGCTTATCTATACTCATTTTCTGCGAATCTGCCACCAATTCTCTGCGGCATTTCGTCAACAGTTGTGTCCATCTCGCCTTTTCGACCACTCGGTCATAGTTTTGACCTTTTGATAATGAGAGGTTCCACTCTCGAAAATTAAAGTTCACATTTTCCGGAACTTTTTAAATTTCTTGACAGTAAACTTTTTTCTATTTACTGCTCTGGTATTTAAACCGTTAAACCGTGAAATATTAATAAATTGATTTCAGATTCCATTCATATTTTCTCTTCTCATTTATTTTTGTTCATCTGTTCCACCTTCCGGTACCTATATCACATTGCTCCTGCCTCGGATTACTAACTTACATTTATATTTACCAGCAATGCTTCAAGCAAACTACAACTTCCTTATATATATATATATATATATATATATATATATATATATATATATATATATATATATATATATATATATATATATATAAATGTGGGTTGGTCGTTCAATTTCAAAGTATTGCTGGGTAAGTTAATAAAATTGAAATACAAGCCATTAGCAATACAAGATTAATTTATTATTATTATTATTATTTTTTACATTAATCCTATTAATTTCGGAATAAAATTCCATCATCAGGGGTGACCAGTATTGAGTAAATTTTTTTTCATCAAAAAACAAGAATAAACAAACTTATTTCTTTTTGTTTATTCTTGTTTTTTGATGAAAAAAAAATGACTCAGTACTGGTCACCCCTGATGATGGAATTTTATTCCGAAATTAATAGGATTAATGTAAAAAAAAATAAAAATAATAATAATAAATTAATCTTGTATTGCTAATGGCTTATATTTCAATTTTATATATATATATATATATATATATATATATATATATATATATATATATATATATATATATATATATATATATACGCTTGAAAATTGTATTAATAGTATTGTCGTTGGTCTGACATGCTTAAGTTTGAAATAGCATTTTCATTCCCGTGGAGAGTGGATGGATATATTCTTGTTTTTTTTTGTCAATTAATTCTCTATTATATTTGTAATTTTAATGCCATCCTCCTCCTCCTCCTCACCTTCCTCCTCCTTCTCATCTTCCTCCCCTTCCTCTCCCCTCCTCCTTTCCTACTCTCTCAACTTCTTTACCTTCTCTTTTCTTCTCCTCCTCCCCTTTTTTCTCCCCTTTCACCTCTTCAGATCCAAAAGTGACCATTCAAAACTGGTCTCCAATTTCCCCCTCTCTTCTTCCTCTCAATTTCCCCCTCTCGTCTTCTCCTCTTCCTCACACTTCCTCCTCCTCCACTTCCTCCTCCTCCTCCTCCTCCTCCTCCTCCCCTCCTCCTCCTTTTACTAATCATCACCGTCGTCAGTGTGTTTCTAATATTACAGAAACACATATTCCCCCCCCCTTTTCTTTTCCTCTTTCTACTCTTCCTTCTTCACCTCCCTTTCCCCTCCTCCCCTCCCCCCTCCTCTTCTTCCTCATTATCATCACCATCATTATCAATGCATTCCTAATTTTATTAAAACTCGTCCTCCTTTTCTTTTCCTCCTCCTCCTCCTCCTCCTCCTCCTCCTCCTCCTCCTCCTCCTCCTCCTCCTCCTCCTCCTCCTCTCCCTTCTGCCTAACCTCCCCTTCTTCCTCAACCTCTCTTTTCTCTTCTCCTTCTCCTCCATCCTAGTTATCATTATCGCCATCGTTGTCAATGAATTTCTAATTTTATAGAAACCCATCTTCCCATTTTCCCTCATCTTCCCCCTTCCCCATCCCACCCTTCTATCCCCTATCATCATCATCATCATCATCATCATCATCATCATCATCATCATCATTGCCAATGTGTTCCCAATTTCCGAGCAAAAATTGACCATTCAAAACTTGTGTCCATCACAATCCCATTCGAAACCATTTGCTTCATAAGCGGCAGTCACAAATTTAATTTGATAATCAATCAATGTATTTTCTTTTAATTAAAACCCTCGGGTTACGCATTCCGCATCATTGCTGGCCCGAGGTGCCCGGGTTATCATTTCCCTTGTAATGTGACACATTCTTCGCTGTTAATGAACAACAACAACAAAAATGAGTGAATAAAAAAAAAAAAAGAAATAAAAGAAATAAATAAAAAATTTTAAAAAATATTAAAAAAATAAAGAAATAAAATAAAATAAAAAAATAAAATAAAAAAATAAAAAAAATAAAAAATTTTAAAAAATAAAGAAATAAGATAAAAAAATATTAAATTAAAAAAAGAATTAAATTAAAAAAAAATATAGAAAAAAAAAAAGAAATAAAATAAAGAATATTAAGAGTTGTTGGCTCTTGGAGATTTTAAACATTAGCGCAAATTTGAATATTCCTTGCGGCATTTCATTAATATTTTCCATTTTAAAGATCATGACATCGTTTGATTCATTTAGAAAGCAGAAGAATATTTCCCAAGTGTCTCACACGTACCCACACTCACAAAAACAATGACAGATACGCTTCAGATGCGTCTATTCAATCCCAATCACACTTATAAATTAACAAGCTAAAAATATAATACAGACGAATGTGATACCAATTACAAAATACATATTTTAGATGCATCAGTATTCACTGCAGATTTCGTGTTCTGCATAATATAGGCTCAGACAGCAACCCTGACCTGAATCCGGAAGTGTCAGGCTGCCTCCTTGAAAGCTATAGGCTATGTACTGCATGTATACCTCTCAATATAAATAACCCCCCCGCCCCCGACAAACCTGACTAGCAGCAAAATCCCACCCCTTCACTGTAGAAGTCTCTAGATGCCGGAAAACTTTCTTCTCTCATAGCTTCTTTCCTCGTGCCGCTTGCCTTTGGAATTCCCTCCCTGCTCCCGGTTTCTACGACTGTACCAGAAATTTAAATGTAATGTAAACAAACGTATTGCTGCACAAATCTCCACTTAGGATAACTTAGTTTCAGCGTCAGCCAATGAGAAAACTTCTTACCCTCTCCCCCGCTCCTGTGTAATGGTTCCCCTTACTTTCTCCTGCTTCAACTGGGTTGTCTTCCCCTGGATCTCCATTATCATATGACGGTAGTGAAATAAAGCTAACCCTAATCCTAACCCTAATCCTAACCCTAACCCTAAATCTAACCCTTACCCTAACCCTAACCCTAAATCTAACCCTAACCCTAATCCTAACCCTAACCCTAAATCTAAATCTAACCCTTACCCTAACCCTAACCCTAACCCTAATCCTAACCCTAACCCTAACCCTAAATCTAACCCTAACCCTAATCCTAACCCTAACCCTAACCCTAACCCTAAATCTAACCCTAATCCTAACCCTAACCCTAAATCTAACCCTAATCCTAACCCTAACACTAATCCTAACCCTAACCCTAAATCTAACCCTAAATCTAACCCTAACCCTAATCCTAACTCTAACCCTAAATCTAACCCTAACCCTAACCCTAACCCTAACCCTAAATCTAACCCTAACCCTAATCCTAACCCTAACCCTAAATCTAACCCTAACCCTAATCCTAACCCTAACCCTAACCCTAACCATAAACCTTAACCCTAACCCTGCTTGACTATGTATCTGATAGTGTAAACGCAGTACTCTTTAGAACCGACAAACCAAATGCATGAATTTCAATGTCCATCGCGGAGATTAAATTGGTTTCTCGAGTTATACAAACGCAGCTGGTGACACTATGCATAGTTTCTCCATTGCACATTCCCTTTCACAAACAGTAACTTTCCATCCCGCTTTCCAGATCGTGAGGATCAGCAAGCCTCACTTCTTGATCTATTTTTTACTACACTGCATGAAGCTTGTGTGACGGATACCCATAGCCCACTTGGGAACGCTGATCACCTTGTGATAATGGTTTATATCCCACTAAACTTCCGACCCAAAACCGAAGCGCCATTACTCAAAACGACTACCAATGGGTTAGAGTTGGGAATCTTTCAGAGATCACATTAGAGACACCCCGTGGAATAAAACTGTGTGCAAATGAGGTAACTGAATAGGTCAAAGCAGGCATTGAAGTATATGTAGCTACACGGAAATTCTATAGTAAGCCTCACCCTCCCTAATGGTTTACTCCGACCTGTGTAGCTGCTATTGCCTAAATTCCCAGGAAATCGTTGACGATTTAAATTCAGCAACGCTGGAGTGGCATCACAGAACAAAATCGCATTATGTTAAACATTTTAAAATGTTACCACTGGTTTCATATGTGATGTTGTTAATTTTAGGTTGTTGTGTTTTTATGTAGATAACAAATATTTTATATTTGTCGCTCCTCGTAAAATAAGTAGAGCACTCTAAATGGTAGTACAAACACAGCATGACGTCACTTGCTTTATATGCATCATTCCTTCTTTAATAGAAGTAGAATGCCTCGACATCAAGCCGCTTTTATATGTGTTAAATTATCATTGTTTATCGGCTATTCAAATATTGGGCGCGCGGTTAACGACGTTGGATGTAAGTTGAAAAATACTTGTAATCCAGGGTTTCGAATCGTACGACCGGTAGTGAATAGTCATATCTCTATGCTGATGAGTCCTGATTGAAAAGGGACGAAACGTATACGTACATAGATAATAAACAACAACAAATATTTTATATATATATATATATATATATATATATATACATACAAAAACTGTGTTCTGCGGCTACGGTAGTCAAATGACATCCCGTAGCTGCAATCAGTCCTCCATGCTAGTCCCAGGCCATCTGGCCTTGGCATGCGCAAGTTGTCATAAGCAATGAAGTTGTTTCACTGTACGTAGTGGTCCTAGTCCCGCCTGCTTGAGGTCAGCATGTAGTGTGCCCAGCACTAACGGCAAAGTCTAGTGCTCTCTGTGCGGGAGTGTCAGGGTCCATTCGTAGGACATGGCCTAACATAGACCATCTTTGTTCAGCGACCTTTGTGGAGAGGGGTTTTTCCTTGCACAGCTCGTATATATATATATATAAAGGGGAAATAATTGCTGTCTTCTGTTTTCCTATCTATCAAAGGAGAGTAGAAAGTGGACCTTGGGTTGACTTTCGACAGCCTCGTAACCCTCGCTTTCCTT
The DNA here is from genome assembly GCA_963556195.1 of Sepiola atlantica. Classification (NCBI taxonomy): domain Eukaryota; kingdom Metazoa; phylum Mollusca; class Cephalopoda; order Sepiida; family Sepiolidae; genus Sepiola; species Sepiola atlantica. The sequence goes on from OY744544.1 coordinate 11,005,120, forward strand.
ATTTTGTCCTTTAGTCCTCACATTCCATGAGCGATGTTTCTGACAAAGGGAAAAGAATTGCTGGTTTCTGGGTCGGAATCGATCCATCTAACACTTATTGTTGGTTAGTTGCTGACCTTGAAGTGGTATTTTTTTGTAGCTCCTCACATCAAGTGGCTTCATATATACTAGCAAAACCTATATATTTTATTACATGTGTTTATATATATATATATATATATATATATATATATATATATATATATATATATATATACTAGCAAAACCTACCCACTCTCCGGGCAGCAATTAATTGGGATGGGAGGCCGTTAATTAAAAAAAACACACACACTCCCTCTCTCCTCCCCTTTCTATTCTTGCTTATGCCTCGTTCGACCTTCAGTAAGGTCGTGATCGAGTGCTAGTTGTTTAAACAGAAGGTGTTTTAGTTATCTTTCTAATTTATTTATTAAATAACTTTAAGTAATTACTGTTAATATGGACGGGACTATTGCATATAGATAGCAAACATAAACAAATGCAATTCCAAATTAATAATACCAAATGTTAGGTTCATATTATATTCCAATAACCATGTTTTTTATTTTATTATTTTTATTTTTATATTTTCACATTTCAAAAAAAACATAACATTTCTGTGAGATATATTTTTTACGGTCCGTTTCATTTGTCTTGTGCCAAACAACATTTTTATGTCAATATCGTCTCTGCAACATTACAAAATCATCAGAAAAATGCACAAATAGTAAAAAGTTATTGGATTAAAGTGTCTTGAAAAAAATACTACACTATGCAGTGGTTCATTTTTGGGTGAAACCAAACAAAAAACAAAGAAAAGAGCAAACTCACAGGTGGGGGAACCCACTAATACGCCATTTCGAATTTTTCCGTCATTTGCTCTGTTGTCACTAATTGACAATCACCGAGCTTAACCTTTTAAGGAGACTGCAAAGTAAAAGGGCACTGATAGTATACGCTAATACATATATTGTCATTAATAATTATATATATATATATATATATATATATATGATAATTTTTGTATTTACACAGACATGTACAAAATCTGCGACACTGGCATGTCGATGTTATCGATCAACAGTTACTATAAACTGAGATCTCATCAGGCAGAGTTAGAATCTCAGTTTATAGTAACTGTTGATCAATAACATCGACATGCCAGTGTCGCAGATTTTGTACATGTCTGTGTAAATAAAAAAATTATCATATATAAAGCTCTATTTTGATATTGAGCACTTTTTATAAACCCGGTTGAAATTCTCTGGATTACCACCCTGTGGATATTTTTACCTGGATTATTACCATTATTATTATCATATATATATATATATATATATATATATATATATATATATATATTGTTTTTTAATATAATAAAAATAAAATGTTATAGAGAAATAGATTCATCATCATCATCATCATCATCATCATCATCAACCGGTTTATTTGTTGAATCAGGCCACAATTAATCCTCTGATGAGGGTGGGGCCTGATTGTCTAGTCTCGAAATCTAAGTCTTCCTCTCAACTCCTGTCTTTGGCAAGGTTTGATGGAATCCATACCCATGGCCTTCCTATCACATTTGACTACGTCCTCCCAAGTCAACTTGGGTCTGCCAGTGGTGATGTTCTCTGCTGGCACATTCAACTTTCGGACTTTAGCAATCCAGCCATCGCTACGCTCAATGTGACCCAACCAACGCAGTCTGTTCTTCCGCATGATGTCCGTAAGGCTTTTCAAGTCGACCTGTGAGAGCAGGGATTCAAAAGAAACGTACTGTTCAGGCCTCACCAAACAGATCCATCTGACCATTGCCCTGTCATTACGGTGCAGCTTCTTTAGTATGCCAGCAGAGACAGCCCAAGTTTCTGAGCCATACAACAGCACACTTCTGACACATGAAGAGTATACACGCCCTCTCGTAGTTGTTGGCAGGTGTTTGTTTGTCAGGATTGGTAGCAGCTCTCTAAATTTTTTCCAGGCACACTTGCAACGTGTCGCTGCCGCGAGTTCACAGCCTCCACCTGATGACAGCATATCTCTAAGATAACAAAAGTCTGTCACTACTTCCAGCTTGTTGTTACCAGTATCCATCTCTGTCAGTGGTCTGCCATCTATTGGTCTTGCCGTGCCGGTGCAACGAAAGCACATAAAGTGAGGATCTGCTTTGAGAGAGCCCTTTATGCCACTGCACCTTTTGTGGACCCAACCTGAACAGTGAGTGCAGATGATTGAGTTGCTGCCAGTTCCTTTCAGACATACAGCACACGGGTATTTTCCTGTTTTCTGTAGTAAGCTGAGGTTTGGACCTGCGATCATGACCTTAGTTTTACCCATGTTGACTCTGAGACCTTTCTCCTCCATGCTGCTCTTCCATCTATCCAGACGTTCCTTGAGTGACTGAAGTGAAGTATCAATGATCGCTAGGTCATCGGCATATAGCAGCTCCCACGGGCAGCCAGTATAAAATTCCAGTGATAGAGCCTCGAGTACAATGATGAATAGAAGGGGACTTAAGACAGATCCCTGATGGACACCTACTCTAACCTCAAATTCGTCGCTGTAGCTGTTACCGACTCGTACCCGACTACGTACATTGGTGTACATAGACGTTATCACCTGAACCAACCACTCAGTAACACCCAGCTTTCGCAGGGTCCACCAGATGACCCTTCTGGGGACACGGTTAAAAGCTTTCTCCAAATCTACAAATGCCATGTACAGTGGTTTGTTTGCTGCTAGATGTTTCTCCATGACTTGGCGTATGATGAAAATTGCATCTGTGGTGCTCCTACCGGGCATGAAGCCAAATTGCATATCAGCAATCTGTATTTGTTGTCTGATCAGCTGTTCAACAATTCTTTCCAGGACTTTCATGACCTGATCAATGAGCTTGAGTCCACGGTAGTTACCTCTGTTTAATGCATCGCCTTTACCTTTGTACAGACTTACTATAATGCTGTCTTCCCATTCCTTAGGTATGCATTCTTCTCTGATGATGGCTTCAATCAGTTCATGCACCAAACTGGCCCCTAGTTCACCGGTTGGTTTGAGCATCTCAGCAACTATACCAGATGGCCCAGCTGCTTTATCAGCTCCCATTTTACGGATTGCTTCAGTGATCATCTCCTGGGTAATGGGGGTACTAGGACCTTCTATAGGAGGTTCATAAGTCAGCTCATCGGGGTTCCATGGAAATTCAACGTTCAGCAAGCGTTCGTAGTGCTGTTTCCATGACTGTTTTTTCGCTTCATCATCCAATGAGAGTTCACCAGAGTCGTGCTTATAGGTTTTTCACCCAAGACATCTTGATTGTCACGGCGCATCTGTTTTGCGAGCTTGTAAATGTCACTTGACTTGGGATTTATTTTGAGAAAAATCTCTTTATCGGCCTCTGACTTAGCATGGTGTACAGCAGCTTTAGCAGCACGCTTGGCTCCATTGTATGCTTCCCTACTACCTCCTGTTTTCCATGCTCTGTAGCATCGCCTCTTCTCTCTAACAGCTTGATCAACAATCTCATTCCACCACCAGGTTTGTTTCCTCCAATTGTGCTTGGATGACACTCCACACACCTCCGTCGCTGCATCATTCAATCCATCCTTGAGCCTCTCCCAGTGCTCTTCAACACTCACTACCCGTGTATCCCGATGTGAAGAAACAAATCTCTCAGCAAATTTAGCCTGAATGATTGGATCCTTCAGCTTCCACAGTTTTATGCGTGGTGTAAACTTGTGTTTGCATTTGCGGGAAGCTTCTGCCTTGAGATCACATAATAGCAGATTGTGTTGAGATACACATTCTTCACCCAGGCTGACTCTGACATTTGTGACATGTCTCCTGAAGCTGCGCCGGAATAGTATGTAGTCTATCTGGGTCATGATTCTTCCAGATTGGTATGTAACTAGGTGTTTAGGCCTCTTTTCGAACACCGAGTTGCCAATCACTAGATTATTAGCAACAGCAAACTCGAGTAGTCTTTCTCCTCCAACATTCCTCATACCAATAGCATGTTGTATACAATAATAGTGGAAAGTCAACAACATACAGTGAGAGAGGGTGAAAGTGACAGATACAAAGTTAGTAAGAGATTGGTCATTTGATGAGTTATTTGCAAATTACAGCAAATTAGAACAATTAAAATGCAAGTTTTCTTTTTCAAATATAACTCAACCAAAAGAATAAAGAATATCTTTTGTGATTAAGTTTCTCTTGTGAAAAAAAATTCTTGGCAGAAACAAACGTTGCTTAACTCAGCTGTAGTATAATACTATTGGATCGATATTTCAAATCTGAAAAAGAATATCTTTTGTGATTAAGTTTCTCTTGTGAAAAAAAATTCTTGGCAGAAACAAACGTTGCTTAACTCAGCTGTAGTATAATACTATTGGATCGATATTTCAAATCTGAAAAAGAATATCTTTTGTGATTAAGTTTCTCTTGTGAAAAAAAATTCTTGGCAGAAACAAACGTTGCTTGACTCAGCTGTAGTATAATACTATTGGATAGATATTTCAAATCTGAAAAAGAATATCTTTTGTGATTAAGTTTCTCTTGTGAAAAAAAATTCTTGGCAGAAACAAACGTTGCTTGACTCAGCTGTAGTATAATACTATTGGATAGATATTTCAAATCTGAAAAAGAATATCTTTTGTGATTAAGTTTCTCTTGTGAAAAAAAATTCTTGGCAGAAACAAACGTTGCTTAACTCAGCTGTAGTATAATACTATTGGATCGATATTTCAAATCTGAAAAAGAATATCTTTTGTGATTAAGTTTCTCTTGTGAAAAAAAATTCTTGGCAGAAACAAACGTTGCTTGACTCAGCTGTAGTATAATACTATTGGATAGATATTTCAAATCTGAAAAAGAATATCTTTTGTGATTAAGTTTCTCTTGTGAAAAAAAATTCTTGGCAGAAACAAACGTTGCTTGACTCAGCTGTAGTATAATACTATTGGATAGATATTTCAAATCTGAAAAAGAATATCTTTTGTGATTAAGTTTCTCTTGTGAAAAAAAATTCTTGGCAGAAACAAACGTTGCTTAACTCAGCTGTAGTATAATACTATTGGATCGATATTTCAAATCTGAAAAAGAATATCTTTTGTGATTAAGTTTCTCTTGTGAAAAAAAATTCTTGGCAGAAACAAACGTTGCTTGACTCAGCTGTAGTATAATACTATTGGATAGATATTTCAAATCTGAAAAAGAATATCTTTTGTGATTAAGTTTCTCTTGTGAAAAAAAATTCTTGGCAGAAACAAACGTTGCTTGACTCAGCTGTAGTATAATACTATTGGATAGATATTTCAAATCTGAAAAAGAATATCTTTTGTGATTAAGTTTCTCTTGTGAAAAAAAATTCTTGGCAGAAACAAACGTTGCTTAACTCAGCTGTAGTATAATACTATTGGATCGATATTTCAAATCTGAAAAAGAATATCTTTTGTGATTAAGTTTCTCTTGTGAAAAAAAATTCTTGGCAGAAACAAACGTTGCTTAACTCAGCTGTAGTATAATACTATTGGATAGATATTTCAAATCTGAAAAAGAATATCTTTTGTGATTAAGTTTCTCTTGTGAAAAAAAATTCTTGGCAGAAACAAACGTTGCTTAACTCAGCTGTAGTATAATACTATTGGATCGATATTTCAAATCTGAAAAAGAATATCTTTTGTGATTAAGTTTCTCTTGTGAAAAAAAATTCTTGGCAGAAACAAACGTTGCTTGACTCAGCTGTAGTATAATACTATTGGATAGATATTTCAAATCTGAAAAAGAATATCTTTTGTGATTAAGTTTCTCTTGTGAAAAAAAATTCTTGGCAGAAACAAACGTTGCTTGACTCAGCTGTAGTATAATACTATTGGATAGATATTTCAAATCTGAAAAAGAATATCTTTTGTGATTAAGTTTCTCTTGTGAAAAAAAATTCTTGGCAGAAACAAACGTTGCTTAACTCAGCTGTAGTATAATACTATTGGATCGATATTTCAAATCTGAAAAAGAATATCTTTTGTGATTAAGTTTCTCTTGTGAAAAAAAATTCTTGGCAGAAACAAACGTTGCTTGACTCAGCTGTAGTATAATACTATTGGATAGATATTTCAAATCTGAAAAAGAATATCTTTTGTGATTAAGTTTCTCTTGTGAAAAAAAATTCTTGGCAGAAACAAACGTTGCTTGACTCAGCTGTAGTATAATACTATTGGATAGATATTTCAAATCTGAAAAAGAATATCTTTTGTGATTAAGTTTCTCTTGTGAAAAAAAATTATTGGCAGAAACAAACGTTGCTTAACTCAGCTGTAGTATAATACTATTGGATAGATATTTCAAATCTGAAAAAGAAAGATGTTCTTGTTCCCCTTGTCTTTCTGGATCGATTCAATAAAATAAATTGCTTTGCTGCGTGAATCAGTTTTGGAATTGAGTCAATCATTTACGATATTGAGCGACGCTAAACGGATAAACATCTTTTGATTAGAGAAACAGAAAATAATTGAATCTTCAAGAAGAAAAATGAAAAAAAAAACGATTTTTATTTACTTATTTATTAATTTTTGATTGATGAGAGAAAGAGAGAGCAAAGAGGTTAAATGTTTGCGCGAAAAAACTGCTCAAAGGGTTAAGTTCAATTCTGGAATTTAGGATGCATCCAAATATCTATAAAAAAATTGTTCTGTCTGTCGGTTGGTTGGTTGGTCTGTCATGCTTATATTTGAAATGAAATTTTCTTTGGTCTGTCAAGCTTAAGTTCGAAATGGCATTTTCTTTGGTCTGTCATACTTAAGTTTGAAATGGCATTTTCTTTAGTCTGAAACGGTTTAATTTGAAATAGCCTTTTCTTTGGTCTGTCATGCTTAAGTCTGAAATAGCATTTTAGTCGGTCTGTCATGCTTCGGTTTGCAATAGCATTTTCTTTGGTCTGTTAAACTTAAGTTCGAAATGGCATTTTTTTTGGTCTGTCATTCTTAAGCTTGAAATTGCATTTTCATTGGTCTGTCATGCCTGAATTAATCATGACAGACCAATTAAGATGCAATAGCTTCAGTCGAGCTCTGTTGAAGGCATTTTCTTTTGTCTGACACACTTAAGTTTGAAAAACTATTTTCTTTTTGCTTTCTGCAATAGAATTCTAAGATACGTCTATAAGTGGCCCTGTCCATCCGTTGGTCTGCTATAATTAAGTTTGCAATATCATTTTCTTTGGTCTGTCATTATTAAGTTTGAAATGGAATTCTAAGATGCGTCCAAAAGTGGCCATATCCATCAATCGGTCAGTCCGTCGGTCTGTCATGCTTACGTTTAAAATAAAATTTTCTTTGGTCTGTCAGGCTTAGGTTGAACATAGCATCATTAGATGCGTTCATACGTGGCTCTGTCCACCCATTGGTCACTCCGTTAGTCTGTCATGCTTAAATTTAAAATAGCATTTTCTTTGGTCTGTAAAGCTTAAGTTTTATATAGAATTCTGTGATTAATCAATAAGTGCCTTTCTCTATCCATCGGTCAGTCTGTCAAGCATTAATTATAGTAATCGATAATATTATAAATGCCTGGTTGATAATTAATTACTTATCTTACGGTGAAATTATTAAAGACGACAGATATAAGAATTCAATAGTTTCTTGAAGATTCAACCAGGGGTATTTTTACCCACCTAATAAACTGGTATTGTCCTGGCCTTTGGGTCTGGATTTACGCCGGTCTGTTGGAGGTTGTCTGGTCCTGTGCAGTTCTAGGAGGTGCACCCTCCCAGGCTTTGCCTCCCCTCTTTGGGGAGGAGTAAGTTTATTGCTTACTGTCTGAGACGCCCTACCGGGAATGCTGACGGGGCTGCCCAGGCAATTTTTAAAGGGCCAGAATGCTCACCTCTCGAGCGCTGGCTTATCTAATGCCACTTTTCCGACCTTGTGTCACATCTTACCTTGTGGGAGGTAGATAAATAACTTGAAGATAATGATAAGAATCCAATAGTCTTTTACATTTTCAGTAAATCGAGTCAGATTCTTCAAACTCTGAAAAAGGAAATCATGTTAAATACCCAAACGGAATCATCACAGACCGAGGGAAATGTATTTCAAACTTATTGTTGTGGCCCTGTTTAAGGGTCCGGAATGAAAACACGGACACGGGGTTTAGGTAAAACAAGTATATTGGAGACAAATATATACAACAGAGAAACAAGAGAAGTGGTACGTCAGTCCTGACTGCCAGTGTAGACTGGGGTTTGCTCAGGTTTTTAATTCATTTCCACACAAGGTCGGAAGGTGGGGGAGAGTCAAGCCAGCGACCCTACAGAAGGAGCACTCTGGCCTAGCAAAAATAGCCTGGGCAGCCTTGTCGGCATTCCCCGGTCAGGGCGCCTCAGGCAGTAAGCAATGAACTTACTTCACCCCAAAGAGGGGAGGCAAGGCCTGGGAGGGTGCACCTTCTAGGACTACCCAGGACAGACAACCGATAGACCGCTGCAACACTTAGAAGCCTATGCTTCCAGTATTTATTGAGAATGGACGAGTCTAAATGTTCGTTACAGGTACGGAATTTTCTTTGGTCTGTCAGATTTCAGTTTGAAATAGAATTTTCTTTCGTCTGTCACGTTTCAATTTGAAATAGAATTTTCTTTCGTCTGTCACGTTTTAGTTTGAAATAGAATTTTCTTTGGTCTGTCACGTTTTAATTTGAAATAGAATTTTCTTTGGTCTATCACGTTTTAGTTTGAAATAGAATTTTCTTTGGTCTGTCACGTTTCAGTTTGAAATAGAATTTTCTTTCGTCTGTCACGTTTTAGTTTGAAATTAAATTTTCTTTGGTCTGTCAGGTTTCAGTTTTAAATAGAATTTTCTTTAGTCTGTCACGTTTCAGTTTGAAATAGAATTTTCTTTGGTCTGTCACGTTTGAGTTTGAAATAGAATTTTCTTTGGTCTGTCACGTTTCCGTTTTTAAATAGAATTTTCTTTGGTCTGTCACGTTTCAGTTTGAAATAGAATTTTCTTTGGTCTGTCACGTTTCAGTTTGAAATAGAATTTTCTTTTGTCTGTTTCGTTTCAGTTTGAAATAGAATTTTCTTTGGTCTGTCACGTTTTAGTTTGAAATTAAATTTTCTTTGGTCTGTCAGGTTTCAGTTTTAAATAGAATTTTCTTTAGTCTGTCACGTTTCAGTTTGAAATAGAATTTTCTTTAGTCTGTCACGTTTTAGTTTGAAATAGAATTTTCTTTGGTCTGTCACGTTTTAGTTTGAAATAGAATTTTCTTTGGTCTGTCACGTTTTAGTTTGAAATAGAATTTTCTTTGGTCTGTCACGTTTTAGTTTGAAATAGAATTTTCTTTGGTCTGTCACGTTTCAGTTTGAAATAGAATTTTCTTTGGTCTGTCACATTTCAGTTTGAAATAGAATTTTCTTTGGTCTGTCACGTTTAAGTTAGAAATAGAATTTTCTTTGGTCTGTCACGTTTTAGTTTGAAATAGAATTTTCTTTGGTCTGTCACGTTTTAGTTTGAAATAGAATTTTCTTTGGTCTGTCACGTTTTAGTTTGAAATAGAATTTTCTTTGGTCTGTCACGTTTCAGTTTGAAATAGAATTTTCTTTGGTCTGTCACGTTTCAGTTTGAAATAGAATTTTCTTTGGTCTGTCACGTTTTAGTTTGAAATAGAATTTTCTTTGGTCTGTCACGTTTTAGTTTGAAATAGAATTTTCTTTGGTCTGTCACGTTTCAGTTTTAAATAGAATTTTCTTTGGTCTGTCACGTTTTAGTTTGAAATAGAATTTTCTTTGGTCTCTCACGTTTCAGTTTGAAATAGAATTTTCTTTGGTCTGTCACGTTTCAGTTTGAAATAGAATTTTCTTTGGTCTGTCACGTTTCAGTTTGAAATAGAATTTTCTTTGGTCTGTCACGTTTCAGTTTGAAATAGAATTTTCTTTGGTCTGTCACGTTTCAGTTTGAAATAGAATTTTCTTTGGTCTGTCACGTTTTAGTTTTAAGTAGAATTTTCTTAGTCAGTCACACTTCAGTTTGAAATAGTATTTTCTTTCGTCTATCACGTTTTCATTGTAAATTTTGGTCTGTCATGATTGATTTTTGAAATAACATTTTTAGATTGAATTGATGCATTTTCGTTGGTCTGTCACACTTCAGTTTGAAATATCATTTTTGTTGGTCTGTCACACTTCAGTTTTAAATAGCATTTTCGTTGGTCTGTCACACTTCAGTTTGAAATATCATTTTTGTTGGTCTGTCACACTTCAGTTTTAAATAGCATTTTCGTTGGTCTGTCACACTTCAGTTTGAAATAGCATTTTTGTTGGTCTGTCAGGCTTAAGCCTTGAAGTAGTATTTTTAGATTCGTCCACCCATCTCTGTAAGAGGCTTTGTCTATCTATCAACATTTTCATCGCTACACATGCAAATTGAATGGACGTATCTTTAAAATATTCATTCCATTTTTATCAATAAAAAATTCATACTAAAATTTAAATATTTTCACAAGAAATGATAATATTGGATTTTCTGTTTATTTTGTGCGCAATGTCTGGTCCCCCCCCCCCCTCCGAAATTATCACGCAAAATCTTTGGTGCTTGTGTCTGAATCTGAGGAGTAAAAAATCTCAAAACATCAGAAAACCTTTCTCCTACCCCTGCCAAGGCACACCCAAAACCAAAATCAGTATTTTATTTGTTTGCAGAAGCAATCTTATTTTTTCCTGCGTTTCATTTAACGGTAGCGCCATTATTGCGTCCGTCTGGGACTAGGAAATCTCCAAGATTTAATTTCAATTTTCATAGTCATTTTGTTGTTGTTTATTTCATTTTTATTATTTTTAGACTTCAATGTTGATCTCAACAGAAACGAAGAATACGAATCGAAATCGGTTATGAAACCATGGGAATGTCTGCGGCAACGTTGATTGGAATTGTGTCTCCCTCTGCTTTTTTATTCCATTTCGCACGGTTGAATCTACTCTCAACAACATTATTCCAGCTTCTTTTATTCGGACATGAGATCATCATCATCATCATCATCATCATCATCATCATCATCATCATCATCATCAACCCCTCTAATAGATAAAATAATAAAATCAATTTTTATTATTATTTACTCACTAGGAGTTATCACACTGGTCGTCGTCAGTGATTGCCCACTGCCGACAACCTGTGGTATTCCCTGGAGTCTGAGTGACAACAAGTCTCCTCAGACTTCCAGTATGCTCCACCTCTTTTCGTTCATCACCGCTGATGACCTTGCGGTAATCGCAACAGCCACCTACCAACGATTTCCCGCTGATAAGGGCCATTGGTCCCCTCTGGGGCCCGAGTGGCAACAAGCCTCCCCACGGTCCCAGAGCTGTCCACGCTCTTCCAGTGGAGGTCTGGTTTGCGCTTTCCCTTCTCGACCCTCTGTCCATAATTTTTTTTTTTTCCGTGGCGTCAGCCTATGCTTGCGTCTCTCTCGTGCGGTTGTATTTTCCTTCTTCTTCTTCTTCTTCTTCTTCTTCTTCTTCTTCTTCTTCTTCTTCTTCTTCTTCTTCTTCTTCTTCTTCTTCTTCTTCTTCTTCTTCTTCTTCTTCTTCTTCTTCTTCTTATTATTATTATTATTATTATTATTATTATTATTATTATTATTGTTATTGTTGTTGTTGTTGTTGTTGTTGTTGTCGTCGTCGTCGTCGTCGTCATCGTCATTTTTTTTTATTTTTATTTTTTATTATTATTATTATTATTATTATTATTATTATTATTTCCAAAGTTTCTTTATTTGAATATCATAAGATTACGTAACAGTTTCCTTCACTTTTGACTGAGGATGTACACTCGTATATATATATATATATATATATATATATATATATATATATATATATATATATATATATATATATATATATATATATGAAGAAGAATGGAAAGGAATAAGAGAAGCAAAAGCCAAATCATAATTCAATTCAATTGCTCAGAGCAAGGTATATTCCGCAAAAAAGGCAATTTATTCAAGTTAAATTTTCCTTAAGCCAGGCTTTTCAAAGATCAAAATCTTATCATCAGAGGAAGTCGCTGGGATAGATAAGTTGGCAAAGGCCAAGATTTAAAATTTGAAAAAATAAAATAAAAGTTGTAGGGGAAGAAACACATTTGGCTTTTGCTTCTCTTATTCCTTTCCATTCTTCTTCATATCTACCTGCTCTATCCTGGATATTGAGCTGTATACTCTTCACAATAGGTTTTACTTTTCCTAAAAGTTCGCTTTTAGTGCACCACTTTATATATATATATATATATATATATAAACTTGGAAAATTGAGAAAACAGACAACTTGACGCGAGATTTTGTCAAAATCTCGCGTCAAGTTGACTCAAGTTTATCATTTCAACAACGTTTCAAAACTGTAGTAACACCTATTTCATTATTATGCACACGCGCGCCAGCGCGCTTCACTACAGATCGGACATTTAAAAAAAAAACAGTCTCTTCGATAACATCAGAAGATCGTCGATCTTCGGCTACGCCGTGAGACTTCGACCATGAAGAAGAAAAAAAATGGAAAAGAAAAAGAAAAAAAAAGGAAAATATTGTCTGTATAACCATGAATAGGGGTTTATAAAACCGAAAATTTGGATTAAAAAAAATGATTTCATAAATATTTCATTGTTTGACAAAATCTTGCGTCACGTTGTCTGGTTTCTCAATTTTCTAAGTTTAGGAAACAGCAACACCTCCCGTAAGCCCGGTTGCACCAACATAAGCCGGGAAATCCGAATCCGATAAGATCAGGATATACAGACACATTGAAAAGGCCAAGTCTATTGGCGAAATATTTGTATTACTATAAACTAAAAAAAAAAATGAAAGTTTAAAAAAAAAAAATCTGTTTCGATTTATTTTTCTTTTAAAATTGATATCGCATCTTTAAATGCTTCAAAAGTATTTATTTTACCTTATTCCTTATTAAATTTCAATTGGATGCTTAAAAATTTTTAAATATATATATATATATATATATATATATATATATACGAGTGTACACCCTCAGTCAAAAGTGAGGGAAAGAAATTATGCTTGGCCAGTGTTCGCACTAATATTCATACTTTCTAACTTTATCATTTCAACGGCGTTTCAACTGTAGTATCTCATTGTATATATATATATATATATATATGGGAAGAGAAGAATGAAGGTAATCCGACGTGATGGGAAAATGAAAAAGGATGTTTTTTATGTGTACATCAACGTTTCGTCTTTATTTATAAGACTTCATCAGGATGATAATATAGTAAAAAATGTCATGCAAGTACAGATACATGTAGGGTAGACATATTGGGAGGAAAAATAAAGTAATGGCCACTACTGGGTGGACGTCCGTATTTGTTGGAGAATGTGTAATGTGTATATCCATACTACCGAGTTTTTAAACGTATTTTTCGAGCGTATTTTTAAATGTACTTTTTGAAACGTACTTTTAAAAGTACGTTTCAAAATACATTAAAAATACGTATTTTGAAACGTACTTAAAGACGAATATCTGTAAATATTTTGAAATACGTAGAAATTTTTAAAAACGATATCCTCGGTTTTTAGTCGAAACAATTGTCTGCCTTGATTGGAAACGGTTTTTACCTGTGAACATATATCCTTCATCAATTTTTCTGGAAGAATAAAACTTTGTAAAATAGCTCTAGTCACGCACTGTAGAGCTATAACTTGATGTTATAAAATAATCCTACATTTGAAAAACTTTAAATGCGGAATTAAAACACACACACACACACGCACACACACACACACACACACACACACACACACACACACACACACACACACACACACACACACACACACACACACACACACACACACACACACACATGTTGGCCGATGGCTCCTATACAGCACGACATAATGGAGTGTGCAGATACATCCACTGGAGTAATTTACTCCTCTCCAGGAGTTAGGCACAAGGCCAGTTTTTATCCTACTCCCACAAGTAAGATGTGACCCAAGCTCGGGTCGGAAAGTGGGGGTTGAAAAGCCAGCGCCCGAGAGGTGAGCACTCTGACCATTAAAAATTGCCTGGGCAGCCCCGTCGGCATTCCCCGGTAGGGGCGCCTCAAGCAGTAAGCAATTAACTTACTCCTCCCCAAAGAGGGGAGGCAAAGCCTGGGAGGGTGGACCTCCTAGAACTGCACAGGACAATCCCATAGACCGGCGTAAATCAAGCCCCGAAGGCCAAGACAATACCAGTCTATAGGGTGCAGTATCCATCGGAACAGATACCCACTGGACCATCTGTAAGAAACTGAATATCAGATGTAGCAGCAGGCGCTGGGAACATCTACCTGAGAGAACTGTGGGGAATGAGACATACACCATCCATTATGACCATGAAATCCCCACAGCTACCTATCTGGAAAACGCAGCTGTCAAACCTGACATTGTAATATGGAACAAGAGAGAGAG
>OY744544.1:11024600-11049600 GCA_963556195.1 Sepiola atlantica
TTTGAAATTTCTTTTCTCATAGATTTATATTTATTAAGAAGCTTTCTATAGTTCTTGATATTTTCACATGGTTTGCATCTAAATTCATGACGATTGGATAAATTTTCTTCAAATCCAAGACTAGAGACGTGGTAGAACCTCCAGAAAACTTCAGTCTTCTCAAACTTCGTGCATTGAGCTTTATCTTTTGTAGATTAACACCGTCAGCTACCTTTACAAATTTGGCATTATTATTAGAATTATTATTATTATCACCTGAACCTTGTTTTTTTTTTACAGTAAAACAAATCAATCTACTACATATCTGTTATATTGACAGTAGAAATAACCGACCAAATCTTTATAATTAGGGTAAAAACATGAACTTTCTTTGAAAGAAGGAAGGCACAGAATAGTTAACAAAGCACTCGCCCTCCTCATATTAAGAATGGTTTTCTAAATCGTAACATTATTATTTACAAACTCATTCTTAACATGGGGAGGTGGCTTTTTAAAAAACTATTCTGTTCCTACACCGTCTTCTTATTTTTCATACCAATCGTCGACTATTTTCAATTGTTTATGAAAAAAATTCAAATCGGATTTTGTCAACTAACGACATACTAATGCAAATCGGTTTTGTTTTAAAAGAGAAATAAATCTTTAGTTGTCTCAAAATTTTCAATAAATTACAAGGAAAATATTTAAGAAAAATATTTAGAAAGATCTACTCGTGTATTTTTTACGTTTGCAAAAAATATATGATGACATTACACGTTTTTTTTTTTTTTACTGTAATTCGAAATTTAAAAAAAAAGCAACAGATTTCTAATTAAATATTTAGAAATTTAAAAAGAATCGGAATCGGTAATTGTATCGGAATCGGGAATTTAGAACAAAGTCGGTAATTGTATCGAAATCGGGAAAAATTTTGGGACTGTTCGATCACTAATATATATATATATATATATATATATATATATATATATATATATATATATATATATATATATATATATAAGTTAAATTTGAAAACCGACACATGATGCAATTTAAATGAAATTTTTCATTTAAATTGCACCATGTGATGGTTTTCAAATTTAACTTAAACACATTTTCATGTGTCAATTTCCTTATATATATATATATATATATATATATTTATTTATTCTGGTACAGAAAAATTAGTACAACATTCGTACCGTCGGTTTCAAGCACGGAAGGTCTTACCCATCCGGCTCTCTTCAGCTTCTGTTGTCATCTGTTTTGGAAATGTGAGGTCACATGACACTCTTGTTGGGACGCGTTATTTGCTCAGTGTGTTGTGTGTGTTTGTTTAAATTTGAATTTAGTGTAATAAGACCGTTGAGATTTAAAACACGAGGGAATTCAAGATTAAAGGGAATAAAAAATTAATTTTTAATTTAATTTTTTATTATTATTAATATTTTTTAATCTTTAAATTCATTTTTAATTGATTTTTATTTTTATTTATTTTATTTATTATATATTTTTATTCTTTCTATTTTTATTCTTTCTCTCTCTCTCACTCTTTATTCTCTACATTTTTATTCTCTATATTTTCTTATTATTTTTTAATTCCTTTTTTTATTCTTTGTTATACCTTTTTTATACTCTTTCTCCTTTTATTTTTTTATTCTTTTATTCTTAGTATTGAGATGTTTTTTTATATATATAGGTTTTTTTATATTTATTTATATATATATATATTTTTTCATATATTTTTTACCCCCCCCCTTTTTTTATTCCCTTTAATCTTGAATTCCCTCGTGTTTTAAATCTCAACGGTCTTATTACACTAAATTCAAATTTAAACAAACACACACAACACACTGAGCAAATAACGCGTCCCAACAAGAGTGTCATGTGACCTCACATTTCCAAAACAGATGACAACAGAAGCTGAAGAGAGCCGGATGGGTAAGACCTTCCGTGCTTGAAACCGACGGTACGAATGTTGTACTAATTTTTCTGTACCAGAATAAATAAATATTATGCTCTTAATTTTTAACTTTAATTCTTAATTAATCGAGCACTCTGCT
Organism: Sepiola atlantica; assembly: GCA_963556195.1. Lineage (NCBI taxonomy): Eukaryota > Metazoa > Mollusca > Cephalopoda > Sepiida > Sepiolidae > Sepiola > Sepiola atlantica. The sequence goes on from OY744544.1 coordinate 11,026,643, forward strand.
GGGATTTTTCCTACCATTCTACAAAGAAGTTATATATATATATATATATATATATATATATATATATATATATAATATGAAAGTAAAAGTATACTTTTAGTAGATAGAACCTATAGTGAAATGGTTTAAGCTCAATATACGAGATAGAGCAATTATATATATATATATATGAAGATAGATGAAAGAAGTGGGATAAACATGTACGAATGACAAATCAATTTCAACTTTTACCAACTGGACAGACCCCATATTTTTTTACACGCACATTCTCACTCTCCATTACTTAATAATTTTTCCAATTTTGAATTTTGGCTTTTCCACTGCCAACTTATCTATCTATGTAATTTCTCTGATGGTAGGATGTTAATCTTTGAAAAGCCTTGGCTTAAGGAAAGAATAATAAAAATGTTTTTATCGAGTACACCTTGCATTGAACAATCGAAGTTGAAATAGATTTGTCATCCGTACATGTTTATCCCTCTTCTTTCATCTATTTTCATATATATATATATATATATATTGGAATTGTTGAAGGTGAATTCAATTTTCTGTCAGTCTCAAAAATGTAATTGTCTAGTTTGATGCTTGAGGAAACCACAAGGTTGAAATAAATTATTGCATCGACAATTATGTAATTTCGTGTTATTATATTTTATGTTATTCTTGCTCTGTTTACTACATTGAGCTCTCATACCCGGATTTCTTCCTGGAATTATTCCATTATAACCCAGATATATATATATATATATATATATATATATATATATATATATATATATATATATATATATATATATTTATATAATAATAATAATCCAGGTATAATATTCACAGGGTAGTAATCCAAAGAATTTCAACCGGGTTTATAAAAAGTGCTCAATATCAAATAGAGCTTTTATATATGATTTTTTTTATTTACACAGACATGTAAAAAAATCTGCGACACTTGCATGTCGATGTTATCGATCAACAGCTATTATAAACTGAGATCTCATCAGGCAGAGTTAGAATACGATCTTAACTTTAGATCATATTTGGAAAGAATGAAAAAAAAAATCATGGGTGTTTCAAAGATGTTGTAAATTTGCTTATATATATATATATATATATATATATATATATATATATATATATATATATATATATAAAATGCTGCAACATTTTTGTAAGTAACGGATAAATTTTATTAGACAGGCGAACAACACAGGTAAGGAGGACTTTTTTTCTTTTTTTAATAACTAATATAAGTTAGCAAAACATTTATACGGAACAAAACTTAGGTTTAGTATACGGAACGTTTATGTTTTTGTCTTTTAAGGGAAGTGGGGTCTGATCAACTCTGCTGGGAAGCCATGAAATTAAATACTGTCTTGTTTTTAAATTCCCGAAACAGTTTTTTTATGGTAAACAACTGATGATCCCTTAAATAATGTTAGAAGCAAACTAATATAATAACTGAAAAAGTTAAATTGACTTACATGAGTGATTTTCCACTGAACGACTTGGGACGTAAGGTTTTTTTTTTGGTTTTTTTTTTTAATATAGTTTTAATGGTTGAGAAACTTCCAAGACTATATATATATATATATATATATATATACATATATATATATATATATATATATATATATATATATATATAGTTATAAAAATGCATTTTCCTAGTAAAGTGGCCCTCCCTCTTTTGTAGTCTAAATTATATTAAAAAAAAAATATTTCCAGTTATTTTCAGGGCGTTGACGTGTAATCACACACAAAAAATAGAATCTCATTTTTATTTTACCGTTGACAGCTTGGTGGCAAAGGGTACAATTTTACCAAAGAATCAAAAGGGGAAAAAATAATGAAGACTAATTTGAAATGAATTTTATCGTTGGAACCTGATCCCATTTCAAAACCAGTTATGATCATTATAATATTCATAAAAAAAGAAAGCTATTTGAAGAAAAGATGTCGTCCGATTTCACCAGAAAGGAAAACCAGGTTAATTTAAAATAGTTCAACTGAAAATAGTTGTCGTTGTTTTATACGCAAGGTAACCCAGCGCTGCCCGGACTGATTTATATTCTATTTTTTTTTTCATTTACTTGTCGGTTTAAAGCAGGGAGTCTATCAGTGTCCCATATATGTTTATACTCAACTTTTGGCTAAGATCAAAGTGTAGTATCTGTTCTGATGGATACTGCACCCCATAGACTGGTATTGTCTTGGTCTTCGGGGCTTGATTTACTTCGGTCTATGGGTCTGTCCTGTGCAGTTCTAGGATGTCCACCCTCCCAGGCTTTACCCCCCCCCTCCTCTTTGGGGAGGTGTAAGTTTATTGCTTACTGCCTGAGGCGCCCCCACCGGGGAATGCCGACGGGGCTGCCCAGGCAATTTTTTAAACCCCACTTTCCCGACCTGACCTTGGGTCACATCTTACTTGTGGGAGTAAGATAAAAACTGGCCTTGTGCCTAACTCCTGGAGAGGAGTAAATCAATACTCAACTTTGTGTCATACATGCAGCACCCAAGATGACGTCATAATTACAGAAACATTAACTCTATTTATCTTCCTCCCACAAGGTAAGATGTGACACAAGGTCGGGAAAGTGGGATTTGAAAAGCCAGCGCCCGAGAAGGTGAGCACTCTGGTCTACAAAAAATGCTTGGGCAGCCCCGTCGGCATTCCCCGGTAGGGGCGCCTCAGGCAATAAGCAATAAACTTACTACTCCCCAAAGAGGGAGGCAAAGTCTGGGAGGGTGTACCTCCTAGAACTGCACAGGACAGACCCATAGACTGGCGGAAATCAAGATATTTGTGCGAATCTGAGTTTTAAATGTTTATTCAGTAAAAAATAAATCATTATATTTTTTTTATATCTGTTGTTCCCTCATAACATTTTCCGGCCCAGGGCCCTAGCCACATAATTAACCCTAACCCTAACCCTAACCCTAACCTTCACCCTAACCCTTAACCCTAACCCTTAATCCTAACCTTAACCCTTAACCCTAACCCTTAACCCTAACCCTAACCCTAACCCTAACCCTAGCCCTAACCCTAACCCTAACCCTAGCCCTAACCCTAACCCTTAACCCTAACCCTTAATCCTAACCCTAACCCTTAACCCTAACCCTAGCCCTAACCCTAACCCTAACCCTAACCCTTAACCCTAAACTCTAACCCTAACCCTAACCCTAGCCATAACCCTTACCCCTAACCCTAACCCTAACCCTAGCCCTTACCCTAGCCCCTAAACCTAACCCCTAAACCTAACCCTAACCCTAACCCTAACCCTAACCCTAACCCTAACCCTAACCCTAGCCCTAACCCTAGCCCCTAAACCTAACCCCTAAACCTTACCCTATCCCTTAACCATAGCCCTAGCCCTACTTCTAACCCTAACCCTAACCCTAACCCTATCCCTAACACTAACCCTAACCCTAACCCTTAACCCTTAACCCTAACCCTAATCCTAACCCTAACCCTAACCCTAGTTATAGTCATAACCCTAACCCTAACCCTAACCCTTAACCCTAACCCTAACCCTAACCCTAACACTAGCCCTAACCCTAAGCCTAACCCTAACCCTAACCCTAACCCTAACACTAGCCCTAACCCTAACCCTAACCCTAACCCTAGTTATAGTCATAAACCTAACCCTAACCCTAACCCTTAACCCTAACCTTAACCCTAACCCTAACCCTAACCCTAACACTAGCCCTAACCCTAAGCCTAACCCTAACCCTAACCCTAACACTAGCCCTAACCCTAACCCTAACCCTAACCCTAGTTATAGTCATAACCCTTACCCTAGCCCTAACCCTAACCCTAACCCTAACCCTAACCCTAATGCTTATCGTTGCCACTCGGAGAGCTGGGTACATCCAGAAAAGTCACAGAGTTCACACTCCCCCGGCAAATGATAATGTATCACATGTTGTTATACGTCGGACGCCCTTGTGAACTTCCAAACGGACTCCCTGCTTGTTATCAACCTCTCTCTTCGAGTCATGTGGTGTTATATCCGTTTTTAATACATTCTCACGGCCTAGTTCATTTTCACCCGGGGGACAATGAGTTGACCTTTCGGCTGTCACATTTCCTGTTATTCTCAACTTACTAAATCATATACTAGATGATCTACCCGTTCAATATGTGACAGATGAATCAACGAGTAACGATTTTTTCACTTGCTTGAGTGTCATTAGTCATGCAAGTTTAAAAAAAAATCAGGTACTCACAAAAGGAGCCACGTGAAGGTTGCTAATATCACCAAATAGGTTGCGTGATAGATCAAACCGTATCTGCTGAGATCTGATTCAACATCAGCCGCACGTCTATAATGCTGCTGTTCTGTTCTTATATAAAAAAAACGACATCGCTATAATTTATGATAAATTATCAAGGCAACCGGTGTCGTCCGGTGTCGTAATTTCAATAAATTATGTAGATTACAGAAAAGAAAATTAAAACTTGACATCAAGATATACCCCTATAAATCTGGCCCCTATCCCAGCAACCCCTGAAGCCTAAGTCGCAATACATCTAGTTTAGTATAAATGATGATACAAAATTTTTTTCTTTAATTGAAGACCAAACAAAATTTAATTTTAAGTGCAATTATGTAAAACCTGATTACGTTTTCATTGGTATATATTTCGATTTAATCCTCACAACAATTCCACTAGTTTTGTGTTTTAAAAAAATCTTGATTCCTGATATTCTATGAAACGATTGTCCATCGATTCCTGATATTCTATAAAACGATTGTCCATCGATTCCTGATATTCTATGAAACGATTGTCCATCGATTTCTGATATTCTATGAAACGATTGTCCATCGATTTCTGATATTCTATGAAACGACTGTCCATCGATTCCTGATATTCTACGAAACGATTGTCCATCGATTTCTGATATTCTATGAAACGATTGTCCATCGATTTCTGATATTCTATAAAACGATTGTCCATCGATTTCTGATATTCTATGAAACGATTGTCCATCGATTTCTGATATTCTATGAAACGATTGTCCATCGATTTCTGATATTCTATGAAACGATTGTCCATCGATTTATGATATTCTATGAAACGATTGTCCATCGATTTCTGATATTCTATGAAACGATTGTCCATCGATTTATGATATTCTATAAAACGATTGTCCATCGATTTCTGATATTCTATGAAACGATTGTCCATCGATTTCTGATATTCCATGAAACGATTGTCCATCGATTTATGATATTCTATAAAACGATTGTCCATCGATTTCTGATATTCTATGAAACGATTGTCCATCGATTTCTGATATTCTATAAAACGATTGTCCATCGATTTCTGATATTCTATGAAACGATTGTCCATCGATTTCTGATATTCTATGAAACGATTGTCCATCGATTTCTGATATTCTATGAAACGATTGTCCATCGATTTCTGATATTCTATAAAACGATTGTCCATCGATTTCTGATATTCTATGAAACGATTGTCCATCGATTTATGATATTCCATGAAACGATTGTCCATCGATTTATGATATTCTATAAAACGATTGTCCATCGATTTCTGATATTCTATGAAACGATTGTCCATCGATTTCTGATATTCTATAAAACGATTGTCCATCAATTTCTGATATTCTATGAAACGATTGTCCATCGATTTCTGATATTCTATGAAACGATTGTCCATCGATTTCTGATATTCTATGAAACGATTGTCCATCGATTTATGATATTCTATGAAACGATTGTCCATCGATTTCTGATATTCTATGAAACGATTGTCCATCGATTTATGATATTCTATAAAACGATTGTCCATCGATTTCTGATATTCTATGAAACGATTGTCCATCGATTTCTGATATTCCATGAAACGATTGTCCATCGATTTATGATATTCTATAAAACGATTGTCCATCGATTTCTGATATTCTATGAAACGATTGTCCATCGATTTCTGATATTCTATGAAACGATTGTCCATCGATTCCTGATATTCTATGAAACGATTGTCCATCGATTCCTGATATTCTATAAAACGATTGTCCATCAATTTCTGATATTCTATGAAACGATTGTCCATCGATTTCTGATATTCTATGAAACGATTGTCCATCGATTTCTGATATTCTATGAAACGATTGTCCATCGATTTCTGATATTCTATGAAACGATTGTCCATCAATTTCTGATATTGTACTAAACGATTGTCCATCGATTTCTGATATTCTATGAAACGATTGTCCATCAATTTCTGATATTGTACTAAACGATTTTCCATCGATTTCTGATATTCTATGAAACGATTGTCCATCAATTTCTGATATTGTACTAAACGATTGTCGATCGATTTCTGATATTCTATGAAACGATTGTCCATCGATTTCTGATATTCTACGAAACGATTGTCCATCGATTCCTGATATTCTATGAAACGATTGTCCATCGATTTCTGATATTCTATAAAACGATTGTCGATCGATTTCTGATATTCTATGAAACGATTGTCCATCGATTTATGATATTCTATGAAACGATTGTCCATCAATTTCTGATATTCTATAAAACGATTGTCCATCGATTTCTGATATTCTATAAAACGATTGTCCATCGATTCCTGATATTCTATGAAACGATTGTCCATGGATTTCTGATATTCTACGAAACGATTGTCCATCCATTTGTTTTTTACACTTAAATTTTTAAATAACATTTTCGTCAGTTTAAATAGAATTTTCGTCCCTCTGTCACACATAAATTTTAAATATCATTTTCATGTGTATAACATGCTTGTTTTGAAATAGTATTTTTCGATGTGACCACACATGTTTTTAATAGGCTCTCTCCGTCCGTGAGTAAGTTGGTCACACGAGATTGAAATGTCATTTTCCTTGGTCTGTCACATGTGAGTTTTAAAAAATACCTCCGTTGGTTTGTCACACATAAGAGTGAAATAGCATTTTCGTTGGTTTGTCACACATAAGAGTGAAATAGCATTTTCGTTGGTTTGTCACACATAAGAGTGAAATAGCATTTTCGTTGGTTTGTCAAACATAAGAGTGAAATAGCATTTTCGTTGGTTTGTCACACATAAGAGTGAAATAGCATTTTCGTTGGTTTGTCACACGTAAGAGTGAAATAGCATTTTCGTTGGTTTGTCACACATAAGTTTGAAATAGCATTTTCGTTGGTCTGTCACACACAAGTTTACAATAGCATTTTTGTTGGCCAGTCACACACAAGTTTACAATCGCATTTTTGTTGGTCTGTTACACATAAGTTTATAATAGAATTTTGTTTGTCTGTCACACACAAGTTTACAATATCATTTTTGTTGGTCAGTCACACACAAGTTTACAATAGCATTTTTGTTTGTCTGTCACACACAAGTTTACAATAGCATTGTTGTTGGTCCGTCACACACAAGTTTACAATAGCATTTTGGGTGTTAAGTCACACACAAGTTTACAATAGCATTGTTGTTGGTCTGTCACACACAAGTTTACAATAGCCATTTTCAGATATGTTCCCACCTGCCTATAAGCTACTCTGTTTGTCTGAAAAAGCATTTTCAGATGCGTCCATCCATCTATATATCTCGATCAGTCTCATTGAAATTTGAAACATCATTTCCATCGCTAAACGCACAATTTGAATGGACGCATCTTAAGCATTTTGATTCGTGTTTCAAACTCACTCGATTCCCGCCTTTTCAAATGTGTCGTTCTTTCAAAAAAAAATGATTGCCAACAAAATGGATTCATTTCTAAACAATGATCTACAAATTCTTTCTTCTTTTTTACCAAATAATTATCGAGGATTTTCGAGATCAACTCGAACGGCTTTGTTTGGGAAAAAAAAAAAAACGAAATTGGCCCCGTATTTGCGATTTCAGCATTGTTTGAAAAAAAGGATAAAACCGAACCTCTTCCATTATGGAAACATGAGATTGCTTTTTGAAATGCTGTGGAAAAAAAATAACAGTTTTTTTGTTAGCTCTCATTTTTTTTTTTTTTTTGAAAGTCTTTTAAAATCGAGTCCTTTAGAAAATGTTCATTGTCAGCTTCTGTGTCTGGAATGCTGAGAGCAAGCTAAGGCTTGTCTAATATGACTTTCAAATTGCTTTAAAATCTCCGGTTTTATTCGGCCAAAATTGAAAGAGAAAAGAACAAGAAACTCGAAGGTTTAGCTCAGTGATACAAGTATAAACTGATGAGTTGAAGGTCTATCTATCTATCTATCTATCTATCTATCTATCTATCTATCTATCTATCTATCTATCTATCTATCCCAAGTTGTCTGTTTCTATTTCAAACTGTTCGTTCGTATCTCTCTATCTATCTATCTATCTATCTATCTATCTATCTATCTATCTATCTATCTATCTATCTATCTATCTTTCTATCTATCTATCTATCAATCTCCCCTTTATATCTATCTATCTATCTATCTATCTATCTATCTATCTATCTATCTATCTATCTATCTATCCCAAGTTGTCTGTTTCTATTTCAAACTGTTCGTTCATATCTATCGTTGGTCTGTCATACTTAAGTTTCAAATAGCATTTTCATGGTCTATCATACTCAAGTATCAAATACAATTTTCGTTGGTCTGTCATACTTAAGTTTCAAATAGCATTTTCGTTGGTCTGTCATACTTAAGTTTTAAATAGCATTTTCGTTGGTCTATCAGGCTCAAATTTCAAATATTATTTTCGTTGGTCTATCATGCTCAAGTATCAAATACAATTTTCGTTGGTCTATCATACTTAAGTTTGAAATAGCATTTTCGTTGGTCTATCATACTTAAGTTTCAAATAGCATTTTCATTGGTCTATCATACTTAAGTTTCAAATAGCATTTTCATTGGTCTATCATACTTAAGTTTCAAATAACATTTTTGTTGGTCTATCATACTTAAGTTTTAAATAGCATTTTCGTTGGTCTATCATACTTAAGTTTTAAATAGCATTTTCGTTGGTCTATCATACTTAAGTTTCAAATAACATTTTCGTTGGTCTATCATACTTAAGTTTCAAATAGCATTTTCGTTGGTCTGTCATACTTAAGTTTGAAATAGCATTTTCATTGGTCTATCATACTTAAGTTTGAAATAGCATTTTCGTTGGTCTATCATACTTAAGTTTGAAATAGCATTTTCGTTGGTCTATCATGCTCAAGTATCAAATAGCATTTTCGTTGGTCTATCATACTTAAGTTTGAAATAGCATTTTCGTTGGTCTATCATACTTAAGTTTCAAATAGCATTTTCGTTGGTCTATCATGCTTAAGTTTGAAATAGCATTTTCGTTGGTCTATCATACTTAAGTTTGAAATAGAATTTTCGTTGGTCTATCAAACTTATATTCAAATAGCATTTACGTTGGTCTATCATACTTAAGTATCAAATACAATTTTCGTTGGTCTATCATACTTAAGTTTTAAATATCATTTTCTGGTGGTCTATGAAACTTAAGTCTAAACAGCATTTTCATTGGTTTATCGTACTTAAGTTTAAAATACTTGGACTCTTTGAACTCTCAATGCTCACCAACTCTTTATTATCATTGTCTTAACAAGTTTTCGAATAATATTAATTAATTTTGTATGGATAGACCTTGTCGTCTATTCTTTTTGATTTGGCATTTCCCTCTACTCTATGAACCGGTCCTGGGACGGGTATTTCAGCCAGTTGAACATACATTTGTTCTTATCTATCTCATAAGCCCGACTTGATCTACGAGCCTTTTTTTTTACTGACTTACGGAATTTTCTTTTTAAATATGTCGGGTCATCTTTTTAAAGTAAACAAGATTCACTAACAATGAATTCCAGAAATGTTAAGGACTTGAATTTATTGATCTAGATGTCTCCTTTGCGTTGGCTCGTCCGTCTCTTGGTATGCCTGTCACAATTCAATTTGTAAATAAACACTAAACATATAAATTATATACAGGGTCCGCTATAAGTAACTATATTTTTTCTTTTCTTGGTAAACTTTGTTGATACTTAAACATTTCTTCTATTTCATGTGTCATTCAAAAGCGGAAATCGGATATATTTTTATAGCATTCTTGAACTTAATGAACAAATTCGAGCTGCTATTGTTAAAGTGTCGTTGGAGCTGTGCGTCAAAGTATGCTGTTCATTCCTTGAATACTTAGCAAAGGGCATTGAGTTATATCGAATGCACACGGAGCTTTAATAAACATCATGTTTTATGTTGCATAAAACTTAAGCATACCCTTGTTAGTTTCTATATTGCAGTTGTATATTTCTTCCATCTTACATTTATTGTGTTAAAATGAAATTTATATATTACTTATAGCAGACCCTGTATATAACAATAGTCAATTTGAAATAATGAGGGATATAAAGAAATAAACTCGTGAACCATAAAGTAAGAGTGGTAGTAGTTGTTGTCGTTGTACTTACATTCACCCTTTGTTAGTTTTATATTGCAGTTGTATATTTCTTCCATGTAACATTTATTGTGTTAAAATGAAATTTATATATTACTTATGGCAGACCCTGTATATAACAATAGTCAATTTGAAATAATGAGGGATATAAAGAAATAAACTCGTGAACCATAAAATAAGAGTAGTAGTAGTTGTTGTCGTTGTACTTACATGTACCCTTTGTTAGTTTCTACATCACAGTTGCATATTTCTTCCATACTACATTTATTATGTTGGAAATGAAATTATATAGTTACTAATGGCAAACTCTGTATGTACCTAAGAATTTCTATACAGTACTCTCACTGTTAGTTAGCTTGTCATGTGTAGTATATTCAAAATCGAATTTTCGTTAGTCTGTCATACTTAAGTTTCAAATAGCATTTTCGTTGGTCTATCATACTTAAGTTTCAAATAACATTTTCGTTGGTCTATCATGCTCAAGTATCAAATAGCATTTTCGTTGGTCTATAAAATTTAAGTTCTAAAGAGCATTTTCGATGGTCTGTCCTACTTAAGTTTCAAATAGAATTTTCGTTGGTCTATCATAATTAAGTTTCAAATAGAATTTTCGTTGGTCTATCATACGTAAGTTTCAAAGAGCATTTTCGTTGGTCTATCAAACTTAAGTTTCAAATAGAATTTTCGTTGGTCTATCATGCTCAAGCATCAAATAGCATTTTCGTTAGTCTATCATACTTAAGTTTGAAATACTATTTTCTTGGAAAGAAAGAAAGAAAGAAAGAGAGAGAGAGCGAGCGAGAGAGAGAGAAAGACAGAAATGGTTATTTATTTAATAGCGTCGACCAGAATAGGCTTTTTTATTCTTAATATTTTCACTGATATTCAGACGAAACTGGGTTTAGGGTTAATTATAGTTTAATAATGATGATGATGATAATGATGATGATAATGATGATGATGATGATGATGATTAGGGAATTCATTCGTTTTTTCCGGATCGTACGAAAGATACCATTGTTTGTGTATCTTATTAGTTTTTGTCTTTGTGTCCGTTGACAAAGTAAGAACACATCTGAATTAAGGAGGGAGGACTCTTCTTTCTTTTTTTATTCATGACTAAAAAAAAGTAAAATATTCATCAGGACTAAATATTAAAAGCGATGAAATCGATCGAAAATAAAATATTTGCTTTTTAAAAAACACGGAAAAATAATTGACCGAAATCTCTGAAGAAACAGACTTTTTTTACTTTCTTTTATTAAAGCTATTTCCGCCAATGAAATAGGGGAAATATAACTGATATATATATATATATATATATATATATATATATATATAAATATATATATATATATATATATATATATATATATATATATATATATATATATATATATATATATAATAAGAGTTTTTAAAAAGGTTTAAGGCAATGCGAAGGTCCGGGTTGCTGGAAGCTGTGAAGAACAAAAACAGAACAAAACCGAAATAAGTCGGATATAGATCGAAAGGTTTGTTTATTTTTCTAGACAGCAAGGGTGTTAGTTTGTAATGTCCGGATTGTCAAGAATCAATTTGATATTTCGAGAGATTTTTTTTTTTTTCTTCTTCCTCTCCTTGTCAAAAATAAATAAAAGAAAAATCCCGGGTACCGAGAAAATGCCAGGAGCGCTGGGGGGTTAAACCGGAAGTGTTCAGAGTAAAGTATTCAGAGGAAAACTAAATAGATTCATTTTATTTATTTATTTATTTTTTTTAAATATATATATATATACACCCATATATATATGTAATTGTCTGTTGTTTCTATTTATTTAATTTTTATTTTTATTTATATGTTTAATATTATTGTTATTTGTTTTTTTTTTTTTTTTTTTTTTTGTTTTTTTTTTTTTTCCGTATATAAAACGTAGTTATTACTTATAGTATATATGTTTGTCAACAGGCTGATTCCGGCATTAGATTTTAAATGTGTGTTGATAGCTAATTATTTGTTGTCGGTGCAGTATATTAAAATTTAGTTATGTCTGGTTAAGTTTAATCCTTATTTATTGGTTTTAATTTATCTCTTAAATGCCTATTGTTTTAGTTATGGAAAGTTTGCTGGTTAAGGGGAGACAAATCTCTTATTTTTGGTATTCTGTTATTCTGTTAATTGGCTTTGTATGTTGAATTTATTTAACTAAAGTAATGGTCAATTCTTAGTATAACGGATATGATTTGTGCAAATAGTGTTTATTATGGGGGGGGGGGTTATTATCTGGGGATGGGTTCGGGGGGGGGGGGGTAGGTTATATGATGAAGGTAGAATTTAATTCATGTCTTTGATTCAAAAATGGGCTAAGTTTGGAAATGAGAATAGCTTCCATCAGTCTTAGGTCGCCTAGGTTCCTGGTCGAGGCTAAAATGGAAACTTTTATGTCTTGTTGTGTAGTATTGCATGAGGAAGTATGTTTGAAGAAGGAAGATATATTTGTATTCATGTGTTCTTTTATACGTTGGTGTAATTGTCTTGTAGTATATCCAATATAGGAGTGGTTACAAATAGTGCATGATATATTGTATACACAGTTAGTGCGGTGGCATAGTCCAGTGGTAGGAATGGGACAATTGGCTAGTGAGCATGGTTCTTGGGTGCGTGTAGTGCGTTTTTTGGAAAGGTGTTGGCGTAAGGTGGTGCCGGTGTGGGTGAGTTGAATGTCTAGTTTTTCTTTATGTATTGCACTGCGGATGGCATTAGTGATTCTGTCGTTAAAGAAAGGTAGTTTTAGGAAGCATGTGTTGGAGAGTGTGTTGTGTCTGCGTGGTCTGGTCTTGCTGAGGTGGGTTATTGTGGAAGTGGGGTAGCCGTTGGTGATTAGGGTTTGATGGAAGTCTTTGGTGTGTTTAATTTTATTGGCAGTAGATGAGCATTTATTTTGTATGCGGGTAATTTCATTACGGGCATAGTCTAGTTTGGCTTTAAGGGGCAGGGCAGATTTAAAATGAACAAATAGGTTTTTACAGGCAGGTTTTCTGTAGAAGTTGGTCTGTATAGAACCGTCTTCTGTGATTTTGAGGTTGAAATCGAGGAGAGATAGTGAGCCGGAGTCGCTAGGGTGTTCAATAGTAAATTTTATATGGGGGTCGGTGTTGTTGAAAGTGTCGAAAATGCTGATAGCTTCTTCACGAGATGAGGTGAGGACAAGAATGTCATCTATGTATCTAGTGAAGAAGATATGTGAGTGGCAGGTGTTGAGGGCTTGTTGCTCGAGTCTGTCCATGTAGGATATGGCTAAGAGGCCAGACAGGCTAGAACCCATGGGAAGACCAGTAATCTGTTTAAATATGTGGTGTTGGAAGGTAAAATATGTATTGTTAATGATAATGTCTAGAAGTTGGTGTATGTCTTCAGGTGTTAACCCGAAGAGTTCTAAGTTATCGGAGGAAGAGATGTGGTCGGAGATGAGGTCAATGGCTGGGTGTGCGGGTATTGATGTGTATAGGGAAACAACATCGAGGCTAAATGTGTATTTGTTAGAGCTTAGCTGTTGTTGTTGGAGTAGGTTTAGTCTGCTAATGACTTGGTCAGAGCTGCTGACATGTGCAGGGAAGGTAGGGAGTAGTGGTTTCAGGAGTCTAGAAAGTAGCCAGGAGATTTTATATAATGGTCCTTCGACGCTGGAGACGATGGGCCTAATTTGAGTGTGATTGCTGGTCTTATGGGTTTTGATAAGGTGGTAGAAGGTAGGGAGCTTGCTATTTTTAGTAGTGAAATTAATTTTGTATTTCTTAGGGAGGTTGCGTTTGGCGCAGATTTTAGACCAGGTATTGTTTATAGTATTTTGGATCTTAATGGCTGATATGTTAGGGGCAGGAGTGTATAATGTGTTATTGTCTAGGTGTTTTAGTGCAAGGGTGTTATAAGAGTCTTGCGAGACGACGCAGAATTCTTTGCCTTTATCGGAGGGTAGGTAGATTAAGTCTTTATCTTTTAGTGTTTTAAGTGTAAGGCGTTGGGATCTGGTGATGTTAGGGGTGATGTGGTGTTGTTCTTGTTGCAGTATGGTAAAGATTCTTTGTTTTAATCTGGTGAGTTTGTGGTCGAGTAGGTGGTTGCTGGGTGGAGGGTGTAGAGGATGGTCTAGTTGGTAAACCGGGAAGGATTCGTTAGGGTTGTTCGTGTTATTGGGGTGGTCAGGGGTATTGGAATTGAATGCCGAGAGCCATTTCAGGTGGTAGGCTGTTCTACAGAATTGGGTTTCTATATTGAATTTTGCATGGTCGTTCAGTTTTTGGGTAGTAATGAATTTGGGGCCAAGGCTGAGTAGATTTGTTTCATCTGTAGAAAGGGAGTTGGTGAGGTCAGTAACTAGGGGGTGGGTAGCTTGAGGAATGTTAAGGTCATGTGTGTGGTCGATATTTGTTCCACTAGGTGTTTGATGTTGAGGGTATTTTAATGAAAGCCAGGTGAATTTCCGTTGGAGTCTATTCTTCTCTAGGTTGAAGCATTGGAGATAGGCGTGGTCGACAGATGTGGATATGGTCTGTGCTGATTGGTCAGTTGATTCGGGGTCAGACGATTTCATCTCTGTGATGTTGCGGATGATTTTGTGTAGCTCGCAATGTAGGAATTTTATGATGTTCCTGATACAGTAGGTGTATAGGAACTTACGGGTTGGATAGAGTCTGGGGAGTTGGAGGCAAGCAGGTAAGTGGATATTCCGTATGGTGTTGGGTATAACATTATGTTTAAGGCATCTCTTAAGGAAAGTGATCTGGCAGCTGAGTCTGGCACGCTTCTCGGAGAGTCGGAATAGTCTTTTAATTAGTGCAAACTGTGTCTGGCCTAGACGTAGGGTCAATAGAAATTGGTAGTTTGCTGTAAGCATTGCTGGGAGTAATACACTTGCACTAAAACACCTAGACAATAACACATTATACACTCCTGCCCCTAACATATCAGCCATTAAGATCCAAAATACTATAAACAATACCTGGTCTAAAATCTGCGCCAAACGCAACCTCCCTAAGAAATACAAAATTAATTTCACTACTAAAAATAGCAAGCTCCCTACCTTCTACCACCTTATCAAAACCCATAAGACCAGCAATCACACTCAAATTAGGCCCATCGTCTCCAGCGTCGAAGGACCATTATATAAAATCTCCTGGCTACTTTCTAGACTCCTGAAACCACTACTCCCTACCTTCCCTGCACATGTCAGCAGCTCTGACCAAGTCATTAGCAGACTAAACCTACTCCAACAACAACAGCTAAGCTCTAACAAATACACATTTAGCCTCGATGTTGTTTCCCTATACACATCAATACCCGCACACCCAGCCATTGACCTCATCTCCGACCACATCTCTTCCTCCGATAACTTAGAACTCTTCGGGTTAACACCTGAAGACATACACCAACTTCTAGACATTATCATTAACAATACATATTTTACCTTCCAACACCACATATTTAAACAGATTACTGGTCTTCCCATGGGTTCTAGCCTGTCTGGCCTCTTAGCCATATCCTACATGGACAGACTCGAGCAACAAGCCCTCAACACCTGCCACTCACATATCTTCTTCACTAGATACATAGATGACATTCTTGTCCTCACCTCATCTCGTGAAGAAGCTATCAGCATTTTCGACACTTTCAACAACACCGACCCCCATATAAAATTTACTATTGAACACCCTAGCGACTCCGGCTCACTATCTCTCCTCGATTTCAACCTCAAAATCACAGAAGACGGTTCTATACAGACCAACTTCTACAGAAAACCTGCCTGTAAAAACCTATTTGTTCATTTTAAATCTGCCCTGCCCCTTAAAGCCAAACTAGACTATGCCCGTAATGAAATTACCCGCATACAAAATAAATGCTCATCTACTGCCAATAAAATTAAACACACCAAAGACTTCCATCAAACCCTAATCACCAACGGCTACCCCACTTCCACAATAACCCACCTCAGCAAGACCAGACCACGCAGACACAACACACTCTCCAACACATGCTTCCTAAAACTACCTTTCTTTAACGACAGAATCACTAATGCCATCCGCAGTGCAATACATAAAGAAAAACTAGACATTCAACTCACCCACACCGGCACCACCTTACGCCAACACCTTTCCAAAAAACGCACTACACGCACCCAAGAACCATGCTCACTAGCCAATTGTCCCATTCCTACCACTGGACTATGCCACCGCACTAACTGTGTATACAATATATCATGCACTATTTGTAACCACTCCTATATTGGATATACTACAAGACAATTACACCAACGTATAAAAGAACACATGAATACAAATATATCTTCCTTCTTCAAACATACTTCCTCATGCAATACTACACAACAAGACATAAAAGTTTCCATTTTAGCCTCGACCAGGAACCTAGGCGACCTAAGACTGATGGAAGCTATTCTCATTTCCAAACTTAGCCCATTTTTGAATCAAAGACATGAATTAAATTCTACCTTCATCATATAACCTACCCCCCCCCCGAACCCATCCCCAGATAATAACCCCCCCCCCCATAATAAACACTATTTGCACAAATCATATCCGTTATACTAAGAATTGACCATTACTTTAGTTAAATAAATTCAACATACAAAGCCAATTAACAGAATAACAGAATACCAAAAATAAGAGATTTGTCTCCCCTTAACCAGCAAACTTTCCATAACTAAAACAATAGGCATTTAAGAGATAAATTAAAACCAATAAATAAGGATTAAACTTAACCAGACATAACTAAATTTTAATATACTGCACCGACAACAAATAATTAGCTATCAACACACATTTAAAATCTAATGCCGGAATCAGCCTGTTGACAAACATATATACTATAAGTAATAACTACGTTTTATATACGGAAAAAAAAAAAAAACAAAAACAAAAAAAAAAAAAAAAAACAAATAACAATAATATTAAACATATAAATAAAAATAAAAATTAAATAAATAGAAACAACAGACAATTACATATATATATGGGTGTATATATATATATATTTAAAAAAAATAAATAAATAAATAAAATGAATCTATTTAGTTTTCCTCTGAATACTTTACTCTGAACACTTCCGGTTTAACCCCCCAGCGCTCCTGGCATTTTCTCGGTACCCGGGATTTTTCTTTTATTTATTTTTGACAAGGAGAGGAAGAAGAAAAAAAAAAAAATCTCTCGAAATATCAAATTGATTCTTGACAATCCGGACATTACAAACTAACACCCTTGCTGTCTAGAAAAATAAACAAACCTTTCGATCTATATCCGACTTATTTCGGTTTTGTTCTGTTTTTGTTCTTCACAGCTTCCAGCAACCCGGACCTTCGCATTGCCTTAAACCTTTTTAAAAACTCTTATTATTACTCCCAGCAATGCTTACAGCAAACTACCAATTTCTATATATATATATATATATATATATGCCATGCCGCCTGCCAAAATCAGGTCGTCATCAACTGATTCATGGATCAGTTGATGACGACCTGATCCTGGCGGGCAGCACAAGCAGAATGCCATCAGACAGGAAAAGTTGTAAGTCATTCAAGAAACGTCTAACTTCAAGCATGAAACAAAATAACGAGAAATGATAATAATAATAATAATAATAATAATAATAATAAGAAGAAGAAGAAGAAGAAGAAGAAGAAGAAGAAGAAAAATATAAGAATAATAATTAAAATAATAATAATTAAAATAATAATAATAATAACAATAATAGTAATAAGAATAAGAATAAGAATAAGAATAATAATTAACATAATAATAATAATAATAATAATAATAAAAATAATAATGAAAAAATAATAATGAAATAATAATAATAATAATAAAATAATAATAATAATAAAAATAATAATAATAAAATAATAATAAAATATAATAAAATAATAATAAAATAATAATAATAATAATAATAATAATAATAATAATAATAATAATAATAAGAAAACTAATAAGAATAATTATTAAAATAATAATAATTAAAATAATAATAATAATAACAATAATAGTAATTATAATAAGAATAAAAATAATAATTAAAATAATAATAATAAAATAATAATAAAATAATAATAATAATAATAATAATAATTAAAATAATAATAATAAAATAATAATAAAATAATAATAATAATAATAAAATAATAATAATAATAATAAAATAATAATAATAATAAAATAATAATAGAATAATAAAAATAATAATAATAAAATAATAATAATAATAATAATAATAATAATAATAATAATATTAATAATAATAATAATAATAATAATAATAATAATAATAATAACAATAAAAATAATAATAATAATAATAATAAAATAATAATAATAATAATAATAATAATAAAATAATAATAATAATAATAATAATAATAATAAAATAATAATAATAATAATAATAAAATAATAATAATAATAATAATAATAATAATAATAATAATATTAATAATAATAATAATAATAATAATAATAATAATAATAATAATAATAATAATTATAATAATAATAATTATAATAATAGAGAGAGAAAGTATACGTATATTTGAAATATACTCAATGGAGAAGAAATAAAATGAAAAAATTAAACTCATATCTTTTTTCATATGATTCAACAAAAGCATGCTAAGTAGACGAAGGGCATACATGACATCAACATGTTGACACACCGGTTCTCGTTAAATCACCGAAGTTAAACGACGTTGGGTCCGGTCAGTGCCAGATGGGTGACCAATTGGGAATGCCAGGTGCTGTATGTCGAGGGGCGGCTACAACTCTCTGCAAAAAAAAAAAAAAAACCTGCAAAAACTGCAAAAATTAACGTTGTCATCTCCCTTGATTGGAATATACATGCGACTGGGGATTGCTTGTGAATTTAATATTCCTTAGAAACTTCCTCCTTTGGTGGAAGACGGCTCAACCTTCCTCGGGTGAATCCGGCACCAGGCAGACAGAACTGTGGTGCTATCATGGAATGGTAAAACCATCATTTAGACAGAAAGAAAGAAAAAAAAGATAACGGACAAATAACTGTGCAGAAGAATGAATTGTCAATAAAGGCGTATGTCACAATTAGTGATGCGACAATTCCAATAGATTCCCGATTCCGATACAATTACCGATCCCGATTCTAAAATCGCCTTAAAAAGTAGAATTTCATTGAGGGTGGCCTTATTAAGCGAAGATTCCCTATCTACTTTTTTATTAAAAATTTTTTTTTTTAACATAATTCACCCCAAACAAGGCATGGAACAGGGGCTGGAGCTTGGTGGATAGTGAGGGACCTATTAAGTTGGCGACTCATTTTTGGACCTTGTCTAAGAGGGAGAGACTAGTGGATGATTCACCAGCCCAGATGTGGCAACAATACTCCATGCATGGGCGGATGGTGGCTTTGTAGAGATACAGGATAATGTCAGGTGTGAGGAGTTTACTACCACGGTAGAGGGAGCCCACCTTCTTTGCAGCAGCCTTGGCAATGTCTTCAATGTATTTATTCCAATTCATGTTATCTGTGAAAGTTAGACATAATTTTTTTTTTTAATTTCGCAAACTTCTTAATGTTTTCCCTTTATGTATTGTATCCAAGATTTTGATAAACTCATTGTGAGATTTTCATCTATATTTTCCACTTGTGCCAGCAATAGAAAATTAAGTTTTACCCCCACCCCCTCCCCGGAAAAAAAGTAAAAGAATCGTTTTGGAAATTTTCCAGTTCCGATATCAATTCCGATACTCCGATTTTTCCGATTCCAATTAATCGTCCCAACACTAATCACAGGCATGGCTCGAAGAAAGTTCAGATGTGTTGGATGCGTGGGAATGGATGTAGGGATGATGATGATGATGATGATGATGATGATGATGATGATGATGATGATGGTGGTGATGATGATGATGATGATGATGATGATGATGATGATGATGATGATGATGCATGATGATGATGATGATGATGATGATGCTGATGATGATGATGATGATGATGATGATGATGATGATGATGATGCTGATGATGATGATGATGATGATGATGATGATGATGATGATGATGATGCTGCTGCTGCTGCTGCTGCTGATGATGATGATGATGATGATGATGATGATGATGCATGATGATGATGATGATGATGATGATGCTGATGATGATGATGATGATGATGATGATGATGATGCTGCTGCTGCTGATGATGATGATGCTGATGCTGCTGCTGCTGCTGATGATGATGATGATGATGATGATGCTGCTGCTGCTGCTGCTGCTGCTGCTGCTGCTGCTGCTGCTGCTGCTGCTGCTGCTGATGATGATGATGATGATGATGATGATGGTGATGATGATGATGATGATGATGCATGGAAAAGAAGAGTGGCAATAATAAAGTGTCGAGATACGCGCAGACACGATTTGAATACCAATTCCAATCGGTCCTATTGTTGAAGTGAAGTGGTTCTCTTATGAATTTGGTTTGGCATGAAAAGAAAACGACGCGCAAACCATTCGATGGACGACGAGTGTTTGGAGTGAAAAAAAAAATGATGATGAGAGATGGTATTGATCTCGCGAGCAGACGACCATATTCAGGTCATGTGACACCGTCAGCATCATCGCACATTTTGTGCTGCATTGGATTCATGGAAAGTGGGACAACGCGACGACGTCTGGTGGGAGTAGGAGGAGGAGGAGGAGGAGGAGGAAGAGGAGGAGGGGGAGGGACGAAGTGAAAACAATAAAGAAGAAAAAAAAAAGAAGGAGGAGGAGGAGGGGGAGGGACGAAGTGAAAACAATAAAGAAGAAAAAAAAAAGAAGGAGGAGGAGGAGGAGGAGGGGGAGGGACGAAGTGAAAACAATAAAGAAGAAAAAAAGAAGGAGGAAGAGGAGGAGAAAGAGGAGGAGGCGGAGGAGAAGAAGAAGTTGATGGAAAAAGTTGAAAAAGAAGTTGAAAACTAGGAGAATAAAAAAAGGAAGTAAAAGACTTATCTGCCCCTTATTTATTTTTCTGTGATGTCATATTTATTCTATGGATTAAGCCATTTAGCCGTTCGCGTTTGATAGTTTATCAATGCAATGAAGACATGTTCTTCCCGTTTCTTCTGTCTTATTGTGTAATGTCAAATTCTGTGACTTCGTAATCTTCAGTTTCACATTCTTACTGCACGTATTTAAGCATTTAAAAGTCATTTGTGGTAACCATAAAATGTGTCCGTGAGAATGTTTATCAAGATAAGTGAATATTTTTATATACTTACTCAATATATATTTGTACATACTTACTCGATGTATATTTGACCAACAGAGATACGCATGAATTTGTGGAATCTGCTGTTTTCTTTGTTGTTTCGGCCTCTATTCATATCTAGAAATCTGTTTGTTTGCTAACTCAATCCTGTGGCTGCATACACCTTTTTCTAAAACCTGAAACTCCGGAGTTAAAATGTTTAAACAAACCAAAAAAAACGGACATTGTCAAGATGTATCTTTACCAACGAAAATACAATTTCAAACTTCAGCGAAAAGGACCCCCAAAAAATGCTATTTCAAACTTCAGCGAAAAGGACCAAAGAAAATGCTATTTCAAACTTCAGCGAAAAGGACCAAAGAAAATGCTATTTAAAACTTCAGCGAAAAGGACCAAAGAAAATGCTATTTAAAACTTCAGCGAAAAGGACCAAAGAAAATGCTATTTAAAACTTCAGCGAAACGGACCAAAGAAAATGCTATTTAAAACTTCAGCGAAAAGGACCAAAGAAAATGCTATTTAAAACTTCAGCGAAAAGGACCAAAGAAAATGCTATTTAAAACTTCAGCGAAAAAGACCAAAGAAAATGCTATTTAAAACTTCAGCGAAAAGGACCAAAGAAAATGTTATTTAAAACTTCAGCGAAAAGGACCAAAGAAAATGCTATTTAAAACTTCAGAGAAAAGGACCAAAGAAAATGCTATTTAAAACTTCAGCGAAAAGGACCAAAGAAAATGCTATTTAAAACTTCAGCGAAAAGGACCAAAGAAAATGCTATTTAAAACTTCAGCGAAAAGGACCAAAGAAAATGCTATTTAAAACTTCAGCGAAAAGGACCAAAGAAAATGCTATTTAAAACTTCAGCGAAAAGGACCAAAGAAAATGCTATTTAAAACTTCAGAGAAAAGGACCAAAGAAAATGCTATTTAAAACTTCAGCGAAAAGGACCAAAAAAAATGCTATTTAAAACTTCAGCGAAAAGGACCAAAGAAAATGCTATTTAAAACTTCAGCGAAAAGGACCAAAGAAAATGCTATTTAAAACTTCAGCGAAAAGGACCAAAGAAAATGCTATTTAAAACCTCAGCGAAAAGGACCAAAGAAAATGCTATTTAAAACTTCAGCGAAAAGGACCAAAGAAAATGCTATTTAAAACTTCAGCGAAAAGGACCAAAGAAAATGCTATTTAAAACTTCAGCGAAAAGGACCAAAGAAAATGCTGTTTAAAACTTCAGCGAAAAGGACCAAAGAAAATGCTATTTAAAACTTCAGCGAA
>OY744544.1:11059600-11119600 GCA_963556195.1 Sepiola atlantica
AAAAAAAAATGAGGCCCTGACAGTGTTGCCCTAAACTATTTTTTTTTTTTTACTAATGAGCCACCACTTATCTAGGCCAAAAGCAACTCGAAGATAGGAGTCAATGAGATAGGTGGATTGTTAATTGAATGATGAAGAATATTATGAGAGGATTGAAAATGATGGATTTTTAAAAATTTGATTAATTATGTGGACGGTTTATGAGAAGTATTTATTGACATTGAATTTGAAGACATCAATGTTGTAGTCTACAGGGAAGCAGTCTTGTGGTTATGTGTTCCACAAATGGGAGGTTCTTGGAAAGAAACTCTTTTCATGGAAATTCCATTCGATTTTAGGCACATGTGAGAAGAAAGGAAAGTACTTTGCAGCTGTGGTAAGACAAGTTCTTGCTGTGAATGTCTTGAGGGATTTAATTCAACATCAGAATTACTATCCTAATTATCCTACCAGGTGTGATGGAAGATAGAGCGAGACGGAGTGAGAGAGTCAGGAAGATCCGTGACACCATGACGACAAGATGATGATGATCATGATCCTAATTATATTACATTATTCAACATACCAAGGGCTCTTTATGCCAAATCTTGTGCGATTCTATCAAACACATTTGTAGTATATAAGTGTCTATGATTATTATTAGTAGGAAGGGTAGAGTACAGGGTGGCCCAACCCAAATGCCACCCATTTAATCGTTAATAAAATTGACAATCCTTTCTACAATCCAGCCATATTCGTTACAGATAAACTTCAGTCTATGTCTGACTTGTCCACCAAGTTTCAGTCATAAATATCCAACAGTCTTTGTTTTATCACCATTTAATGATAAGCGCATTTGAATACAACATGCAAAATTGTCAATCATTCTGGCACACGTTTCTCTTAGCGCTGCTTCGATTTGGGCTGCGATGATCCTCTTCAGTTCAGGGATAGTCTGGGGATTGTTTTCATAGATATTATCTTTGAGATTACCAACGGATAGATATCTGGGGAGTTGAG
Source organism: Sepiola atlantica (assembly GCA_963556195.1). Classification (NCBI taxonomy): domain Eukaryota; kingdom Metazoa; phylum Mollusca; class Cephalopoda; order Sepiida; family Sepiolidae; genus Sepiola; species Sepiola atlantica. The sequence goes on from OY744544.1 coordinate 11,060,600, forward strand.
GTCCGGTGAGTGTGAAGCTCATTCAGGAGTGCACTCCCTACTGATGAGACGATCAGCAAAGTGTCCCCCTATATAATTGAATGGTGATAAAAAAAAGAGTGGATGGAACAACAGGATGGGACACTTTTCCACACTTCACGTGACTCGTTAGGATGGCTGCAGGACATTTTGTTGATCGTCTCGTCAATAGGAGGTGTGATCATGAATGGGCTTTACATTCACCGGATCTTTACCCTCCTTCCCGATTTTCATCTGTTGGGTTATCGCAAAGATGATGTCTATCAAAATAATCTACAGATTATTCCTGAACTGAAGAGAGTAATCACAGCCAAAATGAGCGCAGTGCAAAGAGAGGAGGGTGTCAGAGTTACTGACAATTTTGCACGTCGTATTCAGGTGTGCTTATCATGAAACAGCGATAAAACAAAGACTGTTGGACATTCACGACTGAAACTTGGTGGACAAGTCAGGCATAGACTGAAGTTCATTTGTACCAAATATTGTTGGATTATCGACAGGATTGTTAATTTTGTTAACGATTCCATGGGTGGCAGTTTTTTAGGGTCATCCTGCATATGTTGTTTATTTATCTCAGGTACATTATTCGGGCAGAGATAGATAGAGAGAGAGAGAGACAGAGTCTAAGAGTTTATTAACTCTTCCATGAGTGACATTTTTAAAAGTCGTTGTTTGCGATGAATATCCTCTGATACCTTAATTCCAACCTACCATACATTTAAGAATACAACAATAACATGTAACAATAGTTTTTTCATTTTATATGAAATTCCTCTTATTTTTCAGATCAAGAGATGGTTTGTCTTTCTGATGATTGTATAAAAACAGGTACGTTGTTTAACATTATAACAAAATACCCACTCCAAATGTGGATGATTTTTATCAGGACCGGCAACACAGTTATAAAAGTGGGTGGGGGGGGGCTCTCCTAAAAAGTGTGGGGGGGCGGTTAAACACATGCATATATAACTTCATTATTGATGACCGTAAAGTGGGGGGGCCAAGTCAAAAAGTGGGGGGGCGGGGCTGTAGCCCCCCCTGTCCCCCCCCCCGGTGCCGCCGTCTATTTTTATGCCCTTCCCTGTACTACCATGTTCCACTTTATGGACTGTAGTTTGATCTGTTAATGAAAACACATGTTCCTTTTTACTTGCCTCCCCATGATGACACAGGGAAAATCAAGCTCCCCAAAATGGGACACTTTGGGACAAAAGTAAAATGATTTTAAATCGCTGATTTTTTAATATCACTTAATCAGTGCGACAGTGGCTTTGTTGTTGTCGAGCTTAGGTATGGTTCTGTTCAGCTCCAGGAGGTCCATCCTCCCAGGCTTTACCTTTACTCATTGAGAAAGGGGTTAGTTTATTGCTAATCGCCTGAGGCGCCCTAACAGTGAATACCTTGTGTCTAATCTCCTGCAGAGGAGATGAATAACATGCACTACACGTTATCTGTTCTGTCATCTGTCAATGAAGGAGAGATCCTTCGAGACTGAGGCAATTTAAATTTTTTGTCCCAATCCAGAGTGTCCCTTCTTGGGGAGCTCGATTGCCCCTACATTAACAACTAACCTTGTGTCTAACTCTGTCCTCGTGCGGAGGCAAGTAAATAGGGACTAGACTCCTTGGCCTTTTGGTTAAGATCAAAATGTAGTATCTGTTCTGATACTACACTTCATCTTTTCTGTTCTCCGTCAGTGAAGGCGAGGTTCTTCTAGACTGAGGCAATATTTTTTTGTCGTAATCCAGGGTGTCCCTTTTGGGGGGAGCTGGATTTTCACACATCAAAAACCAACCTTGTGTCTAACTGTGTCCTCATGGGGAGACAAGTAAATAGGCAACAAGCCATTATTTTATAGACAAATACATTTCGTTTAAAACGATAGGCATGGGTCATCTCATGCGTCTTTTGTGGGCTTTCTTTCGACGTATCTCATAGAAAAAGTGGCCTATGGTTGTCCCCATTTACTTGCCTCCTCACGAGGGCAGATTCAGACACAAGGTCGGTGTTTAATCTGGGAGGAAACTCAAGCTCCCTTAAAAAGGTGCACTCTGAATTGGGACAAGAATTGAAATTGCCTCATTCTAGAAGGATCTCTCCTTCACTGACCGCGGACAGAACAGATGAAGTGTAGTATCACAACAGGTACTACACTTTGATCTTAGTCAAAGGAGTCCCCAAGAAATGGATTCACTATATCACTTTCATTTTTATATATTGGGTTGGCCAAAAAAGTATGTTTGTTTTTTTGCTTCGGTCAGTTTATGGGCAACCCAAACATTAAGTTTAGAAACATAACCAAGTTTATGCAATTCATTTTCCACGCTCACTTTGGAAATCTTGAGAATATCTCCGATTTGTCTGGTTGTCAAACTGCAATCTTGTTCAACTACGGCTTTCACGTTGTCGCTGTCGATCATCTTTGGCCGGCCAGAACGAGGAGCATCTCTCACTGAAAAATTTTCTTTTTCGGAATCGAGCAAGCCATTTTTGGGACACCCGTTCTGTAACAGCATTCTCCCCATACACATGCACATCTTTATGCAGGTTTCTGTAGCTTTTTTTACGTTTCTGTAGTAAAAAAAGCATAAAATGTCAGTAGTGCTCTGTTTGATCTTCCATTTCAAGGCCTGAAATACAAGCGAAAATGTAAGAACTCCTCTGCTCGGGGGGGGGGGGGGTGGCTTATTACACACTGACGTCAACATACGTAGAAATCAAGCCTATTCGCAATTAGTTCAAAGTGAATTATTTTCGCTTAAAAACATAATTTCTAATGTGTTTTTGTCAATAAAAACGATACGTAAATACATTCATCGTCGTTACTTACTCTCTCGTGCAAATAGTAATTAGCCTTATATTTTTTCCACAAAATTTCACAAATAATTTTCTTCGTACGAGCTATAAAGCGGTAAAAGCTAGGCATAGCTGGAAATTGACATACCCAGGTACTGTACCAAAGAGCGGGTATAAACTAGTTTAAATAAGCCAAATTATCAATCCCCATCTAAAAAATTTTGAAACATAGTTGAAGGTTCAATCCTCGGTGCGGATGATACGAAGAATTACGAATTACTGAAGACTTCTCGCAGTCATAGCTGACGGAACAAGAGCATGCTAACCCCTGTGGATAAAATAAAGAGTTCCGTTCGAAATTCCGTCCAGAATATTTCTGAGTTCGAAGAGATACACCTGAAGAAGGCCGGAGGTTACAGCGGTCGAAACGTTGTGATGATAACACTCAAGATGAGAAATGTAGTCCGAATAACCAAAATTATACAAATTATATATCCTCATCTCAAAAATTCCGAAACATAGTCTTAATTGGTTCCCCGATTTATAAAATCGGGAGACCTATGTTTTGAGGCATTTCCGTCCGTCCGTCTGTCTGTCTGTCCGTCCGTGTGTCCGTCCGTTCGGATTTTTCTCCGCAACCATCCATTGAATCTCTCTGAAATTTTGCATGAAGTTGTAACTTTTGTCAGGTTAGAAAGTGACATTCTCTGATTTTTGAAAAAAAATCTGGTTAGCCCCCCTAGGGCAGTGCTCTTCAAACCTTTTTTGTCGCGACCCCCTTTTGGAAAAAAAATTTTTTCGTGACTCACCAAAATATTTTATAAATAAAAAATAAGTTGAATATTATTTACAAAATTCCATAGTTATAATTTTGGCGACCCCTTTTCTATGGTTATGCGACTCCCTTGGGGGTCGCGACCCCCACTTTGAAGACCTCTGCCCTAGGGGGTCAAAAGTCCCCAAAATGGCAAAAAATTACATTTTTTGCCCCATAACTTTTCATCCATCCATTCAATTTCTCTGAAACTTGGTCAAAATATGGTAACAATTGTTTCTACTAGAAAATAAGTATCGCTGACCTTGAAATAAATCTGGTTCGCGCCCCCAGGGGGTCACAGTGCCCCAAAATGGCAAAAAATGACCCTTTTCTCCCATAACGTTTGATCCATCCATTCAATTTTTTTTTAAACTTGGCCAAAATGTAGAGGCAATTGTTCTAGATATAAAATGAGCATCCTTGACCTCAGAAAAATTCTGGTTCGCGCCCCCAGGGGGTACAATGGGGTTCAAAAATGCCCCAAATTGCCCAAATTTATTGCATTTTACACTCGTCACATCGAGTCACATATAGAGAGGGACCACGCACGCGCGGCTTGTTATTATTTAATTTGTTCATTTAGCAATGAAGATGCTATTTGAAACTAAAACGTGACAGACTGACAAACAGATTGAGTGACAGACTGACAAACAGACTGTTTGAGTGACAGACTGACGGACAGAGCCTCTTACAGAGAGGCATGGATGCATCTAATAATAAATTTTTTCTCCCCAATTTGTTTCCAAACCAATTATTCGTGATCGCCATTTCTGATTGCTTTCCAGCGGCTGAGCTCTTGAACGATATCGATTTCTCCGTTAATCCCTGCGAAGACTTTTACACTTACGCTTGCGGCAATTGGAATAAAAGAAATCTAATTCCTGAAGATGCGCCGGCGTTTGGCAACATCATAAAACAGCGGAACCAATTACAGAAAACGCTCAAACGTAAGTATCACATTTTCGTGATCATCTTCGTCGGTGTCGTCGTCGTTCTTTTGTACAACATCTTCTTTACTTCTCGCAAGAATTGGAAGTTTCGGGGAAAAAAAATTGAGAATGTTATAGTTTGATGGACATGCAGTGTCAAAATCTTCGACCAGAAAAAGTTGACAAGGCAAAATGTTTGTAGACAACTGTATTATTGTCTTGTAAAAGTAAGAACAATGAGAGACTTTCAGAGTTAGCATTTTATTGGCAGACGTCAATACGTATTCTGAAAAAAGGACAATGTTTGTAGACAACTGTATTATTGACTTGTAAAAGTAAGAAGAATGAGAGACTTTAAGAGTTAGCATTTTATTGGCAGACGTCAATACGTATTCTGAAAAAAGGACAATGTTTGTAGACAACTGTATTATTGACTTGTAAAAGTAAGAAGAATGAGAGACTTTCAGAGTTAGCATTTTATTGGCAGACGTCAATACGTATTCTGAAAAAAGGACAATGTTTGTAGACAACTGTATTATTGACTTGTAAAAGTAAGAAGAATGAGAGACTTTCAGAGTTAGCATTTTATTGGCAGACGTCAATACGTATTCTGAAAAAAGGGGCAATGTTTTAGGACAACTGTATTATTGTCTTGTAAAAGTAAGAAGAATGAGAGACTTTCAGAGTTAGCATTTTATTGGCAGACGTCAATACGTATTCTGAAAAAAGGGGCAATGTTTTAGGACAACTGTATTATTGTCTTGTAAAAGTAAGAAGAATGAGAGACTTTCAGAGTTAGCATTTTATTGGCAGACGTCAATACGTATTCTGAAAAAAGGGGCAATGTTTTAGGACAACTGTATTATTGTCTTGTAAAAGTAAGAAGAATGAGAGACTTTCAGAGTTAGCATTTTATTGGCAGACGTCAATACGTATTCTGAAAAAAGGGGCAATGTTTTAGGACAACTGTATTATTGTCTTGTAAAAGTAAGAAGAATGAGAGACTTTCAGAGTTAGCATTTTATTGGCAGACGTCAATACGTATTCTGAAAAAAGGGACAATGTGTTAAGACAACTGTATTATTGTCTTGTAAAAGTAAGAACAATGAGAGACTTTCAGAGTTAGCATTTTATTGGCAGACGTCAATACGTATTCTGAAAAAAGGGGCAATGTTTTAGGACAACTGTATTATTGTCTTGTAAAAGTAAGAACAATGAGAGACTTTCAGAGTTAGCATTTTATTGGCAGACGTCAATACATATTCTGAAAAAAGGGGCAATGTTTTAGGACAACTGTATTATTGTCTTGTAAAAGTAAGAACAATGAGAGACTTTCAGAGTTAGCATTTTATTGGCAGACGTCAATACGTATTCTGAAAAAAGGGGCAATGTTTTAGGACAACTGTATTATTGTCTTGTAAAAGTAAGAAGAATGAGAGACTTTCAGAATTAGCATTTTATTGGCAGACGTCAATACGTATTCTGAAAAAAGGGACAATGTTTTAGGACAACTGTATTATTGTCTTGTAAAAGTAAGAAGAATGAGAGACTTTCAGAGTTAGCATTTTATTGGCAGACGTCAATACGTATTCTGAAAAAAGGGACAATGTTTTAGGACAACTGTATTATTGTCTTGTAAAAGTAAGAACAATGAGAGACTTTCAGAGTTAGCATTTTATTGGCAGACGTCAATACGGGCAATGTTTTATTTCATATGAATGTTTAAAAATATAAAATTAGGAAACATTATTTGAAAAGTATAGCTATATATAAATAGTGAGAATACCTCTGCTGTTCAGGAAAGGGATCACCCATCTAAGATATAGGAAGACGTAATCTGTGTAATGTTATGAAGCCCAAATTTCAATTCTGAGTTAAATTCATTTACGAATGAACACACGAGTCTCGGAGTGGCACAGGTTGTGTCACACATTTTCTCTTTTTCTTCTCCATAAGTCTGTTTGCCTGTCAGACACTCTTCACTTTCTGCCAAGCATCCAACACACCCCCTGTTAAATAATTTTTGTTTACATCATCTAACGTTATCTCTGGCGTAATGACAATGACCCGATTCCCGATCACAGATTTATCGGATAATAACATTTTTTAATTGAGAATACCTCTGCTGTTCAGGAAAGGGATCACCCATCTTAGATATAGGAAGACGTAATCTGTGTAATGTTATGAAGCCTAACTTTTATTGTTTGTCTGGTTAATCCTAAATGTCGGATGCAAAGGAAATAATCAAATTCATTTTCTCGTTTCTCGGTGGAGCAAAGTTGCTTCCTTTTATATAAAAAAAAGACGTTTTTATTTTTTATAAAAAGAATCCTTTTAATTCTGAGTTAAATTTATTTACAAATGAACAAACTAGTCTCAGGGCGGCACAGGTTGTGTCACACATTTTCTCTTTTCTTTTCCATGAGTCCGTTTGTCTGTCAGACTCTCTTCTCTTTCCGCCAAGCATCCAACACACCCCTTGTTAACTAACTTTTGTTTACGTCATCTGACGTCAGCTCTGGCGTAATGACTATGACTCGATTCCCGATCACAGATTTATCGGATAATAACATTCTTTTGTTGTTTGTGCATTTCGAAATACTAACGTAATGGACAAAGAAACATTCTTGTATTATTCATTTCTTTCCAAAATAATTCTTTGTTTTTTAAAAATCATTTTATCCTCAAATCAGTCTGCAAACGATCTGGGTTCAAAACCCACGTCCTGAGTAATAACATTATACCTGGAAGCTGAACCAGTAAATAACATTGTTCACATATATATCTCTATCTACGACGTTGGCAACATGTGAGTAAATAAATAAATAAATAAATAATAATAATAATAATAATAACAACAACAACAACAATAATAATAATAATAATAATAATAATAATAATAATAATAATAATAATAATAATAATAATAATAATATAGAAGTAAAGAGATTTATTTTTAAGAATGCAACAGTTAATGAATTTTCGAATGAAATCAGAGTAAGAATAAATAGTGCTATTTGTGACTCAACGGGTCACGGGTAAGTCTAATAATTACAAAAAAAATAATGCATACATTTTAAGCTGAGTAAAAAATAATATGAACTGATTTTTCACCGCAAAGAAAGTGTCTATAAAATAAAATCTTTAAATTCTCTTTGATAAATCTAAGAAACTATTTTATTGAAGTTCTTGTCTAAAAAGACGACGTAACACAAATAACGCTGGTTCGTTTATTACAGTTTTTTAGATTTGAGCTCAATCTAATTAGACTCTTTACTAGTTTAATTGGATCTGGATATCGATACTGTACTAAGAGTTTATTTATTTATTTATTTTTTTACAGTTGAATTGAGAAGATAGTTAAAGGGGAGATGCCCAAGGAGGCATAAAAAAAAAAAAATAATAATAATAATAATAATAATAAAAATAATAATAATAATAATAATAATAAAAATAATAATAATAATAATAATAATAATAATAATAATAATAATAATAATAATAATAAAAATAATAATAATAATGATAATAATAATAATAATAATAATAATGATAATAATAATAATAATAATAATAATAATGATAATAATAATGATGATGATGATGATGATGATGATGATGATGATGATGATGATGATGATGATGATGATGATGATGATGATGATGATGATGATGATGATGATGATGATGATGATGATAAAATAAAATAAAAATTTTAAAAAAATAAAAAATAAATAAATAAAAAATTAAAAAAAAAAATTAAAAAAATAATAATAAAAAAAATTGAATTCCTTACTAGTCTAATCCGGTACTGGGAATATGATTGATAGAAGGAGGTCGATCGATGTGAAACAAGAGTGTAGATTTAGGTTCTAATATTCCATCCTTTGATGGTTTATTGGCAATTCAGTACTGGGGTTATGATTACATATGATATAAAGAATTTTAAAAATAGCTTCTTCTTCTTATCATTTCAACGGATGAGCACCCAACAAAATCAAACAACTTCCACCAGGCAAATGATTTCCGTACGGATGTCATTTGCCACATGTCAGACACCTACCTGGTCGCAGTTTAGGGTCATTTAAAAATTCTCCTACTGCTAGACTAGTCGCTCTACCAAGGATTGAGAGTCTAGTATACCCAACTATTTTACTGGGGGGGGGGGGATGTGAAACACGATTTTAATATTCTATTGAACTCCTTGATAGTCTAATTCGGTACTGGGGGGATGATTGACGGAAGGAGGACAGTCGTTGTGACAGAAGAGTGTAGATTTAGGTTCTAATATTCCATCTTTTGGTGGTTTATCGCCAATTTAGTACTAAGAGTCATAATTATGTCATGGTACTGGAGTTGTAATCTATTTATGTGAAAGTATTGGATAAAAATTTTTGAATCGGCAGTTTAAACGCATCAAAACCATTTTCGAATTTTGCTCGGTCATGAAGTAAATACCATCATTGAATATGTTATGGTGTGATGTTGATCTACCCTATTTTGGGTGTAGATAGACTCTTCCAGAGACTATAAATAGAGTTAGGACGAAGTGTCATGGCAGCAATCATTGGTGGCAGTCATGGCCACAGTATCGGAAGCAGATTTTTTGTAACATACTAGTCTGTACTTCTGTGAATAATCCTAACCCTACCCTACTTCGGGTGTAGATGGACTCCCCCAGAGACTATGAATAAAGTTATGACGAAGTGTCAGGGTAGTCTTGGCGGAAATCTTTGGTGGCAGTCATGGCCACAGCATCGGAAGCAGATTTTTTGTAATATACTAGTCTGTACTTCTGTGAATAATCCTAACCCTAACCTACTTCGGGTGTAGATGGACTCCCCCTGAGACTATGAATAGAGTTATGACGAAGTGTCAGGGTAGTCTTGGCGGAAGTCTTTGGTGGCAGTCATGGCCAAAGCATCGGAGGCAGATTTTTTGTAACAGTCTAATCTGTACTTCTTTGGCAAAGATCAAAGTGTAGTATCTGTTCCGATGGATACTGCACCCCATAGACTGGTATTGTCTTGGCCTTCGGGGCTTGATTTACGCCGGTCTATGGGTCTGTCCTGTGCAGTTCTAGGAGGTTCACCCTCCCAGGCTTTGCCTCCCCTCTTTGGGGAGGAGTAAGTTTATTGCTTACTGTCTGAGGCGCCCCTACCGGGGAATGCCGACGGGGCTGCCCAGGCAATTTTTTAACCCCACTTTCCCGACCCGACCTTGGGTCACATCTTACTTGTGGGAGTAAGATAAAAACTGGCCTTGTGCCTAACTCCTGGAGAGGAGTAAATCAATACTCTGTACTTCTGTGAATGCACACTTGTAAATATACCACCGTGTTGTCTTAATCACTATCGGTCCTTCAAGGTCACAACGCTGACGACGAGAATTCGAACCTGAGTCCCACAACACTGGCGACGTGGAATTCGGATTTATTCGGACGAACATAATTCAAACGTATGTCGCACATGAAGTAAATACTAGCATAAAAAGTATTGAATCTGAATTTTTTTTTTAAAATGTTTATACTACTGCATCATTTTCTGGGGTTTGATTGATGGAATAAAAGGGGGGAGGGAATGTGAAACATAAAATGTAGATTCTAATATTCTATTAGATTTGGACTTAAACAAATTGAATTCCTTGTGGAATTCTGGGTCGGCCTTTTGGCTAAGATCAAAGTGTAGTATCTGTTCCGATGGATACTGCACTTCATAGATCGGTATTGTCTTGGCCTTCGGGGCTTGATTTACGCCGGTCTATGGGTCTGTCCTGTGCAGTTCTAGGAGGTCCACCCTCCCAGGCTTCGCCTCCCCTCTTTGGGGAGGAGTAAGTTTATTGCTTACTGCCTGAGGCGCCCCTACCGGGGAATGCCGACGGGGCTGCCCAGGCAATTTTTAATGGCCATAGCGCTCACCTTCTCGAGCGCTGGCTTTTCAAATCCCACTTTCCGACCTTGTGTCACATATTCCTATTGTGGGTAGGGGTTAAATAACGCCTTTTGGCTAAGATCAAAGTGTAGTATCTGTTCCGATGGATACTGCACGCTTGTCCTGTGCAGTTCTAGGAGGTCCACCCTCCCAGGCTTCGCCTCCCCTCTTTGGGGAGGAGTAAGTTTATTGCTTACTGTCTGAGGCGCCCCTACCGGGGAATGCCGACGGGGCTGCCCAGGCAATTTTTAAATGGCCAGAGTGCTCACCTCTCGAGCGCTGGCTTTTAACCCCACTTGCTCGACCCGAGCTTGGGTCACATCTTACTTGTGGGAGTAAGATAAAAACTGGCCTTGTGCCTAACTCCTGGAGAGGAGTAAATTACTCCTTGTACTAGTCTAATTCAGCACTTGGAGTATGATAGACGGAAGGAAGACGGTCGTTGTGAAAAAAATAGTGTAGATTTAGGTTCTAATATTTTTATCCTTTGGTTTTTGTTGTTTTTTTTTTTGGCATTATTTCAATTGACTGCTCATTAAGATAAGAATTTGGAGACATTTCTGTAGATGTTGATCATCAACTCAAAAATAATGCGCAGTTTCTTATTCAAAGACATTCACCATTTCCTGATTTTGAATAATGCAGGGAAGAATCTAGAAAGACTTGCAGACATAAAAAAATAATTGGTAACTTTTTTTCTTGGGAAATTGTGTTAAAATAGTTATTACTGTTTTCATGACTTCAATTGGGTTCTTGGTTCATAGATGAACTTAACACACATATTCGTACTCACTTGAATATATCTGTTTAGTCCTAGAAAGTCCACGCTCCCAGGCTTTATCTTGCTACTGAGAAGCGGTTTGTTTTGCTGATGATGGCTGTGAGCCAGAAACACGTGTCCATGGATTACTTTTATGTACGTATAATAAGTGTTAAAATTATGATTGTTTATCAGCTGTTCAGAATTGGCCGAGCAGTTAGCGACGTTGGATTGGAGTTGAAAATTACTTGTAATCCAGGGTTTCGAATCGCGTGACCAGTAGTGAATAGTCATATCTCTATGCTGATGAGTCCAGATTAAAAAAGGACGAAACGTTTACGTACATAGATAATAAACAATAACAAATATTTATATTTGTCGCTCCTCGTAAAAAAGTAGAGCACTGTAATGGTAGTACAAACACAGTATGACGTCACTTGCTTTATAATGCATCATTCCTTTCCTAATAGAAGTAGAATGCCTGGACGTCAAGCGGCTTCAATAAGTGTCAAATTATCATTGTTTATCAGCCGAGCAGTTAGCGACGTTGGATTTGAGTTGAAAATTACTTGTAATCCAGGGTTTCGAATCGCGTGACCGGTAGTGAATAGTCATATCTCTATGCTGATGAGTCCAGATTAAAAAAGGACGAAACGTATACGTACATAGATAATAAACAATAACAAATATATATATATATATATATATTTATACGTATATGTCAACAGAAAATCATAAGTGCACAAGTTGGAAAATAAGTACAATAAGAGTGAATAAAAAAAATTGAGAATGAAAGAAAAAATAAATAAATAGCAACGTTTTCAAAGTGTGACTTTTCAAACTACCTTATTCCTGTGATCGCGCGCTACACACACCGGCATATCAACTTTAATCGTCGATAACATCAAGACGAATTTCAACTTGACTGCGATAAATATGTCTCAGTCAGAGAGGATTATACGAAAAAAGAAGAGAAAAAAAAATATGCTTATACTTCTGACAAGGGTGTATATCACCGAAAGTGCTCAAGTTTTTAAAGTGAATAAATAATTAATTTTAAAAAACATAAATAATTTGCGTTGTCCAGGTTTTTCAAAATATTTAATAAAAAATATTCTCCTTATTACTGCCATTTAAGCAACGTTTTCAATGTGCGACTTTTCAAACTACTATATATAAATATATATATATATATATATATATATAGTTGTAATGAGTCAACAGAAAATCATAAACGCACCAACTTACAATTTCGTGCCAAATTTATTGGACGATTTTAGAAGCAAAATAAAGTAAACCCAATTTCAGTTTTTGTTGCTGTTTTTTACGTATAGTCTGTAGGAAATTTTCGTGAACCATTCCCTTTTTCAAACCTTCTATGGGGTGTGAACAGAGTTCTTGAAAATGGCGAACTCTCTCTATATATATGTGTGTGTATTTTTATTTATATTTAGAATTTTTCATGTATATTCAAATATAAATTTTATAACATAAAGTAATTATAATAGCTCAATAGTGTAAGGCCAGAGCTATGCGATATTCAATATTTTTTAAATTCAATTTTTATACCATATCAATGTTATAAAGGACAGATTCACGTCATTTCATAAAACTTGTTTTTTATTCAGCATACAAAATCGTATTACGTTAAGAATTTTAAATGTTGCCACTGGTTTCATTAATAACATCACGTATGAAACCAGTGGCAACATTTTAAAATGCTTAACGTAATGCGATTTTATTCTGTGATGCCACTCCAGCGTTGCTGAATTTAAATCATCAACGACTTCCTGGAACAATGCGAAAAACGTTCTCTGCGCGTTTCTCCACCGTCTTTTAAAAAAATTTCTCTTCTTTCTCCAGCTTTTTTGTTCATTTACTTTTGACACCTGAGGATGATTCGACGAAAAATTAAAAACGTTCGTGAAACCTATGGAACATTTATTATTTTTTTGATTTTAATAACCACAAGACCATCAGAAAAATTAGAAAATAATAAAAATGGTATAATTAAACAGACGAATTCTGTTATTTTTAACAATGTTTGCATATATATATATATATATATATATATATATATATATATAGTACACATATTGTATTAGTTTCTGTAGATGTAAATCCGTTGAAACTTCAGTGTTTATAAAAAGTGCTCAATAACAAGTAGAGCTGTTCTTTAGTAGAAATTTTTATTTGTACACACATTTTTGGTTAAATATGTGCATACATGTTTCGATTGTACTCTTCACGGAGAGTCAACCTCTCTAGACCAAGGCTTCTTCGTTTTTATTTTGGTCTGAAGAAGTATGCACATATGTAACCAATAATGTGTGTACAAATACAAAATCCATACTATATATATAACACTCTCTTTTTTTCCTCTCTCGTTCTCTCTCCTTTCCTCTCATTTATTCTCACTCTCTCGCGCGTTTTCTGTTTCATTATCTTCATCTATCTCTTTATTCTGTCTCATTCTCTTTCTCTTTCTCTCTCTCTCTCACTCTATTGCCCTCTCCCTTACCTCCTTTCCCCTCTCTCTCTTGACAACACACACTCTCCATCTTTCTTGCTACGTCTCTCTCTCTCTCTCTTGCTAGGCCTCTCTCTCTCTTTCTTCCTGTCTCATTCTCTTTCTCTCTCTCTCTTTTTTTCTTTCTCTCTCTCTCTCTATTGCTCTCTCCCCTACCTCTTTTCCCCTCTCTCCCCCCCTCTCTCTCTCTCTCTCTCTCTCTTGGCAACACACACTCTCCATCTTTCTTGCTACGTCTCTCTCTCTCTCTCTTGCTAGGCCTCTCTCTCTCTTTCTTCCTGTCTCATTCTCTTTCTCTCTCTCTCTCTTTCTTTCTCTCTCTCTCTCTCTCTCTCTCTCTCTATTGCTCTCTCCCCTACCTCTCTCTCTCTCTCTCTCTCTTGGCAACACACACTCTCCATCTTTCTTGCTACGTCTCTCTCTCTCTCTCTTGCTAGGCCTCTCTCTCTCTTTCCCCTGTCTCATTCTCTTTCTCTCTCTCTCTCTTTCTTTCTCTCTCTCTCTCTCTCTCTATTGCTCTCTCCCCTACCTCTCTCTCTCTCTCTCTCTCTCTCTTGAAAACACACACTCTCCATCTTTCTTGCTACGTCTCTCTCTCTCTCTCTTGCTATGCCTCTCTCTGTTTCTCTCTGTTTCATTCTCTTTCTCTCTCTTTCTTTCTCTCTCTCTCTCTTTCTATTGCCCTCTCCCCTATCTCTTTTCCCCCTCTCTCTCCCTCCCTCTCTCTCTTGTGCGCGCACATATGAAACCAATAATGTTTGCATAAAGAAATATATATATATATATATATATATATATATATATATATATATATATGAATACCTGAAAGCATTGATCTGTGATTTTGTGTCATAAGAAACACTTATATATCATCACCTACAGGTCGCGCCCTTCTGTCTCAAGTGCCGTAATATTGACAACAGCTGTCAGCTTCCAATGCTTTTATACTGCTGCATTCAGAAGTATTATGGGCAACAACTATTCAGAGGACTCCCCCCCCCCATCTCCTTCAAGTGACAGTGCATCATATGAAGACAATAAAACGTTACAGGCAGGACATATGCACTAACATGACCCCATTATTGAAACGGACGTAACTAAACAAGACTGAATATTCTTAAGATGCGTCCATTCAATCTGTGCACTTTGTGTCGTTACGATATTTAGATCTCATTTTGTTCGGTGATGCCTGACAGACCCTCTGCCTGCTGTCATTATTATGGCGACCACCGACCAAGTCCACGTGTGCCTTATTTTATTTACCTTTCCAAGAGGTTAGACACAAGGTCAGGTGTTAAGTTCAAAAGCCAGAGCACTAGGATTAGCACAATCTGGGATACAAAAAATGCTTGAGCAGCCCCTTCGGCATTCAGCGGTAGGGGTTCCTCAGGTGATTAGCGATAAACTAACCCTCTTTCTCAAAGAGAAGGTAAAGCCTGGGAGGGTGGATCTCCTAGGACTGAACAGGACCATACCTCAGGCCGACATAGCAGGGCCAGAAGAAACCACAACGGCCCACGCTCTGTCGGACTGATTGTCGGGGATGTATACTTGACTGGTACAAACCTTCTTGTATTTGTTTTCTAATCGAACATACTCACGCGTGTAACCACAGGCATAACAGGATCTTTTGTTCTACTCGGCGTTGTCCAGGAGCAATAAATGTAAGATTACAGTATTACATTTAAATCTCTTTAGACTATTTTCATTATCAACATCATTTCTCTTGATATTAGTGTGAAAGCGAGTGGAACGGATTTACCCGACATCCAGACTTTCACTGTGTTTTGTTCTACTCGGCGTTGTCCAGGAGCAATAAATGTAAGATTACAGTCTTACATTCACAGCGATAGCTCCGGTAAATGAATTACATAATTATTTTCCTTAAAACAGGAGAGAGAAATGGGCTGGTCGGAGAAGAAAACGAGGGTTGACCAGAGAGACGGAAAAATGGGAAAGAGGGAAAGAAAGAAAGATAAATAGACGGCTAGAGAGAGAGAGAGAGAGAGAGAGAGAGAGAGAGAGAGAGAGAGGGGGGGAGACGGATAGAAGTTTTAATATAAAGATGTTACACATGCTATTTAACTTCCACTTTATTTTTTGTGGTCCCAGACAACGCAGGGTAGCCCTGCTAGTCTAATCAAAATATGAATAATGACACAGTATAATTAGTAATCTGTAAACTCTGTCAAACAAAACCCACTTTTACTCATTTGCATACTTATTTTCTTTTTAAGTTTCTAATCAATTAATGCAAAATATTTTTCTTTTAAATAAGGAAATACAACGAAAGCTCGCGAAAAAAAAATTAAATGAATTAATTTTTCATTTAAAATGGCACGATTTTTTATTTTCAAAATATTTCACTTTAATACATTCTAATCCGTGCTTCAAAGATGTTGATTTCTTTATTTGAAAAAATCGCCAATCTGTGTATGACATCGCCAGGACTAAACTGATAGCGTCGTAAGAACTTGACGTCTATTCGACCCCTCAGGGTCAATACCATCAAAATGAGGAGGAAGAAAAGAAGAAGAAAAAACAAACTATAAGACAGTCCGCCTTACAGCGTTGTATACACCAAAAGCTCACGAAAAAAAAAGAATTAAATAAATAAATTTTTCATTTAAAATGGCACGATTTTTTATTTTCTTTCACTTTAATATTTTTTTTCTTTTATTTTTGCTTGGTTTAATTTTCAGGTGACGTCACTTATTTTTATGTGATGTCCAATTGTGAAGAATATGAATTTGAAATCGCTCTGTTTTTTTTATATAGGCATGAAAAAAAGCCGTCAATATTTATCACCTTATTTCCATTTTTTTTTGTTGATTTATTTTAAGGATTATTGGAAATCCCTATTGATCCGAACGAACCAAACGCCACATCAAAGGCAAAACTTATTTACAAGTCTTGCATGAACCAAAGTAAGTCACATCAAATACAACTTTTTATTATTTATTACTTACTTTCATTAAAATAATATATATATATATATATATATATATATATATATATATATATATATTTCATGTATCCACATAACATTTTATAAGGAGATATCATTTTTCATGTATCAATTTTCAGTATTTACTTCAACAGTGCTCAATACGTAAGTAGAGCTAGGTAGTAAGTTATGAAAATATATTTATGGCAATTAAGCTACACAGAGGCTCCCGTGTTTCATCATTTTAGCCTGAAGATTCCCCTTGGGGATGAAACACGGGAGCCTCTGTGTAGCTTAATTGCCATAAATATATTTTCATAGCTTACTATATATATATATATATATATATATATATATATATATATATATATAGTATTTCATGTATCCACATAAAATTTTATAAGGAGATATAATTTTTTATGTATCAATTTTCAGTATTTACTTCAACAGTGCTCGATATGTAAGTAGAGCTAGGTAGTAAGTTATGACAATTTATTTATGGCAATTAAGCTTAATTGCCATAAATATATTTTCATAGCTTACTATATATATATATATATATATATATATATATATATATATATTTGGAGAGTTTACCAAGATATTTTTCTCTTTCTTCCAGAGAGGATTCATCACACAAAAATATCTTTTATTTTATTATTTATTTATTTTGTAAAGCTATTGTTCCCTACACGTGTTTCGCTACCTAAGCAAGGTTCATAAGGGGAGATACAAACCTAAGATATTGACCTCAACAACTGACAATACCCCACAGAGGATTGATCCAGTTGAAATCACTTAAGGAGGAAAAAAAGGACAACAAGTTCAAAAGACAGCTCTAACAACTCGGTAATATGTGGTAGATGTGATGTGCCCATACAAGAATCAAGTCCGGTGCAATCCAAAAATGGAGAAAAAAAGAAAGAAAGAGTGAAACCCCCACATCCGGCAGAATACATATCCTTAGGTCAACCTCAATATAGCCCTACCCCTGTAAAATCAAACCGTCCACAATACAACCCCTAGAGAGAGAGAGAGAGAGAGAGAGAGAGAGAGAGAGAGAGAGAAGAAGTATTGTCTGAAGGCGATGACAATACGTTGGTTAGGTAACACCGACGGTACGGGAAATGGTAAACATATGGTAGCCTATATTGAGAAATCAATAATTTTCAAATACTTTTTATTATTTACCAATGTATTATTATTGAAGAAGGTTGGAGGTTACATCGGCCGAAACGTTGTGAGAATAACATCCAAGATAAAAAAAAGTAGTCTGAATCATCTAAATAGTACAAAACTCTGGAACTCCCTCCCTGCTCCCTTTTTCCCCGACATGCAGAAATTTAAAACTAATGTAAACAGACATCTCGCTGCACAGCTCCCAACTAAGGATGACCCCCCCCAAAAAAAACTTACACTCTAATTCTCAGTAGGCCCTTACGTCTACAGTGGCGACCTGCCTTGTTTGGGGTGAACTATGTTAAAAAAAGAAAAAAAAATCATTTATCCCCGTCTACAAAATTTCGAAACGGAATAATTTCATGACGAAATTAAATTTCACCACAATGCATTTCGGTTTATTAACGATAAATTTAGTTCAATTAATAAAAATATCAATTTAATTCATAAAATACATTTTCTGTTTCCATTTTTTATTTGGAGCTTTACGGTAAAATCGTGGGGGGGGGGGTCTTCGTTCGACCCCCCCCCTTCCCCAATAGTTTATCCTGAGTTACAATGGATCAATACTCCATGATTCGATCGCTGATTGTTGGTCGAAAGTGATTGACTTCGCTTCTGCTGATTATTGATTTGATATCTGCTGTGACTTTGGGTTCCATCACGTTGAGCCAATCTCTGCTGGATTTCGGTATTTCTGGCTGCGACTAATCAGGCTGACTGTTCAAAGAATTGAGAAAGTCAATAAACTACGCACACATGCCACTTAGTCAGTGTCCGCGACAAATATTGGCATTGTAAATTCAGACTCAACGCTCTTCCTGCCAATTAGATCTGCTACTTGAGGAAATAATTGAGCCCATTCCTCGCAAACAGTCGAGCGCCGTTCGTGATGTGAATATGGCTTCTTTTAGACTGGAACCGGAAACGGAGAAGAAGACTTTTAGAGACAGAACGACCAAAAAGGAGGAAAGTCTAAGAGAATGGTGAGCAAGAAAGAAGAAGAAGAAAAAAAAAAATTCTTCTTTTCCAAAATATCATCAAAAATAGTCGAATACACGCCCCATGATAGATACTTGGAACCTTAAACGAGTGCTAAACATTCACAGCAAGAACTCGTCTAGCTGCAACCATTGTAAATAATTTTTATACAGGGTGGGCCAAAATAAGGGTCCTATCTTTAAATTTGAATAACTTGAATTTGAATAACTTCCACAAAATAAAAGTTAAACTCACCAAACTTTATGTGTGTGTAGACTGACCCTTCCGAGATTTTTTGAAATAAACAAAACAAATTTTAGCCGAAAAACACTTCTTAAAACTTACAAAAACTAAAGTATTGTTTTTTACACTGTTTTGAGTTTTTTAAGCAAAAATAATGTTTTCTAAATGAGGGTACGTTCCTTAGGGCTAATACGGCTCATGCTTGCTTCGGAAGGGGTCCTTTACTTATTCTAAAAAAAATTTAAAAAAATCAATACATAAAAAAGTTATGAATTTTTAAAAATAGGACCCTTATTTTTGCCCACCCTGTAGTACCTACATTTACGAACTACTTGAACTGTTCCGTGTCACTGTAAATACCAGTAGCACATACCCCTCGGTGTTGGAACTACCCCAGTCTACGCAAGTTTCCATTCATTTCTACATAGGTGGGAGGGAGCGGTGGTGTAGTTGATAAAAAGAATATCTTTTGGCCCCCCCCCCCCAAAAAAAATATCCTGTTTATTTACGTTCTCTCTAGCCACAAGGTCACGTGTGGAAAGCCAGCACACTAGGACTAGCGTGCTCTGGCATTCAACCTGGGTGTACTAAATTCGAACCCACTCAGTTCCATAATACCACTTTCACTTGTGGATGTTAGCAACCTTCAAGTGGTCCCCCCTGTAAATACCTGATTCTAGAAACAAATCAGAGAAACTGGTATCTACATTTACGAACTACCTAAACCCTTCCGCGTCACTGTAAATACTGAGAGCACCCCGGTCTAATACTGGCAGTTAGGCTTAGGGTTAGGGTTAGGGTTAATACTGGCAGTCAGACAGATGTTCAACCACTCCCTTTATGTACTGTATTTATACTTTCTTCAATATATTTTGTGTCAATTAATCCCGAGTTTGTGTCTTCTTTCCGAACCCCTTACAGGTCCGCAACACTAATTTTCCTCTGTGTACCTAAAACTAAACAGAACTTCCGTGACACACAATACCATGGGACTGCTTCCCAGCTTACTGCAACATGGTCGTTTTCAAGTCCAATGCTAAAAACTTCTTGTCAAGCCGTCCTCTTAAATAATCAAATCGCTTCTATAAAATTCTATTTATCTCCTGAAATATAAACGATATGCATGATTAAAACAGAGACAAGAATCAAAAACAGGACACGCTTGCTATTCTTCAGTCGCTCGCTGCACTAAGAGACACGTCAGCGTAAAACCTTTATTTTTTTAATACAAAATCAATGCAAGGGGGATAATTCCTACTGTACAGAGCAAAGGCGATAACCTATCGCTTAAACTCTACAGTTTCCAATCTTTTCAGGGTATTGTTCATCGTTCAACTGAGTAACTCATCAATCCTTAGCCTTGAGTGGCTTTTGGACTTTGATAAACGGTGACTAATTAGGACAAAAAAGAACCCCCCCCCCACGTCAAATGCTTCAAAGCATTCATGAAAAAAGTCTAACTACATCAATTGCCAAGGCTGCAGCAAAAAAGGTGGGCTCCCTCTACCATGCCAGTAAACTTCTCACACCTGACATTATCCTGTATCTCTACAAAGCCACCATCCGTCCATGCATGAAGTACTGTTGTCACATCTTGGCTGGTGCACCATCCACTAGTCTCTCCCTCTTAGACAAAATCCAAAAATGAGTCGCCAACTTAATAGGTCCCTCACTATCCACCAAGCTCCAGTTCCTGTCCCATCGCCGCAATGTTGCATCCTTGTGCTTGTTTTACAAGTACTTCAATCGATTGTGCTCCGATGAGCTGGCTACTCTGGTTCCCCCTTCGACGTAAATACACTCGACCAACCCGACAATCAGCTAAATCTCATCCATTCACTGTGGAGGTCCCCAGATGCCGGAGAGTCTTCTACTCCGATAGCTTCTTTCCTCATGCTGCCGGCCCCTGGGACTTCCCCCCTGTTCCCTGTTTCCCCTATTGTACCGACATGCAGAGGTTTAAAACTAATGTAAACAGACATCTCACTGCATAGCTCCCAACTTAGAATGACACCCCGTCGGCATTACCCGGTAGGGCGCCTCAGGCAGTAAGCAATAAACTTACTCCTCCCCAAAGAGGGGAGGCGAAGCCTGGGAGGGTGGATCTCCTAGAACTGCACAGGACAGACCCATAGACCGGCGTAAATCAAGCCCCGAAGGCCAAGACAATACCAGTCTATGGGGTGCAGTATACATCGGAACAGATACTACACTTTGATCTTAGCCAAAAGGCCAAGAGAGTAGCTTGACATAAAGAAATAGAAACACTTGAGAAAGGGGTGATATTCTTGAAATATTGTGATATTCCTGCTTCACATCTACAACTCTAGTGGTTGAGAGGAAATACGAAAGTAAGTAAGATTTAATTACATAAAAAAATTAAGTAACAAATTAAGTATTCAGTTTTTCTTTCTAACGACCCAATCTTTTATTTCTGCAATGTTCCTATAAATTATCTATTTATCTCTCTTCATATTTTTTTTCAAAATTTACAATGAGGACAGAAACTTTGCTTTTCGAAACCAATGCAATGGTATTTATCTAAATGGTAATTTGTAAAGTGCTCAATAATTTCCTTCCCGAAAGTTAACCCCTTAGTGCCCAAATTTTCTTTCTTTAATTTATTACCAAAAAATACTTTGTAAATGCAATATTATTTGATACTAAAATGACTGTCAAAGATTTACTTGACTTTATAGGATAGTTCGAGCATTCATTTATATCATACTAGCAAGACCCGTGTCCCAGCATTGCCAGGGGGAGATCATTCAGTTATACTATATATAAAATGTAGGTT
Organism: Sepiola atlantica; assembly: GCA_963556195.1. Classification (NCBI taxonomy): domain Eukaryota; kingdom Metazoa; phylum Mollusca; class Cephalopoda; order Sepiida; family Sepiolidae; genus Sepiola; species Sepiola atlantica. The sequence goes on from OY744544.1 coordinate 11,082,527, forward strand.
GGTTATGAGGACTACTTACAAGAAAACAGTTTGATTAATAGATGAAACTGATTGTATACTTCCACTCTAGATTTTCACAGTACGCTAAAAACTAACCCTAACCTAACCCTAACCCTAACCTAACGCTAAAAACTGGGACATCAGTTTTGCAAATATACATCAGTCAGTAGGTGTAATATTTTAACGACACTCCAATCTTTATGACTAACTATAGACATATCTCTGAAAAATACAGATGTTTCTGAAATATGGTTAATTATCCTTCTGGTCCTAAAATAGAAGACCATGGTCGATAATGGGTTAGGGTAAGGGTTAGGGTTAGGGTTAGGGTTAGGGTCGCTAATGGGTTAGGGTTAGGGTTAGGGTTAGGGTTAGGGTCGCTAATGGGTTAGGGTTAGGGTTAGGGTCGATAATGGGTTAGGGTTAGGGTCGCTAATGGGTTAGGGTTAGGGTTAGGGTCGCTAATGGGTTAGGGTTAGGGTTAGGGTCGCTAATGGGTTAGGGTTAGGGTTAGGGTCGCTAATGGGTTAGGGTTAGGGTTAGGGTCGATAATGGGTTAGGGTTAGGGTCAGGGTTAGGGTCGATAATGGGTTAGGGTTAGGGTTAGGGTCGATAATGGGTTAGGGTTAGGGTCGATAATGGGTTAGGGTTAGGGTCGATAATGGGTTAGGGTTAGGGTTAGGGTCGATAATGGGTTAGGGTTAGGGTTAGGGTCGATAATGGGTTAGGGTTAGGGTCGATAATGGGTTAGGGTTAGGGTTAGGATCGATAATGGGTTAGGGTTAGGGTTAGGGTCGATAATGGGTTAGGGTTAGGGTCGATAATGGGTTAGGGTTAGGGTCGATAATGGGTTAGGGTTAGGGTTAGGGTCGATAATGAGTTAGGGTTAGGGTTAGGGTCGATAATGGGTTAGGGTTAGGGTTAGGGTCGATAATGGGTTAGGGTTAGGGTCGATAATGGGTTAGGGTTAGGGTCGATAATGGGTTAGGGTTAGGGTTAGGGTCGATAATGGGTTACGGTTAGGGTCGATAATGGGTTAAGGTTAGGGTTAGGGTCGATAATGGGTTAGGGTTAGGGTTAGGGTCGATAATGGGTTACGGTTAGGGTCGATAATGGGTTAGGGTTAGGGTTAGGGTCGATAATGGGTTAGGGTTAGGGTCGCTAATGGGTTAGGGTTAGGGTTAGGGTCGATAATGGGTTAGGGTTAGGGTTAGGGTCGATAATGGGTTAGGGTTAGGGTCGCTAATGGGTTAGGGTTAGGGTTAGGGTCGATAATGGGTTAGGGTTAGGGTTAGGGTCGATAATGGGTTAGGGTTAGGGTCGATAATGGGTTAGGGTTAGGGTTAGGGTCGATAATGGGTTAGGGTTAGGGTTAGGGTCGATAATGGGTTAGGGTTAGGGTCGATAATGGGTTAGGGTTAGGGTTAGGGTCGATAATGGGTTAGGGTTAGGGTTAGGGTCGATAATGGGTTAGGGTTAGGGTCGATAATGGGTTAGGGTTAGGGTCGATAATGGGTTAGGGTTAGGGTCGATAATGGGTTAGGGTTAGGGTTAGGGTCGATAATGGGTTAGGGTTAGGGTTAGGGTCGATAATGGGTTAGGGTTAGGGTTAGGGTCGATAATGGGTTAGGGTTAGGGTTAGGGTCGATAATGGGTTAGGGTTAGGGTCGCTAATGGGTTAGGGTTAAGGTTAGGGTCGATAATGGGTTAGGGTTAGGGTTAGGGTCGATAATGGGTTAGGGTTAGGGTCGATAATGGGTTAGGGTTAGGGTTAGGGTCGATAATGAGTTAAGCTGATACAAATGTGACTACATTCCTTTCATAGTTGTTTAAAGAAACATTTTTATTGGAGTTAATATGTTTTATTTCCAATCAAATAAACATGGTATATACGTGAAAGTGGGATTTCAGAAGTCTATGACTAAACTCCAAACGTTAAACAACAACAAAAAAAAAAACCCAGTTCGGTTCAATTCTTGTAGAAGCACAAAAACCATCTGTGTAACTTTGAGCTCCAATGAACGAAAAATAATTCTGCTCACCGCAGAATCTCACTCGACACTCGCTTTTCATTCTTTCTCCTCATTTTCTTCTCTTTTTATTAGCAGATTTTCCTTCAGTTAATTCTGCTTAACCAATCAGAAAAAACATAATCAGCTGGCTGACTATTTGTCGTCAAGGCGAATCCACGTATTATTGTGCAGCAACCAATAGATTTGTTACTTCGAGGTTGTGAGTTCAATCCTCACTAGAAAACTAGTAAGCCAAAACTTATTTCCCCTTTCCATCTGCAAGCCAGGAAAAGGCGGACCCTCTTACTGCGGGGATGAAGTAAGTCCGGGCCATCTCCACCGCTCGATTCTGGCTTAAGATCATCAATTATGCAGAATCACGTTGAAACCCCGTTAAGTTAATACAATTCTTTAAGGGGCAACACTCTCTACATGTCCCAACATTGTAACTGGTTGTGAGTGTGGGTATAAACGTGTGTCTGTACATGTTTAACTTGACTGTGTTTGTCCTTTCAGCTCAGATTAAACTTGTGAACGTCAAAACTATTCTTAAAGTGTCTGTAAATTTCGTACTTGACTGCCTGTCTTTGTTCTTTTCAGCTCAGATTAAAATCGTAATTGACACGATGTTTCTTGAAGTGTCTGTAGATGTCAAACTTGACTGCTTGTGTTTGTACTTTCAGCTCAGATTAAACTCATGATTGACCAGGCATTTCTTCTTGGCCTTTTGGCTAAGATCAAAGTGTAGTATCTGTTCCGATGGATACTGCACTTCATAGATCGGTATTGTCTTGGTCTTCGGGGCTTGATTTCCACCGGTCTATGGGTCTGTCCTGTGCAGTTCTAGGAGGTCCACCCTCCCAGGCTTCGCCTCCCCTCTTTGGGGAGGAGTAAGTTAATTGCTTACTGCCTGAGGCGCCCCTACCGGGGAATGCCGACGGGGCTGTCCAGGCAATTTTTAATGGTCAGAGCGCTCATCTTCTCGGGCACTGGCTTTTCAAATCCCACTTTCCGACCTTGTGTCACATACTCCTATTGTGGGTAGGTGTTAAATAATGGCCTTTTGGCTAAGATCAAAGTGTAGTATCTGTTCCGATGGATACTGCACGCCTGTCCTGTGCAGTTCTAGGAGGTCCACCCTCCCAGGCTTTGCCTCCCCTCTTTGGGGAGGAGTAAGTTTATTGCTTACTGTCTGAGGCGCCCCTACCGGGGAATGCTGACGGGGCTGCCCAGGCAATTTTTAAATGGCCAGAGTGCTCACTTCTCGAGCGCTGGCTTTTCAAACCCCACTTTCTCGACCCGATCTTGGGTCACATCTTACTTGTGGGAGTAAGATAACACTGGCCTTGTGCCTAACTCCTGGGGAGGAGTAAATAAAACCAGGCATTTCTTGAAGTGTCTGTAGATGTCTAACTTGATTTCCTGCGTATATCTTTTCAGCTCAGATAAAACTCTTTAATAAATAGACGTTTCTTGAAGGTTTTGTAGATATCTAACTTGACTGCATGTTTTTATCTTTTCAGATCAAATTGAACTTGTTAATGACAAAACGTTTCTTGAAGTGTCTTTAGATGTCTAACTTGATTTCCTGCGTATATCTTTTCAGCTCAGATAAAACTCTTTAATAAATAGACGTTTCTTGAAGGTTCTGTAGATATCTAACTTGACTGCATGTTTTTATCTTTTCAGATCAAATTGGACTTGTTAATGACAAAACGTTTCTTGAAGTGTCTGTAGATGTCTAACTTGACTGCATGTTTTTATCTTTTCAGATCAAATTGAACTTGTTAATGACAAAACGTTTCTTGAAGTGTCTGTAGATGTCTAACTTGACTGCATGTTTTTATCTTTTCAGATCAAATTGAACTTGTTAATGACAAAACGTTTCTTGAAGTGTCTGTAGATGTCTAACTTGACTGCCTGTGTTTGTCTTTTCAGCTCAGATTGAACTCGTCAATGACAAAACGTTTCTTGAGGTGCTCGCATCTTTAGGTGGTTGGCCAGTCGTCAACCAAAACTGGAAAGAGGATCAATTCAGCACAGAAGTTACGCTCGCCCGAATGTACAAAGAGTTCCACATGTCTGCCATTCTTCGGTTAACTGTCAGTGCTGATGATAAAAATTCGAGCGTTAACATCATACAGGTAAGATTTTAAAAACACACGGATCCCTGAAAATGCCACCAGACCCTCTCTGCCCGAATAATGTACCTGATATAGATAAATAAACATCATATATAGAGTAATCCCCCAAAATTCCACCGATTGAATCGTTAATAAAATTAACAGTCCTTTCTGCAATCCAACCACATTTTACAAAAGTGCTGATGATAAAAATTCGAGTGTTAACATCATACAGGTAAGATTTTAAAAACACACGGATCCCCGAAAATGCCACCAACGGAATCGTTAATAAATTCACAGGCCCTCTCTGCCCGAATAATGTACCTGATATAGATAAATAAACATCATATATAGAGTAATCCCCAAAAATTCCACCGATTGAATCGTTAATAAAATTAACAATCCTTTCTGCAATCCAACCACATTTTACAAAAGTGCTGATGATAAAAATTCGAGTGTTAACATCATACAGGTAAGATTTTAAAAACACACGGATCCCCGAAAATGCCACCAACGGAATCGTTAATAAATTCACAGACCCTCTCTGCCCGAATAATGTACCTGATATAGATAAATAAACATCATATATAGAGTAATCCCCAAAAATTCCACCGATTGAATCGTTAATAAAATTAACAATCCTTTCTGCAATCCAACCACATTTTACAAAAGTGCTGATGATAAAAATTCGAGCGTTAACATCATACAGGTAAGATTTTTAAAAAACACGGATCCCCGAAAATGCCACCAACGGAATCGTTAATAAATTCACAGACCCTCTCTGCCCGAATAATGTACCTGATATAGATAAATAAACATCATATATAGGGTAATCCCCAAAAATTCCACCGATTGAATCGTTAATAAAATTAACAATCCTTTCTGCAATCCAACCACATTTTACAAAAGTGCTGATGATAAAAATTCGAGTGTTAACATCATACAGGTAAGATTTTAAAAACACACGGATCCCCGAAAATGCCACCAACGGAATCGTTAATAAATTCACAGACCCTCTCTGCCCGAATAATGTACCTGATATAGATAAATAAACATCATATATAGAGTAATCCCCAAAAATTCCACCGATTGAATCGTTAATAAAATTAACAATCCTTTCTGCAATCCAACCACATTTTACAAAAGTGCTGATGATAAAAATTCGAGCGTTAACATCATACAGGTAAGATTTTTAAAAAACACGGATCCCCGAAAATGCCACCAACGGAATCGTTAATAAATTCACAGACCCTCTCTGCCCGAATAATGTACCTGATATAGATAAATAAACATCATATATAGGGTAATCCCCAAAAATTCCACCGATTGAATCGTTAATAAAATTAACAATCCTTTCTGCAATCCAACCACATTTTACAAAAGTGCTGATGATAAAAATTCGAGTGTTAACATCATACAGGTAAGATTTTAAAAACACACGGATCCCCGAAAATGCCACCAACGGAATCGTAAATAAATTCACAGACCCTCTCTGCCCGAATAATGTACCTGATATAGATAAATAAACATCATATATAGAGTAATCCCCAAAAATTCCACCGATTGAATCGTTAATAAAATTAACAATCCTTTCTGCAATCCAACCGCATTTTACAAAAGTGCTGATGATAAAAATTTGAGTGTTAACATCATACAGGTAAGATTTTTAAAACACACAGATCCCCGAAAATTCCACCAGACCCTCTCTGCCCGAATAATGTACCTGATATAGATAAATAAACATCATATATAGAGTAATCCCCAAAAATTCCACCGATTGAATCGTTAATAAAATTAACAATCCTTTCTGCAATCCAACCGCATTTTACAAAAGTGCTGATGATAAAAATTTGAGTGTTAACATCATACAGGTAAGATTTTTAAAACACACGGATCCCCGAAAATGCCACCAGACCCTCTCTGCCCGAATAATGTACCTGATATAGATAAATAAACATCATATATAGAGTAATCCCCAAAAATTCCACCGATTGAATCGTTAATAAAATTAACAATCCTTTCTGCAATCCAACCGCATTTTACAAAAGTGCTGATGATAAAAATTTGAGTGTTAACATCATACAGGTAAGATTTTTAAAACACACGGATCCCCGAAAATGCCACCAGACCCTCTCTGCCCGAATAATGTACCTGATATAGATAAATAAACATCATATATAGAGTAATCCCCAAAAATTCCACCGATTGAATCGTTAATAAAATTAACAATCCTTTCTGCAATCCAACCGCATTTTACAAAAGTGCTGATGATAAAAATTTGAGTGTTAACATCATACAGGTAAGATTTTTAAAACACACAGATCCCCGAAAATTCCACCAGACCCTCTCTGCCCGAATAATGTACCTGATATAGATAAATAAACATCATATATAGAGTAATCCCCAAAAATTCCACCGATTGAATCGTTAATAAAATTAACAATCCTTTCTGCAATCCAACCGCATTTTACAAAAGTGCTGATGATAAAAATTTGAGTGTTAACATCATACAGGTAAGATTTTTAAAACACACGGATCCCCGAAAATGCCACCAGACCCTCTCTGCCCGAATAATGTACCTGATATAGATAAATAAACATCATATATAGAGTAATCCCCAAAAATTCCATCGATTGAATCGTTAATAAAATTAACAGTCCTTTCTGCAATCCAACCACATTTTACAAAAGTGCTGATGATAAAAATTCGAGCGTTAACATCATACAGGTAAGATTTTAAAAACACACGGATCCCCAAAAATGCCACCAACGGAATCGTTAATAAATTCACAGACCCTCTCTGCCCGAATAATGTACCTGATATAGATAAATAAACATCATATATAGGGTAATCCCCAAAAATTCCACCGATTGAATCGTTAATAAAATTAACAATCCTTTCTGCAATCCAACCACATTTTACAAAAGTGCTGATGATAAAAATTCGAGTGTTAACATCATACAGGTAAGATTTTTAAAACACACGGATCCCCGAAAATGCCACCAGACCCTCTCTGCCCGAATAATGTACCTGATATAGATAAATAAACATCATATATAGGGTAATCCCCAAAAATTCCATCGATTGAATCGTTAATAAAATTAACAGTCCTTTCTGCAATCCAACCACATTTTACAAAAGTGCTGATGATAAAAATTCGAGCGTTAACATCATACAGGTAAGATTTTAAAAACACACGGATCCCCGAAAATGCCACCAACGGAATCGTTAATAAATTCACAGACCCTCTCTGCCCGAATAATGTACCTGATATAGATAAATAAACATCATATATAGGGTAATCCCCAAAAATTCCACCGATTGAATCGTTAATAAAATTAACAATCCTTTCTGCAATCCAACCACATTTTACAAAAGTGCTGATGATAAAAATTCGAGTGTTAACATCATACAGGTAAGATTTTTAAAACACACGGATCCCCGAAAATGCCACCAACAGAATCGTTAATAAATTCACAGACCCTCTCTGCCCGAATAATGTACCTGATATAGATAAATAAACATCATATATAGGGTAATCCCCAAAAATTCCACCGATTGAATCGTTAATAAAATTAACAATCCTTTCTGCAATCCAACCACATTTTACAAAAGTGCTGATGATAAAAATTCGAGTGTTAACATCATACAGGTAAGATTTTTAAAACACACGGATCCCCGAAAATGCCACCAACAGAATCGTTAATAAATTCACAGACCCTCTCTGCCCGAATAATGTACCTGATATAGATAAATAAACATCATATATAGGGTAATCCCCAAAAATTCCACCGATTGAATCGTTAATAAAATTAACAATCCTTTCTGCAATCCAACCACATTTTACAAAAGTGCTGATGATAAAAATTTGAGTGTTAACATCATACAGGTAAGATTTTTAAAACACACGGATCCCCGAAAATGCCACCAGACCCTCTCTGCCCGAATAATGTACCTGATATAGATAAATAAACATCATATATAGAGTAATCCCCAAAAATTCCATCGATTGAATCGTTAATAAAATTAACAGTCCTTTTTGCAATCCAACCACATTTTACAAAAGTGCTGATGATAAAAATTCGAGCGTTAACATCATACAGGTAAGATTTTAAAAACACACGGATCCCCGAAAATGCCACCAACGGAATCGTTAATAAATTCACAGACCCTCTCTGCCCGAATAATGTACCTGATATAGATAAATAAACATCATATATAGGGTAATCCCCAAAAATTCCACCGATTGAATCGTTAATAAAATTAACAATCCTTTCTGCAATCCAACCACATTTTACAAAAGTGCTGATGATAAAAATTCGAGTGTTAACATCATACAGGTAAGATTTTTAAAACACACGGATCCCCGAAAATGCCACCAACAGAATCGTTAATAAATTCACAGACCCTCTCTGCCCGAATAATGTACCTGATATAGATAAATAAACATCATATATAGGGTAATCCCCAAAAATTCCACCGATTGAATCGTTAATAAAATTAACAATCCTTTCTGCAATCCAACCACATTTTACAAAAGTGCTGATGATAAAAATTCGAGTGTTAACATCATACAGGTAAGATTTTTAAAACACACGGATCCCCGAAAATGCCACCAACAGAATCGTTAGTAAATTCACAGACCCTCTCTGCCCGAATAATGTACCTGATATAGATAAATAAACATCATATATAGGGTAATCCCCAAAAATTCCACCGATTGAATCGTTAATAAAATTAACAATCCTTTCTGCAATCCAACCGCATTTTACAAAAGTGCTGATGATAAAAATTTGAGTGTTAACATCATACAGGTAAGATTTTTAAAACACACGGATCCCCGAAAATGCCACCAACAGAATCGTTAATAAATTCACAGACCCTCTCTGCCCGAATAATGTACCTGATATAGATAAATAAACATCATATATAGGGTAATCCCCAAAAATTCCACCGATTGAATCGTTAATAAAATTAACAATCCTTTCTGCAATCCAACCACATTTTACAAAAGTGCTGATGATAAAAATTTGAGTGTTAACATCATACAGGTAAGATTTTTAAAACACACGGATCCCCGAAAATGCCACCAACAGAATCGTTAATAAATTCACAGACCCTCTCTGCCCGAATAATGTACCTGATATAGATAAATAAACATCATATATAGAGTAATCCCCAAAAATTCCACCGATTGAATCGTTAATAAAATTAACAATCCTTTCTGCAATCCAACCGCATTTTACAAAAGTGCTGATGATAAAAATTCGAGTGTTAACATCATACAGGTAAGATTTTAAAAACACACGGATCCCCGAAAATGCCACCAACAGAATCGTTAATAAATTCACAGACCCTCTCTGCCCGAATAATGTACCTGATATAGATAAATAAACATCATATATAGGGTAATCCCCAAAAATTCCACCGATTGAATCGTTAATAAAATTAACAATCCTTTCTGCAATCCAACCACATTTTACAAAAGTGCTGATGATAAAAATTCGAGTGTTAACATCATACAGGTAAGATTTTTAAAACACACGGATCCCCGAAAATGCCACCAACAGAATCGTTAATAAATTCACAGACCCTCTCTGCCCGAATAATGTACCTGATATAGATAAATAAACATCATATATAGGGTAATCCCAAAAAATTCCACCAATTGAATCGTTAATAAAATTAACAATCCTTTCTGCAATCCAACCACATTTTACAAAAGTGCTGATGATAAAAATTCGAGTGTTAACATCATACAGGTAAGATTTTAAAAACACACGGATCCCCGAAAATGCCAACAACAGAATCGTTAATAAATTCACAGACCCTCTCTGCCCGAATAATGTACCTGATATAGATAAATAAACATCATATATAGGGTAATCCCCAAAAATTCCACCAATTGAATCGTTAATAAAATTAACAATCCTTTCTGCAATCCAACCGCATTTTACAAAAGTGCTGATGATAAAAATTCGAGTGTTAACATCATACAGGTAAGATTTTTAAAACACTAACGGAATCGTTAATAAATTCACAGACCCTCTCTGCCCGAATACTGTACCTGATATAGATGAATAAACAACATATAAAAAAATTCCACCCATGGAATTGTTAATTTCTACAATCCAACCACATTTTACAAATAAACTTCAGTCTATCTTTCTGAACTCTTTAGATGAGAATTGATAATTTGGATTATTGTTCCCATCTTGGATGCTATTCTCAGATCATTTCGGCCGATGTAACCTCCGATCTTCTTTATTTGTATCTTGTCAAACTCGGGAATCTTTCTGTCAAACTCGTGAACCTGAATGGAATTTCGAACAGATCCCTTGCTCTTATTTTCTCAGCAATGATCGGGTAGAAGTCTTTAGGAACTCGTAATTGTATGGCACCTTGCTTTTGCTTTTATCTTTGATTATCAGGAGATTCTAAGAGCTTACATTCTTGACCTCTCTTTGGTTTACCATTTGTTAAGGGAATAGAACTTTAATTCTTTGAATACGGGATCTTCTCTCTTTATTTATTAATATATATTTTGTCATTACGTGTCAGCAGTCACTACAATTTATTAACTTGTGACGACATTTTACAGGGTGACCCCTTAAAAATGCCTATTTACCTCCCCCCCCCCACCCTCCCACGAAGACAGATTTAGAGACAAGGTCGGATTTTAATGTAGATAAAATCGACCTCTCCAAAAAGGGGCACTCTGGATTGGGATAAAAATAAAAACTGCCTCAATCTAGAAGAATTTCTTCTTTACTGAGCATCAGAACAAATACTACAGCTTGCTCTTAGCCAAAAGGCTAAAACTTCAACCTATCTGACCATGTCCATAATGCAAAATTTTATTTGCTTTGTTTATTCTGTTTAATGCAAAAATTTCCTTCAATTTGTCTTCCAATCCGAAAAATTTTAGTTGCTTTGTATAATTTGGATCATTCGAATTACTGTTCTCACCTTGGAATAATATTTTTTACAACGTTTCTGCCGATGTAACCTCCGACCTTCTTCATGTACGTCTTGTAGAACTTTTCAGTCTTTATGTTTAACTCGGGAATCTGTACGGAATTTCAAACGAAATCCTTTATTTAATCCACGGGTGTAGCTTGCTCTCGTTCCGCCAGCCATGACCGGGCAGAAATCTTAAGTAATTCCTAATTGTATTCTTAGTATCGCCCGTAATGAGGATTGAACCTTCGACCTCCAGAAGACTGTTCACTTAGAACTGATTATTACTTAGCACTTTTATCTGTTGTGTCACAGGTCCATGTGGAATTACTAACTCATGGCGAACGGAACAAGAATAGTTGTACCCCATGGATTAAATAAAAGGGGTTCCGTTGGAAATTCCATATAGATTTCTGAGTTCGACATGAAGATTGCCGAATTGGGCAAGATGCACCTGAAGAAAGTCGGAGGTTACATCGGCCGAAACGTTGTGAGAATAACATCCAAGATGAGAACAGTAGTCCAAATAATCCAAATTATTAATCCTAATCTCAAAAATTCCAAAAGATTTCAGATCATCATCATCATCATCATCATCATCATCATCATCAGTTTAATGTCCATTTTACATGCTGGCATGTGTTGGACGGCTTTTAGAATTTGACTTCTAAACTAACCTATCTCTGGCCTAGTCTTTATTTATCCCTCTTTCTCTCAAGTCCATTCTTATCACTTCCTCCCATGTTTTCTTTGGCCTTCCTCTGTGAACTAAACCTGTTACCTGAACTGTTCTACATCAACTAACCCCAAAACTCTGATCCATACTATCGAAGTCACCTGTTGTGCACACATTTCACTATATTGTTCATATTTAATCTTCTTCTGAGGTCATCACAACTAAGTCTGTCTTTAACGCTCACATAACCCATTCATCGTATCATTCTTATATCATTTCTCACCATGCAACACATGTCCTCAATCCTCACTGGCCAGGTTTCGCTTTTATACATCGTCACACTTCGTACACATGCCTGATAGACAATTTTCTTTTGTTGACAGTGGTAACGCTATGCTGGTTAGTAATGGCAAAAGTTCCCTACACTTATTCCATCAACTCCTAACTCTTGCAATAGCACTAGCACCTGCTCCACCCTGTGCTCCAATGGTAACAAAACTTCTGGACAATCTCAATAGCTTCGCCATCCAAATATACTTTCTCCACATCTTAATCCCATCCACCTCCGTTGTCTCACACTTCTTGTACGCAAACTGGTTATCATCTCTCAACCTGCGCTTTTTCTTCTGTTCAATTCAAATTTCCTTCAAGTGTCTTCAAGTCCGAAACATTTTTTGGATAGAATCTTACCAAATGTTTTCTTCTTTTCTATCCAAGATGGAAAATGGTCCTCTTGTAATGCCAAGCCGAGATTATTACTTGGACACGAGCGAGATTGTCTACATAAAAGCTTATGAAACGTTTATGAACAAAGTGGCCAAATTACTTGGCGCCAACTCAACGGACCTGAAGAAGGAGTTGCACCGTGTGATTCAGTTTGAAATCCAGCTAGCAAATGTAAGTATCTATTTCAAGTCATCAATTCTTCCATAGAGCGCCATCTTGAAGTTGTTTGCCTCCTCAGCCGATCAGACACAAGGTCAGGTGGGGGATTGAAAAGCCGGTGCACTAGGGGAAGTGCGCTATAACCTAAAAAGAATGCCTGAGCAGCCCTGTCGGCATTCCCTGGTAGGAGCGCCTCAGACGATTAGCAATAAACTAACCCCGTCTCAAAGATATAAGGTAAAGCCTGGAAGGGTGGACCTCCTAGAACTAACCATAACCCTAACCCTAACGCTAACCCTAACCGTAACCCTAACGTTAACCCTAACACTAACCCTAACCCTAACCCTACACCCTACACCCTAAACCCTAACCCTAACGCTAATGCTAACTCTAACCCTAATGCTAACGCTAACCCTAACCCTAACGTTAACGCTAACGTTAACCCTAACCCTAACCTTAACCCTAACTCTAACGCTAACCCTAACCCTAACCCTAAACCTAACCCTAACGCTAACCCTAACCCTAACGCTAACTCTAACCCTAACCCTAACCCTACACCCTAAACCCTAAACCCTAGACCCTAACCCTAACCCTAACGTTAACGTTAACGCTAATGCTAACCCTAACCCTAACCCTAATGCTATTGCTAACCCTAATGCTAACCCTAACCTTAACGCTAACACTAACACTCACTCTAACTCTAACCCTAACCCTAACCTTAACCCTAACTCTAACGCTAACCCTAACCCTAACCCTAACCCTAAACCTAACGCTAACGCTAACGCTAACCCTAACCCTAACCCTAACCCTAACCCTAACGCTAACTCTAACCCTAACCCTAACCCTAACCCTACACCCTAAACCCTAAACCCTAACCCTAACCCTAACCCTAACCCTAACGTTAACGCTAATGCTAACCCTAACCCTAACCCTAACGCTATTGCTAACCCTAATGCTAACCCTAACCTTAACACTAACACTAACACTAACTCTAACTCTAACCCTAACCCTAACCTTAACCCTAACTTTAACGCTAATGTTAACGCTAACTCTAACTCTAACCCTAACCCTAACCCTAACGCTAACCCTAACCCTAACCCTAACCCTAACCACACATCAATCCGACAGAAGCAGGGCCACCTACTTGAAAATGGCAAAGGGCTATCTTGAAGACAATTGGAAAATCGAGAAAGGATCTGTTTAAGATGTGTCCATTCAATCTGGACATAGTCCAAAAAGTAAATACAAGACATTTTTAATTAGCCAAGGCTTATGATAAACAGTGTCAAAATTTTTGAATAAAGATTAATTGGTCCTGTTATTGTCACATACAATTGCAGTTACTTGACTATTTAATTGTTTAATTAGATTAACAACTAGCAGAACTAACCGGTGTTGCCCAGGTTAGAGTGTGGGATAGCATCATATGCAACATCATGGTAGGGAGAGTTTACTTTAACAGCAACCTTGACGCTGTCAGCTAGATATCTTACTCACCGAGCTATTCAGATATATGTTAATACTCTTAAACTAACGCTAATAAATAGATTCATTCCATTGTGTAACATGTTTGAAAATTGTCATTAGCTTCTTTAAGGGGCAGCCAGAGACGCAAAAATACTTCCATTATGTTCACATGCAAATTGTGCATGTGAATACAATTATATTGAAAGTACACTTCCTAGTATGTCTTCGTTTTTAGGGACAGACATGCACAGACAGAGGGGTGTTTTCCTTGATTATATATATATATATATATATATATATATATATATATATATTTCATTTGAATCAAAGGGAAAACAGTTTTCAGTTGGAGGTTGTGCTCCCGTGCCCCTGAGGACCCTCTTAATATCATCAAAATTTGCTGAAATTTTGGGAATAGATATCATTTTTGGTCTTTTACCTATGGTTTAAATTTCATTTTAATCAAAGGGAAAACACTTTTCAGTGGGAGTGAGGGGTTGTGCCCCCAGCTTGAAGTGACATATTTCATATATAGCCTATGACTTTCACTGGAAGGTCAGTAGTCCACATGCCAATTTTCAAGCAATTCTGTCCAGCGGTTTGGGTGAACATAAGACACAAAGATCAGACGGACACACACACAGACAGAGTTACTATTTTATATATAGAAGACATTAGACTTTTTTTTTCATATAAAAATATTGCCTCTAACTTGACAACTGAGATCATTGGTCCACCATGTAAACATTTTGGTCCACCATATAAACATTTTGGTCTACCATGTAAACATTTTGGTCCACCATGTAAAAATTTTGGTCCACCATGTAAGCATTTTGGTCCACCATGTAAAAATTTTGGTCCATCATATAAACATTTTGGTTCACCATGTAAACATTTTGGTCCACCATGTAAGCATTTTGGTCCACCATGTAAATATTTTGGTCCACCATATAAACATTTTGGTCCACCATGTAAACATTTTGGTCCACCATGTAAAAATTTTGGTCCACCATGTAAACATTTTGGTCCACCATGTAAACATTTTGGTCCACCATATAAACATTTTGGTCGACCATGTAAACATTTTGGTCCACCATATAAAAATTTTGGTCCACCATATAAACATTTTGGTCCACCATGTAAGCATTTTGGTCCATCATGTAAAAATTTTGGTCCATCATGTAAATATTTTGGTTCACCATGTAAAAATTTGGGTCCACCATGTAAACATTTTGGTCCACCATGTAAGCATTTTGGTCCACCATGTAAAAATTTGGGTCCACCATGTAAACATTTTGGTCCACCATGTAAAAATTTGGGTCCACCATGTAAAAATTTGGGTCCACCATGTAAACATTTTGGTCCACCATATAAACATTTTGATCCACCATATAAACATTTTGGTCCACTATGTAAACATTTTGGTCCATCATGTAAAAATTTTGGTCCATCATGTAAATATTTTGGTTCACCATGTAAACATTTTGGTCCACCATGTAAACATTTTACCATGATTCCCAATACTGTTTTTGTTAACTCTTCTGAATTTTCTAAAACTAAAAGAATGCACTTTTTCTGATTTTCAGAAATTTTCGAAAATATTTCACACAGAAAATGAAAATCATCTAAGCTGATAATTTTCTCACAATGGATAACTAAAAAATAATCTTGAAGTCGGTTCTATAATGACCGAGACGTTACAAAATATTCAAAGGCCCTGATAAGAATATTAGAATCATAATGTTTTGTCCCAATACTTGGTGGGGATATAATATTAATTTGTTCTCTTAAAATATATCTTTTTGCCAATATTTAATTTGCTGATAAAACGAATCGCTTCATTGATCTGTGACCAGTACTGAAATATTGAGACTCAGTTTTTTGAAAGAGAACAAATAGTGCCATGTATAGCGACATGGGATAGCTTTCAAATTTCAAATTTCAAATTTTAAATTTAAAATTTTAAATTTAAAATTTCAAATTTAAAATCTTAAATTTTAAATTTTAAATTTCAAATTTCAAATTTTAAATTTTAAATTTTAAATTTTAAATTTTAAATTTTAAATTTTAAATTTCAAATTTCAAATTTCAAATTTTAAATTTTAAATTTCAAATTTCAAATTTTAAATTTCAAATTTCAAATTTTAAATTTGAAATTTTAAATTTCAAATTTCAAATTTTAAATTTTAAATTTCAAATTTAAAATTTGAAATTTTAAATTTCAAATTTTAAAAATAATTTACCGAAAGTATCTAAAAAGATTTGATTTAATTGTTATCTAATATCCAACCGTGTTAGCATTGACTGCAACTGACAGCATGCAAATTAAACAAAAAAAAAAAAAACAATCATCCTCAATCAGAGAATATACATGTATGCTATATAGGCCTGTATTAAGGATCTCCTTGTAATAAATACATAGTAGATACTGCCAAGTCTGCTGCAAAAAGGTGGGCTCCCTCTACCCAGCTAGAAAACTTCTCACACCTGCCAGTATCCTATATCTCTATAAATCCACCATCCGCCCATGCCTGGAGCATTATTGCCATATCTGTGCTGGTGCACCAACCACTAGTCTCTCCCTCTTGGACCGGGTACAAAAAAGAGTCTCTAATCTAATACGTCCCACACTGTCTACCAAGCCCCCGCCTCTATCCTATCGCCACAATGTTGCACCCCTGTACTTATTTTACAAGTACTTCTACGGAATGTGCTCCAATGAACTCACTGCACATTTCCCCCCCCCCCCTCAATGTAAATAATCCCAACCTTCCCGACTAGTAGCAGAATCGCCCCCTTTCATTGTAGAGGTCTCCCGATGCCGGAAAACTTTCTACTGTAATAGCTTCTTTCCTTGAACCGCTTGCCTTTGGAATTCCCTCCCTGCTCCCTGTTTCCCCGATTCTGCCAACACGCAGAAATTTAAATGTAATGCGAACAAACATCTTGCTACACAACTCCCCACTTAGGATGCATCCTATAAATCTGGCCCCTAATCACAGTAGCTTCAGTGGCAATGCGCCTTGTTTTGGGTGAAAAAAGATTTTTGATTGTCAGCAGTTCAGCAGTAATTTTATTATTTAGAGATTATTTATTTAAGGGTTAGAGTTAGGGTTTAGGGTTAGGGTTATGGTTAGGGTTTAGGGTTAGGGTTATGGTTAGGGTTTAGGGTTTAGGGTAGGGTTAAGGGTTAGGGTTTAGGATTAGAATTTAGGGTTAGGGTTAAAGGTTAGGGTTTAGGTTTAGGGGTTAGTGTTAGGGTTTAAGGGTTTAGGGTTAGGGTTAGTGTTAGGGTTTAGGGTTAGGGTTAGGGTAGGGTTAAGGGTTAGGGTTTAGGGTTTAGGATTAGAATTTAGGGTTAGGGTTAAAGGTTAGGGTTTAGGTTTAGGGGTTAGTGTTAGGGTTTAAGGGTTTAGGGTTTAGGGTTAGGGTTTAGGGTTTAGGGTAAGGGTTTAAGGTTAGGGTTTAGGGGTTAGTGTTTAGGGTTTAGGGTTATGGTTAGGGTTTAGGGTTAAGGGTTAGGGTTAGGGTTAGGGTTTAGGGTTAGGGTTTAGGTTCAGGGTTAGAATTTAGGGTTAGGGTTTAAGGTTAGGGTTTAGGGGTTAGTGTTAGGGTTTAAGGGTTTAGGGTTAGGGATAGGGTTTAGGGTTAGGGTTTAGGTTCAGGGTTAGAATTTAGGGTTAGGGTTTAAGGTTAGGGTTTAGGGGTTAGTGTTTAAGGGTTTAGGGTTAGGGTTAGGGTTAGGGTTTAGGGTTAGGGTTTAGGGGTTAGTGTTAGGGTTTAAGGGTTTAGGGTTAGAGTTAGGGTTTAGGGTAAGGGTTTAGGGTTAGGGTTAGGCTTTAGGGTTTAGGGTTAGGGTTAGTGTTTAAGTTAGGGTTAGGCTTTAGGGTTAGGGTTAGGGTTTAGGGGGAAACAAGAATTAAAGCCAAAGAATTATTTTCTGAAACAAATATTTTTATTGGTTGAAATAAATTATTTTTATTAAACTCACTAAAAGATTTTACTTAATTTCTCTTCGTCTTAACCATTCCCCGTTTCAACCTTTTAGATCAACAAGCCTTGGTAACGCCCATCTTGCTTTTTGTCAGGAACAACCAGATGTCGTCTAATTTAAAAGCAGTGTTTCATTTCCTATTTCATACGTAATACTAAATTGATTTTTAACACCAATACGTCCAGCATGTCATAATCTTTAAAAAAATGAAAGAGAGAGAGAGGGTGAGAGCGAAAGAGAAGGCAGTATGGGGAAGAAGCCGGCATGTTTGGATGTTTAAAAGAAATGGGCTGTCAGCGTATGATTAAACAGTGATTATCGATTCCTTTCTGTCTACCAACAATAGTTAGTGAGTTGCAATTAAGATCAAGTTGAATAAACCTCCTCTGCTTTCCATTAGTTTTGTCTCTGGTTAGTCCATTTGAAAGTATAAATAAGGAGCTTTGATTTCAGGATGGCCAGCTCTTAGTCTTGAAGGATCATGCAGAAGTGTGAACAAGGGAAACGACGGGCAACAAGGTATGACACAAGGTTGAGAATACAGCAAAACTGCTGATTATAGCTTTTTTTTCCTTTCTTTGATATTTCAGTAGTAAAACCCATGTTCAAAATATAAAAAAGCAAGCAAATATTGAGTTAAAATATCGACTCTTGATTGGATAAGAATCTAATAATAAATTTGATTGTATGACTATGCTGAAAGAGTGGATGAGAGTTCTTGGGTTAGTAGATGTAGAACAGTTGAGGTAGCAGGTTCAGTTTACAGGGGAAGGCCAAGGATAATATGGGAGGAAGTAATAAGGATGCACTTGAGAGAAAGAGGGATGAATAAGACCTGGCCAGAGATAGGTTAGTTTGGATGTCAACTTCTAAAAGCCGTCGGGTTAGGGTTAGTAGATGTATAACAGTTGAGTTTATATCGTCTTTCCGATAAAATTACATGGGTTGGGAAACTACATGATTACCGGAAAAAGAAAAACCCATTTTTAAAATTTTGTTTCTTTTCTAAATATCATATTTCAATTTAACAGATTACAATTCCTGCCGAAGAACGACACGATGTTCAGCGCCTTTATACGAAACTGTCGGTCCGGCAACTGAAAAAATTGGCTCCGGGGGTAAGTGTCTTTGCATCAATATTGTTATTTCTATTGCACTTTTTAACATGCTGTAGGACGGTCGGCTTCATCCTGGTTGGTGTTATGCTTATAAAATTTCGGTCTTTTCATTCTCCGGCCTTCTCTAGATGCGTTTTGGCATAACCTTTCGGTAATTTTGACCTATTTTTTTCTTTTTTTTTTTTCTACTAACGTGTCACCACTTATCGAGACGAAAAGCCACTCGAGGATAAGGGTTACAAAGATTGATGGATTGTCGGTACAAATGATGAAAATATTATGAGAGGGTTGAAACTGATGAATTAATTCATTTCGTATGAATTAGATAATTCCTTTGTTGGTATTTGTTTCCCCCGATATCTTTCTAGTAAGAATCCTTTCTAGAAAGACATCGGGTACTAACAGGAGGGGGGGGGGGGGCACGTGAAGGTTGTTAACATCCTAAGTGAAAGTTTTTCTGTGGAACGAACTGGATTCGAACTTGCCACAGCCAGATTGTCAGTCCGTGTTGTTAAGCACCTAACCACTGTCACCTGTGAATGAAATGAGCAAAATATCAACAGATTTTGATGATTGCAAGGAGCTAGAATAGAAAACGGGTGAGAGCAAACTTGGTTTCGAGAAGCGAAAACGTCCTGTGCTGCGGGGCTCGCTAGGGAGCCTGCTGTACATAGAGAAATGAGTGTAAGAGACATCAATAAAAATCCTTTAATTTTGTCCAAGTTTTCATTATGTTCTCAAATGACTAGATGATCAACTGCCGAACAATGCTCGGAGCATCACTTCTACTCAGTGGCCTTTTGGCTAAGATCAAAGTGTAGTATCTGTTCTGATGGATACTGCACTTCATAGATCGGTATTGTCTTGGCCTTCGGGGCTTGATTTCCGCCGGTCTATGGGTCTGATCTGTCCTGTGCAGTTCTAGGAGGTCCACCCTCCCAAGCTTTACCTCCCCTTTTTGGGGAGGAGTAAGTTAATTGCTTACTGTCTGAGGCGCCCCTACCGGGGAATGCCAGCGGGGCTGCCCAGGCAATTTTTAAATGGCCAGAGTGCTCACCTCTCGAGCGCTGGCTTTTCAAATCCCACTTTCCGACATTGTGTCACATATTCCTATTGTGGGTAGGGGTTAAATAACGCCTTTTGGCTAAGATCAAAGTGTAGTATCTGTTCCGATTGATACTACACCTTATAGACTAGTATTGTCTTGTCCTTCGGGGCTTGACTTACGCCGGTCAATGGGTCTGTCCTGTGCAGTTCTAGGAGGTCCACCCTCCCAGGCTTTGCCTCCCCTCTTTGGGGAGGAGTAAGTTTATTGCTTATTGTCTGAGGCGCCCCTACCGGGGAATGCCGACGGGGCTGCCCAGGCAATTTTTAAATGGCCAGAGTGCTCATCTCTTATAACCACACTTTCCCGACCCGACTTGGGTCACATCTTACTTGTGGGAGTAGGCTAAAAACTGGCCTTGTGCCTAACTCCTGGAGAGGAGTAAATCAATACTCAGTGGGTAAGGGTTAGGGTTGCTGCAGGTATAATAGGGTCCATTTAACTTTGAAAAATTTATACACACAAAACAAAAGATAAAGAACTATTTGATTTCAAAGTTAAATGTTGCCGATAATATTCACAATTACATTACCGGTGTTTATCCCCTGATGAAAAGAGTTTGTCTTTGAAAATACATGGATTAAGGATATGAAACTCCTTGCTTTGAACTTCTGATGTTTTGATAAATATTGTATCTATACAATTTTTTATTGTCATCTTTCATCTATTGAATTAATTGCTATAGTCATTATATTGAGTGTTATATTATCACTAGCAGGACCCGTGTCCCGGCGTTGCCCGGGGAAATATAACAGCCTGATTTAAATTTTATAGATAGATTATTATTAAACGATAATTATGTTTTATTTAATTTAATATTTTAATATATATATAAATATTTGAATAATATAAAGATAATTATTTTATATTGGATCCTATGTTTACTTTATTATCATTATTTTTTTAATATATATTTATATATTTTTTAATTTTAATTTCATTATGCTAAATACCCCAACCTGTATCTAAATAGCGTTTTTTTTTCTAATCTTAACTAATTCTGTAGATAATTATACCATATGCTAACCCTAACCCTAACCCTAACCCTAACCCCAACCTGTATCTAAATAGCGTTTTTTTTTTGTTGCTCATCTTAACTAATTCTGTAGATAATTATACCATATGCTAACCCTAAGCGCTAACCATAACCATAACCGCAACCTGTATATAAATAGCGTTTTTTCTAACCTTAACTAATTCTGTAGATAATTATACCATATGCTAACCCTAACCCTAACCCTTACCCAAACCCTAACCTGTATAATTAGCGTTTTTTGTTGCTAATCTTAACTAATTCTGTAGATAGTCATACCATATGCTAACCCTAAACCCTAACCTTAACCCTAAACCCTAACTCCAACCCCAACCTGTATATAAATAGCGTTTATATATATATATATATATATATAAATTTTTATCACACAAAGTTTTATAATAGCTGGATCGTGTATTATGGCAATAATATATAATGAAACAAAATATAAAAAAATAAATGAATGCGAAATGCAATACAGTTTTTTTTTCTTTTTTTACGAGCACTGATGATACCCTCTCCAAGAAAAATAAATGCTTTATACGTTTCAAATATTAGATATATCTTGGTGATAGGCCGAAACAATCGTATGCGAATAAAAACCGATTTTTTTGTGAATTTGTGAGAATTTGTTCCCTACATTTTATGTGATTTCTATAATATATATATATATATATATATAGTCTCGGAAGTTTCTCAACCATTAAAACTATATAAGGAAAAGAAAAACATTTTAGTCCCAAGTCGTTCAGTGGAAAATCACTCATGTAAGTCAATTTATTTTTTGTAGTTACTATATTAGTTTGCTTCCAAGAATTTACACTAGTCTTAACATTATTTAAGGGATCATCAGTTGTTTACCAGGGGTTTTTACCCCGCCTAATAAACTGGTATTGTCCGGGCCTTTGGGTCTGGATTTACGCCGGTCTATTGGGGGTTGTCGGTCCTGTGCAGTTGTAGGAGGTGCACCCTCCCAGGCTTTGCCTCCCCTCTTTGGGGAGGAGTAAGTTTATTGCTTACTGTCTGAGGCGCCCCTACCGGGGAATGCCGACGGGGCTGCCCAGGCAATTTTTAAATGGCCAGAGTGCTCACCTCTCGAGCGCTGGCTTATCTAATCTCACTTTCCCGACCTTGTGTCACATCTTACTGCTGTGGGAGGTAGATAAATAACATCAGTTGTTTACCATGGAAAACTGCTTCGGGAATTTAAAAACAAATTATATATATATATATATATATATATATATATATATATATATATATATATATATATATATATTAGTACTTCATGTATCCACATAAAATATTATAAGGAGATATCATTTTTTTATGTGTCAGTTTTCAGTATTTACTTCAACAGTGCTCGATACGTAAATAGAGCTAGGTAGTAAGCAATGAAAATATATATGGCAATCAAGCTACACAGAGGCTCCCGTGTTTCATCTCCGGGGAGGAATCGTCAGGCATTTAGCCTCTGTGTAGCTTGATTGCCATATATATTTTCATTGCTTACTATATATATATATATATATATATATCATGTAAAACGGACGTTAAACAGATGATGATGATGATGATGATGATGATGATGATGATGATGATGATGCTGAATATTTTTTATGATTTCTTTTCCTTGCAGTTTGATTGGTTGAAATATTTCCAAACGATCACGCCAGTCAGAGTAAACGAGGAAGAACAACTAGTGACAATTGTTCCTGAATATCTGAAAAACATGGCCGAACTCATCAGCAAGACGGACAAAAGGTTCGCAAGAATTTTATTTATTTTTTTATCTTGTAAAAACGACTGTTAATCCTCGTAGACTATAAGACGATTACAAACCGTCCACTGCTTGTTCCACGAATTTCAATTTTCCGCCAGTCAAGGAAATAGAGTAGTCCGTGGTCCTTGTCTCGTAGGAAACGGTGACAAATGACTCTCGCTCAAAAGTAATGAAAAGAACGTGTGATGAAACATGGCAACAAAAGAAAACAAATTCATATGTAAAATGTGTAAATAAAAGAAAAAAACTGCTGTTGTGAGTTGTAGTGGATCAGAACAGAGCTGCTGTAGTAAATGATGATGATAGTGGCAGTATTAGAAGGTCGGCAGCAATCTTGAATCATTAAGGGTCGGCTTGTCACAGTGGATGATGATGATGATGATGATTTGTATAGTGCTATTTGGAATGTAACGTGATGATAATTTTCGTCCGGCTTCTCCACAAATCTGTTCAGCCTTGATTGATCTGCTGCCTGCCATTCCTGTGTCCAGTGACGTCTGAGCCAGATTCGTTTTGTGATGTCACCGGGTGTTGAGAACATGTTTGATGTCCCATCCATCCCAATTTATACTGAGATGTTAGAATGGCTGTTTCCGAAATAAAATTTGGTAAAGCGGCTGGACCATCTGGAGTGATGGTCGAGCCAGGTGACGTCTGAGCCAGATTCGTTTTGTGATGTCACTGGGTGTTGAGAACATGTTTGCTGATCAAAGTGTCAGGTGATAGCAGCATCTCCATGACCCAGTACCTGGTTGCTGAGATCATTTATGATGAATGAGTATCCTGTTGCATCCACGAACGAACCCTCTATTGGACTTTTTATCCTCTGGATTCTATCTATTTTGGCCGCACTTGAAGATGGTGGTTTCTGGAGTTTAACTTTGAAACCTCTCAATTTATTTCTCGTGCCTTCTAGCGACCTACCTACCTACAAACCACTTTCTCTGCTGAACTTTTTGACACCAGATTTTTTTGCAATCGGACACTTGCTTGCATTCGGGCAGCGTTTTGCCTTGTTTTTTTTCCTTCAATCTTTGTTTTACTTTTTCAGATTTTAAATCTTGGCTTTTCGCCAACTTATCTATCCCAGCAATTTCCTCTGATGATAAGATTTTGATCTTTGAAAAGCCTGGCTAAAGGAAAAAATTAATTGAATAAATTTCTTTTTTGCGGAATATACCTTGCATTGAACAACTGAATTGAAAAAAGATCTACCTCCGTCGCTTTTCTAATTCCTTTTTATCCTTCTATCTATCTATCTTCTCTATCCGGTATATTGAGTTGTAGACTTTTCACAATAGGTTTTACCTTTCCTAAAAGTTCGCTTTTAGTTCTCCACTTTATATATATATATATATATATATATATATATATATATATATATATATATATATATATATATATAGTCATCCACATACAGCCTGTTTCGCTGTTTCACAGCTCATCAGTGCGGCTAGACCAGTCAGTGTCTCAAGCCGGTATCGAAACGCAACCGTCGAGCTGACAGTAGGCGATGCTAACCCCTACGCCATCATGCGACACTGACTGAATGTAAGTGATATCTCAATGTAACGAAATGTAAACATTGCAAATGCCTGAGCTCGGAATTAGTTTTACCTAATGAGCATTGCCTTAAAGCTAATGGCCGTTGACGATACCCTTACAAAAATAAGCTCTACCCGGAGGGAGCTTTTTATAGTCATCCACATACAGCCTGTTTCGCTGTTTCACAGCTCATCAGTGTATATATTAGTATTTCATGTATCCACATAAAATTTTGTAAGGAGATATAATTTTTTATGTATCAATTTTCAGTATTTACTTAAACAGTGCTCGATACGTAAGTAGAGCTAGGTAGTAAGCTATGAAAATATATTTATGGCAATTAAGCTACACAGAGGCTCCCGTGTTTTAGCCTGAAGATTCCCCCCGGGGATGAAACGCGGGAACCTCTGTGTAGCTTAATTGCCATAAATATATATTTATAGCTTACTATATATATATATATATATGTATATATATATATATATATATTAATTTCATAAAATATATTATACCATTTTTAGTATGTACCGTGATTATGTCTAATGATTTAGAAGCTTTTGAAACTGATCCTGGAAACGAACTGAGTACTCCTTTTGGGGAGCTGGGTTATCCCCACATTAAAAACCGACCTTGCGATGAACTCTGTCTTCGTGGGGGAGATAAGTAAATAAGGATTCTCTCATTCTCTCATCAGAACAGAAAAAAAAGAAAAAAAGGCAACAAGACGCCGACCATTATTCCTGAAATCAGACAAGGTGAACAGCATGCAAATCCGGACAGAACTTTGAACGATATTGATTGATTTGACATTTTCATCGATCTATTGATCTGTGGACTGAAATAAACGTACAAAGCGAATAGTGTTCTGTCACGCAGATGGATTTGGGAATGGTGGAACAAAAAAGGAATCCTTTTCACTGGTCCGTATTGATTTCCCCTGGTCCGTATTGATTTCTGCTGTCAACAATGATGACAGAGTGATCAGGAATCGATTTTTTATTAAACCGAAGTTAATCGAGAAGAAAAAGAAACAAGATTGCTTTGAAGATGCAAACGGGCGGTGATTGATGGGGGAGGCTGACAAATGACGAGGGGTGTAGGGGGGGGGGGGGGGGTGAGGAACATCGGATTGAGTTCGTATCTGAAAAAAACCTCAATCTTGTCAAGAAGATAAACATGAATGGTTATGTTGAATAACTGCACACATTTCAACCAGGGTTAGGGTTAGGGTTAGGCCCCAAATAATGCCCCCTGTTATTTTTGTCTGGTAACCAAAATTACCGTAAAAAGAATATCTTTAAATAAATTGAATTAAAACAAACAAAATGTAGGGGGACAAGGGGAGAATGACACCGGTTGTTAAGGACACCGATGGGGGCTTTTCCCCCTCGGCAGAGAGACCCAGACTACTGGACGAGAGAGAAGGGTGTTCACCAAGTTGGACAGGATTCCACGTGGTTGTATATGAAAAGACTCTGTCTTAGATTCGAAACCTACCATGTAAAACTAAAAAGGCCTCCAAAACCTCATTGACCCTCCCCTTCCTCACAAGTAAACTTGGCTCTGTAGAGAAAAAAGGGAGAACGACACTGATTGCTAAGGACATCAGTAGGTTACTTCCCCTTTGACAGAGACCCAGTCTACTGGAGGAGAGAGAGTGAAGTTCACCAATGTTGGACAGGTTTCCACATGGTTGAATATGAAAGAACTCTGTCTTAGATTCGAAACCTACCATGTATGGTTGAGACCACCACGAGTGGTGAGTAACAAGCGCTTTTATTTTATGTTCTTTTATGTGGTGTTACAAGTCTACTTTACGTTTGTCAATATGTAAATAAAATGTTTATATTGTATTTGGTCGTATTTTCCCCTTATTCTGTGTGTCCCTTAACATTGGGTTTAGTATATATGTTTTCCCTTACAGAGTGGTGAAAGTAATGAAAAGAAGTTGCCTCTGTATTCATGGGGACAGATGAAATTTTCGTTTTTATTTTAGAAGAGTCAGTTGAAAGGGGAGATAATTCAAATTGTTTTTTGTTGTAACCATAACCCATTAGGAAAATCCAGAGAATTAGTAAGAAAATAAATTTAAAAAAGAGTATTTATGCAGTTTATGGGCTGAAATAATAACGTTATAATTGAGAAAGCCATTCTTAACATGGCTAGGTGTGTGTGTGTGTGTGTGGGGGGGGGGGTGATTAACTATTCTGTACTTTCACCGAACAATTTAATAAACAGAATAGTTAATAACCCCCACCTCCGCATGTTAAGAATAGCTTTCTAAATTATAACGTTATTATTTAAGCCCGGTCTGTAAACTGCATAAGTACCCTTTTCTTAAAATTTATTTTCTAACTAATTCTCTGAAATTTCCTTATGGGTTATGGTTACAACAAAAATGAAAAACAAAAAACAGTTTGAATTATCTCCCCTTTCAACTCACTAAATTGAAGATGAAAATTTCATCTGTCCTTAATAATTCAGAAACACCGAAAAGAAATACAACAGCTCCTCCTTCCCCAAGTCAGTAGGTTCTGTGGTAAACGGAACCTGCTCTGCATTGAACCATAAATTAACTCACTTATCAGAATTTGATCCAGCGTATCAGGAGTTGAATTATCTTCCCTTTCAACTGACTCTTCTAAATTAAAGATAAAAATTTCATCTGTCCCCCAATAATTCAGAAACACCAAAAAGAAATACAACAGCCCCTCCTCCAAGTCAGTAGGTTCTGTGGTAAACAGAACCTGCTCTGCATTGAACCATAAAGTAACTCACTTATCAGGATTTGATCCAGCCAATCAGGAGTTGAATTATCTCCCCTTTTAACTGACTCTTCTAAATCGAAGATGAATTTCATCTGTCCCCAATAATTCAGAAACACCGAAAAGAAATACAACAGCCCCTCAATCTCAATCTCAATCTCCACTCTCTGCTGTCACTGACACAACTGCTGTCTTCCTAATACGTTCTTTGTTAAAGCAGTTGCTCTCCTCATATGCCAACTATAAAAAAATCTACTATGAACTCAAGTTTTTATTTTCTGCTGAAAATCGAGTGCCCACCATGCGAAACGGTCCACACACTTCAAAGGTAGTAACCCATCATTTTCTTTCGATTGTTACAGTAGGCAACATTTATTCCTTTGTATCTGAAACCATCGCTACATACAGCACCTGGTCTTCCTAAATGGTCACTTATTTAGTACAGACCAGGTTTAACGTCACTTAACTTTATTGAATAAAGACAATGTTGTTGTTTTGGGTTTTATGACATGTCAATCATCGTTGGCCCAAATCGTACATGTTTTATTTATTTTTTGTGTGTATACGATTGATTTGTAGAGTAATATTTTTTGTCCTTTAGTCCTCGCATTCCAATGGCGATGTTTCTGACAAATGAGTGAGAGTTGCTCTTTTCTGGGTCGGAATCTATCCATCTAACACTTGGCTAGTTTTTAACCTTGAAGTAGTATTTTTTTTAGCTCCTTACATCAAGTGGCTTCATGCCTTGTCTGGAGCGATTTCCATAAACAAAAATGTGAATTTTGAAGAAAATCTTGTCATATACACTGATTTAGTAGTATGAATTTGTTGCTTTTAGACAAAATGGGTGAATAATTTTTATTTTTATGAATTTGCTGCTTTTAGACAAAATGGGTGAATAATTTTTATTTTTATGCGAATAATGAAACCTTAATGTAGATTTTTTAAAATGCAGTCTTTAAAAAATTGCTGAAGAATTGGTCTGATTGATTCCTTTTATTTACTTGGGTGTTTCTCTTATTTTTCTTCACTTTTACAGAACAATTGCCAACTATGCGATATGGATGCTTATAACCGAAATGATCCAACATCTCACAGAAAAGTTCATCTATTTACAGTACGAATACAAGAAAGTTCTGGAGGTAATTCTCTGCATTTGTCTCCCAGTTATTTTTTCCTTTTCTTTTCTTTTTTTTTTTTTGCTTTACGTTTCTTTTTCTTTTCCTTTTCTTCCTTCAAATTCACAGTTTACAAAATGGCTGACTTTATTTGTCTAAACAAACTAACGTTTATTTCTACCAAATAGGTTTGCTTTTATTAATATCGACTTTAATTCAACTATTGGGTTGGCAACTTATTTATTTTTTTTAATTTAAAAGGTTTAATAAAAAAAATAACAACTAATTCGGGATTAGATATCAATTGATAAATACTTTCTAAATTTAAGTTTCTTTCAAGTATTTTAAAGGGTACTTCTACAGAATTTGAACTGAACTGTTTTTTTTTTTAACCATAACCCTAACCCTAATCTGAGTTTTCAGTTTAGTTCGGCAAAAGTCGGTTTGGTTCAAATTTTGTAGAAGCACCAAAATAGCACGTGACACACTCCTCTCTTGGCACTACCTTTATTTTGGCTGTGATGGATCTTTTCAGCTCCCCCCAAAAAGGAGCATTCTGAATTGGGACAAAAATTAAAAATTTCCCAGTTTAGAAGGATTTCTCTATCACTGACCAAGGTTAGAAAAGGTGAAGTGTAGTATCAAAACAGATACTGCACTTTGATCCTAGCCAGAAGGCTAAGATACTTACTCGCAGTCCTTCGTCATGATTGGATCCGGTTAAGGAGGTCGGGAGTAGTTCACACTCAATTCTCCTGACCTTGTGTTTAATCTAAGCTCAAGCGTTAAAAACTATGAAAACAGAAATAAACAGTTGAAAGCGGTTGAACAAAGAAAGCAGAAATTTAAGGGGGTGGGGGGGGGGGAAGTATGCGGAATTAAAAAAATGTTCAAACGAAAGAGAAAAAGAAAACCAAAATCAGAACTTGTTTTTTCTGAAGACAACCTCCCATCTGAAAATTAAAAACTATCAGAAAGAAGAAAAAAACTATAAGACAGTCTCGCCTGACAAAGTTGTTCTACAACGAAAGCTTACAAAAAAAAAAAAATTAAATAAATGAATTTTTCATTTAAAATGCACGATTGTTTATTTTCAAAAATATTTCACTTAAATACATTTTCATGCGTGCCTCAAAGATGTCAATTTATTTACTTAAAAAGCGCCAAACTGCGCATAACATCGACCGGACTCTACTTATCCTAACGTCTTCTAGAGCTTGCCGTGCTCTTCTGCCTTTACTGTGATTCGACCCCTCGGGGTTAATACCATCAAAATTAGAAAGAAGAAGAAGAAAAACAAACTATAAGACAGTCTTAACAACGAAAGCAGAAGTTTGTTTTGAACAAAAAAATCTTTAAAATAAATTAAAACACAAATAAACTTATCCAGGTTAGTAGAAGAGTAACTCTACTGCGCATAACATCGATCGGACTCTACTTATCCTAACGTCTTCTAGAGCTTGCCGTGCTCTTCTGCCTTTACTGTGATTCGACCCCTCGGGGTTAATACCATCAAAATAAAGAAGAAGAAAAAAAAAAAGACAGTCTCGCCTGACAAAGTTGTTCTACAATCAAAAATCAAAAAACACAATGTTGCATCCTTGTGCTAGTTTTACAAGTACTTCAATGGAATGTGCTCCAATGAACTTGCTGCTCCTGTGTCTCCTCGACCAACCCGACAATCAGCGAAATCCTATCCATTCACTGTGGATGTCCCCAGATCCCCAGATGTCAGAGAGCCTTCTACTCCAATAGCTTCTTTTCTTCGAGCTGCCGGCCGTTGGAACTCCCTCCTTGCTCCCTGTTTCTCCGACTGTACCGACATGCAGAAATATAAAACTAATGTAGACAAGCATCTCGCTGCAAAGCTCCCAATTTAGGATGATCCCCTAAACTTTCACCCTAATTCTCAGTAGCCCCTTTACGTCTACAGTGGCAACTTACTTTGTTTGGGATGAACTAAGTTGAAATTTAAAAGAATAAAAATTCCTTTCTTTAAAATGGAGACGTTTTTCTCTTACTCAAAGAATGGCTTACATCCGTAATAAATACGCTTTGCGTGAGACGATTTCACTTCACCAATTACTGCTGCTACGGAAGCTAATTATGGTAATAATCGATCATTCATCGATCATTAATCATAATCGCCCCCCCCCCACCTCTGCATGCCACCGTTAGGAACCAATGAAAAATGTCAATACTGTTACAATGCTACAAAATAAACAGCTACAAAGTTTATATATTCTTTATCAGCGTTGCCCTGGTTGAATAATATCTAAAATTAAGAAAAAAATATTAATTTTTTTTACCCTAAACTGGCGCAGATTTCATAAGCGGAGTGGGGGGGAGGGTTTTACTTTTTATGTTTTTGTACTAAAGGTAGGTAACTTTTTCTTTTTTTTTTAACTGAAAATATTAGTATTCATGGGGAAGGGTAAAAAAAAATTTTTTTTTAAGGGGGGGGGGAATTTTTTTTTTTTTCTTCTAACTGAAAATATTACTATTCATGGGGAAGGATAAAAAAGTTTTTTTTGGGGATAAAAAAAATGTTTTCTTTCTTTTTTTAACTGAAAATATTAGTATTTGTAGTGGGGAGTGTAAAAAAAAAATTTTGAGGGGGGGGAGATTTTTATTTTTTTATTGTTTTAACTGAAAATATTAGTATTCTATGGGGGAGGAGTAAAAAAAAATTGGGGGGGGGGTGAAAAATGTTTTTTTTTTCTTTTTTTAACTAAAAATATTCTTGGTTAAAAACAAGGAAAATCAATGTCTACCCACCCAAGAAATATGACTGGGGCTCCATCGGTTTACGGGTGAGCGTTCATTTCTGACGTGGCAGGCTAGCAAAAATATGCGACCGGAGGGAGCATATATTTGCTAGTCTATATAAAGGAGAGTTGTATGTGTGTGTGTGTGTGTGTATCCAGAGAGAGGAATGGGCTGAATGTTACTAAATTAAATAAACTAATTCTAATCGTCATCTGTTGACTCTCTCTTTGTTTCTCTCCCCCTCTCTATCTACCTATGTCTGTATCTGTCTCTTTGCTTCTCTTTCTTTCTCTCCCCCTCTCTATCTACCTATGTCTGTATCTGTCTCTTTGCTTCTCTTTCTCTCACATTATTGTTTTATAAATAATTGGACTTGTTTTGGTTTGTCTTCACAATGGCAGCCATGATTGTTTATTTATTGTTGGTTTGAAATTGTAGTTCTTGTCCTGGAATAAAATTTTATTAAATGAAAGAAAAAAAAAACTAATATTTTTTTCAATCTACATTTTCAGGGTGTTACACAAGAAAAACCACGATGGGAAAAATGCATCACGTTTGTTAACGAAAATATGGGAATGGCTGTCAGTGCGATGTTCGTACAGAATAATTTCAGAAAAGAAAGCAAAGATGCGGTGAGTAGACTGGACATCAGTTGTGGGTTTTAAGTATTGAAGGGGGGGGGAAGTCATTTTATGCATGGACCAATCGGCATTTTCTGATAGGGGCGCCTCAGGTGATTGGCAATACCCTCCTCCTTAAATAGATGAGATAATGCCTGAAAAAGAGGAACCTCCTAGAACAGAGCCGGACAATACTTTGTCCTGACAAAAGAGAGCCTGGTGCTGTCAAGTCAGAATCTGGTCTGTCGGAATGAAAACAGTTGCAGGTCAGCCGTACTATTTAATAGTTAATTTTAGTAATGTCTAACTACACACTTCACCCTAACCCTAAGCCTAACCAAGGGGCAAGCAACCTCCGGCCCGCGGGCCGGATGTGGCCCGCGAAGGCTTAGCGTCTGGCCCGCCACCCCGCTATGCTTTATTATTGCCCCAGTAAAACTCATATCATTTTGTGACATAGGCATAAAAGTAGGTTTCAATTAAGATTTACAGTGGGATAAAAATGTATGAATATCAGCGAGCGATGATGTATGTATATTTCATTTTTCTTTAACTATTAATTTCAAATCCTTGGCCTGAGATAAAAATAGAAAAAGAGAAAGAGAGAGGCAAAGAGGAAACGAGAAACGAGGAAAGGGCATGAAACAGAGAACTTATGTGAGGTGTGTCAAAACGAATGATGGATCAACTTGCTACTTCCCCCATCATTATTTTTTATGATTTCAAAATGGCTCTTCGTCGGCACCTTTTATAACATCACATACAGAAGTCTCTTGAAAAAAAAATCAGATTTGTAGAGTGTTCAATGCAATTTTTGTACCATTTATTCATGTAAACAAAATATAGTAATTCTAAGATTTCCTTTTTCACTCCGGCCCGCGATCTCCTTCCAAAAGTCTCATCTGGCCCTCACTCTGAAAAGGTTGCCCGCCCCTGCCCTAACCCTAAACCCTAACCCTAACCCTAACTACACACTTCACCCTAACCCTAACCCTAACTTCATCATTTCTTTCTTCATATAACAATGCCAATGGAAATATTTGGTCAGGATTTATTCCTAAGGGAAAGTATCCTCATGTTAAGGTGTCCTGACAAAACTCTGCACAGAGATACCAAAGGCGCTTAAGGGCTGTGTCGAGAAGACTTTCAAACTCTCAATATGTCTTTTTAAATTTGAAATTCCTGTAAAAGCCCACCCACATACTTCACATGAAAAAGTTTTTTTTCTCTTTTTTGGTTCATTTTACTTCAGTCGAAGTTCTTAGAAATCAAGGAGCCCCTTCTTGGGCTAACACTTGATCTCTATATGAGATACATAGATATTCGAATATTCCATTAAAGTCCTCCTCTACCTCTCAAACGTTGAATCAATAAAGAAGATAGGAACATTAATTTTTCTCTTCCCAATTGACCAGCTAACTATGTTATAGTATATCTTTCTTGTGGTCTTAATGATTGTCCGAAGGAAAGACAAAATACAAGTACCAAATGTATGAAACACGCGGTGTGAGATTAAAATTGGACCCGCTTGACAATCATCCTGAGGAAGTCTTATAATAAAGACGAAATATATATATATATATATATATATATATATATTAAGAGAGAGAGAGAGAAAGAGATTAATTTTTACGTACATAAAAGTAATCCATGGACACGTGTTTCTGGCTATCAGCCATCATCAGCATACTTCATTATATATATATATATATATGAATAGAAATTGAAAAAAAGGAAAACCATTTTGTACTTTTTTAAAGCGGTAAGGAGACCAATAAATGCAAGCTTTTTTTTTTTAATAAAATATTATTTATTTAAAATTCAAATTTTCGATTCATAAAAGAATCTTCATCAGACAATATTTTTTTTAAGCGACATGTTACAATCATCCTGAGGAAGTCTTGAAATAAAGACGAAACGTTGATGAACACATAAATGATATTTTTTAGTTTTCCTTTTTCAATTTCCATTACCTCAGAACACTTTTTCCATTCTTTATCATATATATATATTGTTCTCACTCATTAAGCTATACGACTCCGCTGATGAAGGTCCGATTTTCTCGGATCTGAAACCTTGGTCCGGATGTTGTTGTAACACTTTATTTAATATTAATAAATATCATGCTCTTATTAATTATTTAGTTAATTTTACTTTTGCATTAATAATTGAGCACTCTGCTGGGAAACTCTCCCAATTAAGAAATACGGTATATATATATATATATATATATATATATATATATATATATATATATATATATATATATATATATACATTATAATCTAGTTTCTATTTTTTTGCTTATTCTCTTTTTAGGCCCTGGAAATGATCTTAAATATCCGGAAAGCATTTACGGAGCTCCTGAAGGAAAACACATGGATGGATCGTGAAACAAAGATTTTTGCCAGAGAAAAAGTAGATTTTTTAATTTTATTTTTCCACTAATTTGTAGCAGTCTCTAATTGTATTATGTGCTATTTTTCTTTTGATGTAAATAGACAGGTGTACCACTAGATTTATTGACATGCCCCCCCCCCCCAAGTCAATTAGAAGCCTTGGCGTAGGAACACAAATCACCGGACTACTTCTTCTTACAGCACCCATGCAATTTCGTTCCCCTGGTGGGGAGTTGTAGCCGGTACATCATTGGTTTCCTTGAATTGCTAACGATATGGTAAATCTATTTTAGTCGCACGTACCCATAACCTATACCTGGTACGGCGTTCACCCTGGGTGGGTTGAACCGGCTTCCTCCAAAGAAGGAAGTTTCTAGGGAGTATGAAATTCAAAAGCGATCGCCAGTCGCATGTATATCCCAGTCAGAGGAGATGATGACGTTAGGTTTTTGCAGTTCTTTCGGGAAGGTGTCGACGTCCTCCTACATACAGCGCCCGGTATTCCCAAATGGTCACCCATCTGGTGCTGGCCCGGCTCGATGCCGCTTAACTTCAATGATCTAATGAGAACTGGTGTGCCAACATGATTATACCGTACAGTCGCATGCTGTACTTTATAAAGACTGACTGTTTAATCTCTTTTCCAACGCAGACCAATAAAAGGTATCTTCATTTGAAACTACAATGTCGTCTGCTGATGAACTCTTGGAGTTGTCAGGTAAACTCTCCACTCCAGCCTACAATTACTGTAATTATAATGGAGAACGATTAACCGCATCATAAATTCTTTTCAATTTCTGGACATTCCGTTATGATTTTATGCAGAAAAGTTGCGAGCTGGGAGCGAAAGGTATGCATGCTTTTTTAGTGTATACTCTGGAATTGGCAAGTAAAGTCGAAATCCCATGAAATCCAATTTGTCCATTTTAAAAATGCTACTACCGAGAGAAAGGTTATGAATCGATACTACCCGCTAAGACTATGGCTGAAATAGCAGTTTTTCTCCAAGTTATGGTGATCTACCTTATTGCGTCAATACATGGACTCTTCATGACACTATGAATAGTGGTAATGGTGATAACAGAGAGTCGCTATGACCAATCCATAAGCAATCTCTGACAACTCATTACTTCTGTACTAACTCAAACTCTAACCCAAAAGCAATTTCTGACAACCCATTACTTCTGTACTAACCCTAACCCTAACCCAAAAGCAATTTCTGACAACCCATTACTTCTGTACTAACCCTAACCCTAACCCAAAAGCAATCTCTGACAACCCATTACTTCTGTACTAACCCTAATCCTAACCCAAAAGCAATCTCTGACAACCCATTACTTCTGTACTAACCCTAACCCTAACCCATAAGCAATCTCTGACAACCCATTGCTTCTATACTAACCCTAACCCTAACCCAAAAGCAATTTCTGACAACTCATTACTTCTGTACTAACTCTAACCCTAACTTATATGCAATCTCTGACAACCCATTACTTCTGTACTAACCCTAACCCAAAAGCAATTTCTGACAACCCATTACTTCTGTACTAACTCTAACCCTAACCCAAAAGCAATTTCTGACAACCCATTACTTCTGTACTAACTCTAACCTTAACCCAAAATCAATTTCTGACAACCCATTACTTCTGTACTAACCTTAATCCTAACCCAAAAGCAATTTCTGACAACCCATTGCTTCTGTACTACACCTAACCTTAACCCAAAAGCAATCTCTGACAACCCATTACTTCTGTACTAACCCTAAGAACGGCTGGTATAAGCTTTTTTATTACCTGGTTACTCTTCGGATGCCAACTGCGAAACACTGTTATTATCATCGGAAGATTTGGGGTCAATTTCCACTCTATATTGGTCTTTGGTTAAACTCTGACCACAGGAAATAAATAGTCATCATCATCATCATCATCATCATCATCATCATCAGTTTAACATCTGTTTTATATGCTGACATGTTTTGGACGGCTTTTTAAATATTGA
The DNA here is from genome assembly GCA_963556195.1 of Sepiola atlantica. NCBI lineage: Eukaryota > Metazoa > Mollusca > Cephalopoda > Sepiida > Sepiolidae > Sepiola > Sepiola atlantica. Next base: position 11,118,897 of record OY744544.1, read on the forward strand.
CTTCCAAACTAACCTATCTCTGGCCAGATCTTTATTTATCTCTCTTTCTCTCAGACAAATCCTTATCATTTCCTACTATTTTTTAGTTGGTCTTCCCCTGCCAACTGACCCTGCTACCTCAACTGTTCTACATTTACTACCCCAAGAATAATAATAATAATAATCATCATCATCATTGCGTTAACATCCGTTTTACATGTTGACATGTTTTGGACGACTTTTAGAAATTGACTTCCACCAAACTAACCTATCTCTGACCAGGTCTTTATATATCCCTCTTTCTCTCAAGTCCATCCTTATCGCTTCCTCCCATGTTATGCTTACCCTGTGAACTGAACCTGCTACCCCCTACCATCCAAATCAAACCTGCAATGAATGTACAATTCGAAAATGAATGTTTGATTCCTGTTCTTCAGGTTGATACCATGAAAGACAAAATTGGTTACCCGGAATTCATTCTAGAAAAAACAAAATTGGATGAGCTTTACAAATCGGTAAGTAAAACATATTCTTTTTTTTTTTCTTGGTTTTTTGACTGTTTGTACGCTTATTTTTGTTTCATTTTACTTCAGTCGAAGTCCTCAGAAATCAAGGGGCTTCTACCTGGGCCTAACACTTGACCTCTGTATGAGATGCATAGATATTCGAATATTCTATTAAAGTTCTCTTTTATTTCTCAAACGTTGAGTTAGTAAAAAAGTTAA
>OY744544.1:11124600-11159600 GCA_963556195.1 Sepiola atlantica
GGTTGTGGATGAGGGCTTAGTAGTTCAATATTAACTACCTGAACCTTTAAAGAAATCAAACAACACATTTGGCAGGATTGGGTTGTGGATGAGGGTTTAGTAGTTCAATATTAACTACCTGAACCTTTAAAGAAACAAAACACCACATTTGGCAGGATTGGGCTGTGGATGGGGGCTTAGTAGTTCAATATTAATTACCTAAACCTTTAAAGAAACCAAACAACATATTTGGCAGGATTGGGTTGTGGATGGGGGCTTAGTAGTTCAATATTAACTACCTGAACCTTTAAAGAAACCAAATGACACATTTGGCAGGATTGGGTTGTGGATGGGGGCTTAGTAGTTCGATATTAACTACCTGAACCTTTAAAGAAACCAAACAACATATTTGGCAGGGTTGGATTGTGGATGGGGGCTTAGTAGTTGAATATTAACTACCTGAACCTTTAAAGAAACCAAACAACATATTTGGCAGGATTGGGTTGTGGATGGGGGCTTAGTAGTTCAATATTAACTACCTGAACCTTTAAAGAAACCAAACAACACATTTGGCAGGATTGGGTTGTGGATGGGGGCTTAGTAGTTCAATATTAACTACCTAAATCTTTAAAGAAACCAAACAACACATTTGGCAGGATTGGGTTGTGGATAGGGGCTTAGTAGTTCAATATTTTAATGTTTTTTTTTTAAACATTTCTTTCAATCTCAAGAAATAATGGCTACCAACTGTAAGGTGCTTTCGTCGGGCGTTTATTGTGAAGCAAAGGTTGGCCAATCCCATAATCATCTCTCCTGAAACTGCATTGCTTAAGTCCAGTTTCAAAGAGAAGTCCAAGACGACTGGAAACAAAATCAGGATAAGTCGAGAAAGAGTTTTCCTTCTCCTAGACTAGTTGCTTAACCAAGGCTTGAGAGTCTAGTTCATCCTACTATTTAATCCATAGTTGGGGGTGGCATATATGGATTCATACCTCTCCCAAAGGTATTTGTGAAAATGATGCAGTCGCTCCAGGAGAACTCGAACCCAGCACATCAAGCTTACATTCCACGCCTGTAACCACTACACCATGTCACCAGTCGCCAGTCATGCGAAATGCTCCAAAGTGTGTCCCACATTGATGTCAATGGCCCACTAGGGTTTATGCTATAATAATAGCAGTAATAGTAATAGAAAATGTTGATCCTTCTATAATACACCTGTTGTCTTAAGCATATGGACGGGCAGTGAAAGTGAAAGTTATTTGTTTTTCCTATTATCTGGATTATTCGAACTTCTGTTCTCAGTCTGGATGCTATTCTTCTAACGTTTTGGTCAATGTAACCTCTGACCTTCTTCAGCTGTGTCTTGTCGAACTCGGGAATCTGTATGGCATTTCAGTATTTTGTTCTCCAGAGAGCTACCACTAAACTAAGAAACTAGGAAGTTGACCTTGCGTTTGCTTTTGATAGCCTCGTAACTCTCGCTTCCCTTATTTTGTCCTTTAGTCCTCATATCCCATGAGCGAAGGTTTCTGACAAAAGGGGAAGAATTGCTGTTTTCTGGGTCAGAATCTATCCATCTAACACTTATCGTTGGCTAGTTTTTGACCTTGTAGTAGTATTTCTTTTTTTTAGCTTCTTACATCAAGTGGCTTTATGTCTTGTCTAGAGCGATTTCCATAAAAAAATTATCAGTTGAAAAAAATTTATCTATTTTTAAAGGTGGTTACTTAGTTTTGACTAAGTTTTAAAAAAAGATCGTGAATTTTTAAAAAGGCAACTCTCAGTAGAAAAAAATAATATAATATCTGAAATTTAAATTTTTTTAAAATTGGACGTCTTGAAAGAATTAAATATGAGCTATCTTAAAATTTTTTTCATTTTTACCCTTCACGGTGTTCAAATTTCAAATTTCAATTTCATTTTGCTGTTCAAGTTCAATTTTCACTTTGCTGTTCAAGTTCAATTTAACTTTGTTGTTCAAGTTCAATTTTACTTTGTTGTTCAAGTTCAATTTTACTTTGTTGTTCAAGTTCAATTTTACTTTGTTGTTCAAATTCAATTTTACTTTGTTGTTCAAGTTCAATTTTACTTTGTTGTTCAAGTTCAATTTTCACTTTGCTGTTCAAGTTCAATTTTCACTTTGTTCAAGTTCAATTTTACTTTGTTGTTCAAGTTCAATTTTACTTTGTTGTTCAAGTTCAATTTTCACTTTGCTGTTCAAGTTCAATTTCACTTTGTTGTTCAAATTCAATTTTACTTTGCTGTTCAAATTCAATTTTCACTTTTATGTTCAAGTCCAATTTTACTTTGCTTTTCTAAATTAAAACATCAAAATTTATTCAAATTGAATTTTTATTAAAAACAATTTTTTTCTTTTTGTCTTTTTCCTTTTTCAGTTTTTCCTGCTGGCATCTTTCAACCTGTCTTTTACAGCGAACATTATCCCAAGTAAGAAGAATTTTCACGACCATTTCACTTTCATAGTACGAGATCTGTCTGAAAAGTAACGGTATTTGCTGTATGCTGTGTGGGCTACGGACGGAAGAGGGTTGACCTAATCTGTTATCTTAGAAGTATATAACTATAATATTAACATTCTGCAACCATTGATATTTTTGTTTTTGTTTAGACCTTCTCTTCTTCACCATGGCAATACACCTGCTCACACCGGCAGTTTCTGGCCATAAAAAAATATTACTGCACTGGATTCACCTCATATTACTCCATGTGAGAATTTTCTTATCCCTAAACTCAATCAGGTCATCAAGATGACTCTTTGAAGGCATAAACCCTATCAAAGGGGGCTATAATGACAGTGCAAAGCTCGTTTCCTTCAACAACCACAAGAAACCTCTTCAATCACCGGTTGCCATGGCAAATAATACCCTACCTGAGAGTCCAACGTTCAAACTCCTTGGCCTAACATTCACAGGAAACATGAATTGGAACAAATACATAGAAGACATTGCCAAGGTTACTGCAAAGAAGGTGGGCTCCCTCTACCGTGCTCGAAAACTTCTCACACCTGATAGTAGCCTATATCTCTACAAAGCCACCATCCGCCCATGCATGGAGTATTGTTTTCAAATCTGGGCTGGTGCACCATCCACTAAGACAAGGTTAAAAAAAGAGTCTGTAATCTGATAGGTCCCTCACTATCCACCAAGCTCCAGCCCCTGTCTCATCGCCGCAATGTTGAATCCTTGTGCTTGTTTTGCAAGTACTTCAGTGGAATGTGCTCCGATGAACTTGCTGCTATGGTGAATACACTCGACCAACCCGACAATCAGCTAAATCCCATCCATTCACTGTGCAGGTCCCCAGATGCCGGAGAGCCTTCTACTTCAATAGCTTCTTTCCGCGTGCTGCAGGCCTCTGGAACTCCTTTCCTGCTCCCTGTTTCCCCAACTGTATTGACATGCAAAAATTTGAAACTAATGTGAACAAACATCTAGCTTCACAGCTCCCTATTTACGATGATCCCCTTAAGTTTCACCCTAATTCTCAGAAGTCCCTTACATCTTCAGTAGCAACTTGCCTTGTTTGGAGTTAATCCTGTTAAAAAAACAAATCTAAGAAGAATACTCCCAACAGCACATAGAAGGGTGGCAGAGAAGGATGGGATAGTTCATTAGGCTCGAGGGGGGATTCAATTTGAAGGAGAAACCATTTAGTTTGTTATTTTGAATTGAAATAAATTGTTTATGGCATCAGTCACATTACTTTTCAGTAACCTAACGCTAGCCCTAAGTCTAACCCTAGCCTATGCTGAGGGACCATCTATCCTGACAAACCTAACCCTAACGCTAACTCTAACCCTAACGCTAACCCTAACTTTAACACTAACCCCAACCCTAATCCTAACCCTAACGCTAACCCCTAATGCTAACCCTAATGCTAACCCTAATCCTAACCCTAACCCTAACCAGAACTCTAACCTTAACACTGACCCCAACCCTAATCTTAACCCTAACCCTAACGCTAACCCTAATTCTAACCCTAACTATAACCCTAAAGCTGACCCTAACGCTAACCTTAATCCTCACCCTAACCCTAACCCTAACTCTAACCCTAACGCTAACCTTAATCCTAATGCTAACACTAACCCTAACCCTTACCCTTACCCTTACCCTAACCCTAACCCTAACCCTAATTCTAACTCTAACCCTAACCCTAACGCTAACCTTAATCCTCACCCTAACCCTAACCCTAACCCTAACTCTAACCCTAATGCTAACCCTAACCCTAATGCTAACACTAACCCTAACCCTTACCCTTACCCTTACCCTTACCCTTACCCTTACCCTTACCCTAACCCTAACCCTAATTCTAACTCTAACCCTAACCCTAATGCTAACCTTAATCCTCACCCTAACCCTAATGCTAACCCTAACCCTAACCCTAACCATAACGCTAACGTTAACCCTAACCCTTACTCTAACGCTAACCCTAACTCTAACCTTGTCTTCCATAATCAGTTTCTTATTTTTTTCTAATTAGGAGGAGAGCATTCACAGATATACATGACGCCTTGAATAAGAGAAAATTAAGAGCATCCTAGCGTTGTCTCACATTTAGGAACATCAAGTTCTCCCCAGAATATATAGCAGCAAAGATTTACTTATTTACAGGGATCTAAGTGTGGGGGCAGAATTATCTGAGTTATATCTCTTGGATTTATTCCGGCCAACGTTAGAGAATGCACTCTCCTAATGCACGAGTTTCTAATCTCGTTTCACCCACGTGCAGAATTTAGGACAAGATCTTAGCCTCTTCCTGCGCACCCTTTGAAGCAGATGTTTCGTATAGATTTTTCTTAACACCAAACTCAAAAGGATTAACAAGATGACCAGTTCTGAAGACAAGAGGGCCATAATGACAGAGCAGAGAGGAATCCAAGAAGAATCGTTCCAACAGCACATAGAAGCGTGATAGAGAAGGATGGGATAGTTTATTAGGCTAGAGGTGGTGGGTTTCTTTGAAGAAGGAACCACATAGTTTGTTGTTTAGAATCGAAATAAATCGAGCTGAGAGAAATCCCAGTGCATAGATTGTGCATCATTTCACTAGAATTTCGCTCTTTCTTTCCTTTTCTTTGTCTTTTTCTTCTTCTTTCCTTTCATAGCTCAAAGATGATGCGCTATTGGTGATTGGTTTTCCCGAGCTGACACAGCTTACTCTTCGGCTAACAGGAACTCTCTGATCGATTCGTCAACTCCCTTTTATATCTATTCCCTGCTGAAAAGTGTAGACGGAAGTTGAATGTGTTGAAAGTGTCTTTGAGTTTACAGGCGACGGTACTTTGCACTGATTTGGAGTCACGGCATTCGTGAACGTTTGACTTCTATTGGCTTAGACTTTAAGATGGGGAGAGGGTGTCGCTAACCGGAAATAAGAGTTAAAATGCGACAAAACTTTTCCCTTTGATATGATGTCAACCCGGCTTTAATAGGGTTCAAGAAGAAATTGAAATTGATGGACATTTTCTTAATTGATGCCTAATAACTATGGATTAAATTCTATGCAAATCTGAAATATTTTAACTTTGAAATGGGAGGATTACGGATACTATGCCTCTCTAAAAGTTTTTAAAATGCTAAATAACTAAAAATTTATGGAATAATATTAATTAAATTCTAATACCTATTGTTAAAATTTGGAAGCTCTTATATGCTGACGACCTGGCGGTCATTGATACTTCAATTCAATCACTCAAGGAACGTCTGAAAAGATGGAAGAGTATTGATTTACTCCTCTCCAGGAGTTAGGCACAAGGCCAGTTTTTATCTTACTCCCACAAGTAAGATGTGACCCAAGGTCGGGTCGGGAAAGTGGAGTTTAAAAATTGCCTGGGCAGCCCCGTCGGCATTCCCCGGTAGGGGCGCTTCAGGCAGTAAGCAATAAACTTACTCCTCCCCAAAGAGGGGAGGCGAAGCCTGGGAGGGTGGACCTCTTAGAACTGCACAGGACAGACCCATAGACTGGCGTAAATCAAGCCCCGAAGGCCAAGACAATACCAGTCTATGGGGTGCAGTATCCATCGGAACAAATACTACACTTTGATCTTAGCCAGATGGCCAAGAGGAGAAAGGTTTCAGAGTCAACAAGGGTAAAACAAGGGTAAAACCAAGGTCATGATTGCTGGTCCCAAACTCAGATTACTGAGGAAAACAGGAAAACACTTGTGTGGCATATGCTTAAGAGGAACAGGCAGCAACTCAAAGGGCAGATCCCCACTTTAAGTGTTTGCATTATGCCAGCGCAGAAAGACGAATAGATTGCCGACAACTGATGAAGAAGGATACTGCTGATGACAAGCTTGAAGTAGTTACAGAATTTTGTTACCTTGAAGATGTGCTTTCATCGGGTGGAGGCTGTGAACTTGCAGCAGCTACACGTTGCAAGTCTGCCTGGAGACAGTTTAGGGAGCTGCTACTAATCCCAACAAACAAACACATGCCAGCAGCTATGAGAAGGTTATCCGGGTCCTTTAACCCGGATAACCTACCAGACATGGACCTTCCTCACCGGCAGTGGGCAATGCTCAACCGCCTCAGGACAGGTGTCGGCCGTTTCACCGCGACCATGAAAGGATGGGGACTCAGGGACTCGGCTGTCTGCGACTGTGGTCACTCTGAACAGACAGTAGACCACATCATCGAGTTATGCCTTAAATATCGACCACCCAACGGTGAAGTCGGCATAGCTGTGCTAGACAACAAAACATGAGCATGGTTTTTCTCAACCGAGCTGGTGATCTAATAGTGAGATGCTGTGAAGCAAACGAAAGAAGAAGAAGCTATGAGAAGTCGTGTATACTCTTCATGTGTCAGAAGTGTGCTAATGTATGGCTCCGAAACCTTTGGCTGTCTCTGACAGCACACTAAAGAAACTGCACCATAACGACAAGGCAATGGTCAGATGGATCTGAACAAAGCATATCTTTTTGGGTTGCGGGTTTATGAATTTAATATTCCCTAGAATCTTTCTTTTGGAGGAAGCCGACTCAACCCGCCCAGAGTGAATGCCACACTACCAGGTATGATATTAGAATGCTACCAAGGAACAGAGCCAGGTCTATCGAGAAGAGGATTTATAATTAAGGGATGTGAAACAGGTGGACCCGGTAAGTGCGAAAGGTGCACTACACAATCACGGTGAGGCTGAGGCTGAAAGTTTCAATGATATTCCAGCAGAGGACCACCTTCTCCACAAGCTCGCCACAGAGACCCCTCCACGAGCTCATCTGAAGTCACGACGCCCATTCTCGGAGCATGCCCACCAGCTCCTTCTTTCAACACCTGGTGACGTCACAAAACGAATCTGGCTGAAACGTTGCTGGACAGAGGAATAGAAGGATGCAGATAAATCAAGGTTGCACAGATTTGTGGAGGACCCGGATAACCTACCAGGCATGGACCTCCATCGCCGGCAGTGGACAATGCTCAACCGCCTCAGGACAGGTGTCGGCCGTTTCGCCTCGACCATGAAAGGATGGGGACTCAGGGACTCAGCTGTCTGCGACTGTGGTCACTCAGAACAGACAGTAGACCACTCCATCGAGTCATGCCTTAAACATCGACCACCAAACGGCGAAGCCGGCATAGCTGTGCTAGACAACAAAACATTAGCATGGCTTTTCTCAACCGAGCTGGTGATCTAACAGTGAGATGCTGTGAAGCAAACGAAAGAAGAAGTGTTGACACACAAAAGCTGGAATATGTGATGGGCGGTTATCGTCTGCACAGATGGTTGTGTCAACACTAAGGTCATATGGCAAGAAGCTGACCCCAAAAAGACAACTCTTCGTCAACCAGCACCATCCACAGCCCCATCTTCGGTTCCAGTTCTTTCACCAGTTCCAGCTCCATATCCAGTCCCAACTATACCAGCAACTACACCATGAGATGGAAGACCATGTGGAGCAAGGCACCGAAGGATACAATCACCGAGGTGGTTGCACATTGAATACGACTGCAAAAATGGGCGACAGGTATTATTCAAATGATGATATTTATTTGCAGGAATCAAAATCATTTTTGAAAGAATTTTTAAGAGATAGTTTGCAAATAATGTTGCTAAATTGTTATTTCAATTGCTTTTTCAGATCTTTGAATTATGGCGGCATCGGTGTTGTCATCGGGCACGAAATCACCCACGGCTTTGATGACAATGGTAAGTTGATCCTCTTTTCAAAGATATTCAAAATTCAGTAACGCAACGGATAAAAGTGCTATGCAATAAAAATTTTAAAGCGACAGAAGGTTCAATCCTGAGTACGGGTGATACTAAAAATACAAATTATGATAATAATCGCCCAAACATCGAATAGTAAACAAAATACTGGCAGAAGCACATCTAATAAATGTAACCAATCGTGTGAAAATGCAATGTTCTATGAGTATTTTGTTTAATTTTCAATTTTTGAGCGATTACTAACGGGCTTATGGCTAGCCATTTTTCTTTTTCGTTCTAACTGAACAAAGTGGATGCAAGGTTTGTTTTGAACAAATAAAAACGCTTTAAAATAAGTTAAAACACAAAAACACCCATCCAGGTAGGTAGACGAGTAACTTATCTTGCCTTTGGTAACATTTATTTGTTGGATATTTGTTTTCTCACCCCTTTTCTTTCTGTTATCTACAGTAACATGCATGGAGTATTGTTGCCACATCTGGGCTGGTGAATCATCTACTAGGCTCTCTCTCCTTGACAAGGTCCAAAAAAGAGTCGCCAACCTAATAGGTCCCTCACTGTCAACCAAGCTCCAGTCCCTGTCCCATCGCCGCAATGTAGCATCCTTGTGCTTGTTTTACAAATACTTCAATGGATTATGCTCCGATGAACTGGCTTCCCTGGTGCCCCCTCGACGTAAATTCACTAGACCAACTCGACAATCAGCTAACTTCTAAAATATATGTAATAAAAATTAAAAATATTAATATTGATACTGACACTAATAAAATTAAATTTAAAATAAATTATTTTTAAAATTCTAAAATATACGTAATAAAAAATTAAAATATTAATATTGACACCTTATTTTATTACTTCATTTTATATTATAATATATATATATATATATATATATATATATATATATATATATATATATATATACGCACCTCTTTCTAAAATGTTTATGTTGAATGGCTGAAGGCACTATTTCATATATAAAAATTTTCCTTTAGATCTGTTAGGATAAATATTCTGAGAAATAAGGCAAATCTTTTGGTGAAGGAAAAGAAATTGCCAAATCAAGCAAACTTGATATTCAACTTCGTTTTGTTGGATTCTTGTGAAAAAGCTATTTTTAAATGATAGATGAAAAGCCAATCAGCAGCCGAGCTAAAAAAAAAAGCTAAAGAAAAAAAAAGCTAAAAAAAAAGCTAAGAAAAAAAAAGCTAAAGAAAAAAAAGCTAAAAAAAATAAATTTAAAAAAATAAATAAAAAACGTCGTCAGTCTATACATTGATTGGATGTTGATTACTATCTTCAAAAAAATTTTTTTTTTTAAACAGCTCCCTTCCTCTCGATTTCCCCCTCCCCCTACATCCCTCTCCTCCTCCCCGCTCGTTCCTAAGAAATGACTGGCTCCCAATCAGGCCTGTGTCTTGGAGCCAAATTGCATTCGTGGTTGCTAATGAAAAGCTTCAAAAAGCTCAACAATCAGTGGAAGCCAAATGAGAAGCCAAAATAAATAAAAATAAGATTTTAAATAAAAGACAAGAATTTTTTTTAAATATAAATAAAATCGGATGTATTTAATCTGTGCATGTTTAGTGATAAAAATGCTATTTCAAACTTAAGTGTGACAGACCAAAGTGAATGTTATTTATAACTTATGAGTGACAGACCAAACGAAATGTTATTTCAAACTTAAGTGTGACAGACCAAAGAGAATGTTATTTATAACTTATGAGTGACAGACCAAAGGAAATGCTATTTTAAACTTAAGTGTGACATACCAAAGTGAATGTTATTTATAACTTATGAGTGACAGATCAAAGGAAATGCTATTTCAAACTTAAGTGTGACATACCAAAGTGAATGTTATTTATAACTTATGAGTGACAGACCAAAGGAAATGCTATTTCAAACTTAAGTGTGACATACCAAAGTGAATGTTATTTATAACTTATGAGTGACAGATCAAAGGAAATGCTATTTCAAACTTAAGTGTGACATACCAAAGTGAATGTTATTTATAACTTATGAGTGACAGACCAAAGGAAATGCTATTTCAAACTTAAGTGTGACAGACCAAAGAGAATGTTATTTATAACTTATGAGTGACAGACCAAAAAAAATGCTATTTTAAACTTAAGTGTGACAGACCAAAGAGAATGTTATTTATAACTTATGGGTGACAGACCAAAGGAAATGCTATTTCAAACTTAAGTGTGACAGACCAAAGGGAATGTTATTTATAACTTATGAGTGACAGACCAAACGAAATGCTATTTCAAACTTAAGTGTGACAGACCAAAGAGAATGTTATTTATAACTTATGTGTGACAGATCAAAGGAAATGCTATTTCAAACTTAAGTGTGACAGATCAAAGAGAATGTTATTTATTACTTAAATATTATTTCATACTAAATTGTGACAGACCAGAAAATACAATTTCATAATAAATTTTGACTGACCAGAAAATACTATTTTATACTAAATTGTGACAGACTCAAAAATACTATTTCATACTAAATTGTGACAGAAGTGGGCCTGGGTATACTGACAACTATGAGGTAACTTCCAAGTAGAGCGACCAATAAACAGAGATTCTTACAGAAATGCTTAGACATATCCTTAATAAAATGCGTCCATTCAATCAGAGCGTTTAGTGATTAAAATTCAATTTCAAACTGAAATGTGTTAACCGACCGACAGACCGAACTTCTTATAAAGATGCAAGGACAAAAAAAACTGTAAAATAAAGATTATTAAAAAAGAACAAAAAGAATAAAAAGGAGTAATTCCATCTTTAAAACGAAAAGAAAAATTGTATTTATCAAAAAGTTAAAAAAAGATTTGAATAAATTTTGCCTTGGGTATTTTTTTTTATTTGACTGAATTTGATTGGATGGGAAAGAATTGCAATTTGTAAAACGAGGAAATTTTTATAAAATTCTGGATCAAACGAAAAAGGCTTTTTTTTTCTGGCAAACAGAAACGTTATGGGAGACCAAATTTGAATAAATATTAGTTCTTTAAACCATGATATCTTATGTAAATTAGCTCATCATTCCTACTTGTTTTTATTTCATTATTGTCTTCCATTTTTTAAAATTTGTTTTCATCTTGAAAAGGAGGCAGATCTTGGCCTTTTGGCTGAGAGCAAAGTGTCCTTGGCCTCCCCAAATTAAATTCATCTTGGAAGGACACCATCCACTCCCAAACTCCACCCCTTCCTCACTTATTTCCACTTAAGTCCCACTCCCACTTAGAGATCAACCTGCTTGTTTTCGGTTCTAAACAAACCGGAAAACAGTGGGTGGTCTATTATTTAGAAATGTTTTCTTCCTCTTTCGTCTTCCCGCCCTGGGTATGAAGGTAAACTACATCCAGTGGCAAAACCGCAATTTAGGATCTTTGAGGAGTGTGGAGACACCTCTTAGTTGCAAGTACTCCCAGGCCCACTCTGGCCTGCAGTTGTATTACCTGCTTGGGTCCCATCTATTGGTTAAATATAACATGTTCTAGGTATGACATTAAACTTCATCCGGTGGTGAGGCTCCAATTGAAATTCTTGGGGATTGTGAAGTCACCTCTTAGTTCCCAGTACTCACAGGTCCACTCTGACCTGCAGTGGTATTACCTGTTTTGGTTCCATTTTATTGGTTAAATATAATATGTCCTAGGTATGGCATTAAACTTAATCATGTGATGAGACCCCAATTTGGAAACCATAAGGATTGTCAAGTCACCCATTACTTGCCAGTACTTCCAGCCCCTCTCTGGCCTGCAGTGGTATTACCTGTTTGGGTCGCATCTATTGGTTAAATATAATATGTCCTGTGTGTGACATGACATTGTATCCGGTGGTAAAGCCCTAATTTAGGAGTCATGAGGATTGTGAAGTTACCCATAGTTGCCAGTACTCCCAGGTTCACTCTGGCATGCAGTGATATTTCCGGTTTGGTTCCCATCTATACGGTAAATCTAATATGTTCCTTGTATAACATTAAACTTCTATTTGATGGTGATTAGAAGGTTACAGACTACAGGAATAGACATCTGAATAAGGTCTGATAATCATAACCCTAACCTTAACCCTAATCCTAACCCTAATGGCCGAAAAAGTTTCTTGTTACTTTTAATAGCTCTAAAACCAAGCCTCTCTTCTTTCACCACCAACGCTTAAATATTCGCTTTGCCCCAGTTTAAATGAATGTCTCTCTTCTTGATCAACGCTCAGCTTTGATAAGCTCCTAGGACTGACTTTTACTCCAGACCTGAAACGGAAAGCTTACATCAAATCTGTCTCTAAGGTCGCGTGAAAAATGGTCGGATCATTCGATCGCTTCAGAAAGTATATCACTCCTGACGCAATCCTCTACCTGTATAGGAATCAGATACATCCTAAGATGGGGAGGTACTGTTGCCACATCTGGGGAGGTGCCGTTCAGAGCACAGTTTCCTTCCTTGACACAGTACAAAACCGATTTCAAAATCTAGTGGGGGATGATATCTTCTCTCCCCTACAGCCTCTTTCTCACAGAAGAGACGTTGCTAGTCTTTCTCTGCTCTATCATACCCTAACCCCTTTCTCACAGAAGAGACGTTGCTAGTCTTTGTCTGCTCTTATCATACCCTAACCCCTTTCTCACAGAAGAGACGTTGCTAGTCTTTGTCTGCTCTTATCATACCCTAACCCCTTTCTCACAGAAGAGACGTTGCTAGTCTTTGTCTGCTCTTATCATACCCTAACCCCTTTCTCACAGAAGAGACGTTGCTAGTCTTTCTCTGCTCTATCATACCCTAACCCCTTTCTCACAGAAGAGACGTTGCTAGTCTTTGTCTGCTCTTATCATACCCTAACCCCTTTCTCACAGAAGAGACGTTGCTAGTCTTTCTCTGCTCTATCATACCCTAACCCCTTTCTCACAGAAGAGACGTTGCTAGTCTTTCTCTGCTCTTATCATACCCTAACCCCTTTCTCACAGAAGAGACGTTGCTAGTCTTTCTCTGCTCTATCATACCCTAACCCCTTTCTCACAGAAGAGACGTTGCTAGTCTTTCTCTGCTCTTATCATACCCTAACCCCTTTCTCACAGAAGAGACGTTGCTAGTCTTTGTCTACTCTATCATTATTTTCGACTGAGCTCCAATCTCTGATCCCCCCCTAAAAAATCCACAGCAAAAACTCGTCTAGCTACAACATATGTAAATAATTTGCCTTTCTCTCTCTGTGTACCTAAAGCTAAATAGAAGTTTAACGAACAAAGTTTCTTTTCAAGAAATTTCCATCCGTGGAACACAATACCACAGGGCTGCTTCTCGGCTGACTACAACATGGTCGTTTTCAAATCCAATACTAACAAATTTCTTGTTGAGCCGTCTTCTTAAATGATCAAATTCTGTCCGTTTCACCGATCGTTTTCCAGTCCTCTAAGACGGTTGTGCCTTGTCCAACCGACATTCTCATTATGCCTTATCCTCGAGTCGCCTTTAGGCCTTGATAAGTGGTGACTCGTTAGAACCCCCCCCCCCCACACAAAAAAAAAAATTAATGCAAATAATCTCAACTGTATAGTTCTAGAATCCTACTCAGTGTTTCGTCATTCAATGGACAAATTTTGTCTCCTTCATCGAAGTTATTATGCGGCAACATATGCTTACCAAATTACGGAAGCGTGCAGGACTTCGGATCTAATTGGCTAGATGATTCACGCTGAGTGCTTGAAGCCCTTTGTACGATCCTGTTTGATATTGTGTCATAAGACTGTCCGCTTAAATGAGTTCCATCAATTCCAATTTATTGAATATCAGACAAATGTTGTCAGAGAGCACAGGGTCGCTACGGAGACGTATTTCGAAGAAAAGTTGGATAATATTTAACAGGAACAGATTTTCTTGCTGTAATGCGTTTGAAACCTGCCCAATCAACATGGCAGTGCGACTCCCATAATTGTATTGCATCAAATTTACTACTTGCAAACATTTTATAAGGTGTCCAATAGATTAGATCAGGGGACTGAAGGGGTTGTATGACAAACTGATTAATACGCTTATGATTGACAGACAAAAAGAAAATACTATTTCAAAGTGAAGTATGAAATATTGATTTTCTAGGAAAGAAGCTATCGATGACAAAGGTCGTGAATCTGACTGACTTTACTTTGTCTATTAGATTATAAATACTATGAAGATATAAATATATCTATGTTATATTCCATGAAAAATGCCAGTATACTGAAATCATATACCCTTAATAGGGTTAAGATGAAAATTCATATACACTAAATGTACAAAAGCAAGGAAATTCCCAAATTTTTACACTTTTATTGTCATTAAGGGTATGACTACATATCAACCAAACCATTTCATTATCATATCACTACAGTATAAATCTCTATGCATGAGTGGATGAAGTGTGTGAGGTGTGCTGAAGAAAAATTCCTATCAGTAAAATACATAGCCCTGTTGTGCTCGCATACCCTTAATGACAATAAAAGTAAAAATTTGGGGATTTCATGGAATGTCACTACGTTTGTAAAATCTATGCCCCAATACAATGGTCATTTTTAAGGTTTTTTGGAATTTTCTGGAAAACTAAGGTATATGGTAAACTGAAATTAAAATGCCATCAACTAGACCCTAGAACCTCTATCTCTGCCAAAGATCAGCTGAATCCATCAAATAGTTGATGAGATACAGGGTGGCACATACGTACATACGTATGTACGTACGTACACATGGATAACATGATTTCATGATTGAACTTTCTGGATCTCTGGGTTGCCTTGACTAATGATGCTGAAATTCTACACACTTATAGAACTTATCAAATGAAAATTTTGTGCAAAGTTTTAACTAATTTAGTTTATTGGTGTTTGAGTTATGATTGGTCAAAGAAATGAGATTTCTAGCATAGGCCATTCTTAAAGTCTATTAAGGGATAGAGCACTCTCGTGCCTCCCTTGATAAAACGTATGGTTGCAAGGAAGACACAAACACTGAATGAAAATTTAACACATTTTATTGACCAAAATACAGAAAAAAATAAAAAAATAAAAAAATAAAATGTATATGGAGTTTGTTGAAAAGGTGCCACTTTGTCTCGTTATTTACAAGGAAAAAAAATATTCATGGTATGTGTGCTACTTTGGCTAGGCTTAGGGTTTAGGGGTTAGGGTTAGGGTTTAGGGGTTAGGGTTTAGGGTTAGGGTTTAGGGTTAGGGTTTAGCGTTAAGGGTTAGGGTTTAGGGT
Organism: Sepiola atlantica; assembly: GCA_963556195.1. Classification (NCBI taxonomy): domain Eukaryota; kingdom Metazoa; phylum Mollusca; class Cephalopoda; order Sepiida; family Sepiolidae; genus Sepiola; species Sepiola atlantica. Next base: position 11,140,016 of record OY744544.1, read on the forward strand.
TAGGGTTTAGGGTTAAGGGTTAGGGTACGGGTTAGGGTTTAGGGTTAGAGTTTAAGGTTTAGGGGTTAGGGTTAGGGTTTAGGGTTTAGGGTTAGAGTTTAGGGTTTAGGGTTTAGGGCTAGGGTTAGGGTTAGGGTTAGGGTACGGGTTAGGGTTTAGGGTTAGAGTTTAAGGTTTAGGGGTTAGGGTTAGGGTTAGGGTTTAGGGTTTAGGGTTAGAGTTTAGGGTTTAGGGCTAGGGTTAGGGTTTAGGGTTTAGGGTTAAGGGTTAGGGTTAGGGTTAGAGTTTAGGGTTTAGGGGTTAGGGGTTAGGGTTAGGATTAGAGTTCCAAGTTCGATGAAATTTTGCTGATGATATGCAGAAAAATGATGAAAATTGAGTTGGTTTACATTAGTGTAAGCTCTCCATTTGTTGGAATAGATTTTTTTCTAATAAAAATTGCTCCAGACAAGGCATGAAGCCACTTAATGTAAGGAGCTAACAAGAACGAAAGATGATAAAAAAATAAAAAGGTCAAAAACAAGCCAACAATAAGTGTTAGGTGGATAGATTCTGACTCAGAAAACAGCAATTCTTCCCCCTTTGTCAGAAACATCGCTCATGAAACGTGAGTACCAAAGGACAAAATAAGGGTAGTGAGAGTTACGAGGCTGCCGAAAGTAAACCCAAGGTCCACTTTTCTACTCTTTTTAAATTACTGTGCCTTCAGCGAGTTCTCGTTGAATAATTCGGTGAAGTGTCGCACGGCCTCTTATTTGAATGTTAGAGGTTAGGGTTCCAGGCACGCTAACCACACATTCTTTCAAAACCAATTTGCAGTGTTTTTCTTGCTCTTGTAACATGAGGTGTAGGTCTTATAACAAAGTGTAGATATCATACCAAAGTAGATTCATGATGCGTAGATAACAAGTCAGAGTGGTACTAATTAATAAAATATTAAATTAATCAAATATTATTAATAATATTATTAATAATATATTAAATTAATCAAATTTTATTAATAATATTATTAATAAAATATTGAATTAATCAAATATTATTAATAATATATTAAATTAATCAAATATTATTAATAATATTATTAATAAAATATTGAATTAATCAAATATTATTAATAATATTATTAATAATATATTAAATTAATCAAATATTATTAATAATATTATTAATAATATATTAAATTAATCAAATATTGTTAATAATATTATTAATAATATATTAAATTAATCAAATATTATTAATAATATTATTAATAAAATATTAAATTAATCAAATATTATTAATAATATTATTAATAATATTATTAATAAAATATTGAATAAATCAAATATTATTAATTATATTATTAATAATATATTAAATTAATCAAATATTATTAATACTATTATTAATAATATATTAAATTAATCAAATATTATTAATAATATTATTAATAAAATATTAAATTAATCAAATATTATTAATAATATTATTAATAAAATATTAAATTAATCAAATATTATTAATAATATTATTAATAATATTATTAATAAAATATTGAATAAATCAAATATTATTAATTATATTATTAATAATATATTAAATTAATCAAATATTATTAATACTATTATTAATAATATATTAAATTAATCAAATATTATTAATAATATTATTAATAAAATATTAAATTAATCAAATATTATTAATAATATTATTAATAAAATATTAAATTAATCAAATATTATTAATAATATTATTAATAAAATATTGAATTAATCAAATATTATTAATAATATTATTAATAAAATATTAAATTAATCAAATATTATTAATAATATTATTAATAATATATTAAATTAATCAAATATTATTAATAATATTATTAATAATATATTAAATTAATCAAATATTATTAATAAAATTATTAATAATATATTAAATTAATCAAATATTATTAATAATATTATTAATAAAATATTGAATTAATCAAATATTATTAATAATATTATTAATAATATATTAAATTAATCAAATATTATTAATAATATTATTAATAATATATTAAATTAATCAAATTTTATTAATAATATTATTAATAAAATATTGAATTAATCAAATATTATTAATAATATTATTAATAATATATTAAATTAATCAAATATTATTAATAATATTATTAATAAAATATTGAATTAATCAAATATTATTAATAATATTATTAATAATATATTAAATTAATCAAATATTATTAATAATATTATTAATAATATATTAAATTAATCAAATATTATTAATAATATTATTAATAATATATTAAATTAATCAAATATTATTAATAATATTATTAATAATATATTAAATTAATCAAATATTATTAATAATATTATTAATAAAATATTAAATTAATCAAATATTATTAATAATATTATTAATAAAATATTAAATTAATAAAATATTATTAATAATATTATCAATAATATATTAAATTAATCAAATATTATTAATAATATTATTAATAATATATTAAATTAATCAAACATTATTAATAAAATATTATTAATAAAATATTGAATTAATCAAATATTATTAATAATATTATTAATAATATATTAAATTAATCAAATATTATTAATAATATTATTAATAATATATTAAATTAATCAAATTTTATTAATAATATTATTAATAAAATATTGAATTAATCAAATATTATTAATAATATTATTAATAATATATTAAATTAATCAAATATTATTAATAATATTATTAATAAAATATTGAATTAATCAAATATTATTAATAATATTATTAATAATATATTAAATTAATCAAATATTATTAATAATATTATTAATAATATATTAAATTAATCAAATATTATTAATAATATTATTAATAATATATTAAATTAATCAAATATTATTAATAATATTATTAATAATATATTAAATTAATCAAATATTATTAATAATATTATTAATAAAATATTAAATTAATCAAATATTATTAATAATATTATTAATAAAATATTAAATTAATAAAATATTATTAATAATATTATCAATAATATATTAAATTAATCAAATATTATTAATAATATTATTAATAATATATTAAATTAATCAAATATTATAACAAATTTGGTGCTTCTTGACTTAAAACCCAAATCTAAAATTTTCTAAAGCCTGCCAATACGATTCTAATGTTACATTATGTAAATTTCTTTAATCTGCTGAAACTAAAATGCAGAAGTGTATTTTTTTATTATTATTAGTCTTTGATTTTATGGCCTTCTATCTCCACCTCAATCCACTTTTTAAAATCAGGAAGTGTTTAAAAAATAACAATAAAAAAAAAATTAAAACCGCAACAATTGATACTAGTTACAAAAACCAAATAAAATGCAACAATGTATAAATCATGCCTAATAGATTCTTCCGTTGGTCGGCAGTGGTAACGCTCAGCTAGTTAGTAATGACAGAATTTCCCTGAACTTCCTCCATCCACTCCTAACTCTTGCAATCACACTAGCACCAGCTCCTCCCTGTGCTCCAATTTCCAAAACTGTTGACAACTGAGAAAGAAAATAAAAATTACACAAATAAAAGTTTATAAGTGGCATTTTATCTGTGTGCATCTGTGTGTGTTATGAGGAAGGGTTAGGGTTAGGGTTAGGGTTAGGGTAGATGCGATTGCTGTTGCTGCAAGGTAGTTGACTTTGTGGCCATAAAAATCATATTGTATGTGTGTTGGTTTGTTGTCATTATGATATACAATAATTGCTGTTACGTCTGTGTTGCAGCAAGTTCATCGGAGCACATTCCATTGAAGTAGTTGTAAAACAAGCACAGGGATGCAACATTGCGGCGATGGGACAGGGGCTGGAGCTTGGTACACAGTGCAGGGACCTATTAGATTAGACTAGAGACTCTTTTTGGGACCCTGTATAAGTGGCTGGTGCACCAACCCAGATGTGACAACAATACTCCATGCATGGGCAGATGGTGGCTTTGTAGAGATATAGCAGACTGACAGGCGTGAGAAGTTCTCTAGCTCGGTAGAGAGAGCCCACCTTCTTACAGCAGACTTGGCAGTATCTTCTATGTATTCGTTCCAATCCATGTCACCTGTGAATGTTGGGCCGAAAAGTTTGAATGTTGGACTTTCTATATATGTATGTATTTAATTTTTTTTTTTCTGAGTTTGACATAAAGATTCCCGAGTTCGACAAGACGCACCTGAAGAAGGTCGGAGGTTACATCGGTCGAAACGTTGTGAGAAAAACATAAAAGATGAGAACAGTAGTTCGAATCATTGAAATAATACAAATTATCAATCCTCATCTAAAAAAATTCCGAAACCTAATAATAGATTGTTTACCGTTTTCATATTTATGATTTTTTTGTTTTTTTGTATGAACTTAATGTCTTCTGCTTTTCTTTGAATTCATGTTTTTGTAGGCAGACAATATGACAAGTATGGAAATTTAAAACAATGGTGGAAAAACGATACGATAGATGCTTTCAACAGACAAGCCAAATGTATGGTCAGTCAGTATTCGAGTTACGTACTTGAGCAAATTGGATTACATGTAAGTAAAGACATCATCATCCTATTGTGTTTAACATCCGTATTACATGCTGGATTCGAACTTGGCACACCCAGGTTGTCAGTCCGTGCCATTAACCACTTAGCCACCTTCATCTCCCAACTTTACATTTAATATTAATATGATATAACTCTCATCTGTAATTTTATTTCATATATATATATATATATATATATATATATATATATATATATATATATATATATATATATATATATATGGCATCCATTTTGGCAGATTCTCTGCACGGACGGAATTTTCCTCTGGTGTTTATTATTTTTGACAAACGGTAGTTTCTTTTCTCGAAATATTAAATAAATGATTGATTTTTATAATGATCCAAACATCACACAAACAGCTAACAACACTCTTGCTGTTATGTAAGATTTTAAAGAAAAATAAATAGTAAGTCACATTTCGTATTCGGTTTATTATTTTTGTTCCTTCCAGCTTACATCTTACCCGGAATTTGTATTGCCCACAGCCTTTTAAAAACATACTACTAATATATATATATATATATATATAAAGTATAAAGGAATACTCAATAAAGATATACTCAATAAAGAATAAAAGGGAAATACCAGTAGAGTGCTCAATTAAATTAAATTAAGAGCGTAATATTTTTATTTTTAAATACAGATTTTAATCAGACATGGACCAGTGGTTTCTGACAAGAAACGGGTTGAATTCCCGATTCACGTCGTCTTCAGCATAGTCTGAAATAGTAAAATCTTTTTAAAATTTTACTATTTCAGACTATGCTGAAGACGACGTGAATCGGGAATTCAACCCGTTTCTTGTCAGAAACCACTGGTCCATGTCTGATTAAAATCTGTATTTAAATATATATATATATATATATATATATATATATATATATATATATAGTAATTGCTTAAATTCCCGATTCCCTGCATTTAATACACACAGCTCATTCTCAACCTCTGAAAAACTACTTTCATTCTCGGTCCACGGAAGTATTTTAAAATGGCCCCAGTTCTCAAAATTACATCCGAATAAGTGCGTTCCATCTTTCTATTGGATTTACTTCATTTATTGAACATTTTCAACGCTGACTTCACGAAACCCTTTTTTCCATCTTTAAATCTCTTTTCACCGGACACCTTATCTACGGACATTCACCAACTGGACAGACTCCATATTTTTACACGCACACTCTTACTCTCCATTACTTTATATTTTTTCAAATTTTGAATTTTGGCTTTTTCACTGCCAACTTATCTATCTATGTAATTCCTCTGATGATAAGATTTTAATCTTTGAAAAGCCTTGGCTTAAGGAAAGAAAAATAAACATGTTTTTACCGAGTACACCTTGCATTGAACAATCGAAGTTGAAATAGATTTGTCATTCGTACATCTTTATCGCTCTTCTTTCATTTATCTTTATATATATATATATATATATATATATATATATATATATAAAGTGTTTTAAGGTTCATATATTTTTTAAAGCATCTATTGTTAAATTTAATAAGGAATAGGTAAAATAAATACCTTTTGAAGCATTAAAGATGCGATATCAATTTTTTTTTAAAAGAAAAATAATAAATCGAAATCGATTTTTTTAATTTTTTATTTATAAACTAGCATTTTTTTTGTTAGTTCAAAGTGATACAGATATTTCGCCCAAAACTTGGCATCATCGGTGTGTAATATATCCTGATGTCATCGGATTTGTATTTTTTTCCTACCGGCTTTTGTTGTTCCAGCCGGGTCAAAGGGGTTAGCTGTTGTTTCCCACTTTCAAATATGAGAACGTGAATGCGCACGTGATTTGTATAAAGTGTTTTAAGGTTCATATTTATATATATATATATATATATATATTAGCATATACTATCAGTGCCCTATTTTCTTTGAAGTCTCCTTAAAAGATTAAGCTCGATGATTGTAAATTAGTGACAACAGAGCAAATATAAGTCAGGTTCATATTATATTCCAATAACCATGTTTTATTTTATTATTTTTATTTTTATTTTTCACATTTCCAAACATTATAACATTTCTGTGAGATGTATTTTTTACGGTCCGTTTCATTTGTCTTGTGTCAAACAACATTTTTATGTTAATATCGTCTCTGCAACATTACAAAATCATCAGAAAAATTCACAAAGAGTAAAAGTTCTTGGATTAAAGTGTCTTTAAAAACCTACATAATACAGGTGTTCATTTTTGGGTGGAACCAAGCAAATTGATTAAACCAAACGATATTAACATAAAAATGTTGTTTGGTACAAGACAAATGAAACGGACCGTAAAAAATATATCTAATATAAATGTTATGTTTTTTGGAAATGTGAAAAAATAAAAATAAAAATAATGAAATAAAAACATGGTTATTGGAATATAATATGAACCTGACTTAATATATATATATATATATATATATATATATATATATATATATATATATATATATATATATATATATATATATATATATATATATATATATAAAGTAATCCAACAAAAGATATAAGCGTCAACTAATATCTTATAATTAGTGAAACATCCGGATAAAAACTGAAGCTCAATATACTGGATAGAGCATTAATATTATAATATAAAATGAAGTAATAAAATAAGGTGTCAATCAAATTTTATTAGAATTCAAAGTTCAAGCAAAGTATTCTTAAGTCCTTAGCTAATATATATATATATATATATATATATATATATATATATATATATATATATATATATATATATATATATATATTAAGTCAGGTTCATATTATATTCCAATAACCATGTTTTTATTTTATTATATATATATATATATATATATATATATATATATATATATATATATATATATATATATATATTGTATGTATTTAGGCAGCATTTTCTCATTTATGCAAACATTGTTAAAAAATAACAGAATTCGTCTACCTTTTTTTATTTTTTCAATTTTTCTGATGGTCTTTTTTGTATTAAAATCAAAAAATTAATTAATGTTCCATTGGTTTCACGAACATTTTCGATTCTTCGTCGAATCATCCTCAGGTGTCAAAAGCAAATAAACAAAAAAGCTGGAGAAAGAAGAGAATTTTAAAAAGACAGTGGAGAAACGTGCATGGAAGGTTTTTCGCATTGTTCCAGGAAGTTGTTGGCGATTTTAAATTCATATGATGCCATTCCTGGAACAATGCGAAAATGTTCTCTGCGCGTTTCTCGACTACCTTTTTAAAATTCTCTTCTTTCTCCAGCTTTTTTATTCATTTGCTTTTGACACCTGAGGATGATTCGACGAAGAATCGAAAACGTTCGTGAAACCTGTGAAACCTATGGAACATTTATTAATTTTTTTTGATTTTAATACAAAAAGACCATCAGAAAAGTTTTTTAAAAAAGGTATAATTAAACAGACGAATTCTGTTATTTTAACAATGTTTGCATATATATATATATATATATATATATATATATATTAATGGAGATTTAGTATCTGTTTGAAGCCGAAACTATATTATTACTTCTATTAATTGTACTATTGTACTTCTATTACTAATGGAGATTTTATATCTGTCTGAAGCCAAAACTATATTATTACTTCTATTAATTGTACTATTGTACTTCTATTACTAATGGAGATTTGGTATCTGTCTTTCTGTCTGAAGCACAAAACTATACCATTACTTCTATAAATTGTACTAAACTATATTAGTCTCTTTATCAGCTCCTATATATACCCATTCCAAAACTTCTCCAAACATAATTAATTTGTTTTAAAGCTTCTAATAAATTAATATTTGCAAATATACACTCATGATTGTTTTTTTCAAATTTCCAGATGTATTCAAAATATTTTCCTTGATTTTTTGTTTTACATTTTACGCCATCAATGGTAAATTTTGTTTAAAAACTATGTTTTTATTATTCTGTATTTTATTTATTAAAATAAAGGATTTTTTTTTTGTAAAAAAAACCCAAAAACAAACAAATTTTACTGAGCAATTAAAAAAAACAACTACCAAAAATATGCTCCCTCCGGTCGCATATTTTTGGTAGTATATATAAGGTAAGTTGAGATCAACAAAATTTGAACATTGTTCCAAGAATTCAAAACCAACGAATTATATGGCGTACGATCGTTTCCAAGACAATTTGAATTTTCCATGTTTTTCTTTTCATTTGCTTTTTGATTTCACATATGTTTTTGTTTTTATTTTAGATCAAAGGGAAAAACACTTTAGGTGAAAATATTGCCGACAATGGAGGATTGAAACAGGCGCATTGGGTAAATTTCAATTAAAATTAAATAGATTCCTTTACTTACACACACACACATCTAACATACATAAAGTTTTCAAAGTTAGACCCAAATAGCAATCCATTTGAAATATCGATATTTGATTCGAACTAGTCTATTTTTCATTACACCTTTCCGCTATGTCATTGGCAGGAATATATTTTATTTCGTGTCAGTTCCTTTCTGAAAATACTTATTCTGGCTAAGAAACATTTAGAGTGGATACTGTTTTCCATAGCTCATTTTAATGAAAGAGAGCTAATAAATAGGATCAACGTCCGGGCTTGGTGATGTCAGTCGCGTGGAATGAAATGAATGTTGCCATCCACATTATTCCTGCTCACCCCCACCTTTCCACTTTTTTCACTCAGAATCATCAACATTCATTTCATTCCACGCGACTGATATCACCAAGCCCGGACGTTGATCCTACTGAATCCAGTAGTGGCTACTACGTCTTCTCATCAACCCATCATGTCAATCCAATATGTTCACGTACTTGCATGACATTTTTCTTAACATTATCATCCTGAAGAAGTCTTACAAATAAAGACGAAACGTTGATGAATACATAAAAAAACATCCTTTTTGGTTTTTCCGTTTTCATTTCCTATATATATATATATATATATATATATATATATATACAGGGTGGGCCAAAATAAGGGTCCTATCTTTAAATTTGAATAACTTGAATTTGAATAACTTCCACAAAATAAAAGTTAAACTCACCAAACTTTATGTGTGTGTAGACTGACCCTTCCGAGATTTTTTGAAATAAACAAAACAAATTTTAGCCGAAAAACACTTCTTAAAACTTACAAAAACTAAAGTATTTATTTTTACACTGTTTTGAGTTTTTTAAGCAAAAATAATGTTTTCTAAATGAGGGTACGTTCCTTAGGGCTAATACGGCTCATGCTTGCTTCGGAAGGGGTCCTTTACTTATTCTAAAAAAAAAATTTTTTTAAATCAATAAATAAAAAAGTTATGAATTTTTAAAAATAGGACCCTTATTTTTGCCCACCCTGTATATATATATCTATATCTATATATATCTATATCTATCTATATATATATATATATATATATATATATATATATATATATATATATATATATATATATATATATATATATATATGAATCTGATCCTAATCACAGTAGCCTCTTACGTCTCAGTGGCAATATACCTGGTTTGCTGTGACCCCCCCCCAAAAAAAAAAGGGTCTATCTAGGTCTCACAGCACTAAAGGTAGATGCATGAGTTCCAATGGGTTGCTCTATCAATTGTTCTACACCCATGCTATGTTTAGAAGATCTGCAAAATTTGTGTGTGAACACAACTGAGTCAGAGATTTCAGCAATTTCTCTCTGCCTTCACCCAAGAAATCACTGTCTAAATCTATGCATAGACGTTTCCAAACGTTTCTGTGTCCGACTCAGGTTGTGAGCAGGCAGTCTGGAATAAATGTTTTCATACAAAACATGACAGACATTTTTTCTGAAAAAAATATACTTTATTATAACTTAACTAACACTGTGGATCCAGTTTCTCACTTAAATATAAGATAGGCTTAGAACCTCAAATTCTACATCTTTCTCCATGTGATTCCATTCAGCTACTGCCTTTTCACCCCAGAAATATCTCTAACCCCAAAACACTCTCAAAGGGTCACTGAACAATTCAGTATTTTTGTTTCAACTGTTATATTTACGTCAATATCATCATCATATTCGATTTAACTACGGGTGTGCCAAGAGTCACACTTAACCTTTAATTTATGATTAAAAACGACTTTCCAATAGTGTTTTGACAACTCATTCCACATTATTCGAAATTCGCAGGTGTAACTTTTGCTTCTCATTATGCGCACAAGATGACACCTCAAAGTATTTTAAAACAAAACCTAATATGGTGCCATCAATAGTTGCATACAAAAATGACATTTTTGTCTTAAAAAAGATATGCTTTATTATAATTTAGCTAACACTGTGGATCCATTCCCTAACTAAATTCTACATCCTACTTTATAATGTATTACTATCTTTTTCTTGAACCAACTTCATATGATGGCAATATAAAACTACTTCTGAACTTTTATCTTTTTGTCATGAAACCTACACTCTTCTTTATTTTGTAGGCGTACAGCCAGTGGGTGAAAGAGAATGGAGCAGAGTTGCCGCTACCGGGCGTCAATCTTACGCATCAGCAATTATTCTTTCTCAACTATGCAAGGGTGAGCAAATGCGGCTTGCTTTTTTGCTTCTCAAATTGTAATAAAATAAATTACAGAGATGTTATACAAAGCTCCCCTCCTATAAAATCTAGACTTTTCATAATTTAAAAAGATTATTTTTTATTACTAACGATTAAGCAGTATATTTCTTTTTATATAATGTTAGGTGTGCGTATATGTTGATGTATTTGTATGTACATGATTAATTCCTAAACTAATTAACCGATCATTATAAATTTTGAACACAGCTATTAGGTGTAAGGGGTCATAACGTGGGCTATATTTAGTTTGAATTAGTTTTATACAAAGGTGGTAAATAGTGTGTGGAAGTTCTTTGAAAAAAATCAAGATACATCAGATGTTTGCGAAATTTTAAAAATAGGTATTAGACATCAATTAGATATTCCCCCTAAATTCCAATTTCTTTGGAGTATTTTTAAGGGTTTTTAGGAGGCATAATAAAATTAAAATATTTCAGATTTGCATTAAATTTGATACATAGTCATTAGACACCAATTAAGCAACAAGGTTCCCTGAATTTCAATTTCTTTGGAGTATTTTTAAGGATTTTTAGGAGGCATAATATGGGCACAACCTTCCATTTGAAAATTAAAATATTTCAGATTTGCATTAAATTTGATACATAGTCATTAGACACCAATTAAGCAACAAGGTTCCCTGAATTTCAATTACTTCTTAAGACCCCTTAAGCTTAAGCCTTAAGTTTTAGGCATTTTCTAGAATCAAAATTCATGTAATGGATTTTGATTAAAATTGGAATAAGGATTCTAGACATAAGGTTTAGTAGCATTATATGTTGATTTTAATCTTTTGTAATGGGACATAAAAGTGGTGCAAAACTGTTATGTTCCGATGAATCAATTTCACCCATTCTGGACAGGGGTATTATAGTTACACAATAATAAAAAGATTCTAACATTTTTTTCATTTCGTATATGTAAAGTATGGAAAATGTCCCTTCCAACATCTGTCGCTGTTCACTACTGAATTGCAAATGGCTGCCCCCACAATTTCTTATATAGTAATAAAGGGGCAGATAACTCATGGTACTTCATGTACCATGGGCAGATAACTCTCGTTTACTATCTCAACACAGGAGTAGATAACTCTTTTACCTACAGTATATTTTTATTTTTTATTTTTTTCCCTTTGATTCACCTTAAACAAGGCAGATTGCCACTGAGAAATAAGGGGCTACTGAGAATTAGGGGCCAGATTTATAGGGGTCACTCTTAGTGAGGAGTTGTGTAGCGAGATGTTTGTTCACATTACATTTGAACTTCTGTATGTTGGTACAGTCAGGGAAACAGGGAGCAGAGAGAGAATTCCAAAGGCTAGCAGTGCAAGGAAAGAAGTAGAAAACCTTATGGCATCTGGGGACCTCTACGGTGAAGGGATGTGATTTAGTTGATTCTTGGGTTGGTCGTGTGTATTTACGTTGAGTGAGCACCAGAGTAGCAAGTTCATCGGAGCACATTCCATTGAAGTAGTTGTTAATCAAGCACAAGAATGCAGCATTGCGGCGATGAGACAAAATGTAAAATAGTCCCTGACTATCGGTCGTGTATCGGAAGTGGCAAATACCAATTTCCTTGTACTACAAGTTTAACGTAAATAAATAAATGAATTTTCCAAGGAAGTCCGTTCCAAGATTTTTAAAAAGTATAACAAATATTTTTTGGCAGTTATAAAGAGAGTTGTGTTCGCCATGCAAATGCCTTGTGAAATGAACCCGCCTACTGACCGAGGAAAGAAAAGATGAAGTGTTGTATCGGAACGGTGAAGATGCTTCAGCTGACGGAACTGGATGGACGTGGTTCTCAAAGTTTAGAGCTGGGGATTTTAGCGTTAATGATGAAGAACGCAGAGGCAGTCCCCCATCTACAGATAACGAACAAAATCAAAACATTAATTGAGAATTATCCACATTACACAACACGGGAACGAGCAGAAAGGCTTTACATATTAAAATTCACCATTCGTGAGCATTTAGTCAAACTTGGTTTTTAATTTTTATTTTTTGGCACATTTTAAAACTTATACAGAAAAAGAAATAAAATTTTAGTTGTAAGGTAGATAACTCCTATTATATTCTTCAATTTAGAATATGAGTTATCCTCCTTACATTATTTGAGTTGAGCTTAGGAATGAAGACACCATTTACAAATGATGTGTCACCTCAGGTTCTATCGAATGAAAATATGGATTTTTTAACAGTCAATTAGTATTATTAATGAAAGAATGTTACTATTTTTTAACAGTCAATTAGTATTATTAATGAAAGAATGTTACTATTTTTTAACAGTCAATTAGTATTATTAATGAAAGAATGTTACTATTTTTTAACAGTCAATTAGTATTATTAATGAAAGAATGTTACTATTTTTTTAAATAATAGTGAAATTTGCTACTGATAGAAAAAAAAAATAGTTTCCATTTTGCAGAAAAGAAAGATGCCTTTTCTGCGAAAAATATTCGAGCAGAAATAATTGTATTTGCAAATAAATTAAAGCGAGTTATAGTTTTTTGTTTTTAATAACATGGACCAATGCTAAAGAAGAAGAAGAAGAAGAAGAAGAAGAAGAAGAAGAAATAACTATTCAGAATTAAATATTTTAGGATAGAAGTTATTTAGGTCTGAAATGGGAAATTATTTATTAGATATGCATTGTAAATAATACTATACAATGATAATTTGATTAATCATATTGATACTGGCGGTTTCAAAATGTGCGAAATATCAGACCTGTTGGGTTAGGAAAATCACTGCAGGAAACTCACCTAAAAATACACAAGAAATAGCAGCCAATTTTAATTTGTTAACTAAAAACTGAAACAAACAATTGCTGATAATTTGGACTACTATTCTCATCTGGGATGGTAACCATCACAACGTTTCGGCCGATATAACCTCCGACCTTCTTCAAGTGCATCTTCTCAAACTCGTCAATCTTTATGTCGAACTCAGAAATCCATACAGAATTTCGAACTGAACTATTTATTTTTGTATTTATTTTTTTTATGGAAATCGCTCCAGACAAGGCATGACGCCACTTGATGTAAGGAGCCAAAGAAAATACTACTTCAAGGGGAAAAAAAAACTAGCCAACGATAAGTGTTAGATGGATAGATTCCGACCCAGAAAACAGCAATTCTTCCCCCCTTTGTCAGAAACATCGCTCATGGAATGTGAGGACTAAAGGACAAAATAAGGGAAGCGAGAGTTACGAGGCTGCCGAAAGTAAACCCAAGTTAGTCACTTTCTACTCTTCCTGCTTAATCCATGGGGGTAGATTGTTCTCGTTCCTTCAGCCATGACCAAGTAGAAGTGTTAAGTAATTTTTATTTTATTCTTAGTTATTATCACCTTCAATCCTCAGTAGAGCGAATGATAATTAAGTAAGTAATTTTTTTAAATGTTCTTAGTTAGTATTGTGTGTAGTGAAGATTGGACCTTCAACTTTCAGAAGATTGTCACTCACAACTGATTATTACTAAATACCGTTATCCGTTGCGCACAGGTCCACTTTTTTAAAAACATAATAAATACATTGTGGAGTTTGTCTCATTTTGAAATACTTTTAGAAATGGAGAATATTGCATTAATAGTAAATAATAAATTCCCAACAAATAAAGTGAATGCCATGACCAGAAATCGAAACCGAAACCTTGACATCTTCAGTCTGAGGTTCTACCAAATGATCTATTTAGACTTTTTTTTTATAAATAGAGCTTAAAACATTACCGTAACAAAATAATTATAGCTAATGTTTTGAGCTCTAAAAACATAAATAAATAAACATAAAATAATAATTATAGCTTTGGCGTGACGTCATAGATTTATGATTAACGTCATGTTTCAAAACATGAATTCAAACATAAGCGATAATAAAAAAAAAGATAAATAAATAAATGGATAAACATTATCAATAGCGTTGGAATACTAGAATTTGGCCTCATAGTGATAATAAAAATAAATAAATAAATGAATAGTTAGACATTATCAGTAGCATTGGAAATTATTTTAATAGTCCAAAACAATTTTTTTTTTTTTTTGCCTTAACTACGTACTGGCGTTAAAAAAAACAATTTGATATTTAATATATGCTAGAATTTAGGCCCGTACGGCTCAAAATTCTAGTTATCAAAAATTCCTAAACATAATTTGAATACTTTTCTCTTTATTTTTTTTTCTCCCTCAATTCTCATAATTACTCCATTGCCTCAGTTTATTTTCTGATACTCCTTCATTATTTTCATTCTCTTCTTTTCTCTTCTTTCCTTCCTTCCCTTCTTTAACTCTGGGAGTCACGTGGCTTGTGTCTCGTCAACCCTGACCCCTAAACGAACAAAAAAGTCCTGTGTACTGAATCACTCCTTCTTTTATAATCGTTTCTTCACTACCCACAATCCTTTCTTCATAACTGCCCCCCCCCCCTCTCTGTCTCTGTCTGTCTGTCTGTCTGTATGTCTGTCTGTCTGTCTCTCTCTCTTTCTCTCTTTCTCTCTTTCCCTCTCTCCCTTTCTCTCTCTTTCTCTTTCTCTTTCTCTCTCTCTCTTTCTCTTTCTCTCTCTTTTTTTCTCCCTCTCTCTCTCTTTCTCTCTCTCTTTCTCTCTCTCTATTTTTCTTCCCTCTCTCTCTCTTTCTCTCTCTCTCTCTGTCTCTCTCTCTTTCTCTCTTTCTCTTTCTCTCTCTCTCTCTCTTTCTCTCTCTCTTTCTCTCTCTCTCTTTTTCTTCCCTCTCTCTCTTTCTCTCTCTGTCTCTCTCTTTTTCTCTCTCTCTCTGTCTCTCTCTCTCTTTCTCTCTTTCTCTCTCTCTTTCTCTCTTTTTTTCTCCCTCTCTTTCTCTTTCTCTCTCTTTCTCTCTTTCTCTTTCTCTCTCTCTTTTTCTCTCTCTCTCTGTCTCTCTCTCTCTCTTTCTCTCTCTCTCTCTCTCTTTCTCTCTCTCTCTTTCTCTCTCTCTTTTTTCTCTCTCTCTTTCTCTCTTTCTCTTTCTCTCTCTCTTTCTCTCTTTCCCTCTTTCCCTCTCTCCCTTTCTCTCTTTCTCTCCCTCTTTCTCTTTCTCTCCCTCTCTCTTTCTCTTTCTCTCTCTTTTTTCTCTCTCTCTCTTTCTCTCTCTCTTTTTCTCTCTCTCTCTTTTTTTCTTCCCTCTCTCTTTCTCTTTCTCTCTCTTTTTTTTTCTCTCTCTCTCTTTCTCTCTCTCTCTTTCTCTCTTTCTCTTTCTCTCTCTTTCTCTCTCTCTCTGTCTCTTTCTCTCTTTCTCTTTCTCTCTCTCTCTGTCTCTGTCTGTCTGTCTCTCTCTCTCTCTCTGGTGACAGTACTTCTATTCATCCGTCCAAGCCGCAATTATTTACATCATCTAGAGATACACGGTTATTATACGCGCCGCGTAATCTTTCAACCTTCTTGAGGAACCTTTCATCACAGTTGGTCACCTTCCAGAGACTTTTAGTTAATTGGCACGGGTAGACACACCATTCTCATTCTGCGTTGCGCATACGATATTTTGTATCAGTTAATTCGTCTCTTTGTTTCCCTTTGAAAGAAGATCTTTCTGGGAGAAGACAATTTTACTGCGACAAAGTGGCCTGCAGACGTCTAGTGATGTCCTTGGGATGCCTGAGCCCAACTTCTTGATTGCATACCCCAAATACTCAAGTATAAGTCCTACTACTGATAAATATTATGAGAAACGGAAATAGTTTTAATATATTTTTTTAAAATGGAAATTGCTCCAGACAAGGCATGAAGCCATTTGATGTAAAGAGCTAACAAGAACAAATATGATTATCGCAAAGACAGCAGATGCCTATTGACCTTAGTCTTGAAAAGACCAAGATTATAGGTAAGAGGAAAACAGTCAGCAGGAAGAGAGTTCCACAAGCCTGCGGTTCTTGGAAAGAAGCTACTGGAATAGGAAGTTGTATTACAATTAGATATCGAAACAGCGAATTGATGGCGACCACTAGACCAACGGGTCAAACGAGCGGAAACAAAAGAAGCGGGGAATAGATCACATAATTCTGAAGAACACATGCCATAATAGTATTTATAGAAAAGACTGAGACTAGCAACATCATGTCTGTGAGAGAGGGTGTGTAGAGAAGACGAAAGGGCAGGGTCAATCAAATTACAGATACGTTTCTGCACCTTATCAAGAACCCTCAAATGGGACAGAGATTCACCAGCCCAAATATGACAACAGGACTCCATAGATGGTCTGATTATACATACATATTGAAGTCATGTATCAAATAATTGAAAGTTTTGGAAGCAATTTACATCCAATATTTATTTGTTTTATAATTACAGATTAAAACAACATCACCTTAACTAAATTAATTATAGGTTTAGACCAATTGGCCTCAATCTAAAATTTAATGATCAAACGATAACGTTATAATTAAATTTAACTTTAAAAATCCTATTAAAAATTTTTTTTTTAAAAAGGGCAAAGTTTTTATGTTTTAGAATTTTATATATTTTTTAAATGACGATTGATAATTTGGATTATTTGAATTATTCGGACTATTGCTCTCATCTTGGGTGTTATTCTCACAACGTTTCGATTAATATAACTTCTTTCTTCAGGTGTTTCTTGTCGAATTCGGAATCTTTATGTCGAAGGGGGGGGGGGTTGCACGGCTGTTAGAACAGCCATTTATTTCATCCACCCGGTTAGACTGCTCTCCTTCCGTCATCCATGGCCGAGTTAAAGTCTTAAGAAATTCTACATTATATCCTTAGTATCGCTTGTACTGAGGATTGAACCTTCAACCTTTCAAAATTGTCAACATGGGCCCGTGGCGCAACGGATAAAGTACTAAGTTATTATCAGTTCGAAGTGACAGTCTTTATCGTTGTCGTCTTCTTCGTTTCCACCTGATTTCTTCATCACTTGCATCTTCTTTTTCATCTTCTTTTTCATCTTCAGCTTTTCCTTTTTCTTTTTTGTTTTCTTCTTCTTTATCGTTGTCGTCGTCTTTTTTTTCTTATGCACCTTCTCTCTCTTCTTTCTTCTTCTTCTTCTTCTTCTTCTTCTTCTTCTTCTTCTTCTTCTTCTTCTTCTTCTTCTCCTTATTATTATTATTATTATTATTATTATTATTATTATTATTATTATTATTATTATTATTATTATTATTATTCGTCACCGTCGTCTTTTTCTTAACTTTTCCTTCTTCCTCTTCTTCGTCGTCTTCTTATTTTCTTATTATTATTTTCTTCTTCTTTTTTCTCCTTTTCTTCTTCTTATTATTATTTTCTTATTATTTTCTTCTTCTTTTTCTTCTCCTTCTTTTTCTTTTTCGTCGTCATCTTCTTAAGCTTTTCCTTTTTCTTTTTCGTTTTCTTCTTCTTTATCGTTGTCGTCTTAGTATCGCTTGTACTGAGGAGCGGTGTTCTTGGCCTTTCGGCTAAGATCAAAGTGTAGTATCTGTTCCGATGGATACTGCACCCCAACGACTCAAGTATAATAATATATTTTAGATATTTTCTAGAATCAGAATTCATGTAATGGATTTTGATCAAATCAATTATTTCTGCTGATAACTATGCTAAGAAAGGGAGATGTTTTTAATACGATTTGACGCCCCTGTCCAAGTTATTTATCTACCTCCCACAGCGGTAAGATGTGACACAAGGTCGGGAAAGTGGGACTTGAAAAACCAGCGGCCGAGAAGTTGAGCACTCTGGCCTACAAAAAAATGCCTGGGCAGCCCCGTCGGCATTCCTCAGGCGATTAGCAATAAACTAACCCCTTTCTCAAAAGGTGAGAAGGCAAAGCCTGGGAGGGTGGACCTGCTAGAACTGCACAGGACAAACCCATAGAACGGCGTAAATCAAGCCCCGAAGGCCAAAACAATACCGGTATATGCGGTGCAGTATCCATTGGAACAGATACTACACTTTGATCCCGGCGAAAAGGCCAAGAAATCCTTGACACCCCTCCAATAATAATAAACAAATAAGTAAACATTGTTCACAAATTCACTTCTTAAAATGGAGACATTTTTCCTTACTCAAAGAATAGCTTAGATGAAATAGAGAATGACGGGAGAATGTGTCGCATAGTCTTTTGTAAGACAATGCATATCTGTAATCTGATCGTCATGTAATAAAAAGGAAGGAGAGTTAATTTAAATATAATGCATCTCGGGCAACGCCGGTTCGGAACAGCTAGTATTTTAATGACATTTCTTCATTCTTTTGTAGATTTGGTGTGGAACAATGCGAGACGAAGAAGCATTAAATGTGATCCGAACGGAAGGTCACAGTCCGGGACCAATCAGGTACTCCATCGACACTCTTTTATTCGGAAAAGACATGAGTTTTGTTTCGTTTTCTATTGAAAAAAAATGCTTGCTAAATTTTTATTTTACAAAAGAAATGTTTGCTAAATTTTTATTTTACAAAATAAATGTTTGCTAAATTTTTATTTTACAAAAAAAAA
>OY744544.1:11164600-11229600 GCA_963556195.1 Sepiola atlantica
CTATTGTGCAGATGAAAAGGAGGGGGGATCGGTAAGAGTGATTTTAGTAGTGCTCTGGAGGCCGTCTTGATTTTCTAAATACTCGGCGTTGTCCGGGAGAAAAGTTCTCAATATCCTATTTTGCTTGCGGAGAGGAGGAGGGAGAGCCCCGGGCAACGCCGGGTACCCCTGCTAGTTTTTATATAAATGGACTTGAAATATATTACAAATCTAGGGTTAAGTTGGTGCTAGGGTTAGGGTTATGGTAATATTTTATGAACTATACAGCATAGGACCCAGCAATAATCATCAATATAATATTTTCTTTTTCTGGCTTGGCGTTTATCGCAAATACAATGATTGGTAATTAAGTTATACCGTTCTAACTATTTAATGGTTGTTATGTTATCGGAAGTTTGTACGGCTAAAACTCTTACAGAAAAATGTAGAAAACAAAGTTCTAAGGCTCGTACGACGACTTCTTCAGAAATATAAAGCATGATCAAACTAAAAATGAAAAATCCGGAAACATCGAGCAATGCGAAAATAAAATGGTGGCATTAATTTTGCTCTTACACCAATCGAAATGTGTGACGTAACATTAGACAGCCATAACTGAGTTGAAATGTTCAAGATAACCCATTTTTTTTTTTAAATTCAGCCTCTATTTAATTCTAAAAAAAAAAAATTTTTTTTTTTACCTTTCTTCATATTTCGGTGTGTTTTACGATTTCATCTGAAACCAATTCAACCAAAATGTTTCTTTAGCATTTTACAACATTAAAAAAAAAAGATTTTTTTTTTTTATCTTCCTTCATATTTCGGTGTGTTTTACGATTTCATCTGAAACAAATTCAACCAAAATGTTTCTTTAGCATTTTACAACATTAAAAAAAAAAGATTTTTTTTTTTTACCTTTCTTCATATTTCGGTGTGTTTTACGATTTCATCTGAAACAAATTCAACCCAAAATGTTTCTTTAGCATTTTACAACATTAAAAAAAAAAAAAAGATTTTTTTTTATCTTTCTTCATATTTCGGTGTGTTTTACGATTTCATCTGAAACAAATTCAACCCAAATGTTTCTTTAGCATTTTACAACATTAAAAAAAAAAAAAAGATTTTTTTTTATCTTTCTTCATATTTCGGTGTGTTTTACGATTTCATCTGAAACAAATTCAACTCAAATGTTTCTTTAGAATTTTACAACATTAAAAAAAAAAAAATAGATTTGGTACTTATTCATGTTGAAACTGAAAGAATTTAAAAACAAAATAAAAAAACAACCAAAAAAAACCCAAAAGATATAAAAATACCCGGATATTCTTAAGATGCGTCCAATCAATCTACGCGGATACCGTTGAAAATGCTATTTCACACGTAATCGTGACAGATCAATTGACCGACCGAATACAGAACCTATTCCAGAGGTTCCTCAATACATATAAAATTATGTATCCACATTTAGTGATAAAAATGCTATTTGACAGACCAATGGAAATGCTATTTCAAACGTAAGCATGACAGACCAAACGACGGACTCTAATAGAGATTGTTGGATGCATCTATAAAAAAAAGATACATCCATTTAATCTGTAGATTTGAGTAAAAATGCTATTTCAAACTTAAGCATGATAAACTGACTAAAATATTGTTTAATACTTAAGCATGAAAGACCAACAGAAATGCTATTTTAAACTTAAGCATGACAGACAAACAGACGTGCTGTTTCAAACTTGAGCATGACAGACCAACGAGAATGCCATTTCAAAATTAAGTCTGACAGACCAACGGAAATGCTGTTTTAAACTTAAGCATGACAGAACAAAAAAAATACTATTTCAAACTCAAGTATTCAAGACTAATGGAAATGTTATTCAAAACTTAAGCATGACAAACCAATAAAAATGCTGTTTAAAACTTAAGTCTGACAGACCAATGGAAATTCTGTTTCAAACTTAAGCATAACAGACCAAAGAAATGCTATTTTAAACTTAAGCGTGACAGAGACTCTTATACAGATTTTTTGACTCATCTAAAATAAGATCTGTTTTTTTAGTGATACAAATGCTATTTCAAACGTAAGCGTGACAGACTGACGGACGAATTGACTAAATGCTATTTCAAACTTAAGCTCGACAGACTGACAGACAAATGAACTAAATGCTATTTCAAACTTAAGCGTGACAGACTGATGGACGAATTGACTAAATGCTATTTCAAACTTAAGCGTGACAGACTGACGGACGAATTGACTAAATGCTATTTTAAACTTAAGCTTGACAGACTGACGGACGAATTGACTAAATGCTATTTCAAACTTAAGCGTGACAGACTGACGGACGAATTGACTAAATGCTATTTCAAAATTAAGCTCGACAGACTGATGGACGAAATTGACTAAATGCTATTTCAAACTTAAGCGTGACAGACTGACGGACGAATTGACTAAATGCTATTTAAACTTAAGCGTGACAGACTGACGGACGAATTGACTAAATGCTATTTCAAACTTAAGCGTAACAGACTGACGGACGAATTGACTAAATGCTATTTGAAACTTAAGCGTGACAGACTGACAGACGAATTCACTAAATGCTATTTCAAAATTAAGCGTGACAGACTGACGGACGAATTGACTAAATGCTATTTCAAACTTAAGCTCGACAGACTGACGGACGAATTGACTAAATGCTATTTAAACTTAAGCGTGACAGACTGACGGACGAATTGACTAAATACTATTTAAACTTAAGCGTGACAGACTGACGGACGAATTGACTAAATGCTATTTCAAACTTAAGCGTGACAGACTGACGGACGAAGTAACTAAATGCTATTTCAAACTCAAAGGTGACAACATCGGATAACTGATTGATTGACAGAGCCTCTTATAGAGAAGCATGGACGCATCTGGACGAAGCAACAAAAAAAAACGAACGAAAACATAAATAAAAAAGATAAAAAATAAAAAATAGAGCAATAAAGTGGTGGTGAACCATTGTATCATTCAGTTGAAGCCGCCCTTTGCTTCTATTGTAGATCTAGAAAAGAAAGAAGAAAGATTTGTACTTAATTTAAATGTTACATTCATTACGATTTCATCTTTCTGAAACTTTTTTTCATTCTTATGCTTATGCTATGTTTATAATGTGGGTTTATATGTAAATAATAAAATATGTATATCCGTGTTCATGTATACATTTTTGGGGGGTGGGTTGGGAAGACAATCCAGACGAGGCATGAAGCCACTTGATCTAAGGAGCTAATGATAATAATAAAAAGGAAGAAGAAGGTAGAATCACTACATGACAAACCAAGCCTGAAAGAGATCCCACCACCGACGTTCAATCTCCTGGACTAAAAACAGGCATGCCAAAAAGTAAGCCCTTTCATGAGCCTAATAGGAAAGGAAGGGGTTACAAGGCTGGCTGATAAAAAAAATCTACCCCCCAACTGATTAAGTGGTTTACAAGAAACCAGTGTTTTTATCGTGACACCATAACTAAGGTTGATTTTTTTTAATTCTTGAAAAAGAAGCCGAATCAACATACCGTTTTCTTATGTTGTTCAATTGATGAAAGTTGGATATTTTTTGAATCCTTGAAAAAGCAGCAGGATCAACATACCGTTTTCTTATGTTGTTCAATTGATGAAAGTTGGATATTTTTTGAATCCTTGAAAAAGCAGCAGGATCAACATACCGTTTTCTTATGTTGTTCAATTGATGAAGGTTGGATATTTTTTGAATCCTTGAAAAAGCAGCAGGATCAACGAACCGTTTACTTATGTTGTTCAATTGATGAAAGTTTTTATTTTTTGAATCCTTGAAAAAGCAGCAGGATCAACATACCGTTTTCTTATGTTGTTCAATTGATAAAAGTTGGATATTTTTTGAATCCTTGAAAAAACAGCAGGATCAACATACCGTTTTCTTATGTTGTTCAATTGATGAAAGTTGGATATTTTTTGAATCCTTGAAAAAGCAGCAGGATCAACATACCGTTTTCTTATGTTGTTCAATTGATGAAGGTTGGATATTTTTTGAATCCTTGAAAAAGCAGCAGGATCAACGAACCGTTTACTTATGTTGTTCAATTGATGAAAGTTTTTATTTTTTGAATCCTTGAAAAAGCAGCAGGATCAACATACCGTTTTCTTATGTTGTTCAATTGATGAAAGTTGGATATTTTTTGAATCCTTGAAAAAGCAGCAGGAGCAACGAACCGTTTACTTATGTTGTTCAATTGATGAAAGTTTTTATTTTTTGAATCCTTGAAAAAGCAGCAGGATCAACGTACCGTTTTCTTATGTTGTTCAATTGATGAAGGTTGGATATTTTTTGAATCCTTGAAAAAGCAGCAGGAGCAACGAACCGTTTACTTATGTTGTTCAATTGATGAAAGTTTTTATTTTTTGACTCCTTGAAAAAGCAGTAGGATCAACGTACCGTTTTCTTATGTTGTTCAATTGATGAAAGTTGGATATTTTTTGAATCCTTGAAAAAGCAGCAGGATCAACATACCGTTTTCTTATGTTGTTCAATTGATGAAGGTTGATATATGCCTACTGGAGAGAATTTGAATTCCTACAAGACATCATCCTCCAGCATCATCAGTCTCTCTGTACAAGGGTTTGTCAGGACAACCTGACATGAGGATACTTCCCCCTACAAGTAAACCATGACTAAATATTCAAAATAACATAGTATTCACAGCCAAAATAAGATCCCCTCGGTATGCCTACCAACACTGGCTTATACGAGGAATGGTGCACCTTCTTCAAGTGATGTTGTTTATAGTTACAACACTAAGCTGGATACTCCACCAGACTAGATGAATTCTTGTCCTGGAATCCGGTAAGATCAAGAGACCACAAACAAGATATATTATGATATATTTAACTGGTCAGTTGGGGAGAAGAAAATTAATGTTTTTAATTTCTTTACTAACTCAATGTTTGAGAGGTATTAGAGAACTGTAATGGAACACTCAGATATCTATGTATCTCATATAGAGATCAAGTTTGCCAGAGAAAAGGGCCCCTTGATTTCAGAGAACTTAAACTGAAGTAAAATGAAAAGAAAATTATATATATATATATATATATATATATATATATATATATATATATATATAGCAATAGATAAAGTGAAAGAATAAAATTAGGTACGAATCAAATTTTATTACAATTCAAAGTTCAGGCAAAGTTCTTTAAAGTCCTTAACTCATAAGTTTTCAAAGAAAATCTTCTCCTCAGAGGACCATTACCGCAATGATATTACTGCAGGTAATAAAAATAAAACTTTGAAAAATATATTAAAAAAATATATATAGAAAAATACATAAATGTATATACAACATCAAATATATCGGCCCAAAACATACTATTTAGTAAAACTATACAATTCATCCAAGTCAATATATATATATATATATATATATATATATATATATATATATTAACGCATGTGTGATTGAAGACGACAGAAATCTTCTGTTTAGTGATTCCTTTTTTTATTTTTTCCATTCGTCGAATGATCTTTTTGACGTGTAGATGGAATGAATTGATGAAGGATCCATGTGTTGGACTAACGTTTTCATTTTAGCCATTAAAGACCTGAAGATGATTCCGGAGAGAATCGAAAACGTTAGTCCAACACATGGATCCTTCATCAATTCATTCCATCTACACGTCAAAAAGATCATTCGACGAATGGAAAAAATAAAAAAAGGAATCACTAAACAGAAGATTTCTGTCGTCTTCAATCACACATACCTTAATGAAAAAATGCTGCCTAAATACACACAATATATATATATATATATATATATATATATATATATATATATATATATATATATATATATATATATATATATAGTAAAGTGTGGTTGGGATATGTGTACTTAGATTAGACTATGGTTGAGTAGTTAGGTGTGAATGACATATGGGTACCTGGACCAGACTATTTTTGTGTAGTGAGGTGCAAGTGACATATGAGTACCTGAACCGGACTATGATTGAGTAATGAGGTGCGAGTGGCCTATGAGTGACTGTAACAGACTATAACATTGAATAGTAGGGTATGAGTGGCATATGAATCATGGAACCAGACTATGATTAAGCAGTGAGGTACATATTGCATAATGTTATCTGAACAAGACTATGATTGAGTAGTGAGGTACATATTGCATAATGTTATCTGAACAAGACTATGATTGAGTAGTGAGGTACATATTGCATAATGTTATCTGAACAAGACTATGATTGAGTGGTGAGGTAGATGTTTTATATGAGTACTTGAACCAAACTATGATTGAGTAATGAGGTGCACGTTGCATATAGGTACCTGAATCATACTATGATTGAGTAATGAGGTGCATGTTGCATATGAGTACTTGAACCAAACTATGATTGAGTAATGAGGTGCACGTTGCATATGGGTACCTGAATCATACTATGATTGAGTGATGAGGTGCATGTTGTATATAAGTACCTGAACCAGACTATGATTGAGTAATGAGGTGCATGTTGCATATGGGTACCTGAATAATACTATGATTGAGTGATGAGGTGCATGTTGTATATAAGTACCTGATCCAGACTATGATTGAGTAATGAGGTGCATGTTGCATATGGGTACCTGAATCATACTATGATTGAGTAGTGATGTTCATATTATATATGAGTATGTGAACATAAGTATAATTGAGTAGTGAAGTGCCCATTGTATATGAGTACATGAAAAACTATGATTGAGTAGTGAGGTGTGCATTGTATATGGGTACTTGAACCAAGCTATGATTAAGTTGTGAGGTGCACATTGTATATGGGTACTTGAACCAAGCTATGATTAAGTTGTGAGTTTCACATTGTATATGGGTACTTGAACCAAGCTATGATTGAGTTGTGAGGTTCACATTGTATATGGGTACTTGAACCAAGCTATGATTAAGTTGTGAGGTTCACATTGTATATGGGTACTTGAACCAAGCTATGATTAAGTTGTGAGTTTCACATTGTATATCGGTACTTGAACCAAGCTATGATTGAGTTGTGAGGTGCACATTGTATATGGGTACTTGAACCAAGCTATGATTAAGTTGTGAGTTTCACATTGTATATGGGTACTTGAACCAAGCTATGATTGAGTTGTGAGGTTCACATTGTATATGGGTACTTGAACCAAGCTATGATTAAGTTGTGAGTTTCACATTGTATATGGGTACTTGAACAAAGCTATGATTGAGTTGTGAGGTTCACATTGTATATGGGTACTTGAACCAAGCTATGATTAAGTTGTGAGTTTCACATTGTATATGGGTACTTGAACCAAGCTATGATTGAGTTGTGAGGTTCACATTGTATATGGGTACTTGAACCAAGCTATGATTAAGTTGTGAGTTTCACATTGTATATGGGTACTTGAACCAAGCTATGATTGAGTTGTGAGGTGCACATTGTATATGGGTACTTGAACCAAGCTATGATTAAGTTGTGAGTTTCACATTGTATATGGGTACTTGAACCAAGCTATGATTGAGTTGTGAGGTGCACATTGTATATGGGTACTTGAACAAAGCTATGATTGAGTTGTGAGGTTCACATTGTATATGGGTACTTGAACCAAGCTATGATTAAGTTGTGAGTTTCACATTGTATATGGGTACTTGAACCAAGCTATGATTGAGTTGTGAGGTTCACATTGTATATGGGTACTTGAACCAAGCTATGATTAAGTTGTGAGTTTCACATTGTATATGGGTACTTGAACCAAGCTATGATTGAGTTGTGAGGTTCACATTGTATATGGGTACTTGAACCAAGCTATGATTAAGTTGTGAGGTGCACATTGTATATGGGTACTTGAACAAAGCTATGATTGAGTTGTGAGTTTCACATTGTATATGGGTACTTGAACCAAGCTATGATTAAGTTGTGAGGTGCACATTGTATATGAGTACTTGAACCAAGCTATGATTGAGTTGTGAGGTTCACATTGTATATGGGTACTTGAACCAAGCTATGATTAAGTTGTGAGGTGCACATTGTATATGGGTACTTGAACCAAGCTATGATTAAGTTGTGAGTTTTACATTGTATATGGGTACTTGAACCAGACTATGATTGAGTTGTGAGGTTCACATTGTATATGGGTACTTGAACCAAGCTATGATTGAGTTGTGATGTGCACATTGTATATGGGTACTTGAACCAAGCTATGATTAAGTTGTGAGGTGCACATTGTATATGGGTACTTGAACCAAGCTATGATTGAGTTGTGAGGTTCACATTGTATATGGGTACTTGAACCAAGCTATGATTAAGTTGTGAGGTGCACATTGTATATGGGTACTTGAACCAAGCTATGATTGAGTTGTGAGGTTCACATTGTATATGGGTACTTGAACCAAGCTATGATTGTGTTGTGAGGTGCACATTGTATATGAGTACTTGAACCAAGCTATGATTGAGTTGTGAGGTTCACATTGTATATGGGTACTTGAACCAAGCTATGATTAAGTTGTGAGGTGCACATTGTATATGGGTACTTGAACCAAGCTATGATTAAGTTGTGAGTTTCACATTGTATATGGGTACTTGAACCAGACTATGATTGAGTTGTGAGGTTCACATTGTATATGGGTACTTGAACCAAGCTATGATTGAGTTGTGATGTGCACATTGTATATGGGTACTTGAACCAAGCTATGATTAAGTTGTGAGGTGCACATTGTATATGGGTACTTGAACCAAGCTATGATTAAGTTGTGAGTTTCACATTGTATATGGGTACTTGAACCAAGCTATGATTGAGTTGTGAGGTGCACATTGTATATGGGTACTTGAACCAAGCTATGATTAAGTTGTGAGGTTCACATTGTATATGGGTACTTGAACTAAGCTATGATTAAGTTGTGAGTTTCACATTGTATATGGGTACTTGAACCAAGCTATGATTGAGTTGTGAGGTGCACATTGTATATGGGTACTTGAACCAAGCTATGATTAAGTTGTGAGTTTCACATTGTATATGGGTACTTGAACCAAGCTATGATTGAGTTGTGAGGTTCACATTGTATATGGGTACTTGAACCAAGCTATGATTAAGTTGTGAGTTTCACATTGTATATGGGTACTTGAACCAAGCTATGATTGAGTTGTGAGGTTCACATTGTATATGGGTACTTGAACCAAGCTATGATTAAGTTGTGAGTTTCACATTGTATATGGGTACTTGAACCAAGCTATGATTGAGTTGTGAGGTTCACATTGTATATGGGTACTTGAACCAAGCTATGATTAAGTTGTGAGTTTCACATTGTATATGGGTACTTGAACCAAGCTATGATTGAGTTGTGAGGTTCACATTGTATATGGGTACTTGAACCAAGCTATGATTAAGTTGTGAGGTGCACATTGTATATGGGTACTTGAACCAAGCTATGATTGAGTTGTGAGGTTCACATTGTATATGGGTACTTGAACCAAGCTATGATTGAGTTGTGAGGTGCACATTGTATATGAGTACTTGAACCAAGCTATGATTGAGTTGTGAGGTTCACATTGTATATGGGTACTTGAACCAAGCTATGATTAAGTTGTGAGGTGCACATTGTATATGGGTACTTGAACCAAGCTATGATTAAGTTGTGAGTTTCACATTGTATATGGGTACTTGAACCAGACTATGATTGAGTTGTGAGGTTCACATTGTATATGGGTACTTGAACCAAGCTATGATTGAGTTGTGATGTGCACATTGTATATGGGTACTTGAACCAAGCTATGATTGAGTTGTGAGGTGCACATTGTATATGGGTACTTGAACCAAGCTATGATTGAGTTGTGAGGTTCACATTGTATATGGGTACTTGAACCAAGCTATGATTAAGTTGTGAGTTTCACATTGTATATGGGTACTTGAACCAAGCTATAATTGAGTTGTGAGGTGCACATTGTATATGGGTACTTGAACCAAGCTATGATTGAGTTGTGATGTGCACATTGTATATGGGTACTTGAACCAAGCTATGATTAAGTTGTGAGTTTCACATTGTATATGGGTACTTGAACCAAGCTATGATTGAGTTGTGAGGTTCACATTGTATATGGGTACTTGAACCAAGCTATGATTAAGTTGTGAGGTGCACATTGTATATGGGTACTTGAACCAGACTATGATTGAGTTGTGAGGTGCACATTGTATATGGGTACTTGAACCAAGCTATGATTGAGTTGTGATGTGCACATTGTATATGGGTACTTGAACCAAGCTATGATTAAGTTGTGAGTTTCACATTGTATATGGGTACTTGAACCAAGCTATGATTGAGTTGTGAGGTTCCCATTGTATATGGGTACTTGAACCAAGCTATGATTAAGTTGTGAGGTGCACATTGTATATGGGTACTTGAACCAGACTATGATTGAGTTGTGAGTTTCACATTGTATATGGGTACTTGAACCAAGCTATGATTAAGTTGTGAGTTTCACATTGTATATGGGTACTTGAACCAAGCTATGATTGAGTTGTGAGGTTCACATTGTATATGGGTACTTGAACCAAGCTATGATTAAGTTGCGAGTTTCACATTGTATATGGGTACTTGAACCAAGCTATGATTGAGTTGTGAGGTTCACATTGTATATGGGTACTTGAACCAAGCTATGATTAAGTTGTGAGGTGCACATTGTATATGGGTACTTGAACCAAGCTATGATTGAGTTGTGAGGTTCACATTGTATATGGGTACTTGAACCAAGCTATGATTAAGTTGTGAGTTTCCCATTGTATATGGGTACTTGAACCAAGCTATGATTGAGTTGTGAGGTTCACATTGTATATGGGTACTTGAACCAAGCTATGATTAAATTGTGAGGTGCACATTGTATATGGGTACTTGAACCAAGCTATGATTGAGTTGTGAGGTTCACATTGTATATGGGTACTTGAACCAAGCTATGATTGAGTTGTGAGGTGCACATTGTATATGAGTACTTGAACCAAGCTATGATTGAGTTGTGAGGTTCACATTGTATATGGGTACTTGAACCAAGCTATGATTAAGTTGTGAGGTGCACATTGTATATGGGTACTTGAACCAAGCTATGATTAAGTTGTGAGTTTCACATTGTATATGGGTACTTGAACCAGACTATGATTGAGTTGTGAGGTTCACATTGTATATGGGTACTTGAACCAAGCTATGATTGAGTTGTGATGTGCACATTGTATATGGGTACTTGAACCAAGCTATGATTAAGTTGTGAGTTTCACATTGTATATGGGTACTTGAACCAAGCTATGATTGAGTTGTGAGGTTCACATTGTATATGGGTACTTGAACCAAGCTATGATTAAGTTGTGAGTTTCACATTGTATATGGGTACTTGAACCAAGCTATAATTGAGTTGTGAGGTGCACATTGTATATGGGTACTTGAACCAGACTATGATTGAGTTGTGAGGTTCACATTGTATATGGGTACTTGAACCAAGCTATGATTGAGTTGTGATGTGCACATTGTATATGGGTACTTGAACCAAGCTATGATTAAGTTGTGAGTTTCACATTGTATATGGGTACTTGAACCAAGCTATGATTGAGTTGTGAGGTTCACATTGTATATGGGTACTTGAACCAAGCTGTGATTAAGTTGTGAGTTTCACATTGTATATGGGTACTTGAACCAAGCTATGATTGAGTTGTGAGGTTCATATTGTATATGGGTACTTGAACCAAGCTATGATTAAGTTGTGAGGTGCACATTGTATATGGGTACTTGAACCAAGCTATGATTGAGTTGTGAGGTTCACATTGTATATGGGTACTTGAACCAAGCTATGATTGAGTTGTGAGGTGCACATTGTATATGAGTACTTGAACCAAGCTATGATTGAGTTGTGAGGTTCACATTGTATATGGGTACTTGAACCAAGCTATGATTGAGTTGTAGGGTTCACATTGTATATGGGTACCTGAACCAAGCTATGATTAAGTTGAGAGGTGCACATTGTATATGGGTACTTGAACCAAGCTATGATTGAGTTGTGAGGTGCACATTGTACATGGGTACTTGAACCAAGCTATGATTAAGTTGTGAGGTGCACATTGTATATGGGTACTTGAACTAAGCTATGATTGAGTTGTGAGGTGCACATTGTATATGGGTACTTGAACCAAGCTATGATTGAGTTGTGAGGTGCACATTGTATATGGGTACTTGAACCAAGCTATGATTGAGTTGTGAGGTGCACATTGTATATGGGTACTTGAACCAAGCTATGATTGAGTTGTGAGGTGCACATTGTATATGGGTACTTGAACCAAGCTATGATTGAGTTGTGAGGTGCACATTGTATATGGGTACTTGAACCAAGCTATGATTGAGTTGTGAGGTGCACATTGTATATGGGTACTTGAACCAAGCTATGATTTAGTTGTGAGGTGCACATTGTATATGGGTACTTGAACCAAGCTATGATTGAGTTGTGAGGTGCACATTGTATATGGGTACTTGAACCAAGCTATGATTGAGTTGTGAGGTGCACATTGTATATGGGTACTTGAACCAAGCTATGATTGAGTTGTGAGGTGCACATTGTATATGGGTACTTGAACCAAGCTATGATTGAGTTGTGAGGTGCACATTGTATATGGGTACTTGAACCAAGCTATGATTTAGTTGTGAGGTGCACATTGTATATGGGTACTTGAACCAAGCTATGATTGAGTTGTGAGGTGCACATTGTATATGGGTACTTGAACCAAGCTATGATTTAGTTGTGAGGTGCACATTGTATATGGGTACTTGAACCAAGCTATGATTGAGTTGTGAGGTGCACATTGTATATGGGTACTTGAACCAAGCTATGATTGAGTTGTGAGGTGCACATTGTATATGGGTACTTGAACCAAGCTATGATTGAGTTGTGAGGTGCACATTGTATATGGGTACTTGAACCAAGCTATGATTGAGTTGTGAGGTGCACATTGTATATGGGTACTTGAACCAAGCTATGATTGAGTTGTGAGGTGCACATTGTACATGGGTACTTGAACCAAGCTATGATTAAGTTGTGAGGTGCACATTGTATATGGGTACTTGAACTAAGCTATGATTGAGTTGTGAGGTGCACATTGTATATGGGTACTTGAACCAAGCTATGATTGAGTTGTGAGGTGCACATTGTATATGGGTACTTGAACCAAGCTATGATTGAGTTGTGAGGTGCACATTGTATATGGGTACTTGAACCAAGCTATGATTGAGTTGTGAGGTGCACATTGTATATGGGTACTTGAACTAAGCTATGATTGAGTTGTGAGGTGCACATTGTATATGGGTACTTGAACCAAGCTATGATTGAGTTGTGAGGTGCACATTGTATATGGGTACTTGAACTAAGCTATGATTGAGTTGTGAGGTGCACATTGTATATGGGTACTTGAACCAAGCTATGATTAAGTTGTGAGGTGCACATTGTATATGGGTACTTGAACTAAGCTATGATTGAGTTGTGAGGTGCACATTGTATATGGGTACTTGAACCAAGCTATGATTGAGTTGTGAGGTGCACATTGTATATGGGTACTTGAACCAAGCTATGATTGAGTTGTGAGGTGCACATTGTATATGGGTACTTGAACCAAGCTATGATTGAGTTGTGAGGTGCACATTGTATATGGGTACTTGAACTAAGCTATGATTGAGTTGTGAGGTGCACATTGTATATGGGTACTTGAACTAAGCTATGCTTGAGTTGTGAGGTGCACATTGTATATGGGTACTTGAACTAAGCTATGATTGAGTTGTGAGGTGCACATTGTATATGGGTACTTGAACTAAGCTATGATTGAGTTGTGAGGTGCACATTGTATATGGGTACTTGAACCAAGCTATGATTAAGTTGTGAGGTGCACATTGTATATGGGTACTTGAACTAAGCTATGATTGAGTTGTGAGGTGCACATTGTATATGGGTACTTGAACCAAGCTATGATTGAGTTGTGAGGTGCACATTGTATATGGGTACTTGAACCAAGCTATAATTGAGTTGTGAGGTGCACATTGTATATGGGTACTTGAACCAAGCTATGATTGAGTTGTGAGGTGCACATTGTATATGGGTACTTGAACTAAGCTATGATTGAGTTGTGAGGTTCACATTGTATATGGGTACTTGAACCAAGCTATGATTGAGTTGTGAGGTTCACATTGTATATGGGTACTTGAACCAAGCTATAATTGAGTTGTGAGGTGCACATTGTATATGGGTACTTGAACCAAGCTATGATTAAGTTGTGAGGTGCACATTGTATATGGGTACTTGAACTAAGCTATGATTGAGTTGTGAGGTGCACATTGTATATGGGTACTTGAACCAAGCTATGATTGAGTTGTGAGGTTCACATTGTATATGGGTACTTGAACCAAGCTATAATTGAGTTGTGAGGTGCACATTGTATATGGGTGCTTGAACCAAGCTATGATTGAGTTGTGAGGTGCACATTGTATATGGGTACTTGAACCAAGCTATGATTGAGTTGTGAGGTTCACATTGTATATGGGTACTTGAACCAAGCTATGATTGAGTTGTGAGGTTCACATTGTATATGGGTACTTGAACCAAGCTATAATTGAGTTGTGAGGTGCACATTGTATATGGGTACTTGAACCAAGCTATGATTGAGTTGTGAGGTTCACATTGTATATGGGTACTTGAACCAAGCTATGATTGAGTTGTGAGGTGCACATTGTATATGGGTACTTGAACCAAGCTATGATTGAGTTGTGAGGTGTACATTGTATATGAGTACATGAACAAGACTACGATTGTGTAGGTAGACGATGTTGCATATAAGTACCTAAACCAGACAATGATTGATTAATGAGGTACATGTTGAATATGGGTACTTGAACCAGACTCTGATTGAGTAGTGAGGTGCGCATTTTATATGGGTTCCTGAACCAGGCTATGATTGAGGAGTGAGATGCACGTTACATATGGGTACCTGAACCAAACTATGATTCAGTAGTGAGGTGCACGTTGCATATGGGTACTTCAACACGATTATGACATTAACACACTAATAATTTTGAGATTATGACATTGAGAATTCTTGTTCAAGTCCTGGTGAATCCTTAACGTTCATTTCCTTAACAAATAGTGTTTCAAAAGTTATGAGCCATCTCACTTTCCTCCAGCAATAGATAACATGGCAGTTTGGTTTCAAGGAATTGGTAATGGTCTCTTAATCATTATTCTTGTCTTATTTCTTATTCGATCGTTATATTCCTGGCAATTATGACATAACATTCTGGCAGACTGTTGTCAGACATTGACGTGTATTACTCTCAAGTAAGTCACGTTTTTGTCATTTAGTGACGAATGTTTTAGCGAAGTAGTAAGACGATCTCCACTAAACATTTCTTGTCTCCATTTCAGTCAGTTTCACCGTTTTACGTCTCACGATGGCAAACGATGGAACAAATGCTGCTATAATCTATGCATGATCCGCCATGAACAAAAAGTAGCGACAACATCTGCTATGTATTCACTTAATAGTTGACGTCTATTGATTTTGGATATAATTGATTGGTTGTGATAATGTTCTAAGCCTCATTAATATGTCATTATATATATATATATATATATATATATATATATATATATATATATAGTAAGCTATGAAAATATATTTATGGCAATCAAGCTACACAGAAGCTCCCGTATTTCATCCCCGGGGGGAATCTTCAGGCTAAAATGCATGTTAGCCTGAAGATTCCCCCCCCTCCAGCGGATGAAACGCGGGAGCCTCTGTGTAGCTTGATTGCCATAAATATATTTTCATAACTTACTGCCTAGCTCTACTTGCGTATCGAGCACTATTGAAGTAAATACTGAAAATTGATACATAAAAAATTATATCTCCTTATACAATTTTTATGTGGATACATGAAATCCTAATATATATATATATATATATATATATATATATATATATATATATAATAAAATATAAACCAAAAGTAAACTTTTAGTAGAAAAGAACCTATAGTGAAAAGGTTAAGCTCAATATACGAGATAGAGCAATTATAAAGATAGAAGAAATAAGAGTGATAAACATGTTCGAATGTCCAAATTTATTTCAAATTTCGATTGTTCAATACAAGGTGTATTCTGTAATAAACCAGTGTTTATTGTTCTTTCCTTAAGCCAAGGCTTTTCAAAGATCGAAATCTTATAATTAGAGGAGAAATACAAATAGATAAGTTGGCTGTAGAAAAAGCCAAAAGTTCAAATATTTGAAAAATATTAAAAATATTAAAAATGTTAAAAATATTAAAAATATTAAAAATATTAAAGATATTAAAAATATTAAAAATATTAAAAATATTAAAAATATTAAAAATATTAAAAATATTTGAAAAATATTAAAAATATTAAAAATATTAAAAATATTAAAAATACTAAAAATATTAAAAATATTAAAAATTTGAAAAATATTAAAAATATTAAAAATATTAAAAATATTAAAAATATTAAAAATGTTAAAAATATTAAAAATATTAAAAATATTAAAAATACTAAAAATATTAAAAATGTGGTGAAAAGAGTTCGTGTAAATAGGATATGTGGTTTGTCCAGATGGTAATTGTCCGTTGAAGGAGTGTCCGTTGAGGAGATTTTTGAGAAGATGATAAGATTTCGATCTTTGAAAAGCCTTGGCTTAAGGAAAGAACAATAAACACTGGTTTATTACAGAATACACCTTGCATGGAACAATCGAAATTTGAAATAAATTTGGACATTCGAACATGTTTATCACTCTTATTATTTCTTATATATATATATAGTCTCGGAAGTTTCTCAACCATTAAAACTATATAAAAAAATAAAAAAATTTAAAAAAATTAAAAAAACTTATAGTCTCAAGTCTTCCAGTGGAAAATCACCTATGTAAGTCAATTTATTTTTTACAGTTATTATATTAGTTAGTTTCTAACACTATTTTAAGGGATCATCAGTTGTTTACCATGAAAAACTGTTTCGGGAATTTATAAACAATACAGTATATATATATATATATATATATATATAATTTATTATTGACAATATATGTATTAGCATATACTATCAGATCCTTTTACTTTGCAGTCTCCTTAAAAGATTCAGCTCGATGATTATCAATTAGTGATAACAGAGCAAATATATGTCAGTTCATGTTATATTCCAATAACCATGGTTTTATTTTATTATTTTTATTTATTTAATCCAAGAACTTTTTACTCTTTGTGATTTTTTTTCTGATGATTCTGTAGTGTTGCAGAGACGATATTGATATAAAAATGATGTTTGGCACAAGACAAATGAAACGGACCGTAAAAATATATCTCACAGAAATGTTATGTTTTTTGGAAATGTGAAAAAATAAAAATAATAAAATAAAACCATGGTTATTGGAATATAATATGAACTGACTGATATATATATATATATATATATATATATATATAACATTTTCTTTAAATAAATATTTATTATTATTACTTACAGACATCGATGTTTCATGCTTATGTAATCTTCAGTGTAGGAGATGTTTATTCTTGCCAGTTGGAGGGCACAAACCCGGTTTCAAAATCGACACTGACACGTAGTCTGGTATTCTACCCCTCGGCCACCACCAAGTAGCACGGAAATTAAGAGAAATTAAACTCTGTATATGCCAAATCAGTGAATGCACATAGTAAGCAGTCGAACAGTGCTTAACAACAACAACAAAAACATCGCATTTGGGCCATAGTATTACTGCTTATTATTAAATTCTCCAGTCCTTGTAATAAAGGGGAAATATATATATATATATATATATATATATATGGGAAATGAAAAAGGAAAAACCAAAAAGATGTGTTTTTTGTATTCATCAACGTTTCTTCCTTTTTTGTAAGACTTCCTCAGGATGATAATTTTAAGAAAAATGTCATGCAAGTACATGAAAATATTGGGTTGACATGATGGGTTAATGAGAAGAAGTAGTAGCCACTACTGGTAGCGCAGGACCAAAATGAAATGGAATGAAAATAATGTGGATGGCTGTGAATGAAAAGGTGGAGGGGTGGGGGTGAATGAAATTAATGTGGATGGCTGTGAGTGAAAAAGTGGAGGGTGGGGGAAGAGGAGTGGAGGGGAGGCTCTGTGTTTTTGGTCTGTAGGTTTTTAGAAAAGATTTGAAAAAATGAAGGTGGTTGGAAGTGGGAGGGTGGGGGGGGGGGTAAGAGTGTGAAAGAAGTAGTCGAAAGGGTGAAATGAGTGAGGGGGAGAGGGGAGATTTTGTTGTGGTTAGGTGTGAAATTTTTGGAGAGTAGGAATGTTTGAACAGCCGGCTGTGTCAGGAATGTGTGGATATAAGTAAGTTAGAAGGAAAATGTTGAAATGTGCTGAGAATGTGACAGTGAGAGGAGGAAAGAAAAAAGGAAAAAAAAAACAGAAGGAGAGAAGTGATATTAGTTTGGGTGATTTTGGTAATTTTGTGCATGGAGTGATGATGGTTTGAGATTAAATTGAGGGTAAAAAAAGGGGGGGGTTAAATATCTAAATATTTGTGAGAGTATCTGGATTGTGTTCACATGCGGGGACTTGTATGTAAGTACAACTGACAGCGAAGAGAAAAAGAGGTTAGCCATGATCTAGGTTCAGTTTTTGTTCAGTCAGGATAATTTTGCTTGTTAAGGGGGAGAGATTATAGAAGCCATTTCGTTGTCTGATATTGTTGGAGGCTGTGATTAGTGCGGTTCCCAGTAGTCTTCGCCGAGTTTTGTTGTGAATGTATTCAAAAGACCGATGAAATAGAAGAAAGATGACGGATTACCGAGCGCAGTGGATGGCGTCACAAAATGATGACGTCAGCCACAAAATCAGAGAGAGTTTCAAGTCTCGCTAAAAAATCAGATAGAGTCAGGGGACAACAAGTCTCGCCAGATTTCCAGCAATCTCTTTCTCTTTCGATAACCATTTTAATTTTTTTTTGTGTTTTCACAACAGCTGTTTACTATTGGTTTCTTGTTGGTCTTCTTTGGAATTTGAATGGCAATAAGCCTCCCCTCGTTTCCAATAAGTCTCTGGTGAGGATATTGCCTCCCAATCCTGCACGATAATCAAAAGATCGATGAAGAAAGAAGAAGATAAAAAAAATAAAGATTACTTATAAAAATATTGATTAAATAACCCCAAAAGGGCAGACAACTGTTCATTGCTTAAACTGGTTTCAAAATCGACTACATAATCTAGTGGATAATGATCTCATCTGTTTCTTACAGCCATTTTCTCACAGAATAGACGTTGCTAGTCTCTCTCTACTCTACCGTTACTCCCATGGAAGGTGCTCGACTGAGCTCCAATAATCTGCCCTTCCCTCCACCACACTCTTGTAAAACATTCATTGGAAACATTTGTTTTACTATCACAAGGAAAATAAATTTTCCTTTCTTCCTCCATGTGCCTAGCGTCAAACGAATTTTCAACAAACGAGCTTCTTTGCAAAGGCTTATCCTCTGTGGAACACATTGCTGCAGGACTGCTTCCTTGTAGATTACAACATGGTCGTCTTCAAATCCAATGTCAACAGATTCCTGTTATGAACATTACCATAGGACTGCTTCCCTGTAGATTACAACATGGTCGTCTTCAAATCCAATGTCAACAGATTCCTGTTATGAACATTACCATAGGACTGCTTCCCTGTAGATTACAACATGGTCGTCTTCAAATCCAATGCCAACAGATTCCTGTTATGAACATTACCATAGGACTGCTTCCCTGTAGATTACAACATGGTCGTCTTCAAATCCAATGTCGACAGATTCCTGTTATGAACATTACCATAGGACTGCTTCCCTGTAGACTACAACATGGTCGTCTTAAAATCTAATGTCAACAGATTCCTATCATAGACGTACTCACGAGTAACCAAACTTAGTTCATTCTATTAAATATCCTCAATCCTCTCATAGTGTTCTTCATCTTTCAACTAGTAATCATTCCATCTCATTAACACTTATCCTAGATACATATATATATATATATATATGGGGGTGTTATTTCGGGCATTCTCTGACACAGGCAGGTACGTATATACACACATTCACACATATACACAGATACACACATACACAACATATATACATCCATATATGGGAGCATATACCAGAGAGAACAGTTGGAAATAATTTATACACCATCCACTATGACTATGCAATCCCTACAGCTACATATCTAGAAAACGGAGCTGTTAAACCTGACATCGTAATATGGGACAAAAGGGAGAAAGTAGCAACCCTAGTTGAAGTCAGTGTCCCTAATGATGCAGCATTGAACAGAGCAGAAAGGGAAAAGATTATGAAATACCAAGGTCTTATGTACGACATGAAAAGAAACTGGAAACTTAGGAAAATCTCCATCATACCAGTAATTATAGGAACAACAGGACTAATGAAGAAGAATTTCAAGACCTATCTGGCGAGTATACCCGGTGAACCGAGTGCAAGAGAAATACAAACAACTGCACTTAAAGGGACGGTTAGAATCTTAAAACGATCTCTAGGCTGGAGTGTCTGAAATAGCCGGTGAATGCCTGGCATCCGGTAGGATGCCCCATCTCCAGCAAAAACAGAAAGATAAGAAAAATTAAAAAGAGAGAGATATACGTACATACACACACATACATGTATATATATATATATATATGTATATATATATATATATATGTATATATATATATATATATGTATATATGTATATATATATATATATATATATATATATATATATATATATATATATATATATATTAAAGAAAGAAAGATGAAGATAAAGAATTGTACATAAATTAATACAAATTTTATTACATCGAAAGTTCAGATGCAAGGAGTTACATTAATCCTTAAATTAATGTAACTTCTTGCATCTGAACTTTCGATGTAATAAAATTTGTATTAATTTATGTACAATTCTTTATCTTCATCTTTCTT
The DNA here is from genome assembly GCA_963556195.1 of Sepiola atlantica. Taxonomy (NCBI): domain Eukaryota; kingdom Metazoa; phylum Mollusca; class Cephalopoda; order Sepiida; family Sepiolidae; genus Sepiola; species Sepiola atlantica. Next base: position 11,185,621 of record OY744544.1, read on the forward strand.
TCTTTAATATTGATTGCTCTACTCAACGTATTGAGCTTTATTTTATCGAGATAGATCACTACGATATTTCGCTTATCGTTAATTCTATTATCATTAGTATATATATATATATATATATATATATATATATATATATAATATATATATATATATATATATAATATATATATATATATATATATATATATATATATATATATATATATATATATATATATATTTGTGTTATAGTGGAATAATTCCAGGAGGAAATCCGGGTATGAGAGCTCAATGTAGTAAACAGAGCAATAATAAAATATAATAACACGAAATCACATAATTGTCGATGCAATAATTTATTTCAACCGTTCGGTTTTTTCAAGCATCACTCAGACAATTACATTTTTGAGACTGATAGAAAATTGAATTTCCCTACCACAGTTCCAATACGGTTGAAATAAATTATTGCATCGACAATTATGTGATTTCGTGTTATTATATTTTATATATATATATATATATATATAATATATATATATATACCCCCACTCACATACACACACATAGATACCGGACAATATCTACGCATGTATATGTATGTACAAATATGTTCCCTTCGGCTTTGATAAGTCCTGACCCATTTGCACAAAAATAATAAAACATGCCATAGAACCAAACAACCCTAAACCGGAAGCTGCCATCGAATGTGAACCGGAAGTACAAAAATGGATAGAAATATAAAATAAAAAATTTGACTCAAAGAAATTTGTTTCAGGTTTGTGTTTAATTTTATAACTATTTCTTAAAGAATTTTTTTTTTCAATTTAATTTTTTAAGACTTTTGCTTTGTCTGATCATCAGAAGGAGACGATTTTTGTCAATAAAATCAAAATGACTGCAACGGACATCGGCATGAAGGAGCCTTGCTTGCTGGCGCCTGTGGAGATATAGAAAAAATACATTTTTTAAATAAATAAAAAAATGATGCTCTTCAGATCCTTGGTAACTACTTTTGGAAAAGACTTTGTAAATGGCTACCATTTTGACTACAGTAAATACGATTCTAATTTTCTTTCATGCAGATTTTGTTATTGTGTAGAAAAGTAACATCTAAAGTTTTAGAAACAATAAACAAATAGCTTCGTTTTCATTTAAGATTTTCAAATCTTCTTACTTTTTGGAAAAAGATTCGTAAATGGCTACCATTTTAACTCCAGTAAATACGATTCTAATTTTATGTTATACAGAGTTATTATTATTATTAGAAAATAATATTTCAAGTTTTAGTAAAAAAACAAACAAACAAGTAGATTGTTTTTTTTATGGAGGATTTAAAAAATGTTTTAACTATCAAATTAAATGATTTGAATGGTCATTTTGAAGACATAATTGGGTAAAAAAAATATGTAAGTGGAAGAAATGAAGAGTTCGAATGCAAAGCACGATAAATCCAATCTGTTTAGTGGTTTGGTAGTTTTGTTTTACGGCATATCAACCCTTTTTGGGTTATTTAATGCCGAATCTGGTCATTATAGTAAAAGTTTTTATGCTTCAAGTTCTTTATATCTTCAAATGTTTAATCATCGTTTTTGGTTTGGTAGTTTTGTTTTACGGCATATCAACCCTTTTTGGGTTATTTAATGCCGAATCTGGTCATTATAGTAAAAGTTTTTATGCTTCAAGTTCTTTATATCTTCAAATGTTTAATCATCGTTTTTGGTTTGGTAGTTTTGTTTTACGGCATATCAACCCTTTTTGGGTTATTTAATGCCGAATCTGGTCATTATAGTAAAAGTTTTTATGCTTCAAGTTCTTTATATCTTCAAATGTTTAATCATCGTTTTTGGTTTGGTAGTTTTGTTTTACGGCATATCAACCCTTTTTGGGTTATTTAATGCCGAATCTGGTCATTATAGTAAAAGTTTTTATGCTTCAAGTTCTTTATATCTTCAAATGTTTAATCATCGTTTTTGGTTTGGTAGTTTTGTTTTACGGCATATCAACCCTTTTTGGGTTATTTAATGCCGAATCTGGTCATTATAGTAAAAGTTTTTATGCTTCAAGTTCTTTATATCTTCAAATGTTTAATCATCGTTTTTGGTTTGGTAGTTTTGTTTTACGGCATATCAACCCTTTTTGGGTTATTTAATGCCGAATCTGGTCATTATAGTAAAAGTTTTTATGCTTCAAGTTCTTTATATCTTCAAATGTTTAATCATCGTTTTTGGTTTGGTAGTTTTGTTTTACGGCATATCAACCCTTTTTGGGTTATTTAATGCCGAATCTGGTCATTATAGTAAAAGTTTTTATGCTTCAAGTTCTTTATATCTTCAAATGTTTAATCATCGTTTTTGGTTTGGTAGTTTTGTTTTACGGCATATCAACCCTTATTGGGTTATTTAATGCCGAATCTGGTCATTATAGTAAAAGTTTTTATGCTTCAAGTTCTTTATATCTTCAAATGTTTAATCATCGTTTTTGGTTTGGTAGTTTTGTTTTACGGCATATCAACCCTTTTTGGGTTATTTAATGCCGAATCTGGTCATTATAGTAAAAGTTTTTATACTTCAAGTTCTTTATATCTTCAAATGTTTAATCATCGTTTTTGGTTTGGTAGTTTTGTTTTACGACATATCAACCCTTTTTGGGTTATTTAATGCCGAATCTGGTCATTATAGTAAAAGTTTTTATGCTTCAAGTTCTTTATATCTTCAAATGTTTAATCATCGTTTTTGGTTTGGTAGTTTTGTTTTACGGCATATCAACCCTTTTTGGGTTATTTAATGCCGAATCTGGTCATTATAGTAAAAGATTTATGCTTCAAGTTCTAAAAATAAAATAAAAAAGGGGAGGGAGAAAGGGAGAGGGGCTGTTGTTTTTGTTTTTGGTTTTGTAGAACATAATTAAGTTTTACAAAAAAAAAAAAAAAGAAGAAAAACAAAAAACGTCAATGTAGGTGAATTTCGTCTCAGGGAGCCACAGGGCAGCCTGATCTGGTATCACCAGCCAATCTGTTTAAATCGAGACCTTAAAAAATAAAATGGTGAATATATTAAATTTATACTTCAACTAAAAGCTTATTTTAATTCAAAGCAAAGATAAATTACGCCGGTATCAAATTATGTAAAACATGATTTTGGGGGTGTGGTCGCGTGTTGAAATAAAACAGATTTTGTAGTGATAGAATAGCAATTTTCAAACTGGCGTTTATCGCGTTTTGCATTCGAACTCTTCAATAGACAAACGCAACTGTACAAATAAGAGATTATGGACATTTTTTAACTATCAGATTAAAAGATTTGAATGGTCATTTTGAAGACATAATTGGGTAAAATAAATGTTTTTAACTATCAAATTAAAGGATTTGAATGGTCATTTTGAAGACATAATTGGGTAAAATAAATGTTTTTAACTATCAAATTAAAGGATTTGAATGGTCATTTTGAAGACATAATTGGGTAAAATAAATGTTTTTAACTATCAAATTAAAGGATTTGAATGGTCATTTTGAAGACATAATTGGGTAAAATAAATGTTTTTAACTATCAAATTAAAGGATTTGAATGGTCATTTTGAAGACATAATTGGGTAAAATAAATGTTTTTAACTATCAAATTAAAGGATTTGAATGGTCATTTTGAAGACAGAATTGGGTAAAATATGTTTTTAACTATCAAATTAAAGGATTTGAATGGTCATTTTGAAGACATAATTGGGTAAAATATTTTAACTATCAAATTAAAGGATTTGAATGGTCATTTTGAAGACATAATTGGGTAAAAAATTTTAACTATCCAATTAAAGGATTTGAATGGTCATTTTGAAGACATAATTGGGTAAAAAATTTTTTAGCTATCAAATTAAAGGATTTGAATGGTCATTTTGAAGACATAATTGGGTAAAAAATTTTTTAGCTATCAAATTAAAGGATTTGAATGGTCATTTTGAAGACATAATTGGGTAAAATAAATGTTTTTAACTATCAAATTAAAGGATTTGAATGGTCATTTTGAAGACATAATTGGGTAAAAAAATTTTTAGCTATCAAATTAAAGGATTTGAATGGTCATTTTGAAGACATAATTGGGTAAAAAATTTTTTAGCTATCAAATTAAAGGATTTGAATGGTCATTTTGAAGACATAATTGGGTAAAATAAATGTTTTTAACTATCAAATTAAAGGATTTGAATGGTCATTTTGAAGACATAATTGGGTAAAATAAATGTTTTTAACTATCAAATTAAAGGATTTGAATGGTCATTTTGAAGACATAATTGGGTAAAAAATTTTAACTATCAAATTAAAGGATTTGAATGGTCATTTTGAAGACATAATTGGGTAAATTTTTTTACTATCAAATTAAAGGATTTGAATGGTCATTTTGAAGACATAATTGGGTAAAATAAATGTTTTTAACTATCAAATTAAAGGATTTGGATGGTCATTTTGAAGACATAATTGGGTAAAATATGTTTTTAACTATCAAATTAAAGGATTTGAATGGTCATTTTGAAGACATAATTGGGTAAAAAATTTTAACTATCAAATTAAAGGATTTGAATGGTCATTTTGAAGACATAATTGGGTAAATTTTTTAACTATCAAATTACAGGATTTGAATGGTCATTTTGAAGACATAATTGGGTAAAATATGTTTTTAACTATCAAATTAAAGGATTTGAATGGTCATTTTGAAGACATAATTGGGTAAAATATGTTTTTAACTATCAAATTAAAAGATTTGAATGGTCATTTTGAAGACATAATTGGGTAAAAAAATTTAACTATCAAATTAAAGGATTTGAATGGTCATTTTGAAGACATAATTGGGTAAATTTTTTAGCTATCAAATTAAAGGATTTGAATGGTCATTTTGAAGACATAATTGGGTAAAAAACTTTTAACTATCAAATTAAAGGATTTGAATGGTCATTTTGAAGACATAATTGGGTAAAATATGTTTTTAACTATCAAATTAAAGGATTTGAATGGTCATTTTGAAGACATAATTGGGTAAAATATGTTTTTAACTATCAAATTAAAGGATTTGAATGGTCATTTTGAAGACATAATTGGGTAAAATATGTTTTTAACTATCAAATTAAAGGATTTGAATGGTCATTTTGAAGACATAATTGGGTAAAATAAGTTTTTAACTATCAAATTAAAGGATTTGAATGGTCATTTTGAAGACATAATTGGGTAAAATATGTTTTTAACTATCAAATTAAAGGATTTGAATGGTCATTTTGAAGACATAATTGGGTAAAAAATTTTAACTATCAAATTAAAGGATTTGAATGGTCATTTTGAAGACATAATTGGGTAAAAAATTTTAACTATCAAATTACAGGATTTGAATGGTCATTTTGAAGACATAATTGGGTAAAAAATTTTAACTATCAAATTAAAGGATTTGAATGGTCATTTTGAAGACATAATTGGGTAAAAAATTTTAACTATCAAATTAAAGGATTTGAATGGTCATTTTGAAGACATAATTGGGTAAAAAATTTTAACTATCAAATTAAAGGATTTGAATGGTCATTTTGAAGACATAATTGGGTAAAAAATTTTAACTATCAAATTAAAGGATTTGAATGGTCATTTTGAAGACATAATTGGGTAAAAAATTTTAACTATCAAATTAAAGGATTTGAATGGTCATTTTGAAGACATAATTGGGTAAAAAATTTTAACTATCAAATTAAAGGATTTGAATGGTCATTTTGAAGACATAATTGGGTAAAATAAATGTTTTTAACTATCAAATTAAAGGATTTGAATGGTCATTTTGAAGACATAATTCGGTAAAAAATTTTAACTATCAAATTAAAGGATTTGAATGGTCATTTTGAAGACATAATTGGGTAAAAAATTTTAACTATCAAATTAAAGGATTTGAATGGTCATTTTGAAGACATAATTGGGTAAAAAATTTTAACTATCAAATTAAAGGATTTGAATGGTCATTTTGAAGACATAATTGGGTAAAAAATTTTAACTATCAAATTAAAGGATTTGAATGGTCATTTTGAAGACATAATTGGGTAAAAAATTTTAACTATCAAATTAAAGGATTTGAATGGTCATTTTGAAGACATAATTGGGTAAAATAAATGTTTTTAACTATCAAATTAAAGGATTTGAATGGTCATTTTGAAGACATAATTCGGTAAAAAATTTTAACTATCAAATTAAAGGATTTGAATGGTCATTTTGAAGACATAATTGGGTAAAATAAATGTTTTTAACTATCAAATTAAAGGATTTGAATGGTCATTTTGAAGACATAATTGGGTAAAATAAATGTTTTTAACTATCAAATTAAAGGATTTGAATGGTCATTTTGAAGACATAATTGGGTAAAATATGTGAGTGGAAGAAATAGACAAACGCAACTCTACAAATAAGAGTATATAGAAAATATTTGAGATGAGCACTTTTATCTGTTGCGGACCTGTGCTAAAAAATAATCAATTCTAAGTGACAGGCTTCTGGAGGTCGAAGGTTCAATACTCGGTGCGGGCGATACGAAGAGTACAATTACGAATTGCTAAAGACTTCTACACAGAGCAACCTTAAATAAAAGGTTCTGTTCAAAATTCTGTACAGATTACCGAGTTTGACATTAAGATTCACGAGTTTGACATTAAGATTCCCGAGTTTGACATTAAGATTCCCGAGTTTGACATTAAGATTCCCGAGTTTGACATTAAGATTTCCGAGTTTGACATTAAGATTACCGAGTTTGACATTAAGATTTCCGAGTTTGACATTAAGATTACCGAGTTTAACATTAAGATTACCGAGTTTGACCATAAGATTACCGAGTTTGACTTTAAGATTACCGAGTTTGACCATAAGATTACCGAGTTTGACTTTAAGATTACCGAGTTTGACATTAAGATTACCGAGTTTGACTTTAAGATTCCCGAGTTTGACATTAAGATTACCGAGTTTGACTTTAAGATTACCGAGTTTGACTTTAAGATTACCGAGTTTGACATTAAGATTTCCGAGTTTGACATTAAGATTACCGAGTTTGACATTAAGATTTCCGAGTTTGACATTAAGATTACCGAGTTTAACATTAAGATTACCGAGTTTGACCATAAGATTACCGAGTTTGACTTTAAGATTACCGAGTTTAACATTAAGATTACCGAGTTTGACCATAAGATTACCGAGTTTGACTTTAAGATTACCGAGTTTTACATTAAGATTTCCGAGTTTGACATTAAGATTACCGAGTTTGACTTTAAGATTACCGAGTTTAACATTAAGATTACCGAGTTTGACCATAAGATTACCGAGTTTGACTTTAAGATTACCGAGTTTAACATTAAGATTACCGAGTTTGACCATAAGATTACCGAGTTTGACATTAAGATTACCGAGTTTTACATTAAGATTCCCGAGTTTGACATTAAGATTACCGAGTTTGACATTAAGATTCCCGAGTTTGACATTAAGATTACCGAGTTTGACATTAAGATTTCCGAGTTTGACATTAAGATTACCAAGTTTGACATTAAGATTACCGAGTTTGACATTAAGATTACCGAGTTTGACATTAAGATTCCCGAGTTTGACATTAAGATTCCCAAGTTTGACATTAAGATTCCCGAGTTTGACAAGTTGCAATTGAAGAAGGCTGGAGTTTACATCGGCCGAAATGTCATGAGAATAACATCCAAGATGACAATAGTAGTCCGTATAATTCAAATAATACAAATAATAAATTGATACGAGCAAACATATGCGCCCTCTGGTTTTTGTTAGTATATATGATAAAAGAACATATACTACACTGGCCCACCAAAGGAGGAGGTAATGCCTGAGAGAAAAGTCTCATGACAACAGCACAAATACTACACTACCCTTCCCAAAAAAGGAGGAGATCATGCCTGGGAGGCCATCCTCCCAGACATTATCACCTCCTTTTATTTGAGGGGTGGGGAGCGACAAACCGAATATGTACTACACTGGCCCTCCTAAAGGAGGAGATAGTGTCTGGGAGGATGACCACAGAACAGATACTACATTATCCCCCTCCTCCCGAAAATAGGGAGAAGGTAATGCCTGGGATGGAGGTGAAAATGATGAACTAAACATATACTACACTGGCCCCCAAATGATGAAGTAATACCTGGGAGGATGGTTTCATTACAACAGAACAGATCAGATACTATACTCCCTCTCCAAAAAAAGGAGGAGGTAAAGCTTAGGAGGATGGTATTATGACTAATCGAACATGTACTACCCTGCCTCCTAAAGGAGGAAGTAATGCCTGGGAACATGGTCTCATGACCACAAAACAGATACTACACTACTCCACCCCCACCCCACCCAAAGGAGAAGGTAATTCTGGGAGGATGGTATCATGGCCACAGAACAAATACTACACTATTGTCCACCCTCCTGCGAAAAAGGAGGAGGTAATGTCTGGGAGGATGGTATCATGACAACAGAACAGATACTACACTACTCCTCTTCCGGAATGAAGCATTGAAAGATAGTACATCACTAATAGAAATTGTATAGTAAACTAAATTGAGCATTAAAAAATGGTACAATAGTACAATTAATAGAAGTAATAGTATAGTTTCAGCTTCAGGTGGAGATACATCAAATCTCTATTAATAATAGAAGTAATAGTATAGTTTCAGCTTCAGACGGACAGATACCAAATCTCCATTATTAATAGATGAGAAAAACTGAAAAAGAAGTTAGCGACCGTATATTATGACCTTGTTCGATTGACTGTCTACTTGTATGCTGTTTTAAAGAAAGATAGAGAGACGGGGAGAGAGAGACAGGGGTAGGGAGATAGAAGGTTTAATAGAAACATGTTGCCCTGCTAGTCTTAAATAAAATAAAAAATAAAACAAACAAAACTACTAGGTTGTGTTCACTATAACGTGAAGACAGGCTTAGATCGGAAATATACTGAAAAAGGTTAAACAAGTTTATCAGACTCACCAGAGTAAACTTCAAATGTAGTTTTCACTTTTGTATAATAACGCATGAAGGTCCCTTTTTGTTTGCAGTCGGTCTACAAAAAAGCAGAGCAATTTGGATGAACCAAAACAGAAAACGGACAACGGAAATATAGACTAGAAGAGTTCGAACGTAAAACGCAATAAATCCAATCATCATCATCGCCATCATCATTACCACCATCATCACCACCACCACTATCATCATCATCGTCATCATCATTACCACCATCATCACCACCACTACCACCATCATCATCGCCATCATCACCACCATCATCATCATCATCATCATCATCATCATCATCGCCATCATCACCACCACTACCATCATCATCATCACCATCATCACCACCACTACCATCATCATCATCATCATCATCATCGCCATCATCACCACCACTACCATCATCATCATCATCATCATCATCATCATCATCATCATCATCATCATCATCGCAGTCATCATAGCCGTCATCATCGCCATCATCATCGCCGTCATCATCGTCATCATCATCGCCATAATTATTGCCGTCATCATCATCATCATCATCATCATCATCATCATCATCACCACCACCACCATCATCATATTCGGGTTAACGTTTGTTTTACATGTTGGCATGTGTTGGACGGCTTTTAAAACTTGACTTCCAAACAAACTTATCTCACTCTAGCCAGGTATTTATTTATCCCCCTTTCTCTCAAGTCCATTCTTATCACTTTCTCCCATGTTTTCCTTGCCAACTGACCCTGCTACCTCAACTCTTCTACATCTACTAACCCAAGAACTCTAATCCATTCTTTCAACGTGGCCGTTCCACCAAAGTCTACTCTTTCGCACACATCTCTCTCTACTATCCACATTTAATCTTCTGAGATCATCAGATCTACGCATGCGTTTAACACTCATATTACACATTTACACATTTTATAGACTTATATTACACGTTTTAAAACTCATATTACACATCCATCACGCTATATCTACTAACCCAAGAACTCTCATCCATTCTTTCAATGCGGCCATACCATCTCTTGTTCTGCATACATCTCTCTCTACTGTCCAGATTTAATCTTCCTCTGAGGTCATCAGATCTAGGTCTGTCTTTAAGATTCACATTACACATCCATCGTATTATTGTCACATCATTTCTCTCCATACAACACACGCCCTTAACTCGCATCGACCAGGTTTCATTTCCATACATCATCACATATGCCTGATAGACTCTTCCTTTAGTCAACTATAATAACGCTCTGCTGGTTAGTAATTGCAAAAGTTCCTTAAACTTACTCAACCCACTCCTAATCTTTGCTCCTCCTTGTGACCCAATGGTAGCACTCAGTTAACAAAACTTCTCAACAACAACCTGACTAGTTTCGCCATCCAAATATACTTTCTCCACATCTCAATTCTCATCCATCTCGATTGTCTTACACTTCTTGCGCACAAACTGGTTACCATCTCTAAACCTACCAGTACTACCAGTAATTCCATTGCACTTCTTTTGTAGCCTTACAGATACTACAGAAAATTGAGTTGCTGCCAACTCCCTTCCCACAAACTGAGCAAGGGAATTTTCCTCTTTCGGTGAGATTTCCAACACTACAACCACTGATCATTACTTTGATCTTGGTAATATTCACTCTAACATGCACGTATCGACATACACACCAACTATATACTTCGACTAAAAACTTATTTTAATTGAAGGCAAAAAAAAATATGTGCTGATATCACATTATATAAGTAATGTAGTAGAGTGTTGAAATGCAACACTTTTTGCAGAGGTAGTTCTGCAATTTTGAAAATGGCATTTATTTTGGAAATAGCATTTATTTTGAAAATGATATTTATTTTGAAAATGGCAGTTATTTTTTAAATGGCAGTTATTTTGAAAATGGCATTTATTTTGAAAATGGCATTTATTTTGAAAATGGCAGTTATTTTGAAAATGTAATTTATTTTGAAAATGGCATTTATTTTGAAAATGGCAGTTATTTTGGAAATAGCATTTATTTTGAAAATGGCATTTATTTTGAAAATGGCATTTATTTTGAAAATAACATTTATTTTAAAAATGGCATTTATTTTTAAAATGGCATTTATTTTGAAAATGGCATTTATTTTAATAATGTCATTTATTTTGAAAATGGCATTTATTTTAAAAATGGCATTTATTTTGAAAATGGCATTTATTTTAATAATGTCATTTATTTTGAAAATGGCATTTATTTTAAAAATGTCATTTATTTTGAAAATGGCAGTTATATTGAAAATGGCATTTATTTTGAAAATGGCATTTATTTTGAAAATGGCATTTAACGCATTTTGCATTTGAAGTCTTCAATTTAAATAAATCTCCTTGGATACTTTGTATCTTCTTTCTACAACACTAAACATGCATACGTGCATACATGCATACGTGCATACATACGTAGGGGAGTTTTAATTACGGGGGAGTTTGAATTACCTACTAGACACTATCCTCGAGTGTCTTCGGTTTCTCTGTACAAGGGGTTGTTAGTATCACTTGACATGAGGATACTTCACCCTACAAGTAAACCCTGAACAAATATTCAAAATAACATAGTATTCAAAACCCAAATAAGATCACCTCGGTATAACTACACACTGGCTCATAATGTTACCTCAACTAACAGCACTTAGCTGGATACTCCACCAGACTAGATGAATTCTTGTCCTGGAATCCGGTAAAACCAATAGACCACAAGAAAGATATACTATAACATTGTTTACTGGTCAATTGGGGAGAGGAAAATTAATATTTCTAACTTCTTTACTAACTAAACGTTTGAGAAATAAAGGAGAACTTTAATGGAATATTCGAATATCTATGTATCCCATATAGAGATTAAGTGTTAGCCCCAGGAAGGAGCCTCTTGATTTCTGAGAACTTCGAATGAAGTAAAATGAAACAAAAAAGGGGATGTATCCACTTTATCGTCTTATTTCCCTTGTTCAGGGGTCTGACGTTTTCTGGCAGCATGAAATTTTAGTATCCAAGCTTCGTGCTTTTGAGAATTGACTCTGTTCAAATTCCATTGTCTGAGATCCTTGTTGATAGCTTGTATACAAGTTTTCTATGGTCGTCTCAATTTCCTCCTGTCTTCCACCTCAAGATCTCTGCATATTTTTTTTTTTTTAGCCAAGAATCGCTCCCTTCAACATAGCCAACTGAGCGTCGGGAGCTCATCAACCGTTGGTATATTCAACCTCGACATCAGGGTATCAGAGCTGATATGATGACGTTGAATATTCCAATTTGTTGTGGACCTGGGTAAGGCCGAATGAATGACACAGGAACACATGGTTTAAATGAACAAAGGTATATATTATATAATAGAAAGAAAGAGATACAAGGAGATGTGCTCTCAACCGCCATTGCCGGTTTGCCTGGGAAGAAGAGAACAAGTGTCACGTGCTTCCCGTATTTATAAGGTGGACAAGTCCATTAGTTCTCCGTAGGTAGGTACGGCACCATAACACAAAGCTTGATGAGAAAATTGGTTTTAGAGATGTAAATGTAACAAGTCGCTCTGAAGAGAGAGAATCGGCAAGATCTTGGTCACCAGTGCTTTTCAAAGTGCAGCCATAGACAATTGTAGCGTCTGCATAGATGTCAACGAATGATCTCAGACTATGATTTCGGAGATCTATAATGAAGATCATCAAGAGGTCTGGCGCCAAAATAGATCCTTAAGACACACCAGCGCTGATTCTATGCGCTTCCAATCTCTGGCCATCAACAACTACTTTTATAAATTCTTTATCGTAGAGAAACGATCGGATGGCTGCGAAGACATTGCCAGATTTTCCATAAAAATTCTTTTCAATTTAAAAGTTGTTTGTGTTCTCTTTCACCCGCCATTGCCATGTTCATCTCTCATTTCATATATTTCACAAACCGTATACAAAATTGGGTAAAATTACGACAATATATCTGACATATGTACTGGTTTTACTTACTGTCAAACAATAAAGATCTTTTTCATCGGAACAAAGTTCTACGAAACAACTGAATTCCACACTGGCATGCTTGTCGAACTTGAACACCTCGAAGTCCGTTGATTCAATTAAATGCGGATTTGTTTCATTGATCATAAAGTTTATCGGCACCGGAAAACTGTTGACAGGACATCTGCATGGAAATAAAATAAAAACGGAAATTTTCTTTTTATATATTTTTAATAAATTCAATCCTTTTTCACCAAAATCATTATTTTCTTTGCTTTTTCAGCATTCCATCATTCCTATGCTGTATATAACAGTAATATATGTGGTGCAATCAAGGCGATCCATAGTACAGGCCTGGTAAACATGCAACAGGGATCGACGACTAGGGGCGGACATTTAAAAAAAAATTTTTTTTTGAACATAGTTCACCCCAAACAAGGCAGACCGCCACTGTAGACATAAGGGGAAACTGAGAAAAAGGGAGAGTTTTTTTTTGGGGGGGTCAACCTAAATTGGGAGCTGCGCAGCGAGATGTCTGTTTACATTAGTTTTAAATTTCTGCATGTCAGTACCGTCAGGGAGTAGGGAGGGAGTTCCAGAGTCCAGCAGCACGAGGAAAGAAGCTTTTGGAGTAGAAAACTCTTCGGCATCTGGGGACCTCCACAGTGAATGGATGGGACTTGGCAGATTGTCGGGTTGGTCTAGTGAATTTACGTCGTGGGGGTACCAGAGCAGCAAGCTCATCAGAGCACAATCCGTTGACATGTGACGACCAAAATTACTACTCAATAATAATTACAGCTCTATATATCTTTAAATATTTATTTATTGTTTCGTTTAGTTATTTTGTTTTACGACATATCAACCCTTTTTAGGTTATTTAATGCCGAATCTAGTCATTTTGGTAAAAGTTTTTATGATTCAAGTTCTTTATATCTTCAAGTATTTATTCATGGCGTTTGGTTTTGTTGTTTTGTAGAGGAAAATTGTTGTTTTTTATTTTTGGCTTTGCAGGCAATTTGGCATATGCATCTATTTTTTAAATGCTCTTCTAATCTAATTAATAATTAATAATTAATGGTTCCATATTGTATTACATGGTACTGACCGATGTATACATATAAAACTTTGAAGAAATGGCATTAGGATTCACATCACTAAAGTCACGTGGCTGCAATATGTTGATAACACGTTCATACTCTGGCTTCATCAGAACAATCTAACCCCATGGATTAAATAAAAAAATTGTGTTCGAAAATTCCATACAGATTCCCGAGTTCGATATAAAGATTGTCGAGTTTTAAAAAGTGCACTTGAAGGAGGTAAGAGGTTACATCGGCCGAAACGTTGAGATGTAGAACCATGCCGGTCCCTCGACGACCGTCGACCCCCAACATTTATGACATGGTTTTCCTTCTTCTTTGTCTTCTCGTCTGGCCGTGTCATCTCTCGTATCGGCAATCGCAGAGGAAACAAGTTGTATACAAAAACAAAAACAAAAAAATACAGATTTACGCAATAAAATTAAAAAAACACACATGTAGTTGGTATAAGTCAGTTGTGCTTTGGGGCAAAAAGGGACCCCCAAACGCTGTCTGTTGATAGTTGTCCGGTCGTGTCGGTCCAGTGACAACCTTCTTTGTCGAACGCCTAGTCATTGAATTTCGGAGTCTCTCATCAATCTCCCCCGAGCTGAACTCTGACTGGCTCCTCGGGTCTACCAGATCTTATCTCTGACATTCCCCCTCATCAGCTCCTTTGACCGGAAATCTTAGATATCCAGTTCCTTTCTCAGTCACTCTCCAATGGTCACCGGAAATAATTACATCTGTCTCTTCTCTGTACCTATCAGCTGAACACCCGGAAACTGACCACCAACTGTCATGCGCCATCACATCTAGAGAGTTCAATAGATTCACACACCCCCACCCATTGTCGCCTAGTTATTCTACTTCCTGATCAGTCACTTTTAACTTTGTTGGTAACGGGCGTACGTGTGTGTGTGTGACGTTTGGGCCCCGCTTGTAGCTTCCACATATTAGTTAAGTTCCAGTTTTTCAGATAAGGAATCTCAGTTTAAGACTTAACTTAGATAATTTATCTGTCATGACAATCATTGTCGTTTCTCGAAGGCATCTACTAGTCAGCTCCTCTCATCGTCTAAATCCCTGCCGAATTCTGATTGGCAACTCGAACAACTCTGATTGACCCCCCACCCCCGTCTGCTTTGTCTCCTCAGTTTTTCAAGTTTTCGACTGGAAATCCTAGATGTCTGGTCTTTCTCTCAGTCACTCCCAGCTGATCAGTGGAACAGACTACATCCACCTGTTTTCTAAGTTGCTCCCAGCTGACCACCAGAAACTGACCACCAACTGTCAGGCGCCATCCCGTCTATGGAGTTCAATAGATTCGCACCCCCACCCATTGTTGCCTGCTTATCTTACCTACCGATCACTTTTCCTTTTTGTGAATCATTTCACAACTCAACATTCTTGGTTTCCATAGTATCACAGAGAAAATAACATCCTAAGTGAAAACAGTAGTCCGAAAAATCAAAATAATTTAATTTTTATTTGTTTGCAGATTCTTAAACTTAAGGTAGACAACTCCTATTATATACTTCATAATGAGTTATTCATCTTGCTGATTTTTATTTTTAGGTGATTGTTTAAAAATGTTTCATTTTAGCAGAAGTCTGGGCCGGAATAAGATGCGAACAGTAGTCCGAATAATCCAAATAATCCAAATTATCAATCCTCATCTAAAAAATTCTCAAAAATAATGAAAAAGTATGTTGTCACTTTTGGGTACACTTGGAGAAAATATTTAAAAAATTACTTTTACCTGTTGTAAAATAAGAGTTTGGTCTGGTTTAACTGACCAGCTTGGACATAGCACAAAGTGACATGTGCCCGTTTTGCTGAAACAGAAAAGTAAAACATTTTAAGGATGAAGAAGTAGACAAAGAATAAAAAGAAGGAGAAAGAGTGTAGTGGGAATCAGACGGTGAAGCGGAAAAAGTATACCTTCTGATAAATCTACATGGTTTTCTTTTTATACTGTTAAATATAATGACGGAGGAGTAATAAAAAGAGGAGGAGGAGGAGGAAAAGAAGACAAAGAAGAGGAAGACGAAGAAGAAGAAGAGGAAGACGAAGAAGAAGGAAAAGGAGAAAAAGAAGAAGAAGAAGAATGCAGGAGGAATCAGACGGTGAAGCGGAAAAAGTATATCTTCTGATAAATCTACAATGTTTTCTTTTTATACTGTTAAATATACTAATGGAGGAGAAATAAAAAGAGGAGGAGGAGGAAAAGAAGAAAAAGAAGAATAAGAAGAAGAAGAGGAAGACGAAGAAGAAGGAAAAGAAGAATAAAAAGAAATGGAAGAATGCAGGAAGAATCAGACGGTGAAGCGGAAAAAAGTATATCTTCTGATAAATCTACAATGTTTTCTTTTTATACTGTTAAATATACTAATGGAAGAGTAATAAAAAGATGAGAAGAAGAAGAAGAGGAATACGAAGAAGAAGAAAAAGAAGAAAAACAAGAAGAAGAAGAATGCAGGAGTAATCAGACGGTGAAGCTGAAAAAAGTATATCTTCTGATAAATTTACAATGTTTTCTTTTTACACTGTTACACACACTAACGGAGCAGTAATAGAAAGCGAAGAAGAAGAAGAAGAAGAAGAAGAAGAAGAAGAAGAAGAAAGAGTTGTGTAGGAATCAGACGGTGAAGTAGAAGAAAGTATTCCTTCTGATTGCTAAAACAGAAATATTAAAAAAAAAATTTGAAAGATTTTTGTAGTGTTACAAGCATGCCTGAGTCAAAAAGGAAGCAAACTTAAATAGGATTGTCTGTCAGTAGAAAGAGACAAGTCGATCGCAATCTGCGGAACGCTCAAGCCTAATTAAGGATTTCCAGTGTTCACAAGTGCATACACAAACATGAAAGCGGTAAATAGACACCCTTATTATCATTACCTCTCTATATATGAAGTTAAGTATACGTAAATGTTTGTATATTTGTATGCACAGGATTCACTCCTAAACTGATTAACCTTTAGCTGATAGAGCCAATTTTAGGTGAGAGTTTAAATCGTGAAGAAAATCAGAATGACGAACTTACTCGGCAGAGTAATACGTCTGGCCGAATCTGACTGAAATAGAATAAGCAAAACGGGGTCACCATTCCTCACGAAATAAAACAATGGCCTCACAACTAAAAAGATATGCAGTTTTATGTATTGGAACAAAATGAAGGTTGTATAATGGGTTAGGTATTGTAGACAAGATGAAATAACATAATTCTGGAGTCCATCGATTTATCTACCGCAGGCCCGGTAGAGAACGCAGAATTTATATCCTATCTGCTTGAGAATCAGATTGGAACTGAAGGTTCATGTTGATCATGTGATCTGGTTCTCGTGCCAAGATGATTCATCGCATATTCGGCAAGTAGACTCACACCTCACTGCCAGTCACTTAGATCGATAGAAAATAGTTCACTCATGTAACTGCTACAAACCGATTATTATAACTTTTTAAATACAGCTACTAAGCGTAAGGGATCTAAACGTGGGTTATACTTAGTTCAATTTTGTTTTCTGTAAAGGGGTTAAAAAGGGGGTTAAAAAGGAGGTTAAAAAAGGGGGTGGAAGCCCTTTGTGAACATTCAGATATCTCCGATGTTTGTGAAATTTTAACAATAATTATTAGATATCAATTAATAAATATTACCCTAATTTCAGTTTCTTTGGAGTATTTTAAAGGAGTTTCAGGGGTATAGTGAAACCTCCTTGCAAAAAAAAAAAAAAAAAAAAAAAAAAAAAAGAAAAAAAGTCAGCCATGAAAATGTCTTAGCAAGTATTTCAGTATAAGTTGCTAATGCATAGATGTGTTGACACAATGTAAGTTCTGTTCTCAATCATGTGGAAAACCTCTCTAGAGAGAGTTAGGGTTAGGGTTATAATATATATAATATAACGAAGAGGTTCTCTGTCTATCTGTCTGTCTGTCTGTCTGTCCGTCGACGAAGATTTTTGTAAACATAAGCGGAGGGGGGGGGCGGGTAATTACTATTTAATTAATTTCCAAGTCAGAAACATAAGAAATACATTAGGGCACATCTGAACAACCAAATAAACAATAAATAATTTCGACGCCGCGGCCGTCATTTGACCACCGTCATTTCCAACGGAACAACGGAAGTTCTGTTCTCAATCATGTGGAAAACCTTTCTAGAGAGAGTATGCAATTCGCTCGTTCGTTTATGCAACAAGTTTGGGTTAATGATGAGTTCAAAGGGGTAAACATAATGCGATAAAAAAAATTATTTATTGGCGATAAAAATGGTTTTATGTCGTTGTTGTTGTTGTTGTTTTAAAAAAAAAAAAAAATATTTAATTAGGAATCATTTCGACTTAATATCTATTTAGTACAACGCATGTAATCTGAAGAAAAACATGCTTGAAATGTGTAAATATACTACAAGAAACGTGATTTTCACAAAACGGGATGCCACCATGTTTTTTTTTATATCGCTCAAAACGAAAAATGTATTAAAACGTCTTTTTCCCCTATTACGTAATACTAAATTGATTTTAACTCCAAAACGTTCTTAATGTCATAATCTTTAATATATATATATATATATATATATGTATATATATATATATATATATATATATATATATATATATATATATATATATATATATATATATTATCGCCTATGAAGAAAGTGTTTAACCCTTCAAACTCATCATTAACCCAATTCAAAACAAACAACAAAAAAGAATCAACTTTACCAAAGTTATCTTTGAGGATTTCAATTTTTAATTTGACGTTTTGTCCCAGTTCCAACTTTCCCCCAGAAATCGGCTGTGAATTCTCCGATGACACCAACTTCATCTCCACTGCAACCTGATCTGAATCAACCACTTCTTTGTGAACAGAAGTCATGGTGAAAACACTGGAAATAAAAATCAACAATTATAATTAACTAGAAGAAGACCCGTCCCAGGACGGGTAAAATGAATTCCCAGAACAGGACAGTTTTGCACCACTTTTATGTCGCCTTAAGAAGATTCTTATCAAGATATAATGTTATTAAACCTTATGTCTAGAATCCTTATTCCAATTTTATTCAAAATCTATTGCATGATTTTAATCCTAGAAAATGTCTAAAATTGAAGGCTTAAGCTTAAGGAGTCTTAAGAAGAAATTAAAATTCAGGGAATCTTCTCTACAAAGCCACCATCCGCCCATGCATGGAGTATTGTTGCAACATCTGGGCTGGTGCATCATCTACTAGTCTCTCCCTCCTTGACAAGGTCCATAAAAGAGTTGCCAACCTAATAGGTCCCTCACTGTCAACCAAGCTCCAGTCCCTGTCCCATCGCCGCAATGTAGCATCCTTGTGCTTGTTTTACAAATACTTCAATGGATCATGCTCCGATGAACTGGCTACTCTGGTGGCCCCTCGACGTAAATTGACTAGACCAACTCGACAATCAGCTAAATCCCATCCATTCACTGTGGAGGTCCCCAGATGCGGAAGAGCTTTCTACTCGAATAGCTTCTTTCCTCGTGCCGCTGGTCTCTGGAACTCCCTCCCTGCCCCCTGTTTCCCCGACAGTACTGACATGCAGAAATTTAAAACTAATGTAAACAGACATCTCACTGCGCAGCTCCCAATTTAGGTTGACCCCCCCCCCAACCTTCTCCCTTTTTTCTCAGTAGCCTTTTACGTCTACAGTGGCGTCCTGCCTTGTTTGGGGTGAACTATGTTGAAAAAAAAAAATTAATGTCTAATGACTATTGATAAAAATTCAATGTAAATCTGAAATATTTGATATTAAAATGGGAGGTTGTGCCCATATAATGGCCCCTAAAAACCCTTTAAAATCCTCTTAAAAGACTGAAATTTGGGGAATATTTATTAATTGATATCTAATAGCTATTGTTAAAATTTGACAATTAACTAATATTAACATATTTTCACAGACACACTCTTACCTAAAGAAGAAGAAAATGAAAACGCTTTGAACAAATAAAAGAAAGAAAAAACAATGGCAAAGAAAAACAGAAACATAAAATTAAAAAGTAATTAGTAAAAAAAAAATGATTAAAGCATTATCTACCCTTTTTCTATAATCACTTACACACACATTCACCAGAGGGCGTTTCAGGCCCAATTATCCTCCTTTTCAAGATGGTAGATGGCGCTGAAATCGGTTGATTTAAAAAGAGGATGCACAAGGAAATTCTCACTCATTCTTCCTGCTTCGCCTCGCATGAGCACACATGAGCATAGCTCACGCATAAGAATTCACGGTATGTAAGACATTTCCTCTCAATTTTCACACACACACTCGTACAGATCATTTTTCAGACTTTTATGTACACAAAAAAAAATCTGGTTAGCCCCCCCAGGGGGTCAAAAGGCCCCGAAATTGAAAAAAATTGCATTTTTTGCCCCCATAACTTTTCATCCATCCATTCAATCTCTCTGAAACTTGGCCAAAATATGGAGGCAATTGTTCCTAATAGAAAATAAGTATCGCTGACCTTGGAAAAAATCTGGTTCGCGCCCCCAGGGGGTTAAGCCCCCAAAATTGCAAAAAAATTACCCTTTTCTTTCATAACGTTTGATCCATCCATTCAATTTTTTTGAAACTTGGCCAAAATGTAGAGGCAATTGTTCTGGATATAAAATGAGCATCCTTGACCTCAGAAAAATTCTGGTTCGCGCCCCCAGGGCGTCAAAGGGGGGTCAAAGATGCCCCAAATTGCCCAAATTTATTGCATTTTACACTCACCAAATCGAGTCACATACAGAGGGGGACCACGCATGTGCGGCTTGTTGTAATTGCTTGTATGAGAAAATGTTTAGAAGAGAGACGCTGCAAATTCCTTCAGGATTTAAAAAATTTTATTTCAGCAAATTTTCAAGAAGATTCAAATGTTTTTACAAACCTATAGACGGGTTTATTAATTTCGCATTGAATGGTGTAAGAACGATCGTGTTCCAAGAAGAAATACTCATGACTTTTAATGGCAAACTGCACTTCGAAGGATCCATTGAGAATCTGTGAAGAAAAAGAACAATGAATGAAAAAGGGTAAAAATATAATGAGAATGAATTCAAAAAAGATTTCTTAAAATGCATCTTGTCTCATTGAAGCTTCAACCAAGACTTCCGAGTTGTTACCCTACCCAATAGACCGATATTCTCCGGGCCTTCGGGTCTTGATTTACGCCGGTCTATCGGTTGTCCGTCCTGTGCAGTTCTAGGAGGTGCACCCTCCCAGGCTTTGCCTTCTCACCCTTTGAGAAGGGGTTAGTTTATTGCTAATCGCCTGAGGCGCCCCTACCGGGGAATGCCGACGAGGTTGCTCAGTCAATTTTTAAATGGCCAGAGTGCTCAAATTCTTGGGCGCTGGTTTTTTTTCCCACTTTCCCAACCTTGTGGGAGGAAGATAAACAGTAGCATCCACCACTGTTTCTGTTGTATGTCTAACGTCACATCCGACTAAATTTTATGAACTTCCTTTCTCACGATTTTTTGCTTATTTCAAGAACGGTCAACTTTGTGACACTTTCGTGATCTTTTGCTGACACGTATCCTGTTTTTTGACATAACATTAGATTTACCTGAGTAAATATATTTTTAACTAATATTTATATTAGATAACATACCTACCAATATTCAACATATGTATCGAAGTGGAAATTTTCTTTATAAAGGGTGGGCAAAAATAAGGGTCCTATTTTTTAAAATTCATAACATTTTTATTTATTGATTTAAAAAAATTTTTTTTTTAGAATAAGTAAAGGACCCCTTCCGAAGCAAGCATGAGTCGTATTAGCCCCAAGGAACGTACCCTCATTTAGAAAACATTATTTTTGCTTAAAAAACTCAAAACAGTGTAAAAAACAATACTTTAGTTTTTGTAAGTTTTAAGAAGTGTTTTTCGGCTAAAATTTGTTTTGTTTATTTCAAAAAATCTCGGAAGGGTCAGTCTACACACACATAAAGTTTGGTGAGTTTAACTTTTATTTTGTGGAACTTATTCAAATTCAAGTTATTCAAATTTAAAGATAGGACCCTTATTTTGGCCCACCCTGTATGTAAACCGACGCACAATATTGATACAATATAAGTCTACTTGTCATTTATTTGATAAAAGTACGAAATATTTTTTTAGTTTTTTGAGTATCTAACATGTTATCTTAATATAAAGTAAATACAGTTTTCCGCCATTTCATTGACATTAATAGATTTCTTATCAAAAGTTATATAATCAAATCTGTTTCTTTTAGTCATATAAGGCAAATATTGGCCTATGTTGTTAAAAAATAAAAATTGTATTTCCGATTAATATTAATAGTTAATCGTGATCAATATTTTATTTTTGGTTAGTCTATTATGTAAATTAAAATATCTCTTATATATAAAATAAAGACAGTTTTTCTCCCATTTCATTGATATTAATAGATTTCTGTACAAAAGGTATATAAATAAATGTGTTTCTGTCTGTCAAAGAAGGCAAAATATTGACCTGTGTTGTTACAAGTAATTTTTTATGAAAATCGCTCCGGACAAGCCATGAAGCCACTTGATGTAAGGAGCTAACAAGAACAAATATAATGATCTCAAAGGCAGGAGATGCCTATTGGCTTTAGTCTTGAGAAGACCAAGATTATAGGTAGGAGGAAAACAGTCAGCAGGAAGAGAGTTCCACAAGTCTGCAAAAAATGAAAGAAATGAGAAAAATGGGTGACTCACCTTTGCCCCACAAGGTTTTTGAGACGAATTCAAATGATCGCTGATGTCAACAACGATTTGGTAGGGGAATTCTTCTGTGCCGTTTCCGACAAAGTCATTGTTTGAGAGGCTGCAATTATTGTGAGGGTCGGTGGAGAAGATGTCGTTGATCGTATCATTTGGCATGATGTTAACCTGGAATACCATTCTTCCGCCGTCCAGACAAATATGCTTGACTGAAGAGAAGAAAAAAGAAATGAAGAAAATGAAAAACGGTTTCGTGTTCTTTGAGTTTTAATGCAATTGTGACAGATCAATAGATCGATGAGACGAACGGGCATTGAAGGAAAGTGCTAGCCTGTTTAGCTACCCCTTTTCTTTCTAGGTTCGTTCGTCTTACTCTCTTCTTTCCTCTTCTTCCTCTTCTTTTTATTTCTTTCTTTCTTCTTGAAGAGGGGATCACAGTACCGGTCAGGATCGTAAAGATAAGTGATAACAGATGTGGCCGAAGTGTGAAATCAGAAAAGTGTTCACACATGTTTATCAAGTGGGTGCGAAATAAACTTTTAATAAAACCAGAGAATTATCGAAAAGAAATCAGTGTTCTTGGCGACAACGGATAGCTCGCCTCGCCATCAATGAAGACAGCAACAACAACAAGAGCATCCACTTTTAAGCACGCCTGCTGTCTTCCCCGGCAATAACAGCTTAACCAAGAACACACACAAACACACACGCACACACGCACGCCCAAACTTTAAAGACAACGTTAAGTTTCGTGTTGTTTCAAACATTTTTATCCTGCACAAACTTTGTTATATTTTACATTTTTGTAAAATTGTTTAGATATAAAAGTTTTATTCTTTTACCGTTTCTTCTTTTTATTAACAATATTATATTGTTAAAAGTTAGCACTCGCTAACTGGTGATCCTTGTTATCGAATCGGTCTCAATTTATCTACACAAAATTAATTGTTTAGTCTGGTGGCTTGGTAATCCCTAAAGACGCGACCGTCGTCTAAAATACCAGACCCCAAACAGGGAACCAAAGTCGCACCCACACAATATCCATGTTCTTCTTTGACGATATATTTTTTTGAATTAGTTTCATAAACCGGTGCTTCTGCTGTTTCACTATAACATGTCTAAAAAAGAGCCAAAGAAATGTATAAACTTTGTTATGTACTTACGTGGTAGCTGAAAATAAGATTGTACTCCAAAAATTACGGAAGTTCATCCAGTATTTATTAAATTAAAACAATTCAAAAACTACGTTATCTATATGTTGCCATTTTTCTTATATTTTGACTTTTCCCGAAAGTTATCTCCCTTGCCTACTTAGTTAGCTGAAATGTCTACCTGTATTGATTTACTCCTCCCCAGGAGTTAGGCACAAGGCCAGTTTTCATCTTACTCCCACAAGTAAGATGTGACCCAAGGTCGGGTCGGGAAAGTGGGGTTTAAAAATTGCCTGGGCAGCCCCGTCGGCATTCCCCGGTAGGGGCGCCTCAGGCAGTAAGCAATAAACTTACTTCTCTCCAAAGAGGGGAGGCAAAGCCTGGGGGGGGGGGGGGTGGACCTCCTAGAACTGCACAGGACAGACCCATAGACCGGCGTAAATCAAGCCCCGAAGGCCAAGACAATACCAGTCTATGGGGTGCAGTATCCATCAGAACAGATACTACACTTTGATCTTAGCCAAAAGGCAAGTAAGATCGTTTTTTTTCTTTCTTTTTCTTATAATTTAATAAATACTGGAAGAATTTGCGTAATTTTGTCGGTACTTTGTTATGTACTTACGTGGTAGCTGAAAAGAACATTGTACACCAGAAATTACCCAAATTCATCCAGTATTTATTAAATTATCTTGTATCTTTCGAACCTTGTATCTTTCAATCACCCGATATTATCATTAATCGCCAATGGAGAGGGGAGATAACTCATATTGTACTTATAAGTTTTTATTCCGATATTGGTAAAAGAATTATCTCCCTTGCCTAACGATACGTAAAATCGTTTTCTTATAATTTTTCCAAATACTGGATGAATTTGCGTAATTTTTTCTGTACAATCTTATTTTCAGCTAACACGTAAGTACATAACAAAGTTTATACATTTTTTTCAATATTTTAATGTAATTGTGAAACTACAGAATCACGTTTAAATTTTATACTCTGCCTATCTCCTTGGTTGTTGACGGGTTTCCCCTCAGTTATACAGCATGGGAGGTAATTCAGTATATCTTAAGTTTTCAGAGTTATTCTCCCCTCATCATTTTAAAGAGTTATTTCCCCTTTTTATTTTAAATGATGGTCCAATTTATACGCTTACCGTCGTTACTCGGGAATTAATGTAGTCCTTATAGATTTGAAAACGAAAACAAAACGCGTGGTATATTAATTTAAAAAAAAACAAACTGGATCATAATACATTCTGCTAATTCACTTAATTGGAACAAATACATAGAAGACATTGCCAAGGCTTCTGCAAAGAAAGTGGGCTGCTTCTACCGTGCTAGAAAGCTTATTACACCATTGCCGCAATGTTGCATCGTTGTGCTTGTTTTACAAGTACTTCAATGGAATGTGCTCCGATGAACTTGCTGCTTTGGTGCCCCCTCGACGTAAATGCACTCGACCAACTCGACAATCAGCTAAATCCCATCCATTCACTGTGGAGGTCCCCAGATGCCGGAGAGCGTTCTACTCCAATAGCTTCTTTTCTCGTGTTGCCGGCCTTTGGAACTCCTCCCTGCTCCCTGTTTCTCCGACTGTACCGACATGCAGAAATTTAAAACTAATGTGAACAAGCATCTCCCTGCACAGCTCCCAATTTAGGATGAACCCCTAAACTTTCACCCTAATTCTCAGTAGCCCCTTATGTCTACAGTGGCAGCCTGCCTTGTTTCGGGTGAACTAAGTTTTTAAAAACAATCGTCTTCTATCTATTCTTTCTCCTTTTTTTTCCCTTCATTCTATGTTTTATTACTTTTCTTTTCTTTCTTTCTTTTTATATCTCTGCTCCATTGTTTCTTTCTTTCTCTTTTCCGTTATTTTTCATCTTTCTTTCTTTCTTTCTTTCTTGTTTGGATGAACTAAGTTAAAAAAAAATTATAAGGAATCTCTCTAATCACCGATTGACATAGCTTGACATGGCTGATAGCAGCCATGGCTACTGTGATAGGAGTCAGATTTTGGGGAGTTGTGCAGCAAGATGTTTGTTCACATTACATTTAAATTTCTGCATGTTGGTACAGTCGGAAAACCAGGGAGCACGAAGAGAACTCCAAAGGAAAGCGGTCATAGGAAAAAAACTTATCAGAGTAGAAAATCTTCCGGCACTTAGGGACCTCTATAGTGAAGGGGCGGGATTTTGCTGCTAGTTGAGTTAGTCAGGGATATTTTGGTTGAGGGGGGTACAAGTGCAGTAAGTTCGTTGGAGCACGTTCCGTGGAAGTAGTTGTCAAACACGCACAGAGATGCAACACTTGCGGAGATAGGAAAGGGGGTTAGGGTTAGGAAAGGGGTTAGAGTTAGGGTTAAGGTTAGGAAAAGGGTTTAGGGTTAGGAAAAGGGGTTAGAGTTAGGGTTAGGAAAAGGGGTTAGGGTTAGGAAAGGGGGTTAGGGTTAGAGTTAGGGTTAGGAAAAGGGGTTAGGGTTAGAGTTAGGGTTAGGAAAAGGGGTTAGGGTTAGAGTTAGGGTTAGGAAAAGGGGTTAGGGTTAGGAAAGGGGGTTAGGGTTAGAGTTAGGGTTAGGAAAGGGGGTTAGGGTTAGAGTTAGGGTTAGGAAAAGGGGTTAGGGTTAGGAAAGGGGGTTAGGGTTAGAGTTAGGGTTAGGAAAAGGGGTTAGGGTTAGAGTTAGGGTTAGGAAAAGGGGTTAGGGTTAGAGTTAGGGTTAGGAAAAGGGGTTAGGGTTAGGAAAGGGGGTTAGGGTTAGAGTTAGGGTTAGGAAAAGGGGTTAGGGTTAGAGTTAGGGTTAGGAAAAGGGGTTAGGGTTAGGAAAGGGGGTTAGGGTTAGAGTTAGGGTTAGGAAAGGGGGTTAGAGTTAGGGTTAGGAAAAGGGATTAGGGTTAGGAAAGGGGGTTAGGGTTAGAGTTAGGGTTAGAAAAAGGGGTTAGAGTTAGGGTTAGAAAAAGGGGTTAGGGTTAGAGTTAGGGTTAGAAAAAGGGGTTAGGGTTAGGAAAGGGGGTTAGGGTTAGAGTTAGGGTTAGGAAAAGGGGTTAGGGTTAGAGTTAGGGTTAGGAAAAGGGGTTAGGGTTAGGAAAGGGGGTTAGGGTTAGAGTTAGGGTTAGGAAAGGGGGTTAGAGTTAGGGTTAGGAAAAGGGATTAGGGTTAGGAAAGGGGGTTAGGGTTAGAGTTAGGGTTAGAAAAAGGGGTTAGGGTTAGAGTTAGGGTTAGAGTTAGGGTTAGAAAAAGGGGTTAGGGTTAGAAAAAGGGGTTAGGGTTAGAGTTAGGGTTAGGAAAAGGGGTTAGGGTTAGAGTTAGGAAAAGGGGTGTAAGCTTGGCAAACAGTGCCGGACTTATTAAGTTAGAGACTCTTTTTGCCCCCTGTCCCTGAGGGAGGGGTTAGTGGTAGTATACTAAGCAAGAGCAAGGGTGACATTAGGTAAAACTTGGAGATACTTGTTAGAGATGGGATCAGCCAACAACATTTAGTATTATTTACTCCTCTCCAGGAGTTAGGCACAAGGCCAGTTTTATCCTACTCCCACAAGTAAGATGTGACCCAAGGTCGGGTCGGAAAGTGGGGGTTGAAAAGCCAGCGCCCGAGAGGTAAGCACTCTGGCCATTAAAAATTGCCTGGGCAGCCCCGTCGGCATTCCCCAGTAGGGGCGCCTCAGGCAGTAAGCAATAAACTTACTCCTCCCCAAAGAGGGTAGGCGAAGCCTGGGAGGGTGGACCTCCTAGAACTGCACAGGACAGACCCATAGACCGGCGTAAATCAAGTCCCGAAGGCCAAGACAATACCAGTCTATGGGGTGCAGTATCCATCGGAACAGATACTACACTTTGATCTCAACATTTAGTGTACCCTTCTCTGTGGCATTACCTAAATAACAGTGTAACACCTCCTACAAGGATGGTTTCCGCTGGGTCTGCAGTGGCTTTGACTACTACTTGAAAAAAGCAAATAAAACCGTTCTTCTATGGATAAAGAATATGGCTGATACACGATGATGAATCATAATTATAATTATAGTAAAAATAATAATAATCTGAATAAGTGTAGGTCGTGTAGTTATTATTATTATTATTATTATTATTATTATTACTACTACTATTACTACTGTTACCATTACCATTATTATTATTATAACCATTACTGCTATTATTCTTTCTATTACTATTATTATTGTTATTGCTACTACCAATATTATTATTATTATTATTATTATTATTATTATTACTATTATTATTATTATTACTATTATAATTATTATTATTATTATTATTACTATTATTATTATTATTATTATTTACTCACTAGGAGTTATCACACTGGTCATCGTCAGTGGTCGCCCACTGCCGACAACCTGTGGTATTCCCTGGAGTCTGAGTGACAACAAGTCTCCTCAGGCCTCCAGTATGCTCCACCTCTTTTCGTTCATCACCGCTGATGACCTTGCGGTAATCGCAACAGCCACCTACCAACGATTTCCCGCTGATAAGGGCCATCGGTCCTCTCTGGGGCCCGAGTGGCAACAAGCCTTCCCAAGGTCCCAGAGCTGTCCGCGCTCTTCCAGTGGAGGTCTGGTTTGCGCTTTCCCTCCTCGACCCTCTGTCCATAATTTTTGTGGCGTCAGCCTATGCTCGCGCCTCTCTCGTGCGGTTGTATTTTCCCCGGTTCTGTTGTTTTGTGCTTCCATGTGTTTGTTCTCAATTCGTTGCTTATGTGGGTTGGTTTCCGCATTCGAGGACATTTCTCAGGATTGTAGCTGTTTTGATCATTACTGTCCTTTGTATGGTCTCAGTTATCCCTTTGATTCCTATTTCTCCTAGTCTTTTCTCCATGTTTTTGGGGATTGTTCCTAGTGCTCCTATGATTATTGGTGTTATACTGACTTTCTTCATGTTCCATATTCCTTTCAGTTCTCTGGCAAGTTCAGTATATTTGCTTCTTTTTTCCGTCTCTTTGATCTTCACTCTGTGGTCTGCTGGAACGGCAAAGTCCACGATTTTGCAGGATTTTTCTTTCTTGTTGATTATTATCATATCCGGTCTCCTTGCTGTTATGGGTTTGTCTGTTTGTACATTCATATCCGATATGATTTTGTGTTTTTCGTTTTCTAGTACAGTTTCTGGTTTGTGTTTGTACCGTTTTTTTGCATATTCGAAATTCAGTTGTTTGCACATTTCCCGGTGTACTTCTTTCCCCATGCTGTCATGTCTGTTCTTGTATTCCCTTTGTGCTAGCTTGCTGCATTCACTTATTATATGATTCATCGTTTCGTCTCTTTGTCCACACAGTCGGCATTTGCTGTTTTCCTGGGTTTTATCTATCTTTGCTTTAATAAAGTTTGTCCTAATCGCATTGTTCTGTGCGGCCGTCAGCAGAGATTCCGTTTCTCTGTTCAGGTTTCCTTTTCTTAGCCATGCCCAGCTGTTTTCATTGGCTTCATCGCTTGTGAGTCTTATAAAGCGTCCATGTAGTTGTTTTTCTTCCCACTTTTCCTTTCTTGTCTTTTTGTTTCTGGGTTCAGTGCTTCCGGGGTTGTTTGTTGGGCTGGTGTCTCTTGCTGTGGTGATCAGTCTTTCCGTGTTCTGGGTTACATATTTTACCAGCTCTTTTTTGGTGTTATCCACACAGTCTTCTATACTTACCAGTCCTCTACCTCCTTCATTTCTTTTCACGTAGAGTCTGTCCGTGTCGTCCTTTGGGTGCAATGCATTGTGCATAGTCATTAGTTTTCTAGTTCTTTGGTCAAGGTGCCTGAGTTCTTCTTTGGTCCAGCCTATGAATGGTCCAGAGTATCTTATTAGTGATACAGCCCATGTGTTTATCCCTTTTACTAGGTTTCTGCTATATAGTTTAGTTTCTAAGAGTTTCCTTGTTCTTCGTAGATATTCTTTTCCAATCTTCTCTTTCATTTCTGTATATTTGATTGTGTCTGCTTCCAGAACTCCCAGGTATTTGTAACTATCTTGTTCTCCTAGCGCCCTCATCTCCTCTTGGTTGGGGAGTTCTATACCTTCTGTCGTCTCCAGTTTTCCTCTTTTAATCTCTAGCAGTGCACATTTTTCTATTCCAAACTCCATTTGGATATCCTGGCTGAATATCCTGGTTGTATTTATCAGCTTTTCCAGTTCTTTTTTGTTTTTTGCAAACAGTTTAAGGTCATCCATGTACATCAGGTGGTTTATTCTTTGTTCTGTATCCGTAAACCTGTATCCGGCATCCCACTTTCTGAGTATGTAGTTGAGTGGCATCATGGCTATTATAAACAATAGTGGTGATAGAGAGTCTCCTTGAAAAATGCCTCTCTGTATTTTTATCTCAGACAGGTGTTGTCCTCCGGCTGTCAGTTTTAGTCTCCATGTTTCCATCGCTTTCTGGATGAGATTAATTATTATTATTAATTATTATTATTATTATTATTATTATTATTATTATTATAATTATTATTATTATTATTATTATTATTATTATTATTATTATTATTATTATTATTATTACTATTATTATTACTATTATTATTATTACTATTATTATTTACTCACTAGGAGTTATCACACTGGTCATCGTCAGTGGTCACCCACTGCCGACAACCTGTGGTATTCCCTGGAGTCTGAGTGACAACAAGTCTCCTCAGGCCTCCAGTATGCTCCACCTCTTTTCGTTCATCACCGCTGATGACCTTGCGGTAATCGCAACAGCCACCTACCAACGATTTCCCGCTGATAAGGGCCATCGGTCCCCTCTGGGGCCCGAGTGGCAACAAGCCTTCCCAAGGTCCCAGAGCTGTCCGCGCTCTTCCAGTGGAGGTCTGGTTTTGCGCTTTCCCTCCTCGACCCTCTGTCCATAATTTTCGTGGCGTCAGCCTATGCTTGCGCCTCTCTCATGCGGTTGTATTTTCCCCGGTTCTGTTGTTTTGTGCTTCCATGTGTTTGTTCTCCATTCGTTGCTTATGTGGGTTGGTTTCCGCATTCGAGGACATTTCTCAGGATTGTAGCTGTTTTGATCATTACTGTCCTTTGTATGGTCTCAGTTATCCCTTTGATTCCTATTTCTCCTAGTCTTTTCTCCATGTTTTTGGGGACTGTTCCTAGTGCTCCTATGATTATTGGTGTTATACTGACTTTCTTCATGTTCCATATTCCTTTCAATTCTCTGGCAAGTTCAGTATATTTGCTTCTCTTTTCCGTCTCTTTGATCTTCACTCTGTGGTCTGCTGGAACGGCAAAGTCCACGATTTTGCAGGATTTTTCTTTCTTGTTGATTATTATCATATCCGGTCTCCTTGCTGTTATGGGTTTGTCTGTTTGTACATTCATATCCCATATGATTTTGTGTTTTTCGTTTTCTAGTACAGTTTCTGGTTTGTGTTTGTACCGTTTTCTTGCATATTCGAAATTCATTACTATTACTATTATTATTATTACTATTATTATTATTACTATTCTTATTCTTATTCTTATTACTATTATTATTATTATTATTATTATTATTATTATTATTATTATTATTATTATCACTATCATTATCATTTTTATTATAACTATTGTTCTTAATATAATTATTATTGTTATTATGGTTATTATTATTACGGTTATTATTATTACAGCTATTAATATTATTATTATTAGTAGTAGTAGTATTACCATTATTATTATTATTATTATTATTATTATTACAGCTATTATTATTATCATTTTTATTATAATTATTGTTCTTAATATAATTATTATTATTATTATTATTATTATTATTATTATTATTATTATTATTATTATTATTATTATTATTATTATTATTATTATTATTATAATTGTAATAGTTATCCCTCCTGTTTTTATTTCAAATACTATTATTATTTTTACTATTCTTATTTTCATTATTTTCATTTTTATTACTACTGTTATTACTATTATCACTACAACTGTTGCATTGTCTATCCGAGCGTGAACTGAAGCAATTGTTCCACATGCACTTCCAATTGTCTGTTTGATGAAATACAAATCGGGGGATTCCTTCACAGTACCAACTTGTGTATCAGTCTCATTTTTAGTCAGCAGACACGAAAGCCTAACAGCAAGATGGGCTTGGGTACCATAGCCAATAAAGCTTCATCGGTGCCATAAACATCGGTAAACTCCCATTCTTCCGGTACTTCGATACTCCGATCACCAAGCGCTCCGGCTCTTCGCGTTTCTGAAACCACCGTCTTTCAAGTCTCGCTTGCACTGCAGAATCTTCTCCTTTTTAACAGTTATCAAGTCGCCTTTTTTCCTTTCTCGATGTCCCACCCACAATGGACTCGTCGACAATTCATTTTTGCCACTCTTCATTATCTTACACAACCACTAAGATTATTATTATTATTAATTAATAATAAGGAGAATATTTTGAAAAAATATTTTACAAACCTGGACAACGCATTTATTTATGTTTTTTAAAATAAATTATTTATTTACTTTAACAACTTGAGTACTTTCGGTGATATACACCCTTGTCAAAAGCATAAGCATATTATTTTTCCTCTTCTTTTTTCGTTTAATCCTTCTTGATTGAGACATATTTATCGCAGTGAAGTTGAAATTCGTCTTCATGTTAATTGCCATTTCATCAACGCTTCCATGTGTGACTTTTCATTTTACCTTATTCACGTAACCGCGTGCTACAGACAGCGGTATATCAACATTAATCGTCGATAACATCAAGACGAATTTCAACTTGACTGCGATAAATATGTCTCAATCAAGAAGGATTCAACGAAAAAGGAAGAGGAAATAAATGCTGGTCCTTCAAGGTGTACAGACGTTTCATCATCCACCTTCTCTTCGAAGCTTGCCTCCCTAAACCTTTAGGCGTACAAATTGTGTCTTTAAAAATCCAAACGAGTGTATTACTTACCTGTTCGATAGTCATCACCCTGAAAAAAACAAAAACAGGTAGAAATATTTGAACCGAAAGTGTAAACAATTATGATTTACATGGTCTTGCTTAGCACGATTATCCTCATCAATTTTTTTGTTTATAATGTGGCACAATGCGTGACGTTTTGGGGAGCGAAGTGCTCCCCATTATATTCGTAACCCTTGCGCCAGACTTGAGTTGCAAATAAAATAAATTCGCTGCACTAAAAATGTCAGCTCACTGATCAGGGTATTCGGTGTAATCCGATGTCAGCTAAAATATCAACAATGTTGGAGACACCAGTCAGGTTCAAGAGGTTAAAAAAACTGTCACCAAGATTTGTTGAAACACTGACGGTGTATGTGTTTCCCTTCCTTTTCGGCCTTTCTTTCTCTTCCCCTCTCTCTCTCTCCCTCTCCCCTTTCCTATCTCTTTCTTTCTCCCATCACTTCTCCACGGCAAGCGAAAAAGAGTCGGTTTTTGAAATCTGAACGAGGAAGACGTGTTTGTCGCGCTCTGACATGTTTCTTTTCGAAATATGATAAATTATATTTTTATATAATAAGTAACATGGTTTGTTCCGTTATTACATGATGTTTGATTTCCAGCATATGGCCTGACCAAACAGCCAGCCAGCCAGTCCCAGAAGCAGACGACAGTGACTATCGTCAAACGATGATTGCTCACTGACGATAACAAGACGAGACATTGCACATACGTGCACATGTTGTCACACATCGTCCCGTCGTTACGTATCGTCCCAAGATCCACCCCGGCAAACAGTCGGATCACATTCATAAGATCATATTGGTTCCGCGACGAAGATTAATACCTTGTCCAAAACGATGGGATTACAATTATACGTTTCAGCCAGTTGTAGCAATATTGTACCAGAAGTGTTTAGTTTAAGTAGATAGGAAATTTCCACTTTGATATGTAGATTATGTAAAGAGGAAATTTCCACTTTGATATGTAGATTATGTAAAGAGGAAATTTCCACTTTGATATGTAAATTATGTAAAGAGGAAATTTCCACTTTGATATGTAGATTATGTAAAGAGGAAATTTCCACTTTGATATGTAGATTATGTAAAGAGGAAATTTCCACTTTGATATGTAAATTATGTAAAGAGGAAATTTCCACTTTGATATGTAGATTATGTAAAGAGGAAATTTCCACTTTGATATGTAGATTATGTCAAGAGGAAATTTCCACTTTTAAGTTTGGGTTGAGAAATTAAGTTGATGTGTTCAAGGAAGTAACATAGCAAAACAAAAAATTGAGATAGAATACGTAATTCTTAAGAACCTAGAGTCAGCCTCTTTGGTAATTCCTATGAAACAGAACAGACGTGTTTCTGAGATCTTCCCCCCCCCTCGAAGAGAAGTTTATATAATATTAATGTACTAGCGGGACTCCATGGAAATTCCACGTTGCTTTTTACATCAATCTGTAGAATTTACTATTACCAATAATATTCCTTTTGTCACGATCAATACTATTAGAAAATGACTCTTTCTTCTTCCGTAAAAATAATTGTCATTGTCAGCTAAATATTCTTTAAATAAATAAAACGAATATGTTTCTTCTTTCTTTATTTATTTAAAATTGTAGCAATTTAATTCTTTTTAATAAAAAAAATCCATGTCTTCTTACCGTAAGACTAATTTTCAGCTAAACATTCTTCAAATCAATAAAACGAATATGACTTTTTGAAAATGTATTTATTTAAAATTTTATTTTTTTAGTCGACGGGACGACATAATTTGATTTTGGAACAATTCATTTTAAAATCGGTAGAGTCGGAATTATTCACGTTACTCTTTTTCCCGTTTTTAAGCGATATTCGCCGACGTTTCCCTTGACAATGTGTCGGCCGAAAGGTACCTTGAGAATTAGTTTTTATTCTGTTAATTTTAGTCGATCTTTTTATTCTTTTGAAAAGTTTTTAATCGACGATTAAATATATTATTCGATATTCCATCTCTTTTTTTCTTTCTCTTATTGTGATAGTGCCTTGACTCGCTATGATTCCGTTCATTATATTTAAAACTATTATAAAATTCTGTATCATAAAAATTTGTTCATATATATATATATATATATATATATATATATATATATATATATATATATATATTTACTATTTTTATGTAGTTCAATACCACATCATTATATTTAAAACTATTATAAAATTCTGTATCACGAAAAATTTGTTCATATATTTTCTCCCATACCCCTTCTTAAATTCCCTCATTTTCTCAAAACGCTCTCTAAGACCATAACTTTCGCCCATCCACCAAAATCACAGCCCCCCCTTCCTCTCTACCCATCCTTCTTTCCCTGCATACACCCCCCCATACACAAACATTCCAACCTACTTTTTCCCCTTCAATCTTGAACCGCAGCCATCTGGTCAAACACCCCCCCTCTTCCTCACCTCCCTCTCTGCCATCAACTTTACCCCTGCTCATCCCCCACCTCTTTCTCTTACCACCAGCTACAGTAGTCCTGGCTCACCCCATCCTTCCATTTTTTTCCCCACTAATTCTTTTCTACATTCATTTCTATTTCTCCAACAAATACGGCCGTCCACCCAGTAGTTGGCCACTATTTCATTCTATTTTTCCCAATATGTCTACCCTACATGTATCTGTGCTTGCATGACATTTTTTCTCTATTTTATCATCCTGATGAAGTCTTATAAATAAAGACGAAACGTTGATGTACACATAAAAAACATCCATTTTTTGGTTTTCCTTTTTCATTTTCCCATATATATATATGTATATATATATATATATATATATATATATATATATATATATTTACTATTTTTATGTAGTTCAATACCACATCATTATCACAGAGAACAGATTCACGTCATTTTTTCCAACTTATTTTTTTATTTCGCAGACAATTGTTTCGGTTAATATCAAGATATTTGTCAAATGCTCATATGCATTTATTTATTTATTGGTTATACTCAGTGCAAATTGTACAAAAAACAAATCCAAAAATCTTTTAAAAACTTTAAAGTTTTTAAAAGTTTTTAAAATTATTTTTTAAATGTGAGCGTAAAAAAAGGAAATACAATATGCAAATTAACCATAAAATCGAAGAATTATTTTTGCCTTGAAGTTAAGAAATAGATCGCAATTGTAGGAAATCAAGTTGGTCCCTCTAAAGAAAGGAACATTTGGACACAAATGCTAAATATTTGTCCAGGACATAAAACAATATTGCGAAACAGAACTTTTTTGTTATATTAAAATCAAAGCAATCATTGAATTAAAAACAATAACAAATAATAGTTAATTAATAAAATGTCCTTTTTCAAAACCAATATGCAAATTAACCACGAATCGAAAATTAACAATAAAATCGAAGATATTTTTTTTCCTTTTCACTTGAAATTAAGAAAAAGGTTGCAATTGTAGGAAATCAAGTTGGTCCCTCTAAAGAAAGGAACATTTGGACACAAATGCTAAATATTTGTCCAGGAAATAAAACAATATTGCAAAATAGAACTATTTGTTGTATTAAAATAAAACAATCATTGAATTAAAAAAGAATAACAAATAATAGTTAATTAATAAAATGTCCTTTTTCGAAACGAATATGCAAATTATTTAACAAAAGCAATATACAAATACGGTGCTTATCATTTACCATTAGTACGAGAAATGGGACCAACTTTCGCACATATTCATTTCAAAGATCGGTAATTCTCATTATATTTTGCGCCTTTTTCATTCGTTGTTTTCTTTCTTTACAGATTCTCAACGGATCATTCAGAATTGCAATTTGCCACCAAATGGAATGTGCTCCGATGAACTGGCTGCTCAGGTGCCCTCTCGACGTAAATTCACTAGACCAACTCGACAATCAGCTAAATCCCATCCATTCACTGTGGAGGTCCACAAATGCAGGAAAGCCTTCTACTCCAATAGCTTCTTTCCTCGTGCTGCCGGCCTCTGGGACTCCCTCCCTGCTCCCTGTTTCCCCAACTGTACCGACATGCAGAGGTTTAAAACTAATGTAAACAGATATCTCGCTACACAGCTCCCAACTTAGGATGACATACAAAACCTAACTCTTAGTAGCCCCTTACGTTTACAGTGGCGGCCTGCCTTGTTTGGGGTGAACTATGTTAAAAAAAAAAATTTAAATATATTTTTTTTTTAATGGAAATCGCTCCAGACAAGGCATGAAGCCACTTGATGTAAAGAAGCTAACAAGAACGAAATATGGAGATGCCTATTGACCTTAGTCTTGAAAAGACCAAGGTTATAGGTAGGAGGAAAACAGTAAGCAGGAAGAGAGTTCCACAAGCCTGCGGTTCTTGGAATAAAGCTACTGGAATTTTAGACATTTTCTAGAATGAAAATAATGTAATGGATTTTGATCAAAATTGAATAAGTATTCTAGACATTAGATTTAATATCATTATATCTTGCTTTTAATCTTTGTTAAGGGACATAAAAGTGGTGCAAAACTATTCTGTTTTTCGAATTAATTTTACCTGTCTTGGGACGGGTATTCTTCTCATTATATATAAAGAAGATATTTGAAAAGAAATTACAAAAGCATTTGTCTTACCTCAGTTGCAATAAGCGGCAACAAAAAGAATAAAAAGAAGCAAGGATTCATTCTAAAAAATAAAATTAAAAAAAAATAAAATTAAAAAAAAATATTTAAAAAAAGATAAAATAAAATAAAATTTTTTTAAATTAAATGAAAAAAAATTAAATGAAAATCTTTTTTAAAATTTAAAAATTAAATTAAAAAAAAATTACATAAAAAAATTAAATAAAAAAAAATTAAATTAAAAATATTAAATTAAAAAAAATATTTAAAAACAAATAAAATAAAATAAAAAAAATTTTAAATTAAATTTTAAAAAATTAAATGAAAATTTGTTTTTAAAGTTAAAAATTTAATTTGAAAAAAATTACATAAAAAAATAAATTAAAAAAATAAAATTAAAAAAATAAAATTTTTAAAAATATTTAAAAAAAATAAAATAAAATAAAAAAATTTTAAAAATTAAATTTAAAAAAATTAAATGAAAATTTTTTTTTAAATTTTAAAATTAAATTAAAAAAAAATCACATAAAAAAATTAAATAAAAAAAAATTAAATTAAAAATATTAAATTAAAAAAAAATAAATTAAAAATCAATAAGATATGCAATCCATATGACACGAAGACAATATTCAGGAGTAGCACAATTCTCCAAAAACATAGTGTCTGAGTCAACTATTTAAAAAATTATTTCTACCCATCCCAGATGACTACTAACATGAAACATTTTTAAATAATCAGCTAAAAATAAAAAGCAGCAAGGAGGATAACTCAATTTAAATCAAATAATATAATAGGAGTTGTTTACCTTAATTAAAAAAAATATGCAAATAAATAAAAGCTAAAAACTAAAATGACTTCACTTCTCCCGAGCAACACCGGGTAGAGACAGTTAGTTTTAAATATTTGTTTCTTATTCATAACTGAGTTGTTATATTAGAGTTAATAATATCTTAATAATCACAAAGGCAATATATTTTCTGTACTAACAATGTCAATATTCTAAAGTTAATTAATTTATAAACCAATTTATTGTATAGAGATTTTTATAATTAACTAGACCACCCGTGACCCGTTGGGTCAGTTTGTTATATTAGCTATGGAATTCATGTATGAGCGTGACACTTGTGGCATAAAGAAAATAGGTTTTTTTTTACATAACAGAAGCATTTCTATGAAAGTATATTAAAATGAAAAAAGAATATAGATAGATTTCTATGAGTCGTTCTGTTTATTATAATTGTTTTTTTTTTAAATTACAGTTACTGAATTATAAGTGGTTGGTTAGGGCGATTTGAGAAAGGAAGGGGGTACAGCAGGCTTTCTCGCGTACGTAACGAAAACAGAGGGAGTAGGAGTGGTGAAATCTATGAGAGGGAAAGTGGGAGGTGGTTTCATTCACCGACCGCTAGTATGGCTGATATTAATAATGAGTGTTGTTTTTTTGTTTGTTTGTTTTTGTTTTTTAAAAGGGAGGAGTTTTTTTGAAACTGCGACAGACTTTACGAAGTCCTCCCGTTGAATGTTTTTAGCCGTGAAGAAAACAAATAAACTATTTGATGAAATTAAATGAAATTGTTTAAAAATTTCCAGAATGAAAAATTTCATGCGTTCGTTAATCATAATAGAGAATAACGGAATTGGAATAACAGATTGAAGACGATGCTATTTACGCATGCGCAACCGGATGTTGAAAACCGGAAAGCTGAAAGCTGATTGCAAACATACAAGAACAATAGACTTTTAGTATTATATAGATTTACAAATTAATTTTTTGCGTGCACAAAAGTTTCCGTCTATAAGCCGTCATTAGTATGCCTCACCGGGCAGGGATCGAACTTGCGAAGTTAATATTCGTAGACTAGCGTTCTAACCACTAGACCACAATGACATGCCCATGTGTGCACTACTTCTTATCGCCTATACTGTTACGTACATTATTTGTTATTGTTTTAGTTTTTGACGATAGCGACCGGTGTCTTTACGGTGCGTTCCTATTTTTCGCTACCCTGAACGTTTTTTGTTTTTATTATTTAAAAATATGCAAATGAGCGCATGTTCCCTTGTTTTAATTTGCCTTTAATCGGACGAGTCATCAATTGTATATATAGATTTATTTTTAAATTAATTAATTTATTTATAAACCAATTTATTGTATACAGATTTTTATAATTAATTCACAAAGTTTTGGCATTATATAGATGGCATGTTCTGACAACGTTCGTTGAACACTCTTCAAACAGTCTTTCTATATGTGCCTCCCTTCACATAAATAGAACTTAAATTCCCTTTCTTGCCGTGGTGATGTTTCGTTGCCATTTGGTTATGACGCTTGCTTGCGGAGTCTAGGGAGATTCTGTAACCAGGTTCGAACCTTGCGACGGTCTGAGATTATCATTCCCTGCACTGATGAGAGCGAAAGCTTGAAACGCTGGCGTATGTACGTAAAACTTAATATTATTTACTTTAAATTAACATATATATATATATATATATATATATATATATATATATATATGTATATATATATATATATATATATATATATATATGTGAATTTAAAGTAAATAATATATATATATATATGTGTGCGTGTAATTTTTTATGAGAGGCATATATTTAGGTATACACTCCTTATAATTTCCGAAATTGTTCAAAATTGTAAGCTCAATGATGGTTGTGTTACAAGCATCAGAGCATATATAGTTTTCAGTTACATTCTGATGACCAAAGGAAAAATCCATCCATAACCACAACTTTTTAAAAACCTTTTTTCTATTTCCTTATTTTCTGATTTCGATGAATATCTGTATTTTTTCCTTCGTCTTATGAATTTATGTTTATTTTTTTTTTGATGATCAAGGGTTGTATTATTAGAAAGTCCCCAAAAGAGAACATTTCCATTATCGATTTAATGGAAAGCAAGTTGGAAGCAACTCAATTTTTTGTGGCATATGTAAACATTGAATACACAAGAAGTGCAGTTCAATTACAGGCTATTAAAGTTGTTAAAAGGTTTTGTTACATTCGTGATACGATTGGAGCACGAGGAGGAGCAGGTGCTAGTGTAATTGCATGATAACCAGTTTGTGTGCAAAAAGTGTAAGACAATGGAGACGAATAAGAATTCGGATGTGGGGAGAGTATATTTGGATGGCAGGGCTATTGATGATGCATGGGAGTGAAACCTGGCCAGTTGAGGATATGTGTTGCATAGAATTAAATGATATGAGAATGACAGGATAGATGTGTATTGCGAGTCTTAAGGACAGACTTAGAGCTGATGACCACAGAGGAAGATTAAATCTGGACAGTATAGGGAGGAGGTGTGTGCAGAACAGGAGACTTTGTGGGTTTGGTCACATTGAAAGAATGGATCGGAATGCTTTGGTTAGTAGATGTAGAACAGTTGAGGTAGCAGGGTCATTTGGCAGGGGAAGGCCACGAAAAACATAGGAGGAAGGGATAAGGAAGGATTATAGAAAGAGAGAGAGGGAGAGAGGGGGGGGATAAATAAAGACATGGCCAGATAGGTTAGCTTGGAAGTCAATTTCTGAAAGCCGTCCAGCATATGTTAGCATGTAAAACAGACGTTACACTATTGATGATAATGAAGAAGAAGAAGAAGAAGAAGAAGACGAAGAAGAAGAAGACGAAGAAAAAGACGAAGAAGAAGACGAAGAAGAAGAAGAAAAAGACGAAGAAGAAGACGAACAAGAAGAAGACGAACAAGAAGAAGAAGAATGTGAAGAAGAAGAAGAAGAAGAAGAAAAAGAAGCAGAAGAAGAAGACGAAGAAGAAGAAGAAGAAGAAGAAAAAGAAGAAGAAGAAGAAGAAGAGGAGGAGGAGGAGGAGGAGGAGGAGGAGGAGGAGGAAGAAGAAGATGAGAAAGAAGAAGAAGAAGAAGATGAGAAAGA
Source organism: Sepiola atlantica (assembly GCA_963556195.1). Classification (NCBI taxonomy): domain Eukaryota; kingdom Metazoa; phylum Mollusca; class Cephalopoda; order Sepiida; family Sepiolidae; genus Sepiola; species Sepiola atlantica. The sequence goes on from OY744544.1 coordinate 11,226,932, forward strand.
TGAGGAGGAAGAAGAAGAAGGAGAAGAAGAAGAAGAAGAAGAAGAAGAAGAAGAAGAAGAAGAAGAAGAAGAAGAAGAAGAAGAAACTCTATTATTTTTTCCCAGCGATTTGATAACTTAATTTAATACCACTTTCTACAAAACGGGCATTCCTTTTATTTTAAGAAACCCTGGAAGGATGTGATATCAAAGGGAGATAATTCTAGAAACTGTACACAATGAGTTATTTTCCTTGTACTCTCTACTGTGAGTTTTCCCCCTTAACATGAACCAAAGTTAAGCCTTCTGAAATAAGGGAGATAACTCCAAAATTTATCATTTCTGAAAAAAAAAAAAACAAGGGAAAATAATTTTTTTTTTTATTATTGTTCAACAATTATTACAACTCTGTAACTTGGTCATTTACTGGAAATGTTACCGTTTTTTTTTTCATTTATCTCTCTCCCACAGCGGTAAGATATGACACAAGGTCAGGAAAGTGGGATTGAAAAGCCAGCGCCCTAGAGGTTGAGCACTCAGGCCTACAGAAAATGCCTGGGCAGCCCCGTCGGCTTACCCCGGTAGGGGCGCCTCAGGCGATTAGCAATAAACAAACCCCTTCTCAAAGGGTGAAAAGGCAAAGCCTGGGAGAGTGGACCCCCTAGAACTGCACGGGACAATACCTCGGACTGGCAGAATCAAGGCCCGAAGTCCAAGATGGTACCGGTCCACAGAATGTAGCATCCATCGGAACATGTACTACACTCTGATCTTAGCCAAAAGGCCAAGAAACGCTGGTCATTGATTTAGAATAAACGATTCATACAAATAAACCTTTTTCTTGTCTGCAACCGTTTGTTTTGATTTCATCCTTTTTCGTCGTATAAGAAACTTGTTTGCAGGCAGCGTTAACTCAGTCTGGCAGGATCACTTGGAAGGGAGATATATGGCACAGCTACACCTAGCAAGGGCGCGTGCAGGAACTAGGTATGTTTATGAACTTCCATGTATTTTATTCGATCGTGAGATACGAGACATTAGCCTCACCTTAGAAGGAAGCTATATGGCACAGCTACACCTAGCAAGGGCGCGTGCAGGAACTAGGTATGTTTATGAACTTCCATGTATTTTATTCGATCATGAGATACGAGACATTAGACCTCACCTTGGAAGGAAGCTATATGGCACAGCTACACCTAGCAAGGGCGCGTGCAGGAACTAGGTATGTTTATGAACTTCCATGTATTCTATTTGATCATGAGATACGAGACATTAGACCTCACCTTGGAAGGGAGTTATATGGCACAGCTACACCTAGAAAGGGCGCGTGCAGGAACTAGGTATATTTATGAACTTCCATGTATTTTATTCGATCGTGAGATACGAGACATTAGACCTCACCTTGGAAGGGAGTTATATGGCGCAGCTACACCTAGCAAAAAGTTGTATGAAAATATACATATGGCAAGCAAGCTAGACATTATTTTTTACGTTTCGCTCAGTACAAGTTCATCTGGCTTAACTGGCAGGTAATCCGTATAAGAACTTACAAGTGAAACGAAAATGTATGCGTAGCTTGCTTGTTATGCTCTACTCATGTATTGAGCACTGTTAAAAATAAATACTGCAGCAAATATATGTACATCAAATATTATTTGATAATATAAGTATGTATTACCATACTAGATGTGAGGCTGGTTTCCCTAAGGCTTTTTAAAAAAAAAAAACTTTTTTTATGGAAATCGCTCCAGACAAGACATGAAGCCACTTGATGCAAGGAGCTTAAAAAACAAACAAACCCACTACTTCCAGGTCAAAAACTAGCAAACGATAAGTTTTAGGTGGATAGATTCCGACCCATAAAACAGCAATTCTTCCCCCTTTGTCAGAAACATAGCTGATGGAATAATTTTGGAACAATTCATTTTAAAATGGTTCAGGTTGTAATTGTTTACCATAGCCATATCAGATTGATCACCAATTACCATCTTTGCTGATCGGATGATGTCTTTTTTTTTTTTAAACATGTGTGAAAGGTGATAACGTACGTGCGAACATAAAACACCTTAGCATATCATTTATTTCGTCCTTTATCTTCCTCACATTCCATGAGCGATGTTTCTGACACAGGGGGAAGAATTGCTGTTTTCTAGGTTGGAATCTGTCCATCTAACACTTATCGTTGGCTAGTTTTTTTTAACTTGAAGTAGTAGTTTTTTTGTTTTTTTAAAACTTGTTTAGCTCCTTACATAAAGTGGCTTCATGCCTTGTCTGGAGCGATTTCCATAAAAAAACAAAATAATAATAATAATAATAATAATAATAATAATAATAATAATAATAATAATAATAATAATAAAAGAAAAAATATAGAAAGAGCATCACACAAAACTAAGAGAATTGAAACTGCCAGAAATCCTATAATCTGACGCCCCCCCCCCCTACCACAACATAAAAATGGGGACATCAAACTCAACTGGCAACCCACAAAATAGCCGTGAAGTGCCACGGAGACTGGGGAGGCTTGTTGCCACCCAAATTCCAGAGAAACCCAACGGTTGTCATCAACGAGAATTCGATGGAAAACGCAAATTGATTTGCAACAGTTATCGAAAGAAGAGAAGAGTGCTGGACATCTGGGAAGATTTGCTGTCACTCAGATTCCAGCGAACACCACTTGCTGTAATGAA
>OY744544.1:11234600-11252100 GCA_963556195.1 Sepiola atlantica
TGATTGGAGCAAAAACGTAATAGTTTAGAAAAAAATGACATAGTTTAAAAAAGGAAAAGCAAAGCAAATTGAAAGTAAAAAATATTACCGGGCAACGCCGTGTAGGGACGGCTTGTAATAGAAAATTGAAAGTTCTTCAATAAATGCTGGCGATTTCATTAAAAATGGATACTTTTCTATGATTTTTTGGTGATTCAGGAGCAAAGTGTAATATCTGTTAAAAAAGGGCGGAGGGGGGGGGGATCCCCAAAGAGGCTTAACGATCAAATAATAATATTAATAATTCATCAAATTTCTTTTGTCTTTTTAGCTAGGAGCAAACTGTAGTATCTGTTCTGATATTATACTTCATCTTTTCTGGCCTCGGGTCGGTGAAGGAGAAATCCATTCTAGACCGAGGCAATCTTTTATTTTTGAGTGCCCCTTTTTGGGGAGCTGGATTGACCCCCACATTAAAAACCAACCTTGTGTCTAACTCTGCGCTTGTGGGGAATCAAGTAAATAAGAACACATTTAAAAAAAAAAGAAGGCAGGTGCATCTCGTCAAACTCGGAGATCTGTACCGGATTCCAAACGGAATCCTTTATTCAATCCACAGAGAGTAGCTTGCTCTTGTCTCGTCGCCCATGATTGAGTAGAAGTTGTAAGTAATTCAAGAATTGTATTTTTAGTATCGCCCGTGCTGAGGATTGAACATCAAACCTTGGTGTCGGGTGTAAAAAACCTGCAATAGTGCAGGTTAACGAATAGCTGTGATCAACCAGGAGGACTTCATGCAGACCAATCTTGTACACTGTACCCCTTTATCATCAATCTTGTACACTGTACCCCTTCATCATCATCATCATCATCATCATCATCATCAATCTTGTACACTGAACCCCTTTATCATCATCATCATCATCATCATCATCAATCTTGTACACTGTACCCCTTTATCATCATCATCATCAGTCTTGTACACTGTACCCCTTCATCATCATCATCATCAATCTTGTACACTGTACCCCTTCATCATCATCATCATCATCAATCTTGTACACTGTACCCCTTCATCATCATCATCATCATCATCAATCTTGTACACTGTACCTCTTCATCATCATCATCATCATCAATCTTGTACACTGTACCCCTTTATCATCATCATCATCATCATCAATTATGTACACTGTACCCCTTCATCATCATCATCATCATTATCATCAATCTTGTACACTGTACCCCTTTATCATCAATCTTGTACACTGTACCCCTTCATCATCATCATCATCATCATCAATCTTGTACACTGAACCCCTTCATCATCATCATCATCAATCTTGTACACTGTACCCCTTCATCATCATCATCATCATCATCATCATCATCATCAATCTTGTACACTGAACCCCTTCATCATCATCATCATCAATCTTGTACACTGTACCCCTTTATCATCATCATCATCATCATCATCATCAATCTTGTACACTGTACCCCTTCATCATCATCATCATCATCATCAATCTTGTACACTGTACCCCTTCATCATCATCATCATCATCATCAATCTTGTACACTGTACCTCTTCATCATCATCATCATCATCAATCTTGTACACTGTACCCCTTTATCATCATCATCATCATCATCAATTATGTACACTGTACCCCTTCATCATCATCATCATCATTATCATCAATCTTGTACACTGTACCCCTTTATCATCATCATCATCATCATCATCATCATCATCAATCTTGTACACTGTACCCCTTTATCATCATCATCATCAATCTTGTACACTGTACCCCTTTATCATCATCATCATCATCATCAATCTTGTACACTGTATCCCTTTATCAAGGATAAAGCAGTGATGATACGGATGAGATACGAACTCTCGCAGGCAAACCCCAATTAACCCTTAATTTAATCAATGGGGTAGATTATTCTCATTCCATCAGCCATGACCGGGTAGAAGTGTTTCTTTTTGTAAATCATCATCATCAGTTTAACGTCCGTTTTACATGCTGGAATTTGTTGTACAGTTTTTAAAAATCGACTTCCAAGGTAACAAATCTCTGACCAGGCCTTTCTCCATCCCTCTTTCTCTCCAGTCCATCCTTATCACTTCTTCCCATGTTTTCCTTGGCCTTCCTCTGACAACTGACGCTTTTACCTCAACTGTTCTACATCTACTAACCCAAGCACTATCAGACGCTTTCATCATCATCATCATATTCGGTTTGACGTTCGTTTTAAATGCTGGCATGCGATGGGCGGCTTTTACAAATTGACTTCCAAACTGACTTATCTCTGGACATGTCTTTATTCATCCCTCTTTCTCTCCAGTCCATCCTTATCACTTCCTCCCATGTTTTTGTTGGCTTTCCCCTGTGAACTAAATCTGCTACCTCACCTGTTCTACATCTACTAACCAAAGAACTCTCATCCATGTTGTAGCCCTCAGGAAAGCAATCTTGTGGCAACATGTTCTTTCCCCTGCTAGCTCACGTAACGTAACTTTAAATCACGATCGGCCAAAACTAGATTGTGGACTTTAAAAATGTTTTCTGCAATAACTGCCGAATTTGGTCGACCTGAGTGTTCGGCATCATTTGTCTGTATTTAAAGTCTACATACCACCGCTTAACCATTGTTCCCAACGGAGCCGAGTCCGAATAACACTTATCAAATCATTGATTTGCTTGAACAGTATTTTTTCCCATCAGAAAGCAATAGATTTTTCCATTGTTTTTAAAATTTGCAAAAGTAGCCAGTTCACTTAAATAACTGTAATTTGTAAACTAATAATCCGATTGGGCTCAAATTTTGGCACGTGACATTTGAAGGTTAGTACTTTATAGAAATCATGTACTTTTTTTTTTATTGGTGGCACCATCTCTATGTTAGGAGACTTATTGAGATCTCAAAGGTTGAAGGGGGAGGGTGAACTGATGTGGGGAGATGGGAAGAGAGTGGCCGATATGTGAAGATTTTCAATCCTCTCATAGTATTCATAATCATTCAACTATCAATCTATTCATCTCATTGATCCTTATCCTCGAGTGGTTTCTGTGCCTTGATACGGGGTGATTTATTAGGTTAGGGTTAGGGTTAGTTAAAAAAAAAAAATCATATTTTGGAGAAAGATGACTTGATGGAGACTATTTAGGCTTGTCTACTCTTGACTGTTTATATGGTCAAACTTTTAGTCGTAAATAAATAATTTTTTTTTTATTATTCTGATGATAAAAAAAATATAATTTTACCTCTGATCACACATACCGAATAATATGAAATGTGTTAAGCTTTTAAACTTGTTTTTCCATTTTTTTTTTTTTTTTTATTTATCTTTTTTTATTTATTTATTTTATATGTTTGCTTATATCGGAGATGTGAGAGGTCAATGGCAATAAAAAGCTGAAATCAAGATAAATTTCCCAACCTGGGGGGGGGGGGGGAGGACACGCCCCCTACTTGTGTGTGTGTGTGTGTGTGTGTGTGTAAGGAGAGGAGAGGGGGGTTAACCTAAACATAACGACTAAGAAACAACTTGGATGATGTGCTAGTGATAAGTAATACAGTTAAAAGACACGTGGGGAAGGAGACAGGAAGTCATTCTTTGATGAAACAAAACTATCCCCAACCCGCACGTCATCAATCGTTTGAAGTCTTAACCTTTACGGCAAAATTAACATTTTCAGTTTTCAGAGACAACTTTCATGAGAGGGAAAAGGAGGGCAAAACAAAAAAAGAGGGAGAGAAGAAGAGAAAAAAAAATGAAAAGATAAAGCGAGAGAGAGAGAGAGAGAGAGAGAGAGAGAGAGAGAGAGAGAGAGAGAGAGAGAGAGAGAGAGAGAGAGAGGAAGAAAGAGAAAGAAAGAAAAAGAAAGAAAATCCAACCAAATAGGAAACCAGTTTATTCTTGGGTTATAATGTGATTGTGATCTACCCTATTTTGTGAATATATGGACTCTTCCAGACACCACGTATAGAGGAGATTACGACGGCAGTCTCGGAGCAGTCTTTCTGTACCATACTATTCTGTACTTCAGTAAATGCACACTCTTGTAAATATACCACCGTGTTGTCTTATTTATTATCGGCCTTTCAAGGTTGCATCATCGTATTTAAAAAAAAAAAGGAATATTTCGACCCAAAAGCTGAGAACTCACACCATTGGGAGGCTCTCGCGATTTAAACAAAAATTCGCTTTTCTGGATTAAAAAATGCAGAATTTCGGTAAAAAGCCGCAGAACTCACATATACATATTGTAACTTAAGAATTTTATAAGAATAGAATTTCTTTGTAAGTCCCTGTTCTTCCTGAGATTCCCTTGGACGGCTCTGCTCTTGAGGAGAAATCTACTCTGAAACATCTTGGTCTTTCTTTCTCATCAAATCTTTCTTGGAGTTCATACATTAGATTCATTGCTCTTTCTGCTTCTCGTAAAGTCGGTTCTCTCTATCACCCCAAACACTTTCTCACACCTGAGGCTATTCTCTATCTCTACAAATCCACAATCAGACCATGTATGGAGTACTGTTGTCATATTTGGGCCAGTGAATCTCTGTCCCATTTGAGGGTTTTTGATCAGGTGCAGAAACGTATCTGTAATTTGATTGGCCCTACCCTTTCTTCTTCTCTTCACTCTCTCTCCTCACAGAAGTCATGTTGCTAGTCTCAGTCTTTTCTATAAATACTATTATGGCATGTGTTCTTCAGGATTATGTGATCTATTCCCGGCTTCTTTTGTTCCAGCTCGTTTGATTCGTTGGTCCATTGGTCTCCATCAATTTGTTGTTTCGATACCTCATTTTAATAAAGCTTCCTATTCCAGTAGCTTATTTCCAAGAACCACAGGCTTGTGGAACTCTCTTCCTGCTGACTGTTTTTCTATTACCTATAGCCTTGGTCTTTTCAAGACTAAGGCCAATAGGCATCTCCTGTCTTAGCGATAATCATATTTCGTTCTTGTTAGATCCTTACATCAAGTGGCTTCATGCCTTGTCTGGAGCGATGCTATAGAGACCTGGGTATGAACCAACTTGAGAGCTGAGAAAACTGGACTTTCGTCTTCGGACCAATTGACTCATGCTCATTTGCCATTGGCAGAGAACCATTCTCCACTTCGATCTTTGAAAGTCTCATTTGAATATTTGCTACTACCACCAAGATCTTCACGGTCGGCTCTACCCGGGCTCACACCCTAGACTTCTGTGCTTGCCACAGCGCCCTCCTACCCGTAACAGCATTGTTTTGACGCATGTGTTATCGCTCTAGCGCTACAACGGTCCATCGCTCCAGCGCCATCCATTTTCGGGGCCCCGGTAGATTCGGCAGGTGTGTTATCACACACTACTTAATGGATTTTAACTTCTGTGGGTAAAATGTTGACCTGAATGCCGGGAATGGGTCGCGACATAGACCGGAGGGGAAGTATGTCTGGTGCCGGCCGTGAAGATGTGTCGTGTTGAAGCATCCACACAATCACCGTTCTTGGCACTTCTCGGCCTTTTGGCCGGGATCAAAGTGTAGTATCTGTTCCAATGGATACTACATCCCATAAACTGGTATTGTCTTGGCCTTTGGGACTTGATTTACGCCGGTGTATGGGTCTGTCCTGTGCAGTTCTAGGAGGTCCACCCTCCCAGGCTTTGCCTCCCCTCTTTGGGGAGGAGTAAGTTTATTGCTTACTGCCTGAAGCGCTCCTACTGGGGAATGCCGACGGGGCTGCCAGGCATTTTTTTTTAATGGCCAGAGCGCTCAAGTTCTCGGATGCTGGCTTTTCAAGTCCCACTTTCCGACCCGACCTTGGGTCACATCTTACCTTGTGGGAGTAAGATAAAAATGTCCTTGTGCCTAACCTCCTGAAGAGGAGGTAAATAATACTTGCCTGCAAGAGAAGATGCTGCCTAGATATATATATGTGTATTATGAATAAAAATGGGGATAAAATGATTCGACGTAATGGGTCAGTTGGCAGGGGTAGGCCCAAGGAAAACATGGAATAAGGATGGATTCGAAAGAAAGAGGGATAAATAAAGACCTGGTCAGATTAAGTGCAGAACAAGAGACTTCATTTGAACATTCATTATGAGACGTTTATTAACAACAAAACAATTCGATGACTTCATAGTTTATTAAGAAAAAAACTTTAACTTTTAAGAAGAAGAAAAAAAAAAATGGAAATATTTTGAAATTCATTTTCTTTTTTTTGGTGTTCATATCACAGAATATTTGCCATTACTGTGGAAATTCTTAAAAAAAAAAAAAAAAAAAAAAAATGAAAAGAAAAAAGAAAATTATAATATTTTTCTAAAATCCCGGATAAGGTGTCTTGGGGGGGGGGGTCAGAAAATTCAACTGAGTTGAAAATAAAATTACAAAAAATAAATAAATAAATAAAATAAATGTTAGTTTGCCATATAAAGAATTGAACTCTGAATGTTAACAATAAAAACAAAAAAGTAAAATAAAAATAAATAAATAAAAAAAAAACAAAAAAAAAAACGTGGATTTTCTGTAGGGAATCGTCCAATTCCTCAAGTGAAGATTTCTTTGTTTTCGGCTTTTAATTGCAACGTAAAAAGTCTGAGATTAACCGGGATTCTTCATTGCATTAATATTAGAAAGAAACAAAAAAAGAAAACTTTTTTTTTTTATAATCCCAGACATTTTTACCATTCTTTCTTTTTCAAAAACCAATCATTTTAAAATTCTTCATTCAAATGAACATTTAACATTTAAATATCAAGTATGATTAATTCTAGATACGTTTTGGTTCGCAGAATTATAGACATCGTTGTAAAATCTCATCTTTTTCTTTTGGTTTTCACAAAGATTTTTGGTTAACATCGATTGTTGGTCATAAAAAAAATTTTAAATCATAAGTTGCTTTTTAAAAAAAATTAAAAGTCATAAGTTGCTTTTTAAAAAAAATTAAAAGTAATAAGTTGCTTTTTAAAAAAAATTTAAAATCATAAGTTGCTTTTTAAAAAAAATTTTAAATTATAAGTTGCTTTTTAAAAAAAATTTAAAATCATAAGTTGCTTTTTAAAAAAAAAATTTAAAATCATAAGTTGCTTTTTAAAAAAAATTTTTAAATCATAAGTTGCTTTTTAAAAAAAATTTAAAATCATAAACTTATGATTTTAAATTTAAAAAAAAATTTTTTTTTTAAATCATAAGTTGCTTTTTAAAAAAAAATTTAAAATCATAAGTTGCTTTTTTAAAAAAAATTTTAAATCATAAGTTGCTTTTTAAAAAAAAATTTTAAATCATAAGTTGCTTTTTAAAAAAAAATTTAAAATCATAAGTTGCTTTTTAAAAAAAAATTTAAAATCATAAGTTGCTTTTTAAAAAAAAATTTTTAAATCATAAGTTGCTTTTTAAAAAAAAATTTTAAATCATAAGTTGCTTTTAAAAAAAAATTTAAAATCATAAGTTGCTTTTTAAAAAAAAATTTAAAGTCATAAGTTGCTTTTTAAAAAAAAATTTAAAATCATAAGTTGCTTTTTAAAAAAAAATTTTAAATCATAAGTTGCTTTTTAAAAAAAAATTTAAAATCATAAGTTGCTTTTTAAAAAAAAATTTAAAATCATGAGTTGCTTTTTAAAAAAAATTTTAAATCATAAGTTGCTTTTTAAAAAAAAATTTAAAATCATAAGTTGCTTTTTAAAAAAAAATTTAAAATCATAAGTTGCTTTTTAAAAAAAAAATTTTTAAATCATAAGTTGCTTTTTAAAAAAAAATTTTAAATCATAAGTTGCTTTTTAAAAAAAAATTTTAAATCATAAGTTGCTTTTTAAAAAAAATTTTAAATCATAAGTTGCTTTTTAAAAAAAAAATTTAAATCATAAGTTGATTTTAAAAAAAAATTTAAAATCATAAGTTGCTTTTTAAAAAAAAATTTAAAATCATAAGTTGCTTTAAAAAAAAAAAATTTAAAATCATAAGTTGCTTTTTAAAAAAAAAAATTTTAAATCATAAGTTGCTTTTTAAAAAAAAATTTTAAATCATAAGTTGCTTTTTAAAAAAAAATTAAAATCATAAGTTGCTTTTTAAAAAAAAAATTAAAAATTATAAGTTGCTTTTAAAAAATTTTTTTTAAATAAGTTGCTTTTTAAAAAAAATTTTTAAATCATAAGTTGCTTTTAAAAAATTTTTTTAAAAATCATAAGTTGCTTTTTAAAAATTTTTTTAAAATCATAAGTTGCTTTTTAAAAAAATTTTTTAAATCATAAGTTGCTTTTTAAAAAAAATTTAAAATCATAAGTTGCTTTTTAAAGTCTTTAAATTTAAAGTTTAAATAAAAGGTAGAATCGCTGGCAGACATGTTTAATTGACGATTATTAATTATTATTAATTATTATTATTAAATTATCGACTGTATTAAACCTCTTAAACTTTTTAACCCTAAACTCTTAAACTTTTAATCTGTAAACAAAAATTAAAAAAAATTAAATATAAAAAAATACTTACCTCCCATGAGGGCAAAGTTAGGGTAATTTTATAGAATCACTCCTATCCAAAACGCCCCATTTTGGAAGCTCAATATCTCCCACATTAAAGAGTTTATTCAACGCCTACCCACAATTGGAGTATGTGACACAAGGTCGGAAAGTGGGATTTGAAAAGCCAGCGCCCGAGAAGGTGAGCACTCTGGCCATTAAAAATTGCCTGGGCAGCCTCGTCGGCATTCCCCGGTAGGAGCGCCTCAGGCAGTAATCAATAAACTTACTCCTCCCCAAAAAGGGGAGGCAAAGCCTGGGAGGGTGGACCTCCTTGAACTGCACAGGACAGACACATAGACCGGCGTAAATCAAGCCCTGAAGGCCAAGACGATACCCGTCTATAGGGTGTAGTATCCATCGGAACAGATACTACACTTTGATCCCGGAACTGTGGTAATTTTATAAGAATCGCTCTCGTCTCCAATAGTTTAATGGGCCTGTAGACTTTTAACGTCACACAAACCTTTTCCATCTTTAAAAAAAAAAAAAAGAAGAAATTGTATTGCCACCCGGACGGATAAGGAATGACATTTTTTTTTAATGACATTTTTTTTAATGACATTTAAGATAAAATTAAATTTTACTCTTGTTTAAAATCAATCTCAAAATCAGATTTAATCCCGCCATGTTAATAAACAATCTATTGTATAGTTAATCTTCCTGATTAAAACTTTAGTATAAAAATGTTCATATTAAAAGTCATAAACAAAAATCAAGTCCTTCTTTTACTCTACCACTAACCCTAAGTCCGGGTGACAATATCAAAAATAAATAAATCATTTTTTTTTTTTAAAGATGGAAAAGATTCATGTGACATGAGTGTAATGGGACCATTAAAAGTTAATTTAAAGTGTACGGGGCCGTTAAAGAATTGGCCACGGAAGTGATTCTATAAAATTACCAAAGTTAGATACATGGTCAAATTTTAATGTGGGACGTATCGAGCTTCGAAAATGGGGAATTGTGGATGGGACAATAATAAAACTTGATTTCTTCTCTTACTAGGGGACAGCGATTATACTACAGTTTTGATCCAAGCCAAAAATTGATCCGTTAAATTTCGTAGATTTAAAAGATGAAGGTCAAGACTCAACTACTCGATAATTAAAGTATAAAAATAATCAATTTATCATTACTTTCAGAAATGAAAACTTACTTTTAATTTAAAGACTTTTAGAAGTAAACTAGTTTATACCTGTTTCTCGAGCGGCGTTTGTACGGTACCTGGGTATGTTAATTTCCATCTATACCTAACTTCTACCGTTTTATAAGTCATATTTTAAAGCAAAAACAATCCGCTTTGAACTAATGCTCAAAACCCTTTATGCCTACTTTTTAGGGGAATTATATATAAAAAAAAATCACTTGGTTAAAAAAATATTTATTTACGTAATGTATTTTATGTCATGTTAATTTCTTTAAATGTATAAAACACGTATTTGTAGACAAAGTATCAGATAGTTTAATATCGAACCTGGGACATGGGAAAACTCTGCTCAACACCTAATAAAGTGGCAGTAATCAATATGTTAGGGTTAGGGTTAGGGTTATGGACCATCACAGAGCATTCAAAAGAACAAGAAGCACACATAGATAATAGGAAGACACGACCAGTGGCAGTACTAGGACTTATACTTGAGTCTTTGGAGCACATAATCAAGGAGTTGATCCTGGGCATCACCAGACCTCTGCATTCCACTGAAGAAAATTTAAGACATAACTAATCGATAATTTAATGATAATAATAATTGTGAATTACAAATGTCTGTCAGTGATTCTAACTTTTTACTTAAACTAAAAATGTAAACACTTTAAAAAGGTAACTTACAATTTTATTTCAGGACCAAAAGTTTAGTCGAAAAAAAAAACCCAATTCTATCCAAAATCTACGCAAAAAACAAAGCGAACGAAGTGAGATTTTTGAACGGTCTCTATTCTACCTTTCTCACAGCATTTTGGCCGGTTCAATTTTCGCCCTTCTTCAGGCGTTGGTTTTCTTTGAAAAAGAAAATCTTCAAGTCTTAAACGAAACATCAAATAAAGAATGTTTGCTAAGAATGAGTTTCTTGGAGAGAAAGCATCACCTAAATCTGAAAATTTTTTGCAAAAAAAAAAAAAAATTCCGGTCCAATTTTGTAATAGAGGCGCGGTCGAAAACACTTTTTCTTCTGCGTTGGAACCAAAAAAAAGAACCATAATATTCGACTTCTACCTATAAACTTATTTTTAATTGACAGTTTAAAGGCTTCAAAACCATTCTCTAATTTTACCATGAAGAGATCACTATGCAGACGTTTTTTTTTTTTTTTTTTTTTTTTTTTTTTTTATCTTCCTCCCACAGCGGTAAGATGTGACACAAGGTCGGGAAAGTGGGATTTGAAAAGCCAGCGCCCGTGAAGGTGAGCACTCTGGCCTACAAAAAATGCCTGATCATCCCCGTCGGCATTCCCCGGTAGGGGCGCCTCAGGCAGTAAGCAATAAACTTACTCCTCCCCAAAGAGGGGAGGCAAAGCCTGGGAGGGTGGACCTCCTAGAACTACACAGGACAAACCCACAGATCGGCGTAATCAAGACCTGAAGGCCAAGACGATACCGGTGTATGGGGTGTAGTATCCATTGGAACAGATACTACACTTTGATCTTAGCCAAAAGATAAAACTACTGATTTAATGAAAAAAAAAAAGAAGTGTTTTTGCTTTGTATTCTTCAACATTCGAAAGTTATTTTGAAGCCTTTAAACTGTCGCATGGAAAATAATTTCTGGATTTAATTAAAGGGTCCTATTTTAGTTTGATATCTAAAAGAAAAAAATATCTACACCATACACCTCTCATTTTTGCACAGTTTCTTCTTTCTTTGAATGTTAGGGTTAGGGTTTCAGGTTTAGGGTCCCAGGCTCTCTAACCACACATAGATCGCATACCAAAGTAGATTCATGAGACGTAGATTGCAATGTAAGTGTAGATATCATACGAAAGTAGATTCGTGGTATGTAGATAAACAAGCCAAAGCAGTACCAATTAAAGTTTAGAGAGAAGAGTCAAGTATTATGGTTTACTTGTGCTGCTAAACCAAGGAAACAAAAAAACATGTATTTACAAACGGGTCCTTATTGTATCAGAGAAAACATTTTTTTTCTCAGTTTTATATTAAAATAAGTTTTCACATAGTTTAGTTTCTTTCTTTTCTTTTTTTTTTCCTCAAAAAATGTTGTTTTTTTTTTTAATCATTTTATCAGCAGCAATTTTGTTCCATTATTTTAACAGATTTTGAGGACTTTCGTTGCCAATTAATTAAAAGAGAGAATAACGGAATGAAATTATCAAACATTTTGGTAAAAAATTAAAAAAAATTTTTAAAAATTAAAAAAAAAATTCTACAACTAAATTAATTTAAATAAAAAAAAGTTTGAAGAAATTAGAAGCATCTCATTGGCCATAGAATTCTCCGATTTACAAAAAAAAAAAAAAAAATCTTTGAATGTGGATAAGATTTCTTTAAAGATTGGTGCAGGATTTTTTTTTTTTTTTTTCCAATCGTATACGTTGGAGGAATAGTATGCAAATATGTGCAGGGTAGATTAGTAATATTTTCCCCTTTTTTACTTTCTGCCAAGGGGAGATAATCGTCATTTCTTTCCAATCTATCCTAGCAGCCATCTTGGAATAGAAAATGAGGAAATCTGTCTTGGGACGAATTCACAAAGAATCCCCAATTCATCAACAACAATCCGTGTTCGCTCCTCCCGCTGACGACTGGTGTTATTCTTGTTGCTGCTGCCGATGTCGTCGTCTTCGATCTAGATCGATTTCTCTGAGGCAGGTGGCCGTGCATTTCGGACAGGCACCTAGGTCCATCAGGTGGATGACATTTGGGTGCCAGGAACAGCATTTTCGGACCCGCCCTTCGATGTTGTAGCCACAAACGGGACACAAAACACGTCTTAGACTCCGGTTACAGATACAGCCAGGTATGTTTTCCTCTGACACCTGAAGAACAACAAAAAGAATGAAATAAGAAAAGAAAGACGATACTGAAGAATTTGAATATTTGATATTCTAGTTCTACGTTTTTGTAGCGACCACGTGTTTGGGGTTCTTTGCAAACAGGCAGTCACCATTATGTATGTTGATTTATTCTCAATAACACATGGTGGTCGGAAGAAAGATAAAAAAGACAATGATGAAGAAACGGTTAAATTGACATATATTTATATTTATTTTCACTTGGAGAGATTGTCAAAGACAAATGCAAGAGGGACACATGAAACATGTGTCCATAAAGGGGATGAAAATCACAAACGTAGCTACTAATGGAAAGGTTACGTTAAATTGTCCTAACACAAATAGAGTACACGTGTTGTCAAGGTAAATAAATAGAGAAAGCTATCACATAGTGGAAGGAAGCAGCTGTTTCAGACCTAATTGTTCATCCTGGCGTTTCAGAAAAAAGAGAAAGATTTGATCAGCTTATCTGCTACAGACAACTTTCTATTAACAGGAATGTGAGTATTGATTTACTCCTCTACAGGAGTTAGGCACAAGGCCAGTTTTTATCTTACTCCTACAAGTAAGATGTGACCCAAGGTCGGGTCGGGAAAGTGGGGTTTAAAAATTGCCTGAGCAGCCCCGTCGGCATTCCCCGGTAGAGGCGCCTCAGGCAGTAAGCAATAAACTTACTCCTCCCCAAAGAGGGGAGGCGAAGCCTGGGAGGGTGGACCTCCTAGAACTGCACAGGACAGCCCCAAAGACCGGCGTAAATCAAGCCCCGAAGGCCAAGGCAATACCAGTCTATGGGGTGCAGTATCCATCGGAACAGATACTACACTTTGATCTTAGCCAAAAGGCCAAGCGCTTCGATAGTAGCCAATGGCAAAAAAAAAAGCTAAAATCGAGATGGATTTTCTAACCTGGGGACCATGCCCCCCTCCCTCTGTGTGTGGAGAGGGCAGCACTAAAAACAACTAAAACAACCTGGATGATGTGCCAGTGAAAAATAATTTGAAAAGTGTTTAATTGGTGAAATATAAATATTAGTTTAAACAAAAAAAGAAGTCAAATTTACAAATTAGTTTCAACTAAGAAAGTCAAAATTAAGAGAAAAATACTGAGTGTGTATGTGAGGGAAAAGAAAACAACTAACTCCCCTACCCCATCATGAATCGTTTGGATGGTTAGCCTTCAAAATTTTCAGTTTTCAGAGAGAACTGTCATAAGAGGGAAAATGAAGGCAAGACAAGAGAGAGAGAGGAAGAGAAAGAGATAAAAAACAGAAAAATAAAAAATAAAGCGAGATAGAGGGGAAGAAAAAAAAGCAAAAGATATAAATAAAAAAAATCCAGCCAAATAGCGACAAAAAAATAAGGAGGTAAGGCTCTAGCGATTTGGCAGAAATAAACTTTTTATTATAAAATAAGCTGAATTCTGCTAAGAAGCGGAGAACTCATATCCTTACATTCCATATGATCGAACCTTTCCAACATTTGATTATTATAGCGACTTTTCAACATTTTCTCCTCCCTCGCTCATAACATGCTTCCTATGCCTATACGAAAAAGAAAAACAATAAGGTTTTTAAACGGTTAAGAAACCAGTTTTTTTTAAAAAATAAACATTATTTAAAATTTGAATTTTCGATCCATGCAAAAATCTTCATCAGGAAAATACAGACAATATTTTTTCTTTCTGCTTTTTGACTGGTCGCTTAACAGTTTTAAAATTTCAAATTTAAATGCATTAAAACAGTGGAAATACTTTTATTTATAATTCACATGTGCCGATGAAAACCACTGAAATCGGACATTACAAACCATAACTTCGATGAGAACAGAAATCCACGGCTAAGTGACAACATGCCGCATAAAAAGAAAAAAAAAGAAAGAAAAAATAATTGTCTGTATTTTCCTGATTAAGATTCTTGTATTGATCGAAAATTCGAATTTTAAATAAATAATATGTTTATTTAAAAAAAAAAATATCTGCATTTTAGAAAGTATAGAATATATCCACTCGTCATTTTCAATCCTCTCAGAATCATCTTCATCATTCAGCTGAGAATCCATACATCTCGTTAACCACCATCCTTGAGTGGCTTTTGGCCTCGATAAGTTGCGACTCATTAGTAAGCAATGAGAGACTGTCTGTTTGTAGATCTGTCACGCTTAAGTTTGAAACAGCATTTTCGTCGCTAATCATGTAGATTGAGGATATCCGTTTTCGTTTTATTTTTTCTATCGATGTCAATCATAACTTGTCGGATCTCACACGCAATCGATTGACATGATTTGGTATGTCGATTTTCAAGGTCTTACTTGAAATATGGGACCTGCTTATTTTTAAAACTTGTTTTCAATTTTAGCCTCGGCGTCCAAATCAACGATTCTCCAATGGAATATAAAACAAATAAATTACAGCTTAAATGTCTACATTTTACCGAATTCAAACTAAAAATTAACTAGTATAACCATTTCAGAAAATAGTGATGGTCTCTTAACCGTTTTAAAATTTCAAATTTTAATGCATTCAAGAAGTGGAAATACTTTTAAGGTTAAATGGAATTGAAATTTCTAAAACATGACGTGCTAGTGCATTGTGTTTACAAACGACACATTTAGACAGAGTTTTAAGTTTTTGTAGCAGTTACACGAGAGATCTATTTTTGTTTAAATGTATACGTAATGTCTTGCATTATGTCGAGTTGAAATTTTGTCTGCGTATTGATACACAGGCGATTAGCACACCACTGACATGCACACTGGAAGCCTGCTGATTTACGCCCACAGCTCGATGCATGCAAAATAAAACAGCTCGAGTCTAGCCTCTAACATAGACAGACTGGGATTCTTTCTCTCCCCCCTTGTCATTATCATGGTGACGAGGGGTGAGAATAAACTCAAGACCTGATGTAGCAAGAGTAGAGGACCCTTTTGTGGGAGCTAGAGATCCCCACATTTATAAGCCTTTTACCTGGCTTGGATTGCCCTTGCGGAGAGAAATGTAAAAATCGACAATTGTGTTTTCGCATTCAAAATGTCACTACGTGAAAAGTTTCATGTCAATCAAACTTAGCAGTTTGAGGTTGACAAGATGTTTATGAAATCCAAGGTTGACAAATGCATAAGATGGGTTAAAGGTCAAACCGGCTGTCGCATGTTGGGACTGAGAGCGCCGGTGACTTTCTCTTTGCCTCTCTTTCTTTTCACGCATACTTGTCTCTTTCTCTCTCTCTTTCCTCTCTCACTTTATCGCAGCGAGAGAGATAAAAAAAAACAGTTTTGGTGATTGCATTTGTATGAGATGGGCGCCTGTCCCGAGTCAGTTCACCAACTCGAATTTTGGGTTTCTGTTATGTTTCTTCGGAAATGAATAAATATATTTTTCTATATAAAAAGTAATGATTGTTCCTTCATTACAAGCCTTAATTTCCAGAAGCCGATGGTCCCAGCAGATGATTAATTCTCAGGAGAGAATTAATGAAGCCAGCCTAACGACATCGTGTATCCAGACAAATACCGACATGGGTATAACCCCTTATGTTAAAGGTGATCTGCCTATCATTTGCCTTACATAGGGATCTGGTGTACCGTGCCCAGGACGTTAACAGCTCTTCCAGAAAAGTCCTTTCAATGCATCATCACACTGCATACACATGCTTGATAGACGCTTCCCTTGGTTCCATCATCATCATCACCACCATCACCAACGTCATCATCATCGGTTTAATGTCCATTTTACATACTTGCATGTGTTGGACAGCTTTTAGAAATTAACTTCCAAACTAATCTATTTCTGGTCAGGTCTTTATTTATCCCTCTTATCATTTCCTTGGTCTGTCCCTGCCAACTGATCTTGCTACCTCAACTGTTCTACATCTATTAATCCAAGAACTCTCATCCATTCTTTCAACGTAGCCATACCAACCCCTGTTCTGCACACGTCTCTCTATATTTTCCAGATTTAATCTTCCTGAGGTCATCAGATCTAAGCCTGTTTTTAAGACTTACATTACACATCCATCGTAGCATATGCATATCATTTCTCTCCATGCAACGCATGTCTTCAACCCACATCACCACAATGCGTACACATACTTGAAAGTGAGCAGAGGAACTCTCCCTCTTTCTGGCGGCTTTCCAGCATTCCAACCACTGATCATCACTTTGGTCTTGATAACATTCACTCAGACATCCCTGGAAAATCAGCGTTTAAGAATACAAAATGTCAGCTATCAATGACTTGTATCCGTTGGTTTCCTTAAGATTAAAAAAAAAAAAAATGTTTTCTTTCATTTTTGGACCGAATTCAGAAAACAGAATTAGCGTCAAAATTGGCGGTGCGGTTTTGTGGGCCACGATTTTTCTTTTATTGATCAGCGGGTTTCGAATGAAACTGATCGATACGAGGGTTCCAAAGATGGTGATAGAATGAAATAAATGGGGGGGGGGGCAGGGTAAATGAGGTGAGACGAGGATGGGGGGGGGGGGGAGAAGAAGATGTGGTGTTTGATGGCAGAAATAGAACAGCAGGGTGGGGATATGTGTAGGGGTGGGAGAATTATCTGAAAGTAAATCACGTACTTCAAATTGATTGAACATTGCAGAAGAAAATGTTGGTGTAAAACCGAATACATGTACATATATATATATATATATATATATATATATATATATATATATATATATATATATATATATAGAGAGAGAGAGAGAGAGAGAGAGAGAGAGAGAGAGGAGAGAGAGGAATAGATGGAATCAGTTCAAGGAACTTCTGCCATTACTAACCAGCAGAGCATTATATAAATAAATTTTTCGTGGTACAAAATTTAATAACGGCGAGGAATACGGACGTTTGGGACATTTTTGGGAGGGTAGAATGAGATTAAACAAATATAAAAACGAGAGAAAACGATTAAAAAGAAATTAATTAATGTACTGAACCGGTTTTCGTCCACACTCATCAGAGTAAAACGTGGAAGTGATTAAATACGACTAAAACCT
>OY744544.1:11262100-11267100 GCA_963556195.1 Sepiola atlantica
AAACCTTACGTCTAGAATCCTTATAACAATTTTGATCAAACTCTATTACATGATTTTGATTCTAGAAAACTTTCTAAAATTTAAGATTTAAGCTTAAGGGCTCCTAAACATTTGAAATTCAAGGAATTTTGCTTAATTGGTGTCTAATAACTATGGATCAAATTTAATGCAAATCTGAAATATTTTGATTTATAAATGAGAGGTTATGCCCGTATTATGACCCCTAAAAACCCTTTAAAATACTCAAAAGAAACTGAAATCTGGGGAACATTTATTAATTGATGTCTAATAAGTGATGTTTAATATCTATTGTTAAAATTTCACAAAAATCAGAGGTATCTAAAATTTTACAAAGGGCTACCAGCCATTTTTTACCTCCTTTGTATAAATTAACTAAATTAAACTAAATATAGTTCACATTATGACCCCTTACACCAGCAGCTGTGTTTCGAAATTCATAATGATCGGAATATATAAACGCATACACAACTTTATATAAATAGAGATTTGAGTTTCCAGCTAAGGTTCCTATTTGATTTTACAGTGTCGTTCTTCCGTGTTCTTTGAAATAAAATTTGCTGCTTTGATTGCAAAACGATAAAATCGGGAATTTCCCCAGCATTATTTCCGAGATTTTGTCTATGTTCGAACTTATAAGTCGATCTTGTACACATCAAACATGATTTTTAGTGCTAAGCATGGACGGGGATGAGTTTTACGATTCGGCTGTAAAATTGATTTTTTTTTTAACAGCTGTGTTCCAAAATTCATAATTATCGGTTAATTAATGCAAAGGAGAGTAGAAAGTGACTAACTTGGGTTTACTTTCGGCAGCCTGGTAACTCTCGCTTTCCTTATTTAGTCCTTTAGTCCTCACATTCCATGAGCGATGTTTCTGACAAAGGGGGAAGAATTGTTGTTTTCTGGGTCAGAATCTATCGTTGCTTGGCCTTTTGGCTAGGATCAATGTGTAGTATCTGTTCCGATGGATACTACACCCCCCTAGATCGGTACCGTCTTGGCCTTCGGGCCTTGATTCCGCCAGTCTTAGGGTTTGTCCTGTGCAGTTCTAGTATGTCCACCCTTCTAGGCTTTGCCTTCTCACTCTTTGAGAAGGGGTCAGTTTATTGCTAATCGCCTGAGGCACCCCTACTGGGGAATGCCGGCGGGGCTGCCCCGGCATTTTTTGTAGGCCAGAGTGCTCAACCTCTCGGACGCTGGCTTATCAATCCCACTTTCCAACCTCGTGTCACATCTTACCGCTGTGGGAGGGAGATAAAAAAAATTTTTTTTTTAAATACTTATCGTTGGCTAGTTTTTGATCTTGAAATAGTATTTATTTTTAGCTCGTTAAATCAAGTGGTTTCATGCCTTGTCTGGAGCGATTTCCATTTAAAAAAAAAAAAATAGTATAGGAGTGAATCCTGTACATACAAAAATTTAAACATACCTAACTTTATATATATATATATATATATATATATATATATATGTCTCGGAAGTTTCTCAACCATTAAAACTATATAAAAAAAAAACAAAAAAAAAACTTATAGTCTCAAGTTTTCCAGTGGAAAATCACTCATGTAAGTCAATTTATTTTTTACAGTTATTATATTAGTTAGTTTCTAACACTATTTTAAGGGATCATCAGTTGTTTACCATGAAAAACTGTTTCGGGAATTTATATATAGATAGAGATAAATAGTGATCGAATCGATCTTTCGTTATTTATATTTAATACTTCTGATCAAAAATTGGCCAGAGGTAGGGAACCCATCCCCCCCCCTCCGCCGCCATAACCATCACTGATCACTGTTGATTTTACGACAAAGTGAATGACATCCGAGTGAGACTATTTTTTTATGTTATGCTATTTGCGAAGTGAATGAAGGTCGACCTGCGAAATGATAGATTTTGCTTTGTAGTGGTGGTGGGTCGTGGGGCGTGTCTACGAGAAGAGAATGAATTCATTTTGGTCGAAAACGAGCCATAAACCGCATCAATACGATTTCGTTTCTGACACAGTGATATCAACTGAAATCGATTTAGTCGATTAATAAAACAAAAACGAATCGGATTGATATTCTTAAGATACGTCCATTCAATTTGTCTCCGTTTGAATGTTATTTCAATTCAACGAGTGACAGACCAACAAAAAATGCCATTTCAACCTTAAGCGTGACAGGTTGTTTTGTTTTATGGCATATCAACCCTTTTCGGGTTATTTAATGCCGTATCTTGTTATTTTAGTAAAAGTTTTTATGCTCCAAGTTTTTTATATCTTCAAATATTTATTCATGGTGTTTCGTTTCGTTTGGTTGTTTTGTTTTACGGCATATCAACCCTTTTCAGGTTATTTAATGCCGAATCCGGTCATGCTGCGGACGGTGAGTACGGATCGACTCGAGAGCTGCGAAAACCAGAGACAAGCCAACGAGTGACAGACCAACAAAAATGCTATTTCAACCTTAAGCATGACAGGTTGTTTTGTTTGACGGCATATCAACCCTTTTCGTGTTTTTTTAATGCCTAATCAGGTCATTTTGCGAAAAGTTTTTATGCTTCAAGTTCTTTATATCTTCAAATATTTATTCATGATGTTTCGTTTGGGTGTTTTGTAGAGGAAAATTGTTGTTTTTTGTTTTTAGCTTTGCAGAACATGATTGAGTTTTGCAAAAGGGAAAGGAAAAAACAATAACATCAATGTTTGGTGCATTTTAAGTCAAGAAGCCGGTATCTTTAGATAACCTGATCTGGTAGCACCAGGCAAGCATGACAGACTAAAGAAAATCCTATGTAAAACTTAAGCATGCTAAACCGAAAACTTGCTATTTCAAACTTAAGCGTGACAGACCGGCTTGATGGACAGCACCTCTTATTGAGATGCTTGGATGCATCTAAAATAAGATGCGTCCATTTAATCTGGAGATTTCTAAACTGAGGCCCGAAAGACCGACTGATCGATCGAACGTCTCATAGAAATCTGAAAAAAAAAAAAAAAAGAAAGTGTGTTGGGGGGAGGGAAAAAAAAAAAAAAAAAAAGAAAGTGTGTTGGGGGGAGGGGAAAGAAAAAAAAAAAAAAAAAAAGAAAGTGTGTTGGGGGGAGGGGAAAGAAAAAAAAAAAAAAAAAGAAAGTGTGTTGGGGGGAGGGGAAAGAAAAAAAAAAAAAAAAAAGAAAGTGTGTTGGGGGGAGGGGAAAGAAAAAAAGAAAAAAAAAAAGAAAGTGTGTTGGGGGGAGGGGAAAGAAAAAAAAAAAAAAAAAAGAAAGTGTGTTGGGGGGAGGGGAAAGAAAAGAAAAGAAAAGTGTGTTGGGGGAGGGGAAAGAAAGAAAAAAAAAGAAAAGAAGTGTGTTGGGGGAGGGGAAAGAAAAAAAAAAAAAATGTGTTGGGGGGAGGGGGGAAAAAAAAAAAAAAAAGAAAGTGTGTTGGGGGGAGGGAAAAGAAAGAAACCCCTGTTTATTGTTCGTTCAATAGTTCGTCTGTATCGCAGAGGCATTCCGTTTCAAAGAGCGAACAAAGTTAAATTTAATCATTTGTGGAGGACAAAAAACACGGCAGCAGCAATCAATTTTTCAGCAGAAACCGTAACCGCTTTTCCAATTTACATGTCTAGCGTCTATAGAAGAATTAAAAACGCAAAAAAAAAAAAAATAAATAAATAAAATAAAATAAATAAATAAAAAAAAAATAATAAATAAATTTAAAAAAAAATAAAAAATAAATAAATAAATAATTAAAAAAAAAAAAAATAAATAAATAAATAAAAAAAAAAAAAAAAAAAATAAAAAAAAAAAAAAAAAAAAAAAATAAAATAAAATAAATAAATATAGCTTCTTACGATAAAATAAAGGAATACCCGTCCCAGTACTTTTGGTGCTTCTGTATTATTGAGGGCAGATGAAAATTTCATTTTCATTTGAGAAGAGTCAGTTGAAAGGGGAGATAATTCAAACTGTTTTTTTTTGTTGTTGTTGTTGTAACAATAACCCATGAGAAAAATCCAGAGAATTATTAAGAAAATAAATTACGAACCAGGCTGAAATAATAACGAAAGGTGGGGTGGGGGGGGGGGTGATTAACTATACTGTACTTTCACCTTATAATTTAATAAACAGAATAGTTAATTAAACCTCCCACCTCCCCATGTTAAGAATGGCTTTCTAAATTATAACGTTATTATTTCAGTCCTGTCTGTAAACTGCATAAGTACCTGTTTTTGAATTTATTTTTTTACTAATTTCTCGGATTTTCCTTATGGGTTAGGGTAGGGGTAAAATTAAGTCAACAAACAGAACAGTTTGCACCACTTTTATGTCCCATTACAGAAGATTAAAATCAAGATACGGGGCTTGTCTAAAGAGTATCCGACCTCAGGCCAGAAAAAAAATATTTCAAATACCTGACGCGGTTGGAATCCTAACCCCCCTTCAAAGTAGGCCCCTTGTGTTTCCACACATTTAGCCCACCGATCCATCCACTGCCGGAAACACCTCTGGAAGTCTTCTTTTGGAATGGTGTTCATCTCTGCCATAGTGTTCCGCATTATCTCTTCTCTAGTCTCAAAACGGAAACCTTTCAGTGGCGTCTTCAATTTTCGAAACAACCAGAAGTCGCAAGGAGCCATGTCTGGAGAGTAGGGAGGTTGGCGAACGACTGGAATTCCATGTTTGGCCAAGAAATGATGGATCAATTGGGATGAACGTGCGGGGGCGTTGTCGTGATGCAGTTGCCAGTTTTTAACCGTCCACATGTCTGGTCTTTTGCGCCGAACTGCATCACGGAGACGCCGGAGAACATCTTGATAGTACTCCTTTGTCACTGTTTGTCCTTCCGGTGCGTATTCGTGATGTACAATTCCACGGATATCCAAAGATAGTCAGCATCACCTTGATTTTGCTTTGCACCTGTCACACTTTTTTTGGCCTTGGAAACTCGGAATTCTTCCATTGCGACAACTGTCTTTTTGTTCCTGGGTCGTACCCATACACCCATGGCTCATCT
>OY744544.1:11272100-11307100 GCA_963556195.1 Sepiola atlantica
CTTATTTTGATTAATAAATAATAATTAAATAAAAATATTTAAACATGTCTGTCGGTCGGTCTGTTACGCTCAAGTTTTGTGGTAATGGTGAGGAGAGACAGAGGAATAATTGGCCAGGACTAGCATGCCCCGCTGCAAGGAAACAGTGGCCACACGTGAGAGCGAACCTTGAACTGTCTGATTTCGAGGCGACGGTCGTGATTATGCAAAATAGGCGCATTTGCAAGTCAAAAATAGCTGAATAAAAGGAGTGAGATTTTTGCTTGGGGGTGACTTGGTTTTCTTCATGTATGACACAAGGTTGCAGGGCAGGGTATTGAAGTAACAGCGTTCTTCAGGCTTCCTTCTACGTGTAAGGTTGTTATTTTGGCGCTGATGATGATAGCATTTAGTGGCTACTGCATGAGGTTAAACGAATCAAGACATCCTCTGTTTTCCATCAGTTTTGCTTCGAGTTAGTCCTTTTGAAAGTATTTTGGAAAATTAGAGAAACGGATATGACGTCACATGGCTCAAAGAGAGAGTGGGATAGAGAAGACAACAGTCCGTGACATGAAAAATGAAATGGGCTGACAAAATATGATTAAACAGTGATTGTCAATCTCTCTCTGTCTCTTCTCTCTTTTGCTGGTTAGTTATTTTGAACGAAGATCAAGTCGAATAAACCTCTTCTGTCTTCCATCAGTTTAATCTCAAGTTTGTCCTTCGGAAAGTAGAAACAAGGAGCTTTGATTTCAGGATGGGAAGCCTGGAAACTTCACGCAGGAACACGTACAAGGAGAACATGCAGCTACCAATTTGCGTTTCTGTAATGATTGCAGCAACTTGGTTTCTGAATGTATGACACAAGGTTGCAGGGTCGGAGGTATAAAGTAATGGCATTCTTTGGGCTTCTTTCTACGTGTGGGGTTGTTCTTTTGATGCCGCTGATGATGATGATGATGATGATAGAATTTAGAGGCTACTTCGTGAAGTAATTAAGACATTTTCGTGCTAAACGAAATAGAGCCAGTCATTAATTGGTTTGAATATAAGTAAAATTATCTCCATGAACTTATCTTCAACGTTACAGCTTTAAGATGTCTGCCATTGAAACAACATCATCTGAAGCAAATTAGTTATAGTTTTATAACAACTTGGTTCAATTAATAATTTAATAACCAAACAATAATAATTAGGTTATATTACTCTATGGTATTGTTTAGTTATTACATTATTAACTTATTAGTGTCCAAATGTTGTTTTTCTTTAATTTATTATCAACAATCTTTTGTAACTACAATATTATATTTGAGCAAAATTACTTTCAAAGATTTACTTGACTTTATAGAACAGTTAGAGCATTCATTTATACTATACTAGCAAGACCCATGTTCCAGCGTTACCCGGGGGGGGGATCATTCATTTATACTATACTAGCAAGACCCATGTTCCAGCGTCACCCGGGGGGGGGGGGTCATTCATTTATACTATACTAGCAAGACCCATGTTCCAGCGTTACCCGGGGGGATCATTCATTTATACTATACTAGCAAAACCCATGTTCCAGCGTTACCTGGGGGGATCATTCATTTATACTATACTAGCAAGACCCATGTTCCAGCGTTACCCAGGGGGGGGGGGATCATTCATTTATACTATACTAGCAAAACCCATGTTCCAGCATTACCCGGGAGGGGCTCATTCATTTATACTATACTAGCAAGACCCATGTTCCAGCGTTACCCGGGGGGATCATTCATTTATACTATACTAGCAAGACCCATGTTCCAGCGTTACCCGGGGGAATCATTCATTTATACTATACTAGCAAGACCCATGTTCCAGCGTTACCCGGGGAGATCATTCATTTATACTATATATATATATATATATATATATATATATATATAATTATATATAATTCAAGTTGGTCATAAGGATTACTTGCCAACAAATTTTTGATTGAATCATAGATGAAACTAATTGCATCCCTCCACTCTAGATTTTCACAGTATACTGAAAACTTAGACATCAGTGTTGCCAATATACATCAGACAGTAGGTGTATTATTTGAAAGACACTCCAATTTTTATGACTAATTACAGATTTCTCTGAAAAATACCGATGTTGATGAAATATGATTAATTATCCCATGTTCCAGCGTTACCCCGGGGGATCATTCATTTATACTATACATGCATATAATATATATATATATATATATATATATATATATATATATATATATGCAAGTGTGATTAAAGACCACAGAGTTCTCTCTCTTCACGATCTTTCTTGTCAATTTCTCGACGCAGCAAGCGATTCTTCGGATGTTAACCGGTGGAGTATGGCACCTAACGGTTTA
The DNA here is from genome assembly GCA_963556195.1 of Sepiola atlantica. Classification (NCBI taxonomy): domain Eukaryota; kingdom Metazoa; phylum Mollusca; class Cephalopoda; order Sepiida; family Sepiolidae; genus Sepiola; species Sepiola atlantica. The sequence continues at coordinate 11,274,448 of OY744544.1, forward strand.
TCGTGGGCCATTCCTCTAGCGCTTTCGGTCTCTCGACCATCTTCAGGAGGCTGTGTCTTATTGTTACTAAAAGCCGTATTTATAGTTTCATTATTAGTTATATATCTATTAATTTACATACATGATGATGATGATGATGACGTTGATCATGATGGCATTTAGTGGCTACTTCGTCAAGTAATTAAAACATTTTCCTGCTAAACGAAATACAGCCAGTCATTAATTGGTTTGAATATAAGTAAAATTATCTCCATGAACTTGAAGATCAACCGTTTATCTTGAACTTTTCAGCTTCAAGATGTCTGCCATTGAAACAACATTATCTGAAGCAAATTAGTTATAGTTTTATAACAACTTGGTTCAATTAATAAGTTAATAACCAAACAATAATAATTAGGTTATATTACTCTATGGTATTGTTTAGTTATCAAATTATTAACTTATTAGTGTCCAAATGTTGTTTTTCTTTAATTTATTATCAACAATCTTTTGTAACTAAAATATTATATTTGAGCAAAATTACTTTCAAAGATTTACTTGACTTTATAGGACAGTTAGATCATTCATTTATACTATACTAGCAAGACCCGTGTTCCAGCGTTACCCGGGGGGGATCATTCATTTATACTATACTAGCAAGACCCATGTTCCAGCGTTACCCGGAGGGGATCATTCATTTATACTATACTAGCAAGACCCATGTTCCAGCGTTACCCGGGGGAATCATTCATTTATACTATACTAGCAAGACCCATGTTCCAGCGTTACCCGGGGGGGGATCATTCATTTATACTATACTAGCAAGACCCATGTTCCAGCGTTACCCGGAGGGGATCATTCATTTATACTATACTAGCAAGAGTCATGTTCCAGCATTACCCGGGGGAATCATTCATTTATACTATACTAGCAAGACCCATGTTCCAGCGTTACCCGGGGGGGGGATCATTCATTTATACTATACTAGCTAGACCCATGTTCCAGCGTTACCCGGGGGAATCATTCATTTATACTATACTAGCAAGACCCATGTTCCAGCGTTACCCGGGGGAATCATTCATTTATACTATACTAGCAAGACCCATGTTCCAGCGTTACCCGGAGGGGATCATTCATTTATACTATACTAGCAAGACCCATGTTCCAGCGTTACCCGGGGGAATCATTCATTTATACTATACTAGCAAGACCCATGTTCCAGCGTTACCCGGGGGAATCATTCATTTATACTATACTAGCAAGACCCATGTTCCAGCGTTACCCGGAGGGGATCATTCATTTATACTATACTAGCAAGACCCATGTTCCAGCGTTACCCGGGGGAATCATTCATTTATACTATACTAGCAAGACCCATGTTCCAGCGTTACCCGGGGGGGATCATTCATTTATACTATACTAGCAAGACCCATGTTCCAGCGTTACCCGGGGGGATCATTCATTTATACTATACTAGCAAGACCCATGTTCCAGCGTTACCCGGGGGGATCATTCATTTATACTATACTAGCAAGACCCATGTTCCAGCGTTACCCGGGGGAATCATTCATTTATACTATACTAGCAAGACCCGTGTTCCAGCGTTACCCGGGGGGGATCATTCATTTATACTATACTAGCAAGACCCATGTTCCAGCGTTACCCGGAGGGGATCATTCATTTATACTATACTAGCAAGACCCATGTTCCAGCGTTACCCGGGGGAATCATTCATTTATACTATACTAGCAAGACCCATGTTCCAGCGTTACCCGGGGAGATCATTCATTTATACTATATATATATATATATATATATATATATAATTATATATAATTCAAGTTGGTCATAAGGATTACTTGCCAACAAATTTTTGATTGAATCATAGATGAAACTAATTGCATCCCTCCACTCTAGATTTTCACAGTATACTGAAAACTTAGACATCAGTGTTGCCAATATACATCAGACAGTAGGTGTATTATTTGAAAGACACTCCAATTTTTATGACTAATTACAGATTTCTCTGAAAAATACCGATGTTGATGAAATATGATTAATTATCCCATGTTCCAGCGTTACCCCGGGGGATCATTCATTTATACTATACATGCATATAATATATATACATTAATATATATACATTAATATATATATATATATATATATATATATATATATATATGCAAGTGTGATTAAAGACCACAGAGTTCTCTCTCTTCACGATCTTTCTTGTCAATTTCTCGACGCAGCAAGCGATTCTTCGGATGTTAACCGGTGGAGTATGGCACCTAACGGTTTATCGTGGGCCATTCCTCTAGCGCTTTCGGTCTCTCGACCATCTTCAGGAGGCTGTGTCTTATTGTTACTAAAAGCCGTATTTATAGTTTCATTATTAGTTATATATCTATTAATTTACATACATGATGATGATGATGATGACGTTGATCATGATGGCATTTAGTGGCTACTTCGTCAAGTAATTAAAACATTTTCCTGCTAAACGAAATACAGCCAGTCATTAATTGGTTTGAATATAAGTAAAATTATCTCCATGAACTTGAAGATCAACCGTTTATCTTGAACTTTTCAGCTTCAAGATGTCTGCCATTGAAACAACATTATCTGAAGCAAATTAGTTATAGTTTTATAACAACTTGGTTCAATTAATAAGTTAATAACCAAACAATAATAATTAGGTTATATTACTCTATGGTATTGTTTAGTTATCAAATTATTAACTTATTAGTGTCCAAATGTTGTTTTTCTTTAATTTATTATCAACAATCTTTTGTAACTAAAATATTATATTTGAGCAAAATTACTTTCAAAGATTTACTTGACTTTATAGGACAGTTAGATCATTCATTTATACTATACTAGCAAGACCCGTGTTCCAGCGTTACCCGGGGGGGATCATTCATTTATACTATACTAGCAAGACCCATGTTCCAGCGTTACCCGGAGGGGATCATTCATTTATACTATACTAGCAAGACCCATGTTCCAGCGTTACCCGGGGGGGATTATTCATTTATACTATACATATATATATATATATATATATATATATATATATATAACAACTTGGTTCAATTAATAATTTAATATTTCTGAGTTTTCGAAATTCCGTCCAGATTCCCGAGTTCGACAGAAATATTCCCGAGTTCGAAAAGATACACCTGAAGAAGGCCGGAGATTACAGCGGCCGAAACGTTGTGAGAATAACACTCAAGATGAGAACAGTAGTCTGAATAATCCAAATTAGACTAATAATTTAATGACCAATAATAATTGGGTTATATTATTATAGTATTGTTTAGTCAAAAAAACTTTTTTTTTTACTTTAAAAAGTAGAAATAAAGAGCTTTGAGTTGAGGACGACAAGCCGTCAGTCTAGAAGGATCACTCATGGGTGTGCGTATAAGGACAACATGCAGTTACGAAGGTATGGATTCAATTTGTGAACTTTCATCCTTTTTGTAACTATTACATCAACTTGATTTTCTGCATGTATGACACAAATTCGAAACAACACTTTTTTTTTTTTTTTTAAATATAGTTCACCTCAAACAAGGCAGGCCGCCACTGTAGACGTAAGAGGCTACTGAGAAAAGGGGTGAGAGTTTGAGGAGTGGGGGGGGGTCAACCTAAATTGGGAGGTGTGCCGCAAGATGTCTGTTTACATTAGTTTTAAATTTCTGCATGTCAGTACTGTAAGGAAAACAGGGAGCAAGGAGGGAGTTACAGAGTCCAGCAGCAGCACGAGGAAAGAAGCTTTTGGAGTAGAAAGCTCTTTGGTATCTGGGGACCTCCACAGTGAATGGATGGGATTTCGCAGATTGTCGGGTCGGTCTAGTGAATTTACGTCGTGGGGGTACCAGAGCAGCAAGCTCATCAGAGAACAATCCATTGAAGTACTTGTAAAACAGGCACAAGGAAGCAACACTGCGGCGATGGGACAGGAACTGGAGCTTGGTGGATAGTGAAGGACCTATCAAGTTGGCGACTCGTTTTTGGACCTTGTCTAGGAGGGAGAGACTAGTGGATGATGCACCAGCCCAGATGTGGCAACAATACTCCATGCATGGGCGGATGGTGGCTTTGTAGAGATATAGGATAATGTCAGGTGTGAGGAGTTTACTAGCACGGTAGAGGGAGCCCGCCTTCTTTGCAGCAGCTCTGGCAATGTCTTCAATGTATTTATTCTAATTCATGTTTTCTGTGAAAGTTAGGCCGAGGAGTTTGAATGATGAACTCTCATCTACTTTTTCGACTGCACCAGTTTGGTAAAAAATATGACTTCCATCCTCAAAGGAGAAAACGTAAAGAAACACAATCCGAATGTTTCGAATATGACACTAAACTTTGTTCATGTACCATGCAGATGGTGTAGAGTTTGATGGCAAATTTTGAAATCCAGCGCGAAAGATGAGACGCAAGTGTTAGAAATAAACTTAACCCCTTTGCAAAGTCACGATTAAGCGCAAAACTGATGGGACAAAAGAGAGAAAGTAGCAACCCTAGTTGAAGTCAGTGTCTCTAATGATGCACGATTGAACAGAGCAGAAAGTGAAAAGATTACAAAATACCAAGGTCTTATGTACGACATGAAAAGAAACTGGAATCTTAGGAAAATCTCCATCATACCAGTAATTATAGGAGCAACAGGAAAGAGCTATCTGGCGAGTATACCCGGTGAACCGAGTGCAAGAGAAATACAAACAATTACACTTAAAGGGACCGTTAGAATCTTAAAAAGATCTCTAGGCTGGAATGTCTGAAATAGCCGGTGAATGTCTGGCATCCGGTAGAATGCCCCATCTCCAGCAAAAACAGAAAGACAAAAAAAAAATAATAAGAGGCCCGATCCTGAATACAGTCTCTCTTATACATGGTTTTAAAGATGAATACACAAAAAAAAAAAATAGTATATACAAATATATATATATATATATATTAACTATTCAAGTTCAAATATATTTACATAATGATCGCAAAACCAATATTTCTTTTCAAAATTAGAGCTTTTTCAAAAATGGAACCAAATATTTTAATAGGAAAAAAAAAAAAAAAAAAAAAAAAAATCAAATCACCGGTAATTACTTATTTTTGAATAATGATATTTCAGTCTGTTAAGAGACGCATGTACATCCAATGTTTGGATTAATTAAGTTGTTCTTATTAGGTTTAATTAAAAACAATTGAGTAATCGTTAAAATAGGTCAAAAAGTGTCATAAAGACGCTTGTCGTTTTTGGCCTTGGCCAAGATCAAAGTGTAGTATCTGTTCCGATGGATACTACACCCCATAGACCGGTATTGTCTTGGCCTTTGGGGCTTGATTTTCGGCGGTCTATGGGTTTGTCCTGTGCAGTTCTAGGAGGTGCACCCTCCCAGGCTTTGCCTTCTCACCCTTTGAGAAGGGATTAGTTTATTGCTAATCGCCTGAGGTGCATCTACCGGGGAATGCCGACGGGGCTGCCCCGGCATTTTTTGTAAGCCAGAGTGCTCAACCTCTCGGACGCTGGCTTATCAATCCCACTTTCCAACCTCGTGTCACATCTTACCGCTGTGGGAGGGAGATAAAAAAAATTTTTTTTTTTAAATACTTATCGTTGGCTAGTTTTTGATCTTGAAATAGTATTTGTTTTTAGCTCGTTAAATCAAGTGGTTTCATGCCTTGTCTTCCCAGGAATTTTTTGGAGGCCAGAGTGCTCACCTTCTCGGGCGCTGGCTTTTCAAATCCCACTTTCCCGACCTTGTGTCACATCTTACCTTGTGGGAGGAAGATAAATAATGTATCATAAAGGCGCTTATCTTCTATTTTAATAAAACGAGTGTACAACCTCCGTCAAAAATGACGACCAAAAAAAAAAAAAAAAAAAAATTATGCTTCTCCAGTGTTCACACTAATATTCATCTAAATGAATAAATGTAAAAGTCTTTTTCATTTATCACACCTATTTTATCATCCAAACGGCTCACTGTTATTCAACATACAAAAATGATACGGAAGTGCAATCATATAAGATTTATTTCAACAGCTAACACATTGAATCGTGCTAATATGATTCATAGAACTGTAGAGATCAAGCTAGATTTTTTCTTGTAACCCTTAAATGCTTTGTTTCAAAACATAACTCAATCCCAAAACCAAGGAATGCTTTTTATCTCAAATATGACACATTCAAACAAAATGCCTATTTAATATAATATTCAACAAAAATGTGTTAAACTGCAACTTGTCTCACATCTGCAACGAGCCTGTTGGCAGATGTGAGTAGGTATTAGTATGATGTTGCATCAGCACACCTGCTAAATATGTAATCAGTATCTTCGATGTCAAACCAATATAAACAAGCCGCACATGTGTGGTCCTCCTCTGTATGTGACTCGATGTGGCGAGTGTAAAATGCAATAAATTTGGGCAATTTGGGGCATTTTTGACCCCCCTTTGACCCCCTGGGGGCACGAACCAGAATGTTTCTGAGGTCAAGGATGCTCATTTTATATCCAGAACAATTGCCTCTACATTTTGGCCAAGTTTCAGAAAAATTGAATGGATTGATCAAACGTTATAGGAGAAAAGGGTCATTTTTTGCCATTTTGGGAACTTTTGACCCCCTGGGAGCGCGAACCAGATTTTTTCCAAGGTCAGCAGTACTTATTTTCTATATGAAACAATTGCCTCCAAATTTTTGGCCAAGTTTCAGAGAAATTGAATGGATGGATGAAAAATTATGGGGCAAAAAATGTCAATTTTTTTCCATTTTGGGGCTTTTTGAGACCCTGGGGTGCTAACCAGATTTTTTTTCAAAAATTGGAGAATGTCACTTTCTAACCTGACCAAAGTTACAACTTCATACAAAATTTCAGAGAAATTCAATGGATGGTTGCGGAGAAAAATCCGGACGGACGGGCCTCAAAACATAAGTCCCCCGATTTTATAAATCAGGGGACCAAAAAATTAAAACATTTAAGGGTTAATAGTAAATCAATAAAAAAAAAATAAAGATTTGGACCAGGCGGAAACATAATATGGCAAAGATTTAATTCACTAAATTTTTATGTACGCTTTTTTTCGAGGGGTTATGGGCTTTTGCCCATTATTTAAGCTGGTTTTATCTAATAATTATTGCTTCCATTATGATTAATAGTCATTTACCACAAGATGACATTACATATTTAGTCATATACACTGAAAATTGGCTCATCGACAAATAGCACGCAAGATGGCAAATTTTCTAATTTTCAACAAACTTCGAACGCTCATAATTCGGTGGCTGATTGCGCTACTAAAATAAATTTAGTATCATTGTTCCTGTTTTGCAAAAATCTATGTGTCGACATTGAATGTTTTTAGATATAATGAAAACAAAATTTTGATTTGGGATCTTTTTTTAAATTTTTTTTTTTAACATAGTTCACCCCAGACAAGGCAGGCAAATACTGTAGACGTAAGGGGCTACTGAGAAGAAAGAAAAGGGAGAAGGTTGGGGGGGGGGGGGCAACCTAAATTGGGAGCTGCACAGCGAAATGTCTGTTTACATTAGTTTTAAATTTCTGCATGTCAGTACCGTCAGGGAAACAGGGGGCAGGGAGGAAGTTCCAGAGGCCAGCAGCACGAGGAAAGAAGCTATTTGAGTAGAAAGCTCTCCAACATCTGGGGACCTCCACAGTGAATGGATGGGATTAAGTCGATTGTCGAGTTGGTCTAGTGAACTTACGACAAGAGGGCACCAGAGCAGCCAATTCATCGGAGCACAATCCATTGAAGTATTTGTAAAACAAGCACAAGGATGCTACACTGCGGCGATGGGACAGGGACTGGAGCTTGGCTAACAGTGAGGGACCTATTAGGTTGGCGACTCTTTTTTGGACCTTGTCAAGGAGGGAGAGACTAGTAGATGATGCACCAGCCCATATATATAATAATATATATCACAAAGAAAAAATATTCAAGACATAAGTAAACTGAGTGGTGGTTCTGTCTGAGACAGGGTTCCTATAATTTCATTACCATCGGGGCCCATGAGGTCATAATCTGGTCCTTAGTATATGAATAAGAGCCTTCCGATCAGGTCAATTCAAGGGTTAGGTCACATAAGGAACCACAAACGAACCAGGGAGTTTTAGATCTTTAAAAAAAAACCAAAAAACAGACAAACGACATACAACGACGTAAACAAGTTACGAAAATAACAGGATCAACGGAAACAACGAACAAGAAACTACGAGAAAGGATCGTCAGCATATTAACGTGGCATGTACAAAAAGACAACTCTTATAAACAAGCAAATTTAGACCACTTACATTAGACTAGAAGAATACCCGTCCCAGGATGGGTAAAATTAATTCTTCAAACAACAGTTTTGCACCACTTTTATGCCTCCGTACGAAGGTTAAAATCAAGATATAATGATACTAAACCTTATGTCTAGAATCCTTATTCCAATGTTGATCAAAATCTATCACATGATTTCGATTCTAGAAAATGTCTAAAATTTAAAGCTTAAGCTTATGAGATCTTAAGAAATTAAAATTCAGGGAATCTTGCTTAATCGGTGTCTAATACTATGAATCAAATTCAATGCAAATCTGAAATATTTGAATTTTCAAATGATTGGTCCTGCCCATATTATGCCCTCTGAAAACCCTTTAAAATACTCCAAAGAAACTGACATTTGGGGAATATTTATTAATTGATGTCTAATAACTTGTTAAAATTTCGCAAAAATCGAGGGTATCTTACTTTTCACGAAGGGTTTCCCCTCCCTTTTTACCCCGTTTGCCTGAAACTAATTTAAACTACATATAGCCCACATTAGAGCCCGTATGCCTAGCAACTGTTTTCCAAAATTCATAATGATCGGTTAATTAGTTTAAGAGTGAAACCATGTACATTCAAATATATGAACACATACACAAACCTAACTTGATATAAATAGAGATTACAGGAATGTCGTCGGTGATTGGCCGGCGACACAGCATATTTGTTGGCAACATGGATTAGTTTACTACTTTGGCTATTTCTTTACAACCAAAACATCCTGGGTTTGTGCCGACTTTAGTTGTTTGGGGAAAAAAAATCTTACTTCAATCACAGACATAACACACTGAGCGGTATTTTGCCTGACGTTGAAGGTCGTAATCACGAGATGATGTAGGCAATTTATATTACATGTCAGCTCCACTAAACTTCCCTTGAGATGTCAAAATAGGGTTGGGCTACCTGAGCTACATATTCCTTCATAGCCACACGACCGTAACTTCCTCCTTGGAAAACTCGTCTGATGAGATGTGATCCAGTGCATCTACGTCAGGTCCGGAGCTGCTGGCGTCCAGGGGATCACCATGTCTATAACTGGTGTCGATCATCCTTACATTCTGGAGTGAGGACTCGCTATCACTACTAATCTTTGAACTACACAAACATATAACTTGGTGTTTGGGTTAGGTGTAAGTGTACGTCTTTCGTGTTAGGTGTAGGTCTTTCGTGTTAGGTGTAGGTGCAGGTCTTTCGTGTTAGGTGTAGGTGTAGGTGCAGGTCTTTCGTGTTAGAGTTAGGTGTAGGTCTTTCGTGTTAGGGTTAGGTGTAGGTGCAGGTCTTTCGTGTTAGGGTTAGGTGTAGGTGCAGGTCTTTCGTGTTAGGGTTAGGTGTAGGTCTTTCGTGTTAGGGTTAGGTGTAGGTGCAGGTCTTTCGTGTTAGGGTTAGGTGTAGAGTGCAGGTTTTTCGTGTTAGGTGTAGGTGTAGGGGCAGGTCTTTCGTGTTAGGGTTAGGTGTAGGTGCAGGTGCAGGTCTTTCGTGTTAGGGTTAGGTGTAGGTGCAGGTCTTTCGTGTTAGGGTTAGGTGTAGGTGCAGGTCTTTCGTGTTAGGGTTAGGTGTAGGTGCAGGTCTTTCGTGTTAGGGTTAGGTGTAGGTGCAGGTCTTTCGTGTTAGGGTTAGGTGTAGGTGCAGGTCTTTCGTGTTAGGGTTAGGTGTAGGTGCAGGTCTTTCGTGTTAGGGTTAGGTGTAGGTGCAGGTCTTTCGTGTTAGGGTTAGGTGTAGGTGCAGGTCTTTCGTGTTAGGGTTAGGTGTAGGTGCAGGTCTTTCGTGTTAGGGTTAGGTGAAGGTGCAGGTCTTTCGTGTTAGGGTTAGGTGTAGGTGCAGGTCTTTCGTGTTAGGGTTAGGTGTAGGTGCAGGTCTTTCGTGTTAGGGTTAGGTGTAGGTGCAGGTCTTTCGTGTTAGGGTTAGGTGTAGGTGAAGGTCTTTCGTGTTAGGGTTAGGTGTAGGTGCAGGTCTTTCGTGTTAGGGTTAGGTGTAGGTGCAGGTCTTTCGTGTTAGGTGTAGGTGCAGGTCTTTCGTGTTAGGGTTAGGTGTAGGTGCAGGTCTTTCGTGTTAGGGTTAGGTGTAGGTGCAGGTCTTTCGTGTTAGGGTTAGGTATAGGTGCAGGTCTTTCGTGTTAGGGTTAGGTGTAGGTGCAGGTCTTTCGTGTTAGGTGTAGGTGCAGGTCTTTCGTGTTAGGTGTAGGTGTAGGTGCAGGTCTTTCGTGTGGAGTGACATCCTATTAATGATGATACTCCATGGGCTGGTTACACTCGTCAAACATCCATGTGTATACAGAGACTTAAACCGTTTGCTCAGACTTTTACCGAAACACCATCTTCTACTTTGTAACCGATTTGTTACTATTCAGGCTAATCTGGGGATAGTAGAACGATCCCTTTTACTCTGACTTGGTAGCAATTGATCAGGAACGACACATCTTTAGGTGTGATGCATCCATAAACCGTTTCGTTTTTTTTTTCAGTTTTTTCCTCTTTGTTTTTGTTGGGGAAGGAGATGCCCCTCTGGATACTCAACATTCATCCACTATTTCAGAGACTCCAGCTGAGAGATCTTTTTAGGATTCTAACAGTCCCTTTAAGTGTAATTGTTTGGATCTCTCCTGCACTTGGTTCACCGGGTATATTCGCCAGATAGTTGTTTTGTTTTATAGTTCTTTCTCATAAGCTTAGTGCATCCTATGATTATTGGAATGATGGAAATCTTCCTAAGATTCTAATTTCTTTTCACGTCGTACAGCAGACCTTCGTATTTAGTTCTCTTCTCCCTCTCGGCTCTGTTTAAGCCAGTATCATTAGCGACATTGACATCAACAAGGGTTGCTACTCCCTCCCTGTCTAAGTTTTAAAATGTGCAAGCAAAGAAAACAACAAAAAATACTTCCCTGCATCCCAGGCAACGTCGGGTAAGATGTAGTAAATATTAATTTTACTTGAATTTAGAATTAATTTTTCTATTTAACGAAAACGAAAAAGGAAGAACAACAAAACCATTAACTACTTCTTGCAATCGTTAAAAATGTATATGTTTTCAAATTTTTTGCAGGTCCACTCAACATTTAACAACGGCGCAGGACCTTTCACTGCCCGCAGCACACCGAAACTGAAATATTCTATTTGCGATGGTCAGTGGCACACGATCAAAGGTAAATGTTTTTCTTCAACTTCATTAAATAACAAATTATTTATCCATATATAAAATTATGTTGGTCGGATTTTGGACTTTAGATTTAAATAGGATAACATCTAACCAAGGCCATCCCTATAACAGGCCAAGCGATCATACTACTGATCTAGTAAATATTAATTTTACTTGGATTTTAAAATCGAATTAATGTTTCTATGTAACGTTTATTTGGTATTTAGTTCTTTTCTCCCTTTCAGCTCTGTTTAAGCCGGAATCATTGTGTCACTAGATGAGGTTTAACAGCTCTGTTTTCTAAGTATGTAGCTGTAGGGATCGCATACTCATAGTCAGGACCGCTCTGTTTTCTAAGTATGTAGCTGTAGGGATCGCATACTCATAGTCAGGACCGGCGGGACGGTTATAAAAGTGGGGGGGGGGGGCTCTCCTAAAAAGTGGGGGGGGGGCCCGGTTAAACACATGCATATATAACTTCATTATTGATGACCGTAAAGTGGGGGGCCGAAGTCAAAAGGTGGGGGGGCTTGAGCCCCCCCTGCCCCCCCCCCCCCCCCCGGTGCCGCCGTCCATGATAGTGAATGGTGTATACCTTATTTTCATCAGTTTTTTCTGGTATGTGTTCCCACTGGATGGGACGCAGCTTTCTTATTAAAAGCTGTTTCACACTCCAATAAAATCTTTTTGTGATGCTGTTACCTAACCCTAACCCTAACCCTGACCCTAACCTGAGGGGATACGGGCACAATGAAACTGAAGTCAAATTCTTTATTCATTCAATAAATGTCCGAAGGATGTACTGCAAAATCTATCATCAGGCTGAGCTATGGTTCTTGTCAGTACTAGGAGATCCACCCTCCCAGGCTTTACTTTCTGAGAAACGGTTAGTTTATTGCTAATTGCCTGAGGCGCCCCTACCGGGCAATGCAGACAGGACTGTTCAGGCGTTTTTTTGTAGACCAAACTGCACTTATTCTAATGTGCTGGCTTTTCAAAACTACACCTGACCTTGTGTCTAACCTTCTAGTGAGAACGTAAATAATATGTTGTATCATTGTCGACAAGCATTTCAGTTGGTCGACAGAATAGGGCTTCTAATTGGGTTTGTCGTCTCAAGTGACACCACACAGAGAGCCATGTCGGCCACCGATCAACAAGTATCAGGTAGTGTTGGTCTTTGTACTGGTTGACATCCATTCTCACTCGCCCCTCATCCAAAATGTTGGTGGCGGGTCGATAGACTGGCATGCCCTCTGAAATTTCTTACAACAGCTCTCATTAATGTCGTAGAAACTGAGTTCAACCTGACTGGCAAATGATAATGTTCGCCTTAGGCAAAGATGACCATATCAACAATGGATGAGCCTTATCCAATCAGGTTCCGATCTGCTTATTGTCATGTACATGATTCTGAGGCTCGACTGCCTTCTGGATCTTCTATTTCAATTCCTGGAAGAGGCTAATAAACAAAAACTGCATAAATTCTCTTTCGGCATTCATTATCAACATCTTTTATTGGTTCGTGTTCCTAAAAAAGGAAAAATTGTCATTTCCAATCGTTTACAATGTTTAGTCTGCACACCGGATTCTGTTTATTATTACTAATGTGATAGACGAAGTCGGAGAAGATAACCCTCTCTCAACACCAAGTCCTCTTACTGTTATCAGCATCACCAGATTCCAATATTTGTAGTGCACTTAAATTTTGACTACACCGTCTGTAAACTCTACGGATGTTCAAATAGGTAATACTCATTCAGTTTCTTACCTCAAGGCTTTTGATTTAAGTTAAAGCAAACACTGAATATTATGGTATTATTTTTCATTATATTTATAAATATTACAGTCATACACACAAAAACAAGATACATTTATACAAACATTAATGCTTTTGTCACATTTACACAACCCCATACTTCCCATTTCGCTTTACATTGGAGATGCATATGCGAGCCTCATAAAAACTTTATGTTTTGCTTTCCTTACACCATTCTTTACCTAATGACATGCCACTTCATACTGTGATATTTCTTCTTTATTAAATTAACTAGTAGGTCCCAGGGAAAGTTGTATCCCTCATCTGTTATATATTGCTGACGTGAACCCAGGCCCCACGATATTATTATCCTACCTTTGTTCAAACTGAAACATACTTATCTAATCTAAATACTTTGATTAATGTAGTTTCAGAATATATCTGGTTATGGGGGTCTATCTCCAAAACTCTTGAGTCACCACTTGTCAAGCCTAAAAAGCCACTCGAGGACAAGGGTTAATGAGATGGATAAATTGACAGCTGAATGATGACGAATATTATGTAAGGATTAAAACTCTCCACATACCACCCAACCCAACCGAAAGCAACCCTATCCTTAACCCTAACCCTAAGCTTATGAGATCTTAAGAAATTAAAATTCAGGGAATCTTGCTTAATCAGTGTCTAATACTATGGATCAAATTCAATGCAAATCTGAAATATTTGAATTTTCAAATGATTGGTCCTGCCCATATTATGCCTTCTAAAAACCCTTTAAAATACTCCAAAGAAACTGATATTTGGGGAATATTTATTAATTGATGTCTAATAACTATTGTTAAAATTTCACAAAAAATCGGAGGTATCTTTCTTTTCACAAACGGCTTCCATTCCCTTTTTACCCCCTTTGCCTAAAACTAATTTCTTTTGAATATTATGGTATTATTCTTCATTATATTCATAAATATTACAGTCATACACACAAAAACAAGCTACATAAGATACATTTATACACACATTAATGCTTTTGTCACATTTACACAACCCCATCCTTCCCATTTCGCTTTATATTGGAGATGCATATGCGAGCCTCATAAAAACTTTATGTTTTGCTTTGCTTACACCATTCTTTACCTAATGACATGCTACTTCATACTGTGATATTTCTTCTTATTAAATTAACTAGTTGTATCCTTCATATTGCTGACATGAACCCAGGCCCAACGATATTATTACACCACCTTTGTTCAAACGGACACATAATTATCGAAGTACAATGGTTAATGTAGTTTCAGAATATATCTGGTTATCGGAGTCTACCTCCAAAACCCTTGTAAGAGTTTGCGATGACATATTTCTATTCTATGTATGTCCGTCAGGCATGTACGCAGACCCCACAATCATACACTACATCTTAGAATTATTTATTTGCAGAAAACATTAAAAAAAATTTACATTTAAAAAGATTAGGCACAAGGCCATCAAAAGTGTGGGGAAAATGAGTGTGGTTGGTTATCCTAGGTCTATAGTTATACCTATGTCTATTCTACTCCTAACTAGAATCATCTCAGTCACCACAATACCACATTTACTCTAGGGACCGTCCTACTTAATATATCCCCAAATTGATTGGAAATTTCATTGTTCATAAATATATGTACATACAAATATGTCATTTGAATACTACACTTCAATCTGAGCTGGAAGGCGAAGAAGGTGTAGTTCAGTTAGCGTTTTACATTCGACACAACAGCAGAAAAATTACTTTTTTTTTTGCATTGCATCTTTGGCAATCAGGCAATCCCATATTAAAATAAAGGGTGGAAGGTGATAACGTATGTATGAACATGAAATTGCCTTCGTGCATTATTATATAGATTACAGTTACATTTCGGTAGATCCACTTTGTATCTGTTCTTTGCCCTTTTTTGGGGGAGCTGGATTTTCCTCCACATTAAAAACCGACCTTATGTCTAACTCTGCCCTCATGGGGAGGCGAGTAAATAGAGACTGGCTTCCTGCTCAATTCTATATATATATATATATTTATGTATATTTATGTATATATATATATTTATGTATATATATATATATTTATGTATGTATATATATTTATGTATATATATATATTTATGTATATATATATATTTATGTATATATATATATTTATGTATGTATATATATTTATGTATATATATATATTTATGTATATATATATATTTATGTATATATATATATTTATGTATATATATATATTTATGTATATATATATATTTATGTATGTATATATATTTATGTATATATATATA
The DNA here is from genome assembly GCA_963556195.1 of Sepiola atlantica. NCBI lineage: Eukaryota > Metazoa > Mollusca > Cephalopoda > Sepiida > Sepiolidae > Sepiola > Sepiola atlantica. Next base: position 11,289,961 of record OY744544.1, read on the forward strand.
TTTATGTGTATATATATATATGTATGTGTATGTATATATATATTTATGTATGTGTATGTATATATATATTTATGTATGTGTATGTATATATATATTTATGTATGTGTATGTATATATATATTTATGTATATGTATGTATATATATTTATGTATATGTATGTATATATATATTTATGTATATGTATGTATATATATATTTATGTATATGTATGTATATATATATATTTATGTATATGTATGTATATATATATATTTATGTATATGTATGTATATATATATTTATGTATATGTATGTATATATATATTTATGTATATGTATGTATATATATATTTATGTATATGTATGTATATATATATTTATGTATATGTATGTATATATATATTTGTGATAACCTGTGTTCATTGAAGACTTGCTCTGTTCATCCAAAGTTTAGGTGTGTAATTGTGAAGCAAGGGTTGCACAATCCTTAACCACACCTCTTCTGAGTCGGCACTGCCTGATTCCAGTGACAAGGAGAAGTCCAGGACGACTTGAAAGCAATGCCGGGATAAGCGGAGAACACATACAGCATCTGGTATTCACAAATGGTCACCCATTTTAGTACTGACTTGGTTCAACGTCGCTTAACTTCGGTGATCTAACAGAAACCGATGGGCAACGTGATTATGCCATGTAAACTGTATATTAATACTATTTACTCATTAGGAGTTCTAACACGAGTCATTAGCAGTGATTGCTAACTGGTAACCACAGATAGCATTCCCTGGAATATCAGTGACAGAAAGTCTTCCAAGATTTACAGTACTCTTCACTTCTTACAACCATTGCATCACTATTTTGTTCATACAAGTGGAATTCTTGTTTTATACTTCACCAACAACATCTTGATAAGCAACTCACTGGTAATGTATGACATTTGTACATGTTTAAGTGGAAACGACATCAGCCCTAGTTAGATGGGAACGGTGGAGATCTTGGACTGCCAAAAGTGTTCAAGTTGGTAAAGAATAGGCATCCAGCCGTAAAATTGCCTTAAATACAATGTCTATTCGAAATACAGCAGGAAAAAAGAAAGGCAGTGCCAGTAGCACTAATGCTGCTGGTAATGTCTTAGGCTTCGTAGATCCCAGGATGCGTGGATCTTCAGGGCCTATGGATTCCATCAAGCCTTGCCAAAGACAGGAGTGGAAAGGAAGACTTAGATTTCGAGACTAGACAATCAGGCCCCACCCTCATCAGAGGATTAATTGTGGCCTGATTCAACAAATAAACCGGTTGATGATGATGATGATGATGATGATGATGATTGCAAATCACTTTGCGTTATCACAACAGACGTTTATTAATGATTCATCGCTGATAATGGTCATAGGATTTCTGTGGAATTTGAGTGGCAATAAAATTTCCTCCTCCTTTTTAAAGATGGGATCGCCCTTTCACCGAAGTTGTGGCCGATATTGGCGTAAAAAAAATTTTTTTTTGAGTTTCAGTTTGTCGCAGTTTATGCACGCAACACAGTTCAAGAGAGGGTCGTCTTTTTTCGAAGTTTGGATGTATTCATCACACGTTCAAAGGACCTAGTTTTAATGAAAGATTAGAATGCCATCCTTGATCCTAAGGTCGAAGGAACTAGAAGTTCGGAGAGGTGTGAGAGTAGTCTGTCTGACCCGAGGGCTAAATGCGACTTTGTCGACAGATTTTGTGTCGCCGGGGCAGGAAATGTTGACATGGATAAATAAATAGGCCCTTTTTACCCAAATATTTATTTGGATAGGATGCTAGTTAGAAGAGGCGACAGACTTTATATCATATCCTGTGTCCCACTGGTTAGGTCAATTAGACTATAAATTGATCATGGTCCTATTCAACTTAAGAAATAAGCCTAAACTAGCTAGGTACTAGAAGCTGAATACCTCTTTGGTGGAGATGTGTGACTGCTAGGAAAAACTAAAAACCCTTATCCAGCCGGAGCTAGTGGTTGTTGGAGAAGGCGGGGGGGTTACTGAAAGTAAGTGATGGTTTAGGGTTAGGGTTAAGGTTAGGGTTAGGGTTAGCTTGACAACTTTAGATTAGAAGCTTCTCTGTCAGATACTCCCAGCGTGTCGCACTAGATAAGGCCAAGGTGAAGAAACACTTAGAAGATAAACTAACCCGGGCAATCACTGGGGGGGGGGGGATACTCTAAGAATAGAATTGGCTAAGCAGGACCTGCAACGCAAAGGTAGCGAGCGTTATGAGGGTCAAGTAGTTAGGGCTAGACTAAGGAAAGTATCCAACGAAGCCGTGAACTCTGACGCAGATGAGCATAAGGAAGTTTTCCATCGAGGCTCGGATAGATACATTCGGAAAGTTAAGCCCCCGATGGATGTATCTTGGAGTCGACTCAAGATTGGACTGTGATTGGAGCGGGAACACTTCACTTTTGGCTCCTTTCTGCTGGATTTACGATCAAGTTTGAATTCTTGGCATGTGGTTCGGACCAGATCTCCAGCGCGAGAGATACAGTTAAAGGTCGAAGCATTAATTAAGACTTGGCTTTGAAGGAAACTTTCCTTAAAGGGTAGCGCTAAGGCGTGCTCCACATATGTCTTTCCTCTCATCCTTTACCAACTGATTGTACTTCATTTGCCTGTGACCCGCATAACGGCCCTCTGGTGCCTCTGGGATGAGGAATGTCACTGGTTTTGAAAACAAGTCTGTATTCAACGTCCGTATGATGGAGGCTTGTTAAGTCAAGGGATGGGGGTCAAACTTTGACGGAGGAGTCTGCGTGGAATACTCCGGTCCAGAGCACCTTTTTTGACCTCATCCTTAGCCCCTCAGTTAAGGGTAGTCAAAGACCGAGGGGTGAATTGCGGTTCTTCAGAGAGTGCCGAGCCATGCTCAAAAAGCTTCCTTGGTCAAGTAACCTTTTACGGTTTTCTAGTGAAAGGTGCCGCTTCGGATCCGCTCATTGAGTGGATGGGGCGTCTGAGAAGATGATCTGCTCTGATGGAGTTGGACCCCAGGTACAGGATATCTCAACAACTGAGTTCTGACCTGATGATTGGTCCGAAATGCGTTAGCCCTCAATGACATACAATGCTGTGCAAAGATTGGGGACTCACCTGACTATCCAGGTTACAAAACGACTGCAGAAAAAACATGCAATCACACTTGTCACGAACTCGAGCAGTACTGGGAGTATGTCAACGATGCGATGGCTCATATCGATCCTGAGCATCCTCTACTTATGTAATTGACAACATTGAACCGCTATGGGACAGGGAGAGACGAATGATGTTTCTCACGATCTAGGCCGTAGTTTGAATAGCTGTGTGGACGTTGTATCTGAGGGAATCTTGAGGGGTTGAATTTTCCTTCATTTGATTGCGTTTTTCAAGCATCAGCTTAAGGTAAAAATTAGATGTGATAAAAGAAGATTATATTCATCGGAATTTGACAAATGGTGGATATAAGTTGTTAACATTGCATGTATGAAAAGAAGTTAACTATGAGTACGTGTTCCCTGCTTGAGCAAGGTCCCTGGTACTGTGAGACCCCAGCCCTCCGGGTAAGTTAGCCTCTTAGCTAGCCGAGTGAATGAGTACCTTTCCCGTTTTTACTTTTTGGTAATAGAGCTCGTCCAAGATGCTCACTCTCCTCTTATTTTGAAGGGCACCATCTACTCCCAAACTCCACCTCTTCCTCATTTTCTCCCACATAACTTCCACTCAGAGAATCAACCTGCATGTTTTCGGTCCTAAACAAACCGGAAAACAGTAAGTGGTCTATATTTTAGAAATGGTTGGAAGGGTCTAACCAGTTTTTGTTGTCCCACTCTCCATTTTATTCCAATGAATTTGTAATATATATATATATATATATATATATATATATACATGAATAGATTTTTGTAGGTACAACGTTTTAATAAACAGTGAAATAATGTTAGTGTTAGACGCACTGCCATTGTCGAATGAAAGACGTCCCGGTAATTTTATTTAATATTTTACCTTTTTTTTTATTCTCGATACTCGTTTGGGGGAGAAAAAACAAAAAAAAAAAACATCCTCATAGAGAAAGAAAAAAAGTTACGAAGTATATATATATATAACATTATTTCAGTGTTTATATATATATATATATATATATATATATATATATATATATAACATTATTTCAGTGTTTATATATATATACATATATATCATTATTTCAGTGTTTATATATATATATATATATCATTATTTCAGTGTTTATATATACATATATATATATCATTATTTCAGTGTTTATATATACATATATATATATCATTATTTCAGTGTTTATATATATATATATCATTATTTCAGTGTTTATATATATATATATAACATTATTTCAGTGTTTATATATATATATATAACATTATTTCAGTGTTTATATATATATAACATTATTTCAGTGTTTATATATATATATAACATTATTTCAGTGTTTATATATATATATAACATTATTTCAGTGTTTATATATATATATATAACATTATTTCAGTGTTTATATATATATATATAACATTATTTCAGTGTTATATATATATATATAACATTATTTCAGTGTTATATATATATATAACATTATTTCAGTGTTATATATATATATATAACATTATTTCAGTGTTATATATATATATATAACATTATTTCAGTGTTATATATATATATATAACATTATTTCAGTGTTATATATATATATAACATTATTTCAGTGTTATATATATATATATAACATTATTTCAGTGTTATATATATATATATAACATTATTTCAGTGTTATATATATATATATGACATTATTTCAGTGTTATATATATATATATATATAACATTATTTCAGTGTTATATATATATATAACATTATTTCAGTGTTATATATATATATAACATTATTTCAGTGTTATATATATATATATATATATATATATATATATATATATATATATATATATAATGTCAATACTTGTGTTTTTATATTTTGTTGTCCCACTCCCCACTCCCCAAGAATTTATACATGCATATATTTATGAATAAAATTTAAATTTCTGAACACTTTAGGGGGCTATCCTATTTAAAATATCCCCAGAGTAAATGTGGCATTGTGGTGACTGCAATAATTCTAATCAAGAGTAGGATCCACAAATATGTCATAGTAGACAAGGGATGACGAACGACCCCATCTATTTTTCTCCACACTTGGTGGCCTTGTGCCTAATTTGTCAAAAATGTATATTTTATATATTTTTTTCAAGTAAATAATTCAAAGTGTAGTATCTGTTCTATCCAAAAATGGTGCAATATTATTGTGAGGGGTCTCCGTTCGCACTGGACGTCCATAGAATGGAAATATTAAATGACTTTCTATGCGACAGTTTAAATACCTAAAAATTCCTTTAAAATTTCGAATGGGCACAAAATAATTCATTCTTTTTTTTTTTTTTTTTTTTTTCAATTATTAACACATTATAATGGCTGGTGGGTTCACGAATAAACCGAAAGGCATTGTGGTGAATTTAATTTTTGTAATAAAATTATTTTATTAAATAGGATTTTTATAAAAGTTATTGTTTGGTACTTTTTTTTGCACTTTTGATTTCAATAAATAATCGATTAAGAGTATCTAAGTAGCGTATAGACGAGAAATACAAATACACACACAATTTTATTAATATATAAAGAAATTCAGAATAGCAAACCTTAAAGGTCGGCTGAAGTCTAGGTCGTTTAATAAGTAAAAATGCTCAATGTGAAAGTCACAGAGCTGAACGATACTGAGGTACTATTAATTAGATAAATTTGTAACACTCTCCGCTGAATCCGCCCTTCAAGGCAGTTAACTAAATAACATTTTTTTTAAATACCATTAACTAATATCGGGTGGCAATGTCGTAAAATCACATTTAATCGCCTAAAAAAAAGACCTCCCCCTTCACATCAAAAATGCACAAAATTTATCTCCCACAGTTTACAAAAAAAAGAAAAGAAAAAAAAGAAAAGATTAGATAAAGAAAAAAAGAAAAACTAAGAATAAAAGAAAGAAAAAAAAGAAAAAAAAAAAAAGAAAAGAAAAAAAAAGAAAAAAAAGAAAAAAAAGAAAAAGAAAAAAAGAAAAAAAAAAAAAGAAAAAAAAAGAAAAAAAAAGAAAAAAAAGAAAAATAATAATTAAAAAAATAAATAAAAAAGAAAGTAAAAATGTAACTGCCTTAAAACGCTATAATGGCCCGGAAATGGAGGGGGGCATTATACGTTAAAATTATATACAAAACTGATCCCCCGCTCTAAAAAATTGTTTTCATTTCTTTTCTTTACGCCAAGTTTTTCAGGGTGTTCACACGTAATCGCCCCAAAATAGTAGAATCTCATTTTTGGGGGAGGGGGGAACATCTACAATAATACCTTGAATTATTATACGACCTATGATTCAGTCGACCTTTTTATACTTGATATTCCGAGTCTAAGACAATCGAAGGAGTTGTCGTGAAAGAGAACCTCTCTTAGAATTTATTTTATCTGTATGTTGTTGTCCGTCTTCCAGGCATGTTTGACATTCTAGATTTTTCTTGTGTGTGTGTGTGTTTCTCGTAGCTTCGGTCAAAACGATAACATTGTGTGTAAAGACCCCTAAAATGTAAAAAAGCGAGACGGCTTCAAAGCTACAAATAGCCCGTTTACAAACCTGAATTTATTACGACGTAAAAATAGACAAGAAAATTCCCACCAAGGTATTCCATTCAATCTGCGCGTTTTTAGCGATAAAAAAAAAGAAGCTATTTTAAACCTAAGCGTGACAGACCGACAGAAATGCTATTTCAAAATTATGCTTAACATATCGACCGACAGAGCCCATATCTTACTCTTCGCCCTTCAGCTAGGAACAAAGTGAAGTACCTGTTAACGTCCTGAAACTACACTTCATGTTTCCTGTCATCTGTGAGCGAAGGAGAATTCCTGGCGCCTTTTCGGTTACCAACCATTTTTTTTTTCTGTCTAAGTTCGCTAAAGAATTCCGTTTATTAAATTATTTACCCAATAATTTAGATTTTAGAGTGAGGGATCACTTTCCATAAATAAATTGCTAAAACAAGTGGTGGATAAATACAAAGCACGAAATCCTTCTAGACTGAGGAAAATTTAAATTTTTGTCCTCAGTCCAGTCCTGTTTTGTGAAAATCTGGATCCCCCCCCCCCCCCACATTCAAAACCGACCTTGTGTCTAACTCTTGTGGGGAGGGAAGGGGGAAGAAAATAAGGACAATCTCAAAATAAGATACGTCTATTTAAACTGCGCGTTTTTTGTAGCGACGAAAATATTGCTTTTTTTTCCTTCTTTTTTTGTCGCAAATTTCAGCGTGACAGACGAACGGACATCGTATTCCAAACATAAGCGTAACATAACTAGTGACAGACAAAGCTTTTCTTATAGATGTGTCAGCTCAATCTGTTTAGTAGCAGTGTTAATATTACCATTTCAAACGAAACGTGACAGACAGACAGACGCGACAGACAGACAGGGCATCTTAAAATGCCGCTTAGGCGCACATTAAATAAAATGCGCAAATTATTCAATCTACGCACCTTTTTTTTTTTTTTTTTAGAGATCGAAATACTATTTCAAACTGAAACGTCATGACCCGAACGGAAACAGCTATTTTTTTTGTATAAAAATAAAATGAAAAATAAAAACTGATTTTTATTAAAATTACTCACCGTCTCGACTAAGAAGCTATATTTACTACTTTTAAATCGGTCGATTAAGTTTTTTTTTCTTTTTTTTTTCCAAAAGGCTATTATTAACGCCCCAAAATAACACATTTTTTTTCACATACGACGCGAGAGGGGTGGTGGCACAAAATTGTTTTACGGTCAATGAAATTAGGATATTATTTCCTATTTTTATAATTTAAAACAAGAATGTCGCATTTATATATATATATATATATATATATATATATATATATATATATATATATATACATATATATATATATATATATATGAAGAGTTCGAATGCAAAACGCGATAAACACCATTTTACAAAATCACGAAACTGTCCCTAACAAAAAATATGACATTTCAACACTTAATGACACCCCAAAACTATGTGTTACATAATATGATACCGAAATAATTTCGTTTTGATTTCAATTAAAATCAGCTTTCATTCGAAGTCTAGATTTAATATATTCGTGTTTTTATTGTTTAAAGTCTCAATTAAAACAAATTGGATTTATCGCGTTTTGCGTTCGAACCCTTCATATATCTTCTTGTTCAATGTTCAGTATTTATTTATTTTAAGCAATATTGAAGTTCAAATCCTTCCTTACTATAACTAAACTACGAATAACATAATTAACACTATTACTCGGCCATGGCTGACGGAACGAGGACAATCTCCCACCAAGGATAAAAATACGGTTCAGTTCGAGATTCCATGCATTTGAAGAATGTCGACGGTTACATCGGTCGAAAGTTGTGAAAATAATAAAGACGAGAATAGTAGTTTGAATAATCCAAATTATAAACCTTTATTAAAAAAAATTCCAAGACACAATATTTATATTTTGTATCATTCGGACTACTATTCTCATCTTGATTGTTTTGTTACATCTACAACGTTTCAGCCGATGTAACCTCTGCCCTTCTTCAAGTGCATCTGTTTGAACTTGAAAACCTTCTAGTCGAACTTAGGAAATCTTTATGTCAAAATCGGGAACCTGTACGGAATTTCGATACTTTATTTAATGCACGGAGATAGCTTGTTCTCATCCCGTCAACTATCTTTGGGGAGGAGTAAGTTTATTGCTTACTGTCTGAGGCGCCCCTACCGGGGAATGCCGACGGGGCTGCCCAGGCAATTTTTAAATGGCCAGAGTGCTCACCTCTCGAGCGCTGGCTTTTAACCCCACTTGCTCGATCCGATCTTGGGTCACATCTTACTTGTGGCTGGCCTTGTGCCTAACTCCTGGGGAGGAGTAAATAAACACCCGTAGTAAGGATTGAACCTTCAATATCCAGAAGAACCGATTGTTAAATCAACGCTATTACCTGTTACGAATGAACGTACTACACTGCCCCCTCCCCCAAACAGAGATAATGCCTGGGGGGGGGGGATGGTATCATGGCAACAAAACAGATACTACACTACCCCACGCTAGCTTCGGCTTTAGACAGACAGATACCAAATATTTCATTGGTAATAGTAGAAGTACAATAGTACAATTAGTTGAAGTAATAGTATAGCTTCGGCTTCAGCCAGACAGATACCAAATCTCCATTAGTAATAGAAGTACAATAGTACAATTAATAGAAGTAATAGTATAGCTTCGGCTTTAGACAGACAGATACCAAATCTTCATTAGTAATAGAAGTACAATAGTACAATTAATAGAAGTAATAGTAAAGTTTCGGCTTTAGACAGACAGATACCAAATCTCCATTAGTAATAGGTATATTTTTAAAAAAAGAAAGAAGAAAAAAACGGAGGTTGAAGCTAAGAATAATACAAAATGAACACTTCTACATGGGTCATGGCTGACGGAATGAGAATAATCTACCCCCGTTAATTAAATATAGGGTTCAGTTCGAAATTACGCATGGGTTCTCGCGTTCAACATAAAGATTCGCAAGTTCTAAAAGATGCACCCGAAGAAGGTCAGAGGTTACATCGGCCGAAACGTTGTGAATATAACATTTAAGATGGTCTGAATAATCCAAACAATGCGAATTATCAACTCTCATCTAAAAAAAAAAAAATAAATAAATAAAATAAAAAAAATAAAAAAATGCGAAACTATACGAAATGAATGAAAATGAAACAAACTTATTATTATTGAGCTAAAAGGACATTATCTACGAAATTCTTCAAGGTGGATTTTTGGGCGGATGGCCCACACAAAAATAACAAGTGCGCATTTAAAAAAAAATAATAATAATGATAAACTAAAAATGATTGTAAAGCGTATGCATTATTTTTAAATCTCATAGATTATATATACACACACACATCTATCTATCTATATATATATATATATATATATATATATATATATATATATATATATAGATGAATAGAGATGGAGATAGAGGGGGAGAGATGGAGATAGAGGGGGAGAGATGGAGATAGAGGGGGAGAGATGGAGATAGAGGGGGAGAGATGGAGATAGAGGGGGAGAGATGGAGAGAGATGGAGAGAGATGGAGAGAGATGGAGAGAGATGGAGATAGATGGAGAGAGATGGAGAGAGATGGAGAGAGAGGGAGAGAGATGGAGAGAGAGGGAGAGATGGAGAGAGAGGGAGAGATGGAGAGAGAGGGAGAGATGGAGAGAGAGGGAGAGATAGAGGGGGAGAGGGAGAGATAGAGGGGGAGAGGGAGATAGAGGGGGAGAGGGAGATAGAGGGGGAGAGGGAGATAGAGGGGGAGAGGGAGATAGAGAGGGAGAGGGAGATAGAGGGGGAGAGGGAGATAGAGAGGGAGATAGAGGGGGAGAGAGGGGGAGATAGAGGGGGAGAGAGGGAGAGAGAGGGGGAGATAGAGGGGGAGAGAGAGGGAGATAGAGAGAGAGGGAGAGATGGAGAGAGAGGGAGAGATGGAGAGAGGGAGAGAGATGGAGAGAGGGAGAGAGGGAGAGAGAGAGGGAGAGAGAGGGAGAGAGATGGAGAGAGGGAGAGAGAGGGAGAGATGGAGAGAAAGAAAATCAATGGCTCTTTTGTAGAATAGTGGCGCCACCAGAGCAAATAACACCATAATACCTGACGTACAACCGTTTTTTTCTCAATTATCTATTAATAAATTCATAAGACAACTTATCGTGCGTCCGTATATGTGTGTTTCTCGCATCTGCGTGAATTACACATCGTTTTGGGGTCAATTTGTAGATTAACACCCCCCCCCGCTGAATCATCTCCCACCCCAACAGAAAATAATGAGATTTTACTGGTTTTCTTTTTAGCGATTACGTGTGAACATCCTGAAAAACTTGACCGAAAAAAAGAAACTTAAAAAAAAAAAAAAAAAAAAAATTATTTTAGAATTTAGAACGGGGATCAGTTTCGTATTTAACGTAAAATGATCCCCCATTTCCGGGCCATTCTAGCTTTTAAAGGCAGTTAATCACATTTTCTTTACCACTAACCCGAAGTCCGGTGGAAAGGTCGTTAAAAAACACACATAATCTCGTAAAAAGTAGACCCCCACCCCCAAAAAACGCACAGGATATACCTCCAATAGGAAGAAGAATTTAGTTAGCTGCCCTAAACCGCTATAATGGCCCCAAATGGGTAATTATTTAACGTTAAATTTATATGCGAAACTGAACCCCCACTCTAAATTTTAAAAAATGTTTTTTGGGCTTCTTTAGTTATGTTAAGCATCTCTTAAAAAAATAGCTAAAGAAATGTATAAACTTTGTTATGTATTTACGTGGTAGCTGAAAAGAAGACTGTACACCCAAAATTACGAAAATTCATAAAATATTTATTGAATTAAAAAACAACAACATGATTTAATCTATCGGTCGCCATATTTTCTCTATCGGTTGCAAGGGGGACAACTCAAATTTCTCAGTCGCCATTTCTCTTCAGTATTATTTATAAAAGTTCTACTTCCTAAATTTGAGTTATCTCCCTTGCCGAAATGGTTTTTAAAAATGATGCACGATAAATAAAACGTGGGTATCTTTTACATTAATAATCCGCAGAGTGAAAACGCTAAAAAAACAAATATACAAAAAATAAAAGTAACTGTAGCCGATAAAAGTTATTTTCAAACTTATCTGTGTCATTTGTTTGTATTTTTAAACCGTTCCAACTGCTATTTATTAGAAATCAATATTTTTGTCACACGAACTTGCAAAAAAAATGGCGATGGGGAGGGGGGGGTATGGTAAGGAGGTAAGGCCGAGAAGCCATTTTTTTTTTACGTAAAAATCTGTACAAAAAAAAAAAAATTTTTTTTTTACATCTAATAAAAACCCATTTATACTACGTAAAAATACAAACAAATTTCATAGGTAAGTAGGAAAATATCTATTCTCGACGTAGGTCAGCTTCACTTGTTGTATATTTATTTTTTTTAACCCCGTTCTTGTTCGTTTTTTTGGACCTCGTTAGCGACTCTGCGGATTATTGTAAAAGATACCCCAACATCGTGTTTAATCGTGTTTTTTTCTTCTTTTTTTCAATTTAATAAATACTGGATCAATTTTCGTAATTTTTGCTGTACAGTCTTCTTTTCAGCTACCACGTAAGTACATAACAAAGTTTATACATTTCTTTAGCTATTTGTTTTTAAAGAGAAACCTAGCATGTCATTGTGAAACAGCATGAGCACCAAAATGGCACAGGTAAAAATGCAAGTGGAAAAATAGGGGGGAAAATGCCACAAGGAAGTAAATAAAATCCCTCAGCTAAATACCCCACCTCTAAAAAAAAAAAATCAGATTTTACTTTTTAGGCGATTACGTATGAACACAATCGGAAAAACTTTGGATGGAAAACAAAAATTAAATTAGAATTTAGAATGGGAGATCAGTTTCGCGTATGAATCTTGTTTTTTGTTTGTTTAAAAAATAAAATAAAAAATTAAAAAACAAAAAAAACAAACAAAAACAAACATGCCCTTCATAAACTCAAAAAACAAACCCTGGATCCTGGGTAGTAATACGAAATATTTCGTATTACTACCCAGGATCCAGGGTTTGTTTTTGAGTCCATGAAGGGCATGCTATATATATATATATATATATATATATATATATATATATATATATATATATATATATGATAATTTTATTTACACAGACATGTACAAAATCTGCGACACTGGCATGTCGATGTTATCGATCAACAGTTACTATAAACTGAGATCTCATCAGGCAGAGTTAGAATCCGATCTTAACCTTAATCTTATTTATTTATTTATTTGCCCTGTTTGTTTCAGATTCTAGATTTTAGATTTTTGTTTTGTTTTTTGTTTCTTAGATTTTTAGATTTTTTAATTTTTTTAATTTTTTAATTTTTAATTTTAATTTTTTAACGGCTTTAATTTTTGAAATGTTAAATTTCTTTCCTTCCTCTTCTCTTTCTCTATCCCTCCACTTCATTCTCTCCAAATATGATCTGAGGTTAAGATCGGATTCTAACTCTACCTGATGAGATCTCAGTTTATAGTAACTGTTGATCGATAACATCGACATGCCAGTGTCGCAGATTTTGTACATGTCTGTGTAAATAAAATTATCATATATAAAGCTCTATTTTGATATTGAGCACTTTTTATAAACCCGGTTAAAATTCTCTGGATTACCACCCTGTGGATATTTTTCACCTGGATTATTACCATTATTATATATATATATATATATATATATATATATATATATATATATATATATACAGTTTGAAAAATCACACATTGAAAACGTTGCCGGAATAGCAATAATAAGGAGAATATTTTTTTAGAATATTTTGAAAACCTGGACAACGCAAATTATTATTTTTTTAAATAAATTATTTATTTACTTTAAAAACTTCTTTTTTATTAAACTTGAGGACTTTCGATGATAAACATCTTTGTCAGAAGTATAAGCATATTTTTTTCTTCTCTTCCTCTTTCGTACAATCTTACTCGACTGAGACATATTTATCGCAGTCAAGTTGAAATTCGTCTTGATGTTATAGACGATAAGTGTTGATAGGCCGTTGTTTGTAGCACGCGGTTACGTGAATAAGGTAGTTTATTCACGTAACCGCGTGCTACACACAACGGCATATTTAGTAACAGGAAGTAAGAAAGATACATAACCGGCTGTTCATGCGTTACTTTGCTCAGAACCGATATTGACGGTATTTTAACAGGCTCATATATTTTTTTAAAGGCAAATATAGGCCAGTTTTTATCTTACTCCCACAAGTAAGATATGACCCAAGGTCGGGTCGGCAAAGTGGGGTTTGAAAATTGTCTGGGCAGCCCCGTCGGCATTCCCCGGTAGGGGCGCCTCAGACAGTAAGCAATAAACTTACTCCTTCCCAAAGAGAGGAGGCAAAGCCTGGGAGGCTGGACCGCCTAGAACTGCACAGGACAGACCCATTGACCGGCGTAAGTCAAGTCCCGAATGCCAAGACAATACCAGTCTATGGGGTGCAGTATCCATCGGAACAGATACTACACTTTGATCTTAGCCAAAAGGCCAAAATGAGTATTGATTTACTCCTCTCCAGGAGTTAGGCACAAGGCCAGTTTTTTTTTATCTTACTCCCACAAGTAAGATGTGACCCAAGGTAGGGTCGGGAAAGTGGGGTTTAAAAATTGCCTGGGTAGCCCCGTCGGCATTCCCCGGTAGGGGCGCCTCAGGCAGTAAGCAATGAACTTACTCCTCCCCAAAGATGGGGAGGCAAAGCCTGGGAGGGTGGACTTCCTAGAACTGCACAGGACAGACCCATTGACCGGCGTAAATCAAGCCCCGAAGGCCAAGACGATAACAGTCTATGTGGTTCAGTATCCATCGGAACAGATACTACACTTTGATCTTAGCCAAAAGGCCAAGAAAAGCAATGAATTGTTGTGAGTATAACTGTAACAGACCACAATGAGTAGGTAAACCAAAATATATATTTTTAATTCATTTCCCAACTGTCCTTTCAAAAAATGTATGTCGCCAATAGTAACGTTTAGCTATTATTGTTGTTTAATAGTATTTTTAAAGTTAAATTTAATTATACGATTATTAATATAGAGATAACAATTATTTCAATTTTGGGTACTTGTGCAGTTCAGTAAACAGCGGCAAAATAATCACAGTGATCTGATGAACTTGCTGCTCTGGTGCCCCCCACGACGCAAATTTACTAGACCAACCCGACAATCTGCCAAATCCCATCCATTCACTGTCGAGGTCCCCACATGCCGGAGAGCTTTATACTCCAAAAGCTTATTTCCTCAGAACTCCCTCCCTGCTCCCTGTTTTCCTGACGGTACCGACATGCAGAAATTTAAAACTAATGTAAACAGACATCTCGCTGCACAGCTCCTAATTTAGGTTGACGCCCCCCCAAACTCTCACGCTTTTTCTCAGTAGCCCCCTTACGTCTACAGTGGCGGCCTGTCTTGTTTGGGGTGAACTATGTTAAAAAAAATTTTTTTTTTAATTGACCAATAGATCAAAACATTTTAATAAATTTATTTATTTAATAAAATAAAGTTTCTGAAAAAAACAAAAAACATTGTAATAAAATATAGTTCGTTTCATAACATTTTAAATAACATTTTTTAAAAAAAATCACTGTCAATTTCAGAAACTATTTTTTATTACAATTTTTTAGGCAAAAATGTTACTCTATTGAAAATAAACTTTATTTTATCACAATGTTTTTCTTTCAGAAATTATATTCATTAAATAAATACATTTATTAAAACGTTTTAATGCATTGGTCGTTACTTCCTGTGGATTATCTGCCGCTGTTTACTAAACTACACAAGTGGCCAGTTTTGTGACCCCCCCCCCCCCCCCCCAACAAAAAACATGTTTTGCATTTGAACATGTTTTTAATTTTGGTACGGTTGGATTAATGGAAGAATATAAATTTAACGTGAAATGATCCTTTAGTTCCGGGCCACCGTTTTTTTTTTGCTATGGGAGAAAAATCCTAATCATTTTTTTTTTTTTTGGGGGGGGGGGGTTCTTATTTAGTCGATTACGTGTGGTTTTGCGACTTGGACGTAATAAAAAATAAAATGTGTATTGCCCTTAAAAAAAACAAAAAAACAAAAAAAAAAAACTAGAATGGTCCGAAAATAAGGGATCATTTTACATTAATGAAACTGAGTGATCTCCCACTTTAAATTTTAAAATGTGTTTTGTTCCCCGCCAATTTTTTAAGGTGTTCACTGAACACCCTAAAATATTGTTCATACGTAATCGCCTAAAAAAGTAACATCTCACTGGGGGAGGGGGAATAGTGTTAATCTATAAATTTTATTTTTCAGATTATTTTATCAGTTAAAATTTGATTGTATTTTAAAAATTATAATAAACTAGGGCTGATCTGAAAAGGGAATTATTATTTTTAGGTACAGTGTATTTAAATTATAATTATATAGATTATTCGGTGCTTCCTTACTTTCATGACGACATGTTATGCCTCTCTTAAAATTAAAAAAAAATAGCTAAAGAAATGTATAAACTTTGTTATGTACTTACGTGGTAGCTGAAAAGAAGACTGTACACCAAAGATTACGCAAATTCATCCAGTATTTATTAAATTAAAAATAAAAAACGATTTTTTTTATCGGTCGCCATTTTGAAAATTTGAGTTATCCCCCTTGTTTAATAAGAACTGAAAGAAAAAAAACGATCTTACGTATCTGTAGACTATAAATGTCTACAGATACGTAAGATCGTTTTTTATTTCTTTTTCTTATAATATAATAAATACTGGATGGATTTGAGTAATTTTTTTTCGGTACAATCTATTTTCAGCTAACACGGAATTACATAACAAATATTTTCAAGAAAGTAAAGAAGCACCGATTATTCTCAATTCTCATAATTTACAACGAATCGGCCGATATAATCTTCGACCTTCGTCAAATGTATCTAGTTCGAAATTTTGTACAGGTTATTTTCCAGTTCGACTAGAAGCTTCCAAAAATTCGAAAAAAATGCATTCGAAGAAGGTCGGAGGTTACATCGACCGAAACTTTGTAAATATAACAACGCAGATGAGAATGGCAGTCGGAGTAATCCAATACACGTTCCGGTGCTTATGCAGATGAGCGGGCCATTAAAAAATTTTTAAAAATTATTTTTTTATAAAAACAATATTATATACTTGTAAGAAGATAACACTGAATAAGTATATAATATTGTTTTTATAAAAAAATAATTAAAATTTTTTTTTTTTTAATGGTCCGCTCATCTGCATAAGCACCCAAGTTCCCAATGCTCATCTAAAAAATTCCGAAATATATTACGTACTAAATTATGAAAACCTTTTTGACCCCTTCACCCCCCCCAAAAATATTGGAATCAAACATGTCTATTGAAAGAAGATAACTCTTGGTTTCAAAGAAAAGTAAATTAAACTCCTAATCAGTAGGCCAAATTTGCAGATTAACAC
>OY744544.1:11312100-11339600 GCA_963556195.1 Sepiola atlantica
ACATTGGCTTATTTCAAAATCACCAGTAAATAACATTGAAAAAGTTCCAAAAAACCAGACCCGCCCCCGAAAACTGGCCCCGTTGACCCCCGGGGACATTTTTTTTTTTCGTAATTTTGAGATATTATGCTCCCAGGTGTTGTCCGGTCCTAAAGATGTCGACTTGTCGACAGTTTGCCGAGTAGTTTTTGAGGAGTAGCTGGCCATACAAACAAACAGACAGACAAACATACAGACAACTGCCCTTTATATAATAGAAGATAATAGATAATAGATTTATTTATTTTTGTATTTATCTACCTCCCACGGAGTAAGATGTGAGACAAGGTCGGGAAAGTGCTATTGAAAAGCCAGCGACCCTAGAGGAAGAGCACCCTGGCCTACAAAAAATGCCTCAGCAGCCCCGCCAGCGTTCTCAAGTAAGGGCGCCTCAGGCGATTAGTAATAAACAAACCCCTTCTCAAAGGGTGAGAAGGCAATGCCTGGGAGGGTGGACCTCCTAGAACTGTACAGGACAATACCTCAGACCGGCGGAATCAAGGCTCGAAGGCCAATATGGTGATATCCAATTCCTTCCCACAATATGTGACGCAAGGTCAGAAAGTGGGGGAGGAGTCAAGCCAGCGCCCCTAAAGAAGGAGCACTCTGGCCTAGCAAAAATAGCCTGGGCAGCCCCGTCGGCATTTCCAGGTAGGAGCGCCTCAGGTAGTAAGCGATAAACTTACTCCACCCCAAAGAGGGGAGGCAAGGCTTGAGAGGGTTGACCTTCTAGAACTGCACAGGACAAACCCACAGACCGGTGGAATCAAGACCCGAAGGCCAAGACGATACCGGTCTATAGGGTGTAGTATCCATTGGAACAGATACTACACTTTGATCTTGGCCAAAAGGCAAAGGTTGTGTCGAAAAAAATATAAACACCGGAAAACTTTTAATCAAATTTGCAGTGATATAGATGCATTTCACTGTCCCCAATATTTTTTTTTCAAAACATTTTTTTCTCTCCAATAAATCATTTTTTAAAAACATTCCTATAATTTATTTTTCAAAACATTCTTTCTCCAATAAATTATTTTTCAAAATATTCTAATCTAATCCTAAATCTAACCCTAACCTAATCCTAAATCTAACCTTAACATAACTCTAACTGGCAGCCACTCGGACTTAGGGTTAGTGGTAAAAAAGTTCCTAACTGCCCTAAAACGCTAAAATGACCCGGAAATGGGAGATCATTTTACGTTACATTTATATAGGAAACAAGGCGGTTATGCAGCACGCGACAAAAATCTGAGTGACAAAAAATAGATTGAAATTGAACTAACGGTTTAATGTGTATTTCGCCACACTTACGGACACTAGCCAGCCAGTCAGCCAAAAAGTAGTAGTATATATATATATCTACATGGTTATAAATCTATCTCGCTATGTTCAGCAGCATGTCTATCTATAAATCCATGAAGTTTTATTTAGTTTAGTAGGCGACTCATGACCATTTGTAAAGGATCTTGCCCCCCCCCCCCCCCCCGCTAAATTTGGTTTAATTAATCACGTGATCTTTTTTGAGGTCATGCATAATGTATCGTGATCTCTCATCTCTCTCATCTCTCTCTTTCTCTCTCTTGTTCTCTCTCCCTTTCTCTCTATCTTTCTCTCTCTCATCTCTCTCCCTCTTCATCCTGGTTTGATCGCTGGTCTAGTCGTGGTCTGTGGTTGGCGACACACTTCTCCATGTCTACGCAGCAGCCAGCCAAAAGTCGACAAAGTCCTGGTGTGCCAACCTGTTAAACGAACAGGAAGAGCCTCAAGTTGTGGTTGCAGTGTGCCAGATGATTGCCACCTACCGACTCCCTGTATGTTTGACATTCTCTCTCCAGGAACCCGCTGACACGTTGTGTTGTCATTATCGGCAAAGCATCAACCACCAGGATGGTGGCTGCGGAAGTTGGAATCTGCTAAGGAATATGTAACAACTCACCTGCCAAATCGTCGTGCCCAGCGATGGACCGAGGCCAGATCGTCACAACGAGGAACGGTGATAACATGCGCACCAAAATTATGCCGCGACGAAGAGGAGGACCTCGCGGTGAGAATGGAAGCCTAGGACAGGAGCCTGGGTTGAGTTGACCATGAGTGCAGATCTTGGTGGTAGTAGTAAATATTCGAACGAGACCTTTGAAGACCAAAGTGGAGAAGAGTTCCGTGCCAACGGCGGTTGAGCACAAGTTAGTCGGTCCTAAGAAACAGGTGAAAGTCTTTCCAAAAAGTACCGGATTCGTAACGTACCCCTAACTCTAACCCTAACCCTAAGCACCGGATTCGTAGTAGTATTGACAGCACCATCAGCAACAACCCTAACCCTAACCGTTACCCTAACCTTTACCCTAACCTTAACCCTAACCCTAACCTTTACCCTAACCCTTACCCTAACCTTAACCCTAACCCTAACCTTTACCCTAACCTTTACCCTAACCCTTACCCTAACCTTAACCCTAACCTTTACCCTAACCTTTACCCTAACCCTTACCCTAACCCTTACCCTAACCCTTACCCTAACCCTAACCCTAACCTTTACCCTAACCTTTACCCTAAACCTTACCCTAACCTTTACCCTAACCTTTACCCTAACCCTTACCCTAACCCTAACCCTAACCTTTACCCTAACCCTTACCCTAACCTTTACCCTAACCCTTACCCTAACCCTAACCCTAACCTTTACCCTAACCTTTACCCTAACCCTTACCCTAACCCTAACCCTAACCCTAACCTTTACCCTAACCTTTACCCTAACCCTTACCCTAACCCTTACCCTAACCCTAACCCTAACCCTAACCCTAACCTTTACCCTAACCCTTACCCTAACCCTAACCCTAACCCTAACCTTTACCCTAACCTTTACCCTAACCCTTACCCTTACCCTAACCCTAACCCTAACCTTTACCCTAACCTTTACCCTAACCCTTACCCTAACCCTAACCCTAACCATTACCCTAACTTTTACCCTAACCCTTACCCTAACCCTAACCCTAACCATTACCCTAACCCTTACCCTAACCCTAACCATTACCCTAACCTTTACCCAAACCCTTACCCTAACCCTTACCCTAACCCTTACCCTAACCCTTACCCTGACCCTTACCCTAACCTTTACCCTAACCCTTACCCTAACCCTTACCCTAACCTCCCGTCAAAAGAGAATACGGTTAATATTTCCGAATCTGGACTCATAGAGTGCCCGAGGGTGGCGATATTGTCGGCAGCAATGTCTGAGGCGCCCGTTGGTTCCCGGGCGAAATCCTGATGAAGCAAGCGAGCCAGGAAACATTGCTGGGAGCCATGCCAAGAGTTCACTCTTCTTCATAAAGTACCATGTCCATGGGATAAGCTTGTCTGGAGATACAGAAAAGGTACCTGTAGAGTACCGTGGCTTGTCTCTGGTTTTCGCAGCTCTCGAG
This sequence comes from Sepiola atlantica, assembly GCA_963556195.1. Taxonomy (NCBI): domain Eukaryota; kingdom Metazoa; phylum Mollusca; class Cephalopoda; order Sepiida; family Sepiolidae; genus Sepiola; species Sepiola atlantica. The sequence continues at coordinate 11,315,553 of OY744544.1, forward strand.
TCGATCCGTACTCATCAGCCGCAGCATGACCGGATTTGGCATTAAATGACCCTAAAAGGGGTTGATATGCCGTTAAACAAAACAACAAAACCAAACACCATAAATAAATATTTGAAGATATAAAGAACTTGAAGCATAACATTTTTTACCAAAATGACCGGATTTGGCATTAAATGACCCTAAAAAGGGTTGATATGCCGTAAAACCAAACAATTTACCCAAGAAGATGGAATCCGTTCACGTCATTGATTATTTACACAAAAATATCGTTTCCTTTACATTTCTGTCTCCACATAAACTGACACAGGTTCACCATTTCGCGAGGCGTTCCACAGTGGTGTTTATTCTGCATTTCGTACAGCGAGAAATAAGAGTCTCACCAATGTCAACATGAAGACCTGGACTCTTACTAACCCAAAATGTACTTTACTCGGTAAAAGTACAGAATAGTTTACACTGGAGCACTCGTAAACGAAACAACACATAGTTTATATAAAACGCATTAGAATAAAATTCTCTACCTAACCCAGCTAGTTTTAATGATTTGTTACCGTAAAAAAAAAAAAACTCTTACAAATCGTTTGCACACTTAAAAAATGACATTTTTTAAGTTTTTTTGGTATATGAATTCTTGAGTGTTAGTTTTTCTGTAAATTTCACCGTTTAAAAAAATCATTCCTACACGTTAAAATTAGCCGTGTTCAGTAGGGAATTTTAATTTAATGCGTTTTACATAAATTATGTGGCTTTTTCTTTATTTTGTTTGGAGCGATTTCTATATAAAGAAAAAAGATTTTTAAAAAATTGCTAACATTGCTAAAAGATCAAATATTTAACTGATTTTAATGAAATTTTGAATATTTATCCATTTATATTGAATATGTGTCAGAACGGATGCTTATTTTTTTTATCAAGAGCACCTTGCATTCAGTATCTAAGATGAAGATTAGGCTGACCCATCACCTATTTTTTTCTAACAGCTGCATCTATTTTTGGAAACAATTATTTAATCAAGTTAAAAATAGCCAAGAATGTATGTCGAACATGTTCAGACTAAAATGAATGAAGTAAAAAATAACGGTAAAAAATAAGGAATTTACAAAGACACTTTTGGGGGCTCTCTGATTAAATATTTAAAGAATTTTATCCGGATATTCCAGTTATCATAGGAGCCACTGGACTCATGAAGAAGAACTTGAAAAAGTATTTAGCAAGTATACTTGGTGAACCAAGTGCAAGAGAAATCCAAACAACTGCACTCAAGGGAACAGAACAGAATCTTGAAAAGAGCTCTCGGTTGGAGTCTGTAAATAGCGGGTGATCGTATGGCATTTGGAAGAATGCCCCGTCCCCAGCAAATGAATGAAAATAAAAATTTAAAAAAAGAATTAAATATTTAAAAAACGTTATCCGGATATTCCCATTATACAGGGTGGGCCAAAATAAGGGTCCTATCTTTAAATTTGAATAACTTGAATTTGAATAACTTCCACAAAATAAAAGTTAAACTCACCAAACTTTATGTGTGTGTAGACTGACCCTTCCGAGATTTTTTGAAATAAACAAAACAAATTTTAGCCGAAAAACACTTCTTAAAACTTACAAAAACTAAAGTATTGTTTTTTACACTGTTTTGAGTTTTTTAAGCAAAAATAATGTTTTCTAAATGAGGGTACGTTCCTTAGGGCTAATACGGCTCATGCTTGCTTCGGAAGGGGTCCTTTACTTATTCTAAAAAAAAAAAAAAAAAAAATCAATAAATAAAAAAGTTATGAATTTTTAAAAATAGGACCCTTATTTTTGCCCACCCTGTATATTCTCATGCCATACTAACCCAAAAAATGACACACATTTAGAAAAATAAAGTTCGAAAACGATTGTGAGTAAGTTATGGCGGTTAAGTGGTTAACGACGAGGACTGAAGACCTGGGTGTGCCGGGTTCGAATCCAGTTAGTTCCACAGAAAACACTTTCATCAAAACCCACACCTAACCCTAACCTCCTGAAGAGGAGGTTAATAAAATACATATATATATGAGAGACGGGAATACACTTTTGACGACTGGATATACCATGAAACGTCAGTAATGTGTTATGACAAGGCTCTTTTAAGTATTTATTATAGTTATCTTCTATCTATATACAACTCAATGTCTGTGTGTGATGTTTGTGTGTGTGTGTGATGTCTGGGTGTGTGTGTGTGTGTGTGTCTGTGTGTGATGTCTGTGTGTGTGTGTGATGTTTGTGTGTGTGTCTGTGTGTGATGTTTGTGTGTGTGTGTGTGTCTGTGTGTGTGTGTGTGTGTCTGTGTGTGATGTCTGTGTGTGTGTGATGTTTGTGTGTGTGTGATGTTTCTCACTTTTTTTTTTTTAATTTTCTTATTTCAGTGTTCATTAGCATAGGGACGAGGCATTCTTCCAAATGCCAGACAATCACCTGCTATTTAGAGGCTCCAACCGAGTGCTCTTTTAAGGATTTTGGCCGTTCCCTTAAGTGCAATTATTTGGATTTCTTTTGCACTTGGTTTTCCGGGAATACTTTCCAGATACTTTTTGAAATTTTTCTTCATGAGGCCTTTAGCTCCTATTATAACTAGGATAATGTTGATGTTTTGTAGGTTCCAGTTTCTCTTCATATCATACATTAGGTCATGGTATTTTGTCACCTTCTCCCTCTCTGCTCTGTTTGTGTGTGTGTGTATGTGTGTGTGTGTGTGATGTGTGTGATTTTTGTGTGTGTGTGTGTGATGTGTCTGTGTGTGATGTTTGTGTGTGTGTCTGTGTGTGATATTTGTGTGTGTGTGTGATGTTTGTGTGTGTGTGATGTTTGTGTGTGTGTGTGTGTGATGTTTGTGTGTGTGTGTGTGTGTGTGTGTGTGATGTTTGTGTGTGTGTGATGTTTGTGTGTGTGTGTCTGTGTGTGATTTTTGTGTGTGATATTTGTGTGTATGTGATGTTTGTGTGTGATGTTTGTGTGTGTGTGTGTGTGATGTTTGTGTGTGTGTGTGATGTTTGTGTGTGTGTGATGTTTGTGTGTGTGTGTCTGTGTGTGATGTTTGTGTGTGATATTTGTGTGTATGTGATGTTTGTGTGTGATGTTTGTGTGTGTGTGATGTTTGTGTGTGATGTTTGTGTGTGTGTGATGTTTGTGTGTGATGTTTGTGTGTGTCTGTGTGTGATGTTTGTGTTGTGAGTGTGTGTGTCTGTGTGTGATGTTTGTGTGTGTGTGGTGTGTGTGTGTGTGATGTTTGTGTGTGTGTGTGATGTTTGTGTGTGTGTCTGTGTCTGTGTCTGTGTGTGCTGTTTGTGTGTGTGTGATGTCTGTGTGTGATGTCTGTGTGTGATGTATATGTGTTCCCTATATAAAGAAAAGTTCGAGAATCTACATAAAATCTAAAAGTGTATTCGTATGTAAAATGGAAGAGTTCCCAAATCTCTAAGTGAAACCCTAAACAGGCTATGAGGGCATGACCCCCTTAAAACTTCAAATATATCCTATTTTTATGAAATTTAAATCATATGTATAAAATCTTATGAGGAAGACAATGGAAGTGGTCCTTAATCTCGAAGTGCCCACCTAACCTAATTGAGCTACGGGGGTCCGAACTTCCTTTAAAACTTCAAATACCCCCTATTCTGACGAAATTTATATCATTTGTATAAAATTCTCCAGGGAACTCGATAGAAGTGATCTTGAATCTCTACGTTACTGTCTATGTGCCCCCCCCCACCTCTAAGTGACCCGTGAGGACAGAACCCCCTTAAAATTTCAAATATGTATATCCGATTTTAATGAAATTCAAACCATATTTATAAGGCACTAATTCTAGAGAGTTTTCCAACATCTCAGCTTCTTCTGACTATTTTAGGGGTTGAAACGTGAGGAGGGGGGGGGGGGGCAGTAAAAACTAACAAAAAAAATAGGGTGTTATGGGCATAGTGAAAAAGTAGGGCATTTATGACGACAGCTAACAGAACGAAAAAGGGGTCAAAAAAACAAATAGGCAACAAATAAATGTTACGAAAGGCAAGATTAGTTAGAACGAAAAAAAATTGATTAATGTATAGGAAAAATAGAGTAAATGTTTAAATCGGTACAATTGGTGCCCTTCATGAACCTAAACAGTTACAGTGAGATCAGTTTTGCATGTAAATTTAACGTAAAATAACCCATTTCAGCATTTTTAGGATAGTTAGAGTTAGTAGTAAAATAAATTAAAAAGATGCTAAGTCCGAGTGGTAATAAAAAGATTTTCTTTATTTACATTTCAAAATAAAAGTTTTTGTTTCAATAAAAAAAATGTTTTCAAAATAAGTTGAGATAAGTTATCTCCCTTGATATGATTATTTGCCACCCTAAAGTAAAAACAGGGCCGAGAAATCATGGCAATTTTTTTTATTATTATTATTCCAACCCAGAGTGTCCGTTTTGGGGAGCTGAATACCCCCTTTGCACATTAAAAACGGCTGTGTGTCTAACTTTGCCCCATAGCAACTTTGGGCATTTTAACGGCAGCTAACAAAACGAAAAAGGGGTCAAAAAAACAAATAGACAACAAATAAATGTTACCAAATTCAAGATAAGTTACTCTTCTACTAACCTGGATAAGTTTATTTGTGTTTTAACTTATTTTAAAGAGTTTTTCGTTCAAAACAAACCTGGTGTCCACCTGTTTAGTTTGAATAGAAAACAAAATGGCTGTTCATGAGCCCAGCACGGGGATCCTTGATAATTGGTGAAAAATCGAAAAATAAACAAAATAGTGTTAGAAACACATCCTATAGATGTCACCAATCATGGGAAAATGTAATGTTCTACAAGTATTTTGCTTATTTTTCGGTTTTTGAACGATTATCGAAACAGTAATTTCAGACATTTTTTTCCGTTCTAACTGAACAGGTGGACACCAAGTTTGTTTTGAACAAAAAAATCTTTAAAATAAATTAAAACACAAATAAACTTATCCAGGTTAGTAGAAGCGTAACTATACTTATCCTAACGTCTTCTAGAACTTGACGTGCTCTTCTGCCTTTACCGTGATTCGACCCCTCGGGGTTAATACCATCAAAATGAGAAAGAAGAAGAAGAAGAAAAACAAACTATAAGACAGTCTTAACAACGAAAGCTTGCAGAAAAAATTAAATAAACGATTTAAAAAATTTAAATTGCACCATGTGTTAATTTTCAAAAATATTGCACTTCAGCCCCCTCCAACAAAGGCCGGGCACTTTTGAGTGACTTTAATAACAAGCAGTACACATAGGTACATGCACGATCCGAACGCGTTCGTAGATCACTCTAGCTGCTTGGTAAATCTAGCCGCCGACTCGCTATTTACATTTGAATTCTTCTCTATTTACTAACTAATTGTCTATGGCCGATGGGATAAGACTCTTTACTACGAATCAGTGGCGATTTGTGATCGGAGTTCGCGCCCGCCGACCGTTGAGAATTAGCTTCCTGCACTGAAGATTGCGTTAGCATGAAACATCGATGTCTGTAGGTATTAAAATAATTAATATTTATTTATAAATATCATATATATATATATATATATATATATATATATATATATATATATATATATATATATATTATATATATTATATATATATATATTATATATATTATATATATATATGATACGAGACGTTTTATATATATATATATATATATTATATATATAAATATTATATATATATATATATATATTATATATATAAATATTATATATATATATATATATATATATATTATATATATAAATATTATATATATATATATATTATATATATATATATTATATATATAAATATTATATATATATATATATAAATATTATATATATATATATACATATATATATATTATATATATTATATATATATATAACTATATATTATATATATAAATATTATATATATATATATATATATATATATATTATATATACATATATATATATTATATATATTATATATATATATATATTATATATATATATATATATATTATCTATATATTATATATATACATATTATATATATTATATATTATATATATATATATATATTATCTATATATTATATATATACATATTATATATATTATATATATATATATATATATATATATATATATATATATATATATATATATATATATATGATACGAGACGTTTTAATACTAAAATTTGAAATGAGATTATGGATTAAAATAAAAGTCATAATAAATGAATAGCAAACTGAACGGAATCATCATAGAAGTAGGGTGTCTAATTTTAACCACACTTTCGGCCTTGGCATGAATGCCAGAGGTCATCACCAACGGTCGATGGAAGCCAGTCGGGTCCATGCCTATTTTCCTAGGAGAGAAATAGCACCACCAGTTGGGAAGTAGGAGCAGTGGTGCCCCCCCCCCCCATTTCCCCCCACGCCTCATTAAGTGGCATCTTATCAAGGCACTTGCCGACTGAGATCGATAATTGATTATTTTGTAAGATCGACATGAATAAAAAGAGGCCGTCGTCGTAGTAGTAGTAGTAGTAGTAGTAGTAGTAGTGATTGAGTAATCTTCTGTCTCAAGAGACAATCGATACCCTCGAAAGGGTGTCTGCGTGATGAGGAATTTAGAGTGAAGCAAAGGTTGAACAATAACCATCTGCACTTATCCTGAACCGATGTGATTTAAGTTCAGTGTCAAAAAGTGAATTCTAAAACTAGTGGTAACCCTGCTGGTTAAACCCTAACCTTAATCCTAACCCTGCTGGTTAAACCCTAACCGTAACCATATCCCTGCTGGTTAAACCCTAACCCTAACCCTAACCCTGCTGGTTAACCCTAACCGTAACCATATCCCTGCTGGTTAACCCCTAACCCTAACATTGCTGGTAAAACCCTAACCCTTACCTTGTTGGTTAAACCCTAACCCTAACCCTAATCCTGCTGGTTAAACCCTAACCTTAACCTTGTTGGTTAAACCCTAACCCTAACCCTGCTGGTTAAACCCCAACCTTAACCCTGCTGGTTAAACCCTAACCCTAACCTTGTTGGTTAAACCCTAACCCTAACCCTAACCTTGTTGGTTAAACCCCAACCCTAACCCTAACCCTAACCCTGCTGGTTAAACCCTAACCCTAACCCTGCTGGTTAAACCCTAACCCTAACCCTGCTGGTTAAACCCTAACCGTAACCCTGCTGGTTAAACCCGTACCCTAACCCTGCTGGTTAAATCCAAGGAGGTCTAACCAGCAGATCGTTACCACTGTCGACCAAGGAAAGAGTCTATCAGGCATGTGTACGCAGTCGGGTGATGTATGGAAGTGAAATGTAGCCAGTGAAGGTTGAGGACATGCGTTGCATGGAGATAAATGATCTGAGAATGATACGATGGATGTGTAATGTGAGTCTTAAAGATGGGCTTAGATCTGATGACCTCAGAGGAATATTAAATCTGGACAGTCTAGGGAGATGTGTGCAGAACAGGAGACTTCGATGGTATGAGGGAGCGAGCCGACAAGTGATGGAAAGACGGGAATAGATGAGGCGATAGTAGCAGCAGGAGCATAAAAAAGAGTTTCACGTGTCTCCGCTTCCGCGCCGCAAATATTGTAGTGCCAACACGTTACACTGGTATTTCCACATGGTCATCCATTTTAGTGATGACCAGGCTTAACATTGTTCAACTTTGCAGATCTAACGCGAACCGGTGTGTCAACGTGAATTTTCCCCTAGCTATGAGTAAAAATAGCAACTTGTCTTTTATTAATCGTATACAATGAATCGTTTACTGTAGGTGTTGTGTTTTGGCATTCAATAACAAAAATTAAATAAAAAAGGGTTGATGTGCCGTAAAAAAAGGGTAAACACAACCAACCGTAACCCCTAAGCAGATTTTGATGAGTACTTCTGTACTTGTTAATTAATTACAACAAAAAGACTCGAATTATGGCATCAGATATTCAGGTTGCAACATGTCAGCTTTAAAAGAGACGATGATGAAAATTATTATTTCCTCCGGAAACGTGACATGATTTTTCAAGCAGATTTTTTTTTGTTTCATATTTTTGTAGAACAATGGCAAATTTCAAAGAAAGCCATGCGTAGCTACCAGCAGGCACTCAACGGTAAACGAAAAATGAAATATGAGACATGAAAATTACAGTAATACCAATAATTGTATGAGCACTAGGAAGAGTTTTGAAAAACCTGAAAAAAAAAAGGGTACTGATATCGATCCTGAACCAGTTTTCGTGAGGTTCGACTCGGAAGCGTTCGGCTGTCTTACGCAAACGCCCGAGTGTTGACGAGCCGAATGGTACCAGACGAGAATTTTGTTACGATGCTGCGTTCTGTGATTGTAAGTTATATTTTCAAGAAATTTTCTAAAAGAAACGAAAAAAACAAAAACAAGCAAAACATAGCGAAGTTACTGTTATCAAATAAATATTTTTTGTTATTTTGATACGTTGCTGCGTCCTATAATTTTTAGTTATAGTTGCAAGATATTTTTTAAACAACAAAACAAATAAAACAAGCAAAACAGAGCGAAATTACTGTTATCAAATAAATATTTTTAACCCTAACCCTAACCCTAAACCCTAACCCTAAACCCTAAACCTAAACCCTAAACCTAACAACGAAAAAAACAAAAAAACAAGCAAAACATTATTATCATAGGACGCAGCACCGTATCAAAATTGTCGTCTGGTACAAATCGGTTCGTCAACTCTCGGGCGTTTGCGTAGGATAGCAGAACGCTTCCGAGTCGAACGTCACGAAAACTGGTTCAGGATCGATATCAGTACCAAAAAAAGACTAGAAGAATTTTTTTAAATCCTTTTATTTTTTTTTACTTTCATTTACTCCATATGGCCACTGATGTAAGGGGCTACTGTGATAGGTGCCAGATTCATAGGTGGCAACTTCATCCTCAAGTCGGTAGTCCTAATACCACCCACGGGCCGGTAGAAACACAGAGGAGAAAAATTGAAGACTTAGATCGGAACAGTGAAGACAGACATGGAGTTGGTGGTTGGTTCCTCTTGCGTTTTTGGTGTTCGTCGCTGGAGCAGGGAATAGCTGAAGTATGTCGAGGACTCAGCTGCCGATCGACATCGATGGACCGCTTTGACACGGGACTCAGTGGACTCATTTGGAGCCGGCTCAACCTACCCCGGTGAATGCCATTAGAGTTACAGTTGACAGTTACAGGGGCAACCTCGGTAGGGAGTTCGACAGCAAGATGTTGGTTCACATTAGATTTAAATTTCTGCATATTTTTACAATTGGGGAAACAGAGAGCAGGGAGGAATTCCCAAGGCAAGCAGTTCAAAGAAAGAAGCTATTAGAGTCAAAAAAATCTCTCGGCATCTGGTGATGTCTACAGTGAAGGGGTGTGATTTTGCTGCTAATCGGGTGTGTCGATGGGGTTTACGTTGAGGCGATGAGACAGGGGTAGACAGTTTGGGACCTATTAGGTTAGAGGGTCGGAGCAAGGTGTAGTATATGTTCTTATACAACACTTAGTTTTTTTCTGTACTTGGTCAGTGAATATAGGGGATAATTTATAGATGATAGGGATGTTTATAATTTATAGGGGAGGGTAACCTGAGTGGGGAGTTCGGTAGCAAGATGTTTGTTCACATTACATTTAAATTTCTGCATGTTGGTACTGTCAGGGTAAATAGTGAGCAACAAGGGCATTCAAAAGGCAAGAGGTCAATCAAAATTTGAAGAAAAAGATAGAATTTACGCTATGAAAATCACGCCACTGATGAAAACAGCTGAAATATTAAGAAAAACCTTTGAGTGTGGAAACCAAGTCACATAACCAGATGATGCCGACCAATCACTGGTAAATTAGAATCGAATGACACTGCGTAAACACAACTAGAAACAAAGAACGCATATCGGCTTCCTGACCCAAAATGCACCAAACATTGATGTTTTATTGGTTTTTATTTTCTCATTGCAAAACTCAATCATTTTCCGCAAAACCAAAACAAAAAAAAAACAATTCCCTTCCCTCTCTTCCCACTTTCCCACCTTCTTCCTTCCTTCCCCTCTTTCACTCAACCAAACAAAACAACCAAACCAAACACCATGAATAAATATTTGAAGATATATAGAACTTAAAACAAAATATTTTACCGAAATTACTTGATTCGGCATTAAATAACCCGAAAAAAAGGGTTGATATGCCGTAAAACAAAACAACGAAACCAAACACCATGAATAAATATTTGAAGATATGAAGAACTTGAAGCATAAAAACTTTTACCAAAATGACCTGATCCGGCATTAAATAACCTGAAAAGGGTTGATATGCCGTAAAACAGAACGACCAAAGAACGCATGGCCTTCGTTCACTCTTGAGAGACAATGGATACACCCTGTAAGGGATGCTGTGCATGTAATTGTGAAGCAAGGGTTGCACAATCATTATACAGCCATGTCGTCGTCAGGTACCCAGGTTGTCTGTTGAAACAATCACTCGAACGCCGATATTAATAAAGGTTTATTACAATTAGGAGAAGAGTCACCGGAAAAAACATCAGAGTGACGGGTTACTTGCATATGCATGAGAGAGAGAGAGAGAGAAAGACAGACAGATAGATAGACGGATAGATCATCGCATTACACCTAGTTACAGTGTGTGTGTCTCCCTTCATTTAATTAAAAATCGAAATCGCTCCAGACAAGGCATGAAGCCACTTAATGTAAGGAGCTACAAAAGTACTACTTCAAGGTCAAAAATATCCAACATCAAGTGTTAGATGGAACCTAGAAAACAGCAATTCTTCCCCTTTTGTCAGAAACATCGTTTATAGAATGTGAGGACTAAAAGACAAAATAAAGGGAAGCGAGAGTTACGAGGTTGCCGAAAGTAAACCGAAGTTAGTCACTTTCTACTCTCCTGGGGACGGTGCCATGGACATGTCTTTTCTACTTTAATTATCGCCAAATAAGAGAAAAGAAAATCTCCATCCGATAGTCACACGGTTTCGTCGACTTCCGTTATGGGGTCACGTCTGACCCTTAAGGTGTTACTTTACCTTTTCCATTCAAACACGACCTTCGTTATGTAAAAATACGGGAGTCACTCTATCCCGGGCAACATCGGGTAACCCTAGCTAGCAACACAGAAACTAATCCAACGACGAATTACAGGTTGTAAAACCCAACCTCACCAATAAACGAAAACAAATAGTTTCTATAAGTAAAAGTTATTATTTTTTAAATTCCTTTATACTCTTTTAGCTTATAAACTTATATTATTAGCTTATATATATATATATATATATATATATATATATATATATATATATATATATATTATTTTGGTACAGAAAAATTAGTACAACATTCGTACCGTCGGTTTCAAGCACGGAAGGACTTAGCCATCCGGATCTCTTCAGCTTCTGTTGTCATCTGTTTCGCAAATGTGAAGTCACGTGTCACTCTCGTTTGGACGCGTTATTTGCTTAGAGCGTTGTGTATGTTTGTTTACATTTAGTGTAAGGAAGATTTAATAAGGTTTGACAAAAAAAAAGAGGGGTGTGTGTGTGTGTGCGAAAAGTAACAGTTGAGATTTAAACCGGAGGAGATTTTAAGAGTTATAAAAAAAATATAAAAAAACCCAAAAATAAAAAAATGTACTAATTTTTCTGTACCAAAATAAATAAATATTACGCTCTTAATTTTGGATTTTTAACTGTAATTCTTAATTAATCGAGCACTCTGCTGGGATTTTTCCTGCTATAATCCAAAGAAGTTATATATATATATATATAATCTCGGAAGTTTCTCAACCATTAAAACTATATTAAAAAAACAAAACAAAAAAACAAAAACAAAAAACTTATAGTCCCAAGTCTTCCAGTGGAAAATCACTCATGTAAGTCAATTTATTTTTTACAGTTATTATATTAATTTATTTCTAACACTATTTTAAGGGATCATCAGTTGTTTACCATGAAAAACTGTTTCGGGAATTTATATATATATATATATATATATATATATATATATATTTTGTTTTTAATTACACAACATCCGTCCAGAGTCCAGTAAGTAGGTCGTGTTATAGAGTGCATATGTTTGCGACAAAACCAAGAATGACGCTGAAGAATGAGAAAAATGGATATTCTTATTTTATCAAGATTTCTATCTATAAAAGAGTCTGGATTTACTTACAGTCGACCCATGGTTCGTGTTCGTCTGTCGGAGACATGCTTAGACCCTGTCGGTCTGTTCAGTTCGGTGAATAGTGAGCAAAAGAAGAAAGAAAAGAGTCTAACCCTTAGAAAGTTTCTTTAACCCTTATCCTCGAATTGTGTTCAGGCCTTGATAAGTTGTGACCCATTAGTAAAAAAAAAAAGAAGGGAAGTGATGGTGGTTAAGTTGATATCGACACGGACTAAAGACCTGGGTGTTCCAAGTTCTAAATCCACTCGGTTCCACAGTACCACTTTCACTTAGGGATGTTGGCAACCTTCTCGTGGTCCTTTCCGTAAGTACCCGATGTCTTTCCAGAAAGATTTCTAACTAGAAAAACATCGGGGAAACTAATGCCAACACCAGAATCATCTGATTCACATGAAAGGCCCTTCCTCCCTCCCGATTCAGAGGCATCCTGGCTCCAGTGGAAAACACTCAACCGCCTGAGAACGGGAATGGGGCGACCAAAAGTTGCTATGAGTAGATGGGGCTACAAAACTGACCCAACCATCTGCGAATGTGAAGTAGAGGACCCTACGCTGCAACACTGACTTGTCGGCCCTCGACTGCCAAACCGGTGCAGCTTGAAAGATCTTGCAGAGTACAGCAATAACGCAAAGGACTGCGTAAAAAAGGTGGGAAACTGTCGTATGACCACATGACACTTCAAAGACACGCAAAGAAGAAGTATAAAAAAAATATACCTTCACAGAAGGAATACGGCTGCCACATCTAAAGAGGCGCCGCTCAGAGTACTCGTTTCCTGTCTTGACAGAGTACAAAATCGACTTTGAAATCTGGTGACGAGTGATCTTTTTTCTTCCCTACAACTCCTTTTTCACAGAAGAGACGTTGCTAGTCTCTCTCTGCTCTAACGTTATTACCATGGAAGGAGCTCGACTGATCTTCAATCTTTGGTTCTTCCTTATTTTACTACCACCTCGAAAAAAAAAAACTTTCCTTGCTCCCTCCATGTGCCTAGCATCAGGCGGAATTTTAATGGACAGATATTCTTTGCAAGGCCTTGATAAGTGGGGACTTGATAGTAAAAAAAAGATAAGCAAATGTGGTAAATCTCCCGAATCCATGTTCGAATAGACACCAGTTAAGCAAGATTCCCTGAATTTCAATTTCTTAAGACCCCTTAAGCTTAAATCTTAAATTTCAGAAATTTAAAAAAAATCAACATTATATAATGGACTTTGATCAAAATTGGAATAAGGATTCTAGACATAGAGTTTAGGAGCATTATATCTTGATTTTAATCTTAGTAAGGGGACATAAAAGTGGTGCAATTTTAATTGTACCCATCCTGGGACAGGTATTCTTTTAGTTACTCTGTAAATCTAAGGTAAAATGATCACCCACTTCCTGACTAGAAAGCGTTTTATTGAGCACCTATTTTTTGACCACATAGCCTAGGACAGAAAGTGATACCATTTGCTTGCATTTCGAAAATTGCTGCTATTATTTAAATTAAACTCTTTTTTAGAACTATTACTATCTTCTAGATTTTTTTTTCGTATTGCCACCCGGACTTAGGGTTAGTGTTGGGTTTAAATTTTTTTTTTTTAACATAGTTCACCCCCAAACAAGGCAGGCTGCCACTGTAGACGTAAGAGGCTACTGAGAAAAAAGGTGAAAGTTTTTTTTTTATTTGGGGGGGGGGGGGGGGTTAACCTAAATTGGGAGCTGCGCAGCGAGATGTCTGTTTACATTAGTTTTAAATTTCTGCATGTCAGTACCGTCGGGGAAACAGGGGGCAGGGAATGAGTTCCAGAGGTCATCAGCACGAGGAAAGAAGCTATTTGAGTAGAAAGCTCTCTGGCATCTGGGGACCTCCACAGTGAATGGATGGGATTTAGCTGATTGTCGAGTTTGTCTAGTGAATTTACATCGAGGAGGCACCAGAGTAGCCAGTTCATCGGAGCATAATCCATTGAAGTATTTGTAAAACAAGCACAAGGATGCTACATTGCGGCGATGGGACAGGGACTGGAGCTTGGTTGACAGTGAGGGACCTATTAGGTTGGCGACTCTTTTGTAAAACAAGGTTTAATGAATGGCTTTCTTCTTCGTTAAGGCTTCTGCTTTTTTCTGCCGAAAAAAATGCAAGGGGAAGGGTATCTATTTATTTCAAGACCTTCGAAATTCGAAAGTGATTTGGAAGCCTCTAAACTTGCGAATATAAAGTAATTTTTGGCTTGAATTAAAGGTTAAACAGACATAGAGACGAACACCCATGGGGTGACTGTAAGTGAATCCTTGTGTATCTCGCATGATTTCCTTACCTTCGTTACAATTATGTTCTTGTTTTGAGACGTGTAGTAACTATGCGTACAATTCACTAGTATTCTTGCCTCGTCTTGAGTCATCCATCAATTGATTGTGGTGTGCACAACTAGCTTTGCCTGATACAAAAGTTTATCAAATATTATTGTTATTTTATTTTGAACTTTCATATTTCACTTGTGTATTAATCGAAACAATCACTAAATTTTCTAATCTACCATACGTTTAGTAATTGAGTATAATTAGGGGTGGGACGTAATGGGTGAAAATTTCAATAGGGGTGGGACGTAATGGGTGAAAATTTCAATAGGGGTGGGACGTAATGGGTGAAAATTTCAATAGGGGTGGGACGTAATGGGTGAAAATTTCATTAGGGGTGGGACGTAATGGGTGAAAATTTCATTAGGGGTGGGACGTAATGGGTGAAAATTTCATTAGGGGTGGGACGTAATGGGTGAAAATTTCATTAGGGGTGGGACGTAATGGGTAAAAATTTCAATAGGGGTGGGACGTAATGGGTGAAAATTTCAATAGGGGTGGGACGTAATGGGTGAAAATTTCAATAGGGGTGGGACGTAATGGGTGAAAATTTCAATAGGGGTGGGACGTAATGGGTGAAAATTTCAATAGGGGTGGGACGTAATGGGTGAAAATTTCATTAGGGGTGGGACGTAATGGGTGAAAATTTCAATAGGGGTGGGACGTAATGGGTGAAAATTTCAATAGGGGTGGGACGTAATGGGTGAAAATTTCATTAGGGGTGGGACGTAATGGGTGAAAATTTCATTAGGGGTGGGACGTAATGGGTGAAAATTTCATTAGGGGTGGGACGTAATGGGTGAAAATTTCAATAGGGGTGGGACGTAATGGGTGAAAATTTCAATAGGGGTGGGACGTAATGGGTGAAAATTTCAGATTCATGCGAGTAGTATTTTTTTGTGTTCATTTATACATAAATAACACTAAATAATCAAACATTTTGAAAATTTTGCAAAATTCAGAAGGTGCAGGCCACTAGTTTTTGGCTATTTTACATTCATGAAAACCCTTTCACAGCCTGAAAATGGTCCTAAATTAAAGTACTATATCAGATTTAACCATCTATATCCATTCATAGCTTTTGAGGATGTTTTAAGACCGGCAATGTCGCATGAAATCACTTTTTCAACGAAAAATGATGGATTTTGAGTCCCGTGGAGCCCTAACAGCTATTTTTGGCCTGCACCTGAATTTTGCAAAATTTTCAAAATGTTTGATTGTTTAGTGTTATTTATGTATAAATGAACACAAAAAAATACTACTCGCATGAATCTGAAATTTTCACCCATTACATCCCACCCCTAGTATAATCGGTAAATGGATTGTGTGTATTAAACGAAGCGGACAAACTGTTTCTTGCTCGAAAGAAATTGTTCGTTCGTAAAGCGGCTAAAAATATCCATGAAATCACCCAATGAATCTACACAATTAAAATTCAACTGAAATGAAAAAAAAAAGAAGGCAGACGTTATTATGATTATTTAATGACCTGTTTTTGTCTTTTGTTGGGACAATGCCCCCCCCCCCCAAAAAAAAATAATGACGTCATTGGAGGTGATATAAGACAAAGTTGTAAACATTCGATGTAACAACATTGAAGAATTCAAGCGTGGAATCTTAGTTTTGGGGTCGGCGTCGTCGTCGTCGTCGTCGTTTCCATGACGATTATTCAACACGCGTCGTCTGATTGTTATTCAATTGAAGAATAACACATTCGGATTTGGTTGCCAAAAAAAGTTCTCCCTTCGGTTTCCGTGTATCGCTCTCCCGTAAGTAAGTACCTTTTCGAGTTTGAAAACACAGACACGTACGAGTTGCAATTATTATTATTATTTTTTTTTATTTTGAAACAATCAATTATTTTAATTGGAAACGGATCCCCAATCAATTAATTGACCAATCAATTTTTAACCAATTTATTTGTTGTTGCGTGGATCTTAGCTTGAGTAGTTGTGTAGATGATGGTCGCGTCTTAGAGAGGCGCCAAAACCCACACTGGCGGTTGAATTGCGACAAATGTTGAAAATGGATTAATGAAACATGAATGTCGAATATATTTAGGAGAGTATTTAGGAGAGTAGAAAGTGACTAATTTCGGTTTACTTTCAGCAACCTCGTAACTCTCGCTTTCCTTATTTTGTCCTTTAGTCCTCACATTTCGTGAGCGATGTTTCTGACAAAGGGGAAATAATTGCTGTCTTCTGTTTTCCTATCTATCAAAGGAGAGTAGAAAGTGGACCTTGGGTTGACTTTCGACAGCCTCGTAACTCTCGCTTTCCTTATTTTGTCCTTTAGTCCTCACATTCCATGAGCGATGTTTCTGACAAAGGGAAAAGAATTGCTGGTTTCTGGGTCGGAATCGATCCATCTAACGCTTATCGTTGGTTAGTTGCTGACCTTGAAGTGGTATTTTTTTGTAGCTCCTCACATCAAGTGGCTTCATATATACTAGCAAAACCTATATATTTTATTACATGTGTTTATATATATATATATATATATATATATATATATACATATATATATATATATATATATATATATATATATATATATATATATATATATATATATATATATATATACTAGCAAAACCTACCTACTCTCCGAGCAGCAATTAATTGGGATGAGAGGCCGTTAATTTAAAAAAAACACACACTCTCTCTCTCCTCCCCTTTCTATTCTTGCTTATGCCTCGTTCGACCTTCAGTAAGGTCGTGATCGAGTGCTAGTTGTTTAAACATAAGGTGTTTTAGTTATCTTTCTAATTTATTTATTAAATAACTTTAAGTAATTACTGTTAATATGGACGGGACTATTGCATATAGATAGCAAACATAAACAAATGCAATTCCAAATTAATAATACCAAATGTTAATTAATTATGAACGGTTTAAAAAATAGTTATGCTAATTAGGCAGTCAAAAGGTTCTCTCTTAATCGTTTATCTGCACTATATATACAGAATATCAAGTTTTTAGGTTGTATTATTGATTAAAAGAACAGTAACCCATTTTGATTATAATATTATAGTGATAAATTCATTTTTTTTGCATTTATTCATTTATATATATATATATATATATATATATATATATATATATATATATATATATATGTAAGTAAATTTCGTGTACAACAGAATGGTAGGATTAATTTTAGAGGAAGCATTATTAAAATCAATGAAACAGACGAGTGGGGAAAAAAAAAAGAAAAAAGGAAAATTGTTAAAATTACCTTAAGGCCTTGTCGTCTGACCCTCTGAGAGGAAACGTCAGAATGGTAAATTAAAAACTAAAAGTCGAATGAGAAATGAAGGGGGAAAAAAAAAAAAATAAAACTTATTTCAGTTGGAGGAAACGATTGAGAAGGGGAAAAAAAAAAAAAAAAAAAAAAGTAAATCTCTCAACGTTATGGTGGCTTTGAATCATTAAAGATCTCCAACTGATGCTTC
The DNA here is from genome assembly GCA_963556195.1 of Sepiola atlantica. NCBI lineage: Eukaryota > Metazoa > Mollusca > Cephalopoda > Sepiida > Sepiolidae > Sepiola > Sepiola atlantica. Next base: position 11,333,559 of record OY744544.1, read on the forward strand.
AAAATCTTTTGTCTACACAGGCTAGGTCGATAGTTGTTAATGACTAACGCCTCAAGAATATTGAGATGGTAGTTCGACCTGGCACTGTGTAAAACAGAAAACCACCCATCGGAATACCTGTCAGAACAACTATTTGTACTATATATATATATATATATATATATATATATATATATATATATATATATATTATTTCCTGTCTTTGCGATAATCATATCTGTTCTTGTTAGCTCCTCACATCAAGTGGCTTCATGCCTTGTCTGGAACGATTTCCATAAAAAAAATTGACAAAAATCTTGCTGCTACTAAGGATACCCCTATAGATATTGCTCTAAATTTAAAGTAGCCCTTTACATCTCAGTGACGACAATGTGCCTTGTTTAGGGTGAATAGAAAGTGTGTATATATATATATATATATATATATATATATATATATATATATATATATATATATATATATATATATATATATATAAGGAGATTGTAGTTTGCTTGAAGCATTGCTGGTAAAAATAAGTGCAGATTAGTCGTCCGAGTCTATAGCAATGCGATGTAGTTGCCGTAAGATGGAAAAGTGAAAAGAAATAAACGAAGAGAGAAAGTGAAACTCAAAACGATTTATTAATAATTTCACGAAAAAGTGATTAAATACCAAACAGCACACACGTAAATTTAAATTTGAATTGAATAAAGAAAAAAATAGAAAAAAAATTAATTAATGAATCATATAAAATAAAATATAATAAAATTATAATAATTAGTATATTAATAAGCAAATGTTTATAATATTTTAACTTTAGTTGATTTTGACATTCTCTGCGTTCCTACTTCCAATTGTCTGCTGCCGTATTTCTATGTTTTGACACCGGTTTTTCCCGTTTTTTCGACCCACTCGGTCTTTTATTGTTGTCTTCTGAAAATGAAAGTTTTTCTTTCGAAAATTTAAGATTACCCTTTGCCGAATTGTTACTTACCAGACAGTATCTACTATTTTGGTATTTAATCAGTTTTTTCGTGAAATTATTAATAAATCGTTTTGAGTTTCACTTTCTCTCTTCGTTTATTTCTTTTCACTGTTCCATCTTACGGCAACTATACCGCATTGCTATAGCCTCGGACGACTAATCTGCACTTATATATATATATATATATATATATATATATATATATATATATATATATATATATATATATATATATATATATATATATATATATATATATATATATATATATACTGGAAACATACCAGTCCCAGGACCGTTAAAATTAATTCTCTTCACAGGAAAGATTTGCACTAATCTTGCGTATCATTACGAAGATTAAGATTAACATATAATTGTACTAAGTCTTTTGTTTGGAATTTTTATTCCAATTTTGAGCAAAGTTAATAACATGATTTTGATTCTAGAAAATGTCAAAAATTTAAGGGCTTAAGCTTACAGGGTTTTTAGAAAAAATAAACATATTACTTCAAAAACAGGAGAAAGAAAGAAGGAAAAAGTTTAAGAAGTCTTGTCAAAAGTAACGGCAAGCCAAAATACTATATATATATATATATATATATATATATATATATATATATATATATAAGTGCAGGTTTTTAATCCGAGGCTGTAGCAATGTGATGTAGTTGCCGGAAGGTGGAGAGGGTGAACAGAAATAAACGATGAGAGAAAACGAATCTCAAAACGATTTATTAATATTTCACGTAAAAACTGATTAAATACCAGGACAGTAAATACTGTCAGGTAAATAAAAAGTTCCGGCACAAGGTAATCTAAAATTTTCGAAAGAAAAACTTTCATTATCAAAAAACAACAATTAAAGACCGAAAGGGTCGAAAAAACGGGAAAAAAACGGAATCAAGCTGTTCAACCAGCAATGCTTCAAGCAAACTACAATCTCCTTTATATATATATATATATATATATATATATATATATATATATATATATATATATATATATATATATATATATCAATAATAAATAAATAAATGCTAAATTTTTTTCTCCATCTATACTAAGTTAGGAGAGTAGAAAGTGGATCATGGATTTAATTTTTGGCAGCCTCGTAACTTTCGCTTCCGTTATTCCATGAGCGATGTTTCTGACAAAGGAGGAATAATAGCTGTTTTCTGGGTCGAAATCTATCCATCTAACACTTATTATTGGCTAGATTGTGACCTTGAAGTAGTATTTGTTTTTTTAGTTCTTAAACACTAAGTGGCTTCATGCCGTGTCTGGAGCGATTTTGATTGAAAAAAAAAAATGGAATTTTGAAATTCTGATCTTTTTATTCTGTGCGATCTGATCGAAAGGGTGAATTTACTGTTGGGCGGCAAAAATTATTTCGAAACGTGAGGAATGATATTTGTGTGCGGACGTAAGCACACACAGGTCACATGACCGCCATTTTCGCCTTTTTTTCTATCTTTTTTTTGTAAATATTTTGCTGTTTGCATGAAAATATAATTTCTGCCTTCTTGAATGTTTTTGGGGTGTGTGTTTTCGCACATGCCGTTGGTCAAATATGCATGAGATTGGTATACATGTCAATCCTATAATTTGTTTAACCCGTCAAATATGTATAGGATTGGTATACATGTCAATCCTATAATTTTTCTAACCGTGTCACATGACGCTTAAGAATGAAAAAAATCTTGTTCAATTCAGTTAAATTTAGGTAAATTCAACGCTAAATGATCGTATGTACGTAAATCCCGTTTGCAACAGAAAGATAAATCCCACAAAATAATTTTCCTCTTAAGAAATCACAACACTTCGAAAATGTCTCAAACCCAAAAGAATTGGACCAATTTCGGTAAAAGTTTATTCTCACGAATTCTGAAAAAAAAAAACAAAAAAAAAACTGCAACAAATGAGTTCGACAAAGATTCCCGTGTTCGACGAGACACACCTGAAAAAATGGTGGAGGTTACATCGGCCAAAACGTTATGGGAATAACATCCAAGATGAGAACAGTAGTCCGAATATTTCAAATAATACAGAATATTTTATATTTGAGCTTTTATGTTATTAGCAACCATGTGTTTGTGTATGTCTTTCCCGAACACGAGACCGCCATTTTGTGTGTTAGATTCACATACACATGCATTTTTTTTTATTAATAGAAATCGCTCCAGACAAGACAATAGGCACATGATGTAAGGAGCTCACAAGAAAAAATATGATTATCGCAAAAACAGGAGATGCTTATTGGCCTTAGTTTTGAAAAGACCAAGGTTATAGTTAGGAGGGAAACAGGCAGCAGGAAGAGAGTTCCAGAATCTACATGAATAGGAAGCTGTATAACAATTAGATATCAAAACAGCGAATTGATAAAGACCACTAGACCAACGAGTCAAACGAGCTGAAACAAAAGAAGCAGGGAAGATTAAAATTTCTATGCGTCATATTTGATTGTAGGGGCAGTTTGTTGATGCAGAACTCGACTGGTGATAATTTGTGTTCTTTCTTTATATAGTGTGGGGGATCGGCTCCCAGTCGGTTAGCCCAAAAGTTTTTAATGGTTTCTTTTATTGCTTTTGGTGAAGATATTTTCAACTTTTCTATTTTATTTCATTTGAATTCGAAGCCGATTTTGTAAAAAAATTGCATAAGTGTCATCGAATGATCTCAGATTATGATTTAGAAAATCGTCAATTTGGAAAATCAAGAAGAGAGTTATGTCCAGAACTTATTTTAACGCAAGAAAAATATTCATAAAAAAAAATTGCATATTTTTTTTACCTTCTGTTGTGGTGGCAACCACTCATTTGCATATACGAATAACGTTACACTATAAATGGCAAGCCTAGGTTGGCCTTAGTGTGTGTTACCTAAATGCCACCGGAAGTGACGCCGAAGAGCGTACATGTCCTCCCACCAAGACTCTCTGACTCGACACCTTCATTTGTACATACTGTAACTATACCTTTTCTTTAATACACTTATTATTGCATTCTCCTTGTTGTTTGCGTCTTCATTGTATTCCTCACTAATTATTGTTCAACCTTGCAACCACAACACCTTCTAATGCGGAAATATATCGTTTTTCATAGGTTTCATTTATTTGTGTATTTTGTTTGCGATACTTTCGTACGAATTCAATTATTTATTTGAAAGAGCATTTTACCTTAATGCTAGTTGGAAATAATTTATTTTTACCAATGTGATAGCCCCATATATATATATATATATATATATATATATATATATATATATATATTATAATATAAAATGAAGTAATAAAATAAGGTGTCAATCAAATTTTATTAGAATTCAAAGTTCAAGCAAAGTATCCTTAAGTTCTTAGCTCATGAGTTTTCAAAGATAATTCTTCTCCTCAGAGGACCATTACCGCAGTTATACTACTACAGGTAATAAAATTAAGCTTTGAAAATATATAAAATTATATACACAAATACATAAAAATACATAACATCAAATATATCAACCCAAAAACATACTTTTTTATGAATCTATACAATCCATCCAGGTCATACAAATTGAAAAACATAATCAGGAAAGACATTCAGAGGGTTAACCGAGGATTACTCCAAGTTATAAATAGCAGTCCATATACGTGAAATTGAAGGAGCTGACAAAGTTATCCAGTCGCGAAATGTGTCAATAATCGATGAAGTGAAAAGTATTCAATGTTAATGATAAATAAATCAAATAATATAGAAAGTTCAATAAACTCACTTAAAATTCCAAAATCCTGATATGGGCAACCCAAATCAAGTCAAAGTTCGTTGTTCGTTTCACTAATTATAAGATATTAGTTGACGCTTATATCTTTTGTTGGATTGCTTCATATATATATATATATATATATATATATATATATATATATATATATATATATATATATATATATATATATATATATATATATTGACACGCTGACCTGATTTCTTGAGAGACATTGAATACCCTCCCTGTCCCTCTCCGTCATAAATTATGTAACCCCCCCATAAAATTATAGATTAAATATGCTTCAAATTTCCCCCTCTCTCTAAATATGTATTAGATATGTTGTCACTCTCTCTCTCTCTCTCTACTTATATTTGAATTGTCGAGTGTGAATTTCTAATTTCTCATTTTCTAAAATGTAATCATCCCACTTGGATGCTTGACAATACCACAAGGTTGAAATAAATTATTGCATCGATAATTATGTAATTTCGTGTTACTATATATATATATATATATATATATATATATATATATATATATATATATATATATACAATAAATTAATAAAGAAGAAAGTCGAAAGAGAAGGGGTTTAATAAGTAAAACAAAATGAAAGTAAAAAGATTCCCGGGCAACACCGGGTAGATACACATAGTTTATTATATTTTTAGTCAATATTTACTCTTGTAATGTTCTAGGAGGTCCCCCCTCCCAGGCTTCGCCTCCCCTCTTTGGGGAGGAGTAAGTTTATTGCTTACTGCCTGAGGCGCCCCTACCAGGGAATGCCGACGGGGCTGCCCAGGCAATTTTTAATGGCCAGAGTGTTCACCTCTCGGGCGCTGGCTTTTCAAACCCCACTTTCCCGACCCGACCTTGGGTCACATCTTACTTGTGGGAGTAAGATAAAAACTGTCCTTGTGCCTAACTCCTGGAGAGGAGTAAATAAATACTCTTGTACTGTTGAATACATATTTTTGTTGCAGACATTTAAAAAATAGCGGGTTTATTGATCCAAGGGAGATAACTTTTAAGAAACGTTTTACTGTTTATCTCCCCTGAATTTGTGATTAAGCAAAGAAGGAAAACTGCGAAACATAACGAGATTTGTAATCAGCGGAGTTGACTTCTTTTCGTGATTGAGTCGTGATTAAATGCCAACTTCGTCAACAATTACAAGTTTTTTTTTGTTTTTTTAAGTTCATGTTGTCTAATGGAAGATAACTATCTTTATTTTTATTTATTTTTTTATTTTTGTAACAATTGATGTCAAACATTTTTAGATTTTTGTCAACATATATTAAATGCTGTCCGGTTCGAGAATGGCGTAGGAATGG
>OY744544.1:11344600-11359600 GCA_963556195.1 Sepiola atlantica
AATATGTGAAAGGTGATAACGTACGTACGAACATGAAATGCTCAAACGTATTATTATATAGATATTGAATATGTGTGAAAGGTGATAACGTACGTACGAACATGAAATGCCCTTGTGTATTATTATATAAATATTGAATATGTGTGAAAGGTGATAACGTACGTCCGAACATGAAATGCCCTAGTGTATTATTATATAAATATTGAATATGTGTGAAAGGTGATAACGTACGTACGAACATGAAATGCCCTAGTGTATTATTATATAGATATTGAAAATATGTGAAAGGTGATAACGTACGTACGAACATTTATATAGATCTTTAAAATATGTGAAAGGTGATAACGTACGTACGAATATGTTCGAACGTATTATTACATAGATACTGCCAAGAATGCAATATTAGTGTATAGAAATTCATAATAAAAAAAAATAATAATTATAATGCAGACTTCCTTCTTATGTAAAAATAAGTCATTATCTTCTCTATATTAATACGATAGCGTGTGTGTTCGTGTGTCACGCTTACATCAAAAACTCTGCGCATGCGTGCCGCACCTAGTTTGGAAAAGCATTCAAGTCACCTAAGTTTCATAGTGTGTCCCTTTGGCGCAACTGTTCGCGACGTAGGATTTTTGACATCGGTTTTTGACGTCGGGCCGACTGGTCTACAATTCGATCCCAACCAACCTCTAAGATTTTTTTTTCTACATGGAAGTGGGGTAGGAGGGTAGGGAGGGGGCGAGCGGGAAGACACGTATTAATACGATAGCGTGTGTGTTATTTTGTGTGTCATGCTTACATCAAAAGCAACAACCTTCCGAATCTGTGTAAAAAAAAAAAAAAAAAAAAAAAAAATTACTCCTCGCGGAGTTAGGCACAAGGCCAGTTTTATCTTACTCCCACAAGTAAGATGTGACCCAAGATCGGGTCGAGCAAGTGGGGTTAAAAGCCAGCGCTCGAGAGGTGAGCACTCTGGCCATTTAAAAATTGCCTGGGCAGCCCCGTCGGCATTCCCCGGTAGGGGCGCCTCAGGCAGTAAGCAATAAACTTACTCCTCCCCAAAGAGGGGAGGCGAAGCCTGGGAGGGTGGACCTCCTAGAACTGCACAGGACAGGCGTGCAGTATCCATCGGAACAGATACTACACTTTGATCTTAGCCAAAATTTATTTAGATGGATGCATCCTGGAAAACATTAACTCCTAGAGTTAAAATTACATTCCCAGAATGCATACCACCTTAGGCATAAAAGCCCGCTGTGGAAGGGGGGGAAGGTGGGGGTCGGGGGTCATTGTGACATTTCTAACACATTTTTAAAACATTTTTTATTTGACAAAAAGTTTTTCAAAAAAGACAAAACAAAGACATTTTTTATTTGACAAAGAACAAAATGCACAATGACAAAAACCTACTCTACCCTAAGCTAGACATTCACACTCAAAAACTCGCAGTCACTCTATGGCTTAACCCTACTTAAAATATCCCCAAAATGATACATGAAAACATGAAATAACGTGGGAGTGGGATGACACATTAAAAACACCCAAAAAGAAAGAAAAATAAAGAACCAAATAAAATGATAAGGGGTGGTTAGTAGGACCCTCCCTACCCTTTTGCTAATTTTGGACCGCCCACTGTTTTCCGGCTCGAGGCCGAAAACAAGCAGGTCGACCCCTAATTGGGAGTGGGAATAAAGTAGGGGCGTTCTGAAAATAAATTAATCGGGCTCTGGGTACGGGAATGGATGGCGTCTTCCAAGATAATAAAGCCAAGGGTTTCATCAGCCGGGGACAAAATAAATATGTGGAGTGGGCATCTTTGGAAGCTCTCTAGTGCCGGCAAAAAACAAAATCGGAACAGGACATCACTTATTCCTACTAGCTTATAGTTCGACTAGGCTAATAAAAAATAATTTTGTTTTATACTGGGCTGGGTTCCGTATGACCCAGTACCGTCTGCGCCATGCTAAGGCGGGAAAACGTATTCAAACCTGGACCCTCGTCGAATGCACAAACTAGTGTTGTGCACCCATCTTCTATTGAACTCCATGCGATGTAGTCGTTTCCAATCGCATCTGATTTTCACTTTAAGCTGATGCTTAAAGTAACCAACCAGATCACGATCCGAAACAGACCCAACCCCATGAACCTCATCTAGACGTGTAACCCACGTCACTAACCTAGCTACGGCTAGGATCGCCAGAAAAACCATTCTTTTCTCCCTAGACCATGGCGGTGCAACGTTGTTGATAACGTATGCTACATCAAGTACCATCGGCTGCTCGGCGTCGATGCGAGCCGTTACCTCTCTGACATACTCCCAGAGACGACGAACTTTGCTGCAAGTGAAGAAGGCGTGCTCGGCCGTTTCTTCCTCATTGTCCTCACAGCGCGGGCATAAGGGAACGTCCCTTATGCCATCCCTGCGTAATCTGCCATAGAGGGGCAGTGCATTTCGAACCAATCGCCAGGTCAGAGAATACTCAGAATTGTTGAGATAACTCTGGCCTGGCGCCCAACTCCACTGGGAGCGAGCCTCTTCACTCGACAATCCAAGCCGCCTCCCAAGCGGATCCGAAGCGGACCCCTCCACTAGATCCCGATATAGTCTCTTCCTAGACCGGGCAAGGTCACTGGACCCCGGCAACGCCTTAAGCACGGCTCGGCATTCGGCGACGAACATGGACTCCCCTCTCGATCTACGTCGACCTTCGACCGAGTGGTCGGGTATGAGGTTGGGAAAGGCGTCCTCAACCGCAGGGACCCACGGGGCGTCCTCCGTCAGAGTACGACTCAGGAAAGCCAGTCTCTCGGCATGTCGATGACTTGCCAAGTCAGGCATCCCCAAGCCTCCATCGCACGGACGTTGCGTACAGACCTGTCTGCGGACGTATGCTTTCCGCCCGTTCCACAGAAGTTAAAAGAGCAAGCGCGTGAAAGCAAGAAGGCGGTCCGCGGGCAGAGGGAGTACAGACAGTCGGTAAAGTATGAGAGGAAAGACGTAAGTGGCGCACGCCTCAGCTCTCCCCTTCAAGGAAAGTTTCCTTCGAATCCAAGCCCTTACAGACGATTCGACCTTTGCCTGTACTTCCGACCAATTTTTCTCCAGCTGGAGACCCGGTCCGAACCAAACGCCAAGGATCCGAACCGGGCCATCGGTCCAGCTGAAGTCACCTGGAAGTGCGGTCTCTCCGCTCCAGGCAGCCAACCGCAGGCCGTTGGACTTGCTGCGGTTGACAATGGCCCCTGTAACCTCTTCGTAACGAGCGAGCGCCTTAATCACCGCTTCTATGTCTTCACGGCTGGACACAAAAACGGTGACATCATCGGCATACGCGGAAACCCTGGCTCGCGCATAGTGAGGAGGGATAGCGATTCCGCGCAGGACTGGTGTAGCCGCCCCGTCCCTTAATTTGCGAAGGAAGGGCTCCAACGCCAGGACATAAAGCAGGGGCGACAGCGGACAACCCTGACGCACCGAACGAGAAACCACGAACGATTCCGACAGCCTACCGTTTACTTGCACCGCTACCGTCGGCAGACGATACAGAATGGAGATCCACTTGCGGAAGTCCGGATTAAAACCGGCAGCCTCTAGAACAGATTCCAAGAAACCATGGTCGACCCTATCGAAAGCCTTGGACTGATCTAAATTGATCAGCGCGGCTTCAGTGTCGTCTTCTATACCCTCTAGGATCGTGCGAACCATATGCAAATTGTTTTGAATTGACCTCCCCTTCACAGCATAGTTCTGCTCAGGTTCGATCAAGTCAGCAGTAACAACCTGCAAACGATTCGCAAGAACACGGGCCAAAATCTTTAACTCTGTGTTTAGCAGAGTTATGGGCCTGTAATCATCTAAATTCCCCCCACCAGGTTGGCCCCCCTTCTTCAACAATGTGACCACTCCTTTGGTAACCTGCCCAGGGATCGAGCCCTGAGCAAACCAGTGGTTAAACACATCCTTCAGAAGAGGAACAAACATGGGCGACAGCCTCAAGTAAACTTCGTATGGCAGACCATCGAGTCCTGGAGATTTGTTGTAGCCGACCTGCTTCAACGCAGTAATGATCTCACCCTCTGTAACGTCCCCATCACAGCTAGCTGCTCGGGCCGCCTCTAGGCGGGGCGAGTCAGCCAAATAGCTGTCAAACTCCTGGCCGCGGAGTCTGGGTAGTTGGGTGAAGCGATCCTCCAAATGCTCGCGGAACCCCTCGCAAATCTCACGAGTAGATACCAGGGTATGTCCTTCCAGGTTATTCACCTTCCGAATGTACCCATCCGAGCCACGACGTAAAGCAGCCTTACGCTCAACAGCGTCAACGTTCACAGCTTCGTTAGAGACTTTCTTTAACCTAGCTCGAACTACTTGACCTTCATATCGCTCGCTAGCCAAGCGATTGAGGTCCCCCTTAATTAAGGCTATCTCTAGGGGATCCCCCCCAGCCACCGCCCGGGTCATCTTATCATCTACACGCTTCTGTGTCCTAGCCCTATCTTGAGCGAGGCGCTGGCTATAGCGGACACAAAAGCGTCTAACATAAACCTTAGTTTTTACCCACCAACTACTCCCGATAACCGCCCCCACTAAAGCCCGCTGAAGTAGTAACGTTAGCTTGTCCCGGAAGTCGGGTATCTCCAGTAAGGAGGTATTCAACTTCCAGTACCCAGCTAACCTAGGCCTATCGCTTAAACTCAAACGGGCCATAACCAATTTATGGTCCGAGTGACCTAACCAAGTGAACGTGGGACAAGATAAGAAATCTATGTCGCCTCTTCTAACTAACATTCTGTCCAAGTAAGTACTCGAACAGAAGGCCGCGCTAGTATGCCACGTCCACATCTCCCGCCCTGGGTGATCAACGCGAAATCTGTCGACAAGATCGCATGAGGCGATCAGGTCAGACAGACTGCTATCACACCTATCCGACCCTCTATTACCCCCGACCTTATCTATCTTGGGGTCAAGGACGGCGTTCCAATCCTCCATTAATACTACACGCTCCGGACCCCCGAGAAACGTCTCCAACCGTCGAAAAAAGGAAACCCTCTCACCAGTAGAGTTGGGCGCATAAACCGCAACGATCCGAAACTCACTGTTTTCAACGGCAACATCGACTACGACCAGCCGACCCACCGCATCCGTATGAACAACACTCACTGTCGCAGACAGAGTGCGTCTCACTAGCAAAGAGACACCACAACTACGGACATTGCCATATGCTGAGATGACGTCATAGTCGTCAGTCAGCACATCACAATCCCCATACGAAACGAAGTGGGTCTCCTCGATCGAAGCTATATCTACCTTAAGGTCCACGAGATCCCTCAGCACGCGAACAGCCTTGCTTCGAGATCTCATGCCCCTCACATTCAATGTGGCCAGGTTTAAAGCCATTATCCCTTATTAGATGTCGCAGACGGGCCTAAAGTCCTCGGGAGTGAGGACGCCGAAGGCCTGACCAAGACTGCCAGTCAGCAGTTCGGACGAAATCCGTCCGTCTCGAGCCAGACCTCCCACGTCCAGGGGAAAGGTTAGCTTCAAAGCCCGAAAAAATGAGGGATGAACATAAATGGGGACCCTCCCCGGACATTTAGAAGCCAATTTCTTTTTTGATGGATGCTCCTCGTCAACTAAGGTAACCCCCGGAATAGCCATCCTTCCCTCCTCCACCATTCTCCAAAGGGCGCGTGCCCTACTACCTTTATCATGCCTGATAAAGGTAGTTATCATTGGGGCATCCCGGAAGTTCAGAGGGTTATCGACTCTTTTCCCTTTCACATGTGTGAACGCAGCTAACTGTTTCAGATAACCCCTCTGCCTATTACTTAGGTCCGACTGGACAAGTGTTGCGTCCGCCTCACAAATTCTTCCCCCAGGCAGAAAAGGGAGCTTCCGGGATCTTTCTCGTCTAACTGGTGGAGGAGTGGGTGCAGTTTTCGCCGTAACTTCCGGCACTTCCTCGTCAGCAACAGCTTCCTCCATAGCTACCTTGTCAGCAACAGCTTCCTCCGCCGCTACCTTGTCGGCAACAGCTTCCTCCGCCGCTACCTTGTCGGCTACAGCTGCCTCTGGTTGTTTGGCAGTTTTATATGGGCTTTTAGGCTCTTCAGCTGCCTCGGCCGATGCTACGGCCATGGATATCTCTTCAGGGGTGTTGGATTGGGGAGGGGTATTTTGTTCAACCACAACTTCGGGTTCTGGAGATTGGGGTTTGGGTGGTTGAACGATTTCCTTGTCTGGACATGTCGCTTTCTGGTCTCGGCTCTTCTTTGCCCTGGTGTCCTTCTTGGGCTTCTGGACCGGCGGTTCTCCTTCCACAGTCATGTCCTCCTCAGAGTCATTATTTTCGTCTGATCCTGATGAGGGGAACTGAAACTTCCGTTTGACCGCAGGTGCAGGCTGATCTCCTGTTGCGGTTGGTTGTTTAGCGGGTTTCTCGCTCGTGCTTGGAGTCCGCTTTTTCCCCTTCTTGGCTGCCACCTTGTTCCAACCTTTTTCTTCTTCCGGTACTTCTTCCGGTACTGTTGGTTCTGTTGGTTTGGGGACATTTGTTGTCACTGCTGGCACTGCCACCGGGGTCTTTGGTGGGTTCCTTTTGGGGCACTCCTTTGCCATATGCCCTGACGTCTGACAGTGCCAACAAACCGGCCTCCTTCCCTCCACTATCACTGGCATCGACCAGGTTTCGCAGTATAGCTGCGCCGGTATCTCCCGGAATCCTTCACGGGTGAGTCGCATAAGGATCTTGTAGTCCCCCGTCTGGATATTTCAGGGACCACGGACTGGGAACACTGCCTCAACGTCGCCATACTGTGACATAATGGCGCCTATGTGTTCGAAGGCGACACAGCATGGGACGCCGAGAACTGACACAGTTGTCCTCCTCTTTGATAAATATTCCGGAGTCAATTTTATCCCGTTACTCGTATGCTCCCATTTCGCCACTCTTTCGGCTTCTGCCACGTTAGGGAGCAGAATATCATACATAGCGTATGATCGCTTTACTACGTAAGTAGCTGGGATCTTCAGATCCCCAAGTATTTTCATTATTTTGTCCTTGGGGACCCCAGTCAGCCCCTTCGTCTTTGTATCAGTTGTAACCAATGAGACTATTCGTCTCTTTAGTCTCTCCAGAGTGCCCGGGACTACTTTGATTGTACTTCCGTCGGTGAAGTCGGCGTATTTATCTCTGAAGAGTCGCCTATACTCCTCTGGAGTCTTCTGGGCCTGGGGTCCCCACGTCGATCTGGTTCCTTTGGAGTCCTTATTAAGTGTCTTTTCTGGCAAGACCTTTTTGGCCCCTTTCCTAACTCTTGGTCTTTCAGGCCTACTCTCGTCTCCCTCAGAGCTGTCCGTTGATGATCCCCCCGAGGAGCACCCAAGAAACGACTTTGGCCTATACTGTCTCTGTGCCACCTCCAAGTCTAGAGACTGGCACTTTCTTACTGGCTTCTGATTAAAGAATGGGGTGTCACTAAATTCGCCAAAACTTAGGGTTTGGGTGCATTCGGGCATGCTACCCCCTGCCATAGAAAACGACCCGACTGGAGTGCCGCTCGGTGCGACACCCTCCATAACCGAAACTGAGGTGCCCGGCGAGGCAACACCTCCTGGGGCGCACTCGGGTGTGCAACCCCCCTCCAATACGACTGGGGCGCACTCGGGTGTGCAACCCCCCCCCCATCCAACTGGAGTGCCGCTCGGTGCGACACTCCCCGACACAGGCAATGGGGCGCACTCGGGTGTGCAACCCCCCTCCATTACGACTGGGGCGCACTCGGGTGTGCAACCCCCCTCCAACACGACTGGGGTGCACTCGGGTGTGCAACCCCCCTCCGTCTCAACTGGGGTGCACTCGGGTGTGCAACCCCCCTTCACGGGCACCATCAACAGATCGCACTCAGGAGTACGACTGACCAGGTCTAAAAGGGTGCCCTCGGCGGTCACACCCTGGTCGTTGCTCACCTCCGTGGCAACTCGAGCTTTTGAAGCCTGGGTGGCTTCCATCGAAAAAACGGGTCCTAATGAGGGGCAACACCCGCCGATTCGGAATCGAGGAGACCGTCACCGAAACCGGTACGTAAGTCTCCCCGAACCTGCCAGCTGCTTAAGTGTGCCACTCAAGAGGACGCTGAAAAGGAAACAAAGTAAAAATAATTAAATGCCCAAGAGGGGCGAACAAGCCTGACTGTCGGACTAGACCCGCCGATTCGGAGACGAGGAGACCTTCACCGTTTTACGGGTTCGTCAGTCTCCCCGAAACCTGCCAGCTGCTTAAGTCAGCCCAACAGTCAGGGAAAAGAAGAAAAAAAAATAAGAAAAAGTCCCAAGAGGGGGAAAAAAAAGGTGACAAAAGCCCCAAGAGGGGGCTTGGTCAAAAAGTCGAATGAATGCTTTAACCTTGCCGGTGGCACGGTAGCAGAACGCTGGTCTTTGGGAAAATGAAAGTGCAGCAACTGAGAACAGATACTACACTTTGATCTTAGCCAAAATTTATTTAGATGGATGCATCCTGGAAAACATTAACTCCTAGAGTTAAAATTACATTCCCAGAATGCATACCACCTTAGGCATAAAAGCCCGCTGTGGAAGGGGGGGAAGGTGGGGGTCGGGGGTCATTGTGACATTTCTAACACATTTTTAAAACATTTTTTATTTGACAAAAAGTTTTTCAAAAAAGACAAAACAAAGACATTTTTTATTTGACAAAGAACAAAATGCACAATGACAAAAACCTACTCTACCCTAAGCTAGACATTCACACTAAAAAACTCGCAGTCACTCTATGGCTTAACCCTACTTAAAATATCCCCAAAATGATACATGAAAACATGAAATAACGTGGGAGTGGGATGACACATTAAAAACACCCAAAAAGAAAGAAAAATAAAGAACCAAATAAAATGATAAGGGGTGGTTAGTAGGACCCTCCCTACCCTTTTGCTAATTTTGGACCGCCCACTGTTTTCCGGCTCGAGGCCGAAAACAAGCAGGTCGACCCCTAATTGGGAGTGGGAATAAAGTAGGGGCGTTCTGAAAATAAATTAATCGGGCTCTGGGTACGGGAATGGATGGCGTCTTCCAAGATAATAAAGCCAAGGGTTTCATCAGCCGGGGACAAAATAAATATGTGGAGTGGGCATCTCTGGAAGCTCTCTAGTGCTGGCAAAAAACAAAATCGGGACAGGACATCACTTATTCCTACTAGCTTATAGTTCGACTAGGCTAATAAAAAATAATTTTGTTTTATACTGGGCTGGGTTCCGTATGACCCAGTACCGTCTGCGCCATGCTAAGGCGGGAAAACGTATTCAAACCTGGACCCTCGTCGAATGCACAAACTAGTGTTGTGCACCCATCTTCTATTGAACTCCATGCGATGTAGTCGTTTCCAATCGCATCTGATTTTCACTTTAAGCTGATGCTTAAAGTAAACAACCAGATCACGATCCGAAACAGACCCAACCCCATGAACCTCATCTAGACGTGTAACCCACGTCACTAACCTAGCTACGGCTAGGATCGCCAGAAAAACCATTCTTTTCTCCCTAGACCATGGCGGTGCAACGTTGTTGATAACGTATGCTACATCAAGTACCATCGGCTGCTCGGCGTCGATGCGAGCCGTTACCTCTCTGACATACTCCCAGAGACGACGAACTTTGCTGCAAGTGAAGAAGGCGTGCTCGGCCGTTTCTTCCTCATTGTCCTCACAGCGCGGGCATAAGGGAACGTCCCTTATGCCATCCCTGCGTAATCTGCCATAGAGGGGCAGTGCATTTCGAACCAATCGCCAGGTCAGAGAATACTCAGAATTGTTGAGATAACTCTGGCCTGGCGCCCAACTCCACTGGGAGCGAGCCTCTTCACTCGACAATCCAAGCCGCCTCCCAAGCGGATCCGAAGCGGACCCCTCCACTAGATCCCGATATAGTCTCTTCCTAGACCGGGCAAGGTCACTGGACCCCGGCAACGCCTTAAGCGCGGCTCGGCATTCGGCGACGAACATGGACTCCCCTCTCGATCTACGTCGACCTTCGACCGAGTGGTCGGGTATGAGGTTGGGAAAGGCGTCCTCAACCGCAGGGACCCACGGGGCGTCCTCCGTCAGAGTACGACTCAGGAAAGCCAGTCTCTCGGCATGTCGATGACTTGCCAAGTCAGGCATCCCCAAGCCCCCATCGCACGGACGTTGCGTACAGACCTGTCTGCGGACGTATGCTTTCCGCCCGTTCCACAGAAGTGAAAAGAGCAAGCGCGTGAAAGCAAGAAGGCGGTCCGCGGGCAGAGGGAGTACAGACAGTCGGTAAAGTATGAGAGGAAAGACGTAAGTGGCGCACGCCTCAGCTCTCCCCTTCAAGGAAAGTTTCCTTCGAATCCAAGCCCTTACAGACGATTCGACCTTTGCCTGTACTTCCGACCAATTTTTCTCCAGCTGGAGACCCGGTCCGAACCAAACGCCAAGGATCCGAACCGGGCCATCGGTCCAGCTGAAGTCACCTGGAAGTGTGGTCTCTCCGCTCCAGGCAGCCAACCGCAGGCCGTTGGACTTGCTGCGGTTGACAATGGCCCCTGTAACATCTTCGTAACGAGCGAGCGTCTTAATCACCGCTTCTATGTCTTCACGGCTGGACACAAAAACGGTGACATCATCGGCATACGCGGAAACCCTGGCTCGCGCATAGTGAGGAGGGATAGCGATTCCGCGCAGGACTGGTGTAGCCGCCCCGTCCCTTAATTTGCGAAGGAAGGGCTCCAACGCCAGGACATAAAGCAGGGGCGACAGCGGACAACCCTGACGCACCGAACGAGAAACCACGAACGATTCCGACAGCCTACCGTTTACTTGCACCGCTACCGTCGGCAGACGATACAGAATGGAGATCCACTTGCGGAAGTCCGGATTAAAACCGGCAGCCTCTAGAACAGATTCCAAGAAACCATGGTCGACCCTATCGAAAGCCTTGGACTGATCTAAATTGATCAGCGCGGCTTCAGTGTCGTCTTCTATACCCTCTAGGATCGTGCGAACCATATGCAAATTGTTTTGAATTGACCTTCCCTTCACAGCATAGTTCTGCTCAGGTTCGATCAAGTCAGCAATAACAACCTGCAAACGATTCGCAAGAACACGGGCCAAAATCTTTAACTCTGTGTTTAGCAGAGTTATGGACCTGTAATCATCTAAATTCCCCCCACCAGGTTGGCCCCCCTTCTTCAACAATGTGACCACTCCTTTGGTAACCTGCCCAGGGATCGAGCCCTGAGCAAACCAGTGGTTAAACACATCCTTCAGAAGAGGAACAAACATGGGCGACAGCCTCAAGTAAACTTCGTATGGCAGACCATCGAGTCCTGGAGATTTGTTGTAGCCGACCTGCTTCAACGCAGTAATGATCTCACCCTCTGTAACGTCCCCATCACAGCTAGCTGCTCGGGCCGCCTCTAGGCGGGGCGAGTCAGCCAAATAGCTGTCAAACTCCTGGCCGCGGAGTCTGGGTAGTTGGGTGAAGCGATCCTCCAAATGCTCGCGGAACCCCTCGCAAATCTCACGAGTAGATACCAGGGTATGTCCTTCCAGGTTATTCACCTTCCGAATGTACCCATCCGAGCCACGACGTAAAGCAGCCTTACGCTCAACAGCGTCAACGTTCACAGCTTCGTTAGAGACTTTCTTTAACCTAGCTCGAACTACTTGACCTTCATATCGCTCGCTAGCCAAGCGATTGAGGTCCCCCTTAATTAAGGCTATCTCTAGGGGATCCCCCCCAGCCACCGCCCGGGTCATCTTATCATCTACACGCTTCTGTGTCCTAGCCCTATCTTGAGCGAGGCGCTGGCTATAGCGGACACAAAAGCGTCTAACATAAACCTTAGTTTTAACCCACCAACTACTCCCGATAACCGCCCCCACTAAAGCCCGCTCAAGTAGTAACGTTAGCTTGTCCCGGAAGTCGGGTATCTCCAGTAAGGAGGTATTCAACTTCCAGTACCCAGCTAACCTAGGCCTATCGCTTAAACTCAAACGGGCCATAACCAATTTATGGTCCAAGTGACCTAACCAAGTGAACGTGGGACAAGATAAGAAATCTATGTCGCCTCTTCTAACTAACATTCTGTCCAAGTAAGTACTCGAACAGAAGGCCGCGCTAGTATGCCAGGTCCACATCTCCCGCCCTGGGTGATCAACGCGAAATCTGTCGACAAGATCGCATGAGGCGATCAGGTCAGACAGACTGCTATCACACCTATCCGACCCTCTATTACCCCCGACCTTATCTATCTTGGGGTCAAGGACGGCGTTCCAATCCCCCATTAATACTACACGCTCCGGACCCCCGAGAAACGTCTCCAACCGTCGAAAAAAGGAAACCCTCTCACCAGTAGAGTTGGGCGCATAAACCGCAACGATCCGAAACTCACTGTTTTCAACGGCAACATCGACCACGACCAGCCGACCCACCGCATCCGTATGAACAACACTCACTGTCGCAGACAGAGTGCGTCTCACTAGCAAAGAGACACCACAACTACGGACATTGCCATATGCTGAGATGACGTCATAGTCGTCAGTCAGCACATCACAATCCCCATACGAAACGAAGTGGGTCTCCTCGATCGAAGCTATATCTACCTTAAGGTCCACGAGATCCCTCAGCACGCGAACAGCCTTGCTTCGAGATCTCATGCCCCTCACATTCAATGTGGCCAGGTTTAAAGCCATTATCCCTTACTTATATGTCGCAAATGGGCCTAAAGTCCTCGGGAGTGAGGACGCCGAAGGCCTGACCAAGACTGCCGGTCAGCAGTTCGGACGAAATCCGTCCGTCTCGAGCCAGACCTCCCACGTCCAGGGGAAAGGTTAATTTAAGTGCCCGAAATAATGAGGGGTGAACGTAAATCGGGACCCTCCCCGGACATTTCGACGCTAATTTTTTTAAAAATGGGTGCTCCTCATCTACTAGTCTCACACCTGGTATGGCGTCCCTTGCCGCCTCCAACATTCTCCAGAGGGCCTTTGCCCTACTACCTTTATCTTGTCGGACGCAGGTAGTTATCAGGGGGATGTTATTAAAGTTACGGGGATCCTGTACCTTCTTCCCTTTCACATGTGTAAAGGCCTCCAATTGCTGTAGATATTTCCGCTGCCGGACATTCAAATCGGATTGAACCAGTGAGGCGTCCGCCTCACAGATTCTTTCCCCAGGCAGGAACGGAAACTTTTTTGACCTTTCTTGTCTAGGAGGAGGTGAGGGGGTTGTTTCAATGGGAGTCACTTCAGGCTTCTCCGTACCCTTTTTCTCCACCTCTTGTGTCCCTTTCACGATTTTCTCTTGGGTTTCTACCCTAGGTTCTTCAACCATTGCCACGGGTTCTTCAACCATTGCCACGGGTTCTTCACTCACTGAAGGGGTATTGTAGAGGGGAGGGGTACATTGCTCAACCAAATCTGTCGGGACTGGGGATTGGGGTTCTGCGGGTTGAGCAATTATTTTGTCTTTTTTATCTTTGGTTTCACGGATTTTTTTCGGTTTTGGGTCTTTCGCCTTAGATGTCTGGGCTTCGTCTCCTTCCACTGTCATCCTTTCCCCTTCCTCTTGTCTTTCTCCATCAGATTCCGATGACGAGGGGTCACTAAGCTTTCTTTTTACGGCAGATGATGGGGCTATCTCAGGCCTTGGAGACACTTTCTTTCCTTTCTTGATCACCACCGTACTCCATTTTTCCTGGCCTTCTTCCTGCTGTTCTGTCTGGTCTACTACCTCCTTTTCAGCTACGGGTATGGGGGCCTTCGGAGTCGCTACTATTTTTTGTACCGGAGCCACAGGTGTTTTAGGTTTCTCCGGGTTTCTTTTTGGGCACAC
Organism: Sepiola atlantica; assembly: GCA_963556195.1. Classification (NCBI taxonomy): domain Eukaryota; kingdom Metazoa; phylum Mollusca; class Cephalopoda; order Sepiida; family Sepiolidae; genus Sepiola; species Sepiola atlantica. Next base: position 11,358,470 of record OY744544.1, read on the forward strand.
CTTTGCCATATGACCTGGCGTCTGGCAGTGCCAGCAATAAGGTCTACGCCCTTCCACAATTAGGGACATCACCCATCCCTCGCAGTTTAGTTGAGCCGGGATTCTGCGGAAGTTCTTATGATCTACCCTTATTTTTATCTTGTAATCCCCATTACCGATGTTTCGAGGCCCACGCACTGGGATTACCCCCTCGACGTCACCATACTGTGACATGATTGCCCCCATGTGATCAGGGCTAATGCAGCATGGGACGCCGAGGATTGTGACTACAGTTCGCCTTTTTTCCAGATACTCTGGTTTTATCTTCATATTCTTCCAAGTAAAATTTCCCTTGGCCACCTTTTCAGCCTCCGCTTGATTGGGGAGCAAAATATCCCACATCGCATATGATTTTTTAACGATATAGGTTGCTGGGATATTTAACTCCACCAACATATCCATCATTCGTTCCTTAGTAACTGTGATGAGGCCTTTTAATTTCAGGTCTGTTGTAACCAAGGATACGATTCGCAGTCTTAAAGTTTCCAGCGTCCCCGGAATGAGTTTGATCTGGTTTCCCTCCGTGAGACTTGCGTACTTTTCTTGGAAGAGAGCCCGATACTCTTGGGGAGTTTTCTGCGCTTGTGGGCCCCATCCTGTTGTTTTGGTCATTGCAGAGATGTTCTTCTTTTGAAGTTTCTGGCCAGCAATAATTTTAGTATCTTGGCTTTTCAATGTAGGCCACGCCTTTGTAGCAAGTTTTGGGGCCCCCTTTTTAACTTTTGCTAGAAGTTGACTTTGAATTTTTTCTGGACCCTCTCCCTCTGTTGAATCTGAGTCTGACTCATCTGAGGAGCACCCTAAAAATATTTTTGGGTTGTAATTCTTTTCGGCTATGTTTAGGTCCAAAGAATTACACTTCCTTAACTGTGGATTCTTAGGCATGATAACCGTGGTTTTTTTCATCTCAGCGAAAAATTCCTTCTGGGAGATAAGTACTTTGGGGATAGAACTTTGCTGATCAAAGTCCCCAAAGATGATAGAATCTGGGACGTCATCGGGTGTGTCCATCCCCTCGACTGAAGAAAGCAGGTCGCACTCGGGTGTACGACCCCCTGACGCTACTGGAGTGCCGCTCGGTGCGACACTCCC
>OY744544.1:11364600-11372100 GCA_963556195.1 Sepiola atlantica
TAACAGTAATTTAACTTCATATGTCGTGATAACAGTAATTTAACTTCATATGTCGTGATAACAGTAATTTAACTTCATATGTCGTGATAACAGTCATTTAACTTCATATGTCGTAATAACAGTAATTTAACTTCATATGTCGTGATAACAGTAATTTAACTTCATATGTCGTGATAACAGTCATTTAACTTCATATGTCGTAATAACAGTAATTTAACTTCATATGTCGTGATAACAGTAATTTAACTTCATATGTCGTGATAACAGTAATTTAACTTCATATGTCGTGATAACAGTCATTTAACTTCATATGTCGTAATAACAGTAATTTAACTTCATATGTCGTGATAACAGTAATTTAACTTCATATGTCGTGATAACAGTAATTTAACTTCATATGTCGTGATAACAGTCATTTAACTTCATATGTCGTGATAACAGTAATTTAACTTCATATGTCGTGATAACAGTAATTTAACTTCATATGTCGTGATAACAGTCATTTAACTTCATATGTCGTGATAACAGTAATTTAACTTCATATGTCGTGATAACAGTAATTTAACTTCATATGTCGTGATAACAGTAATTTAACTTCATATGTCGTGATAACAGTCATTTAACTTCATATGTCGTGATAACAGTAATTTAACTTCATATGTCGTGATAACAGTAATTTAACTTCATATGTCGTGATAACAGTCATTTAACTTCATATGTCGTAATAACAGTAATTTAACTTCATATGTCGTGATAACAGTAATTTAACTTCATATGTCGTGATAACAGTAATTTAACTTCATATGTCGTGATAACAGTAATTTAACTTCATATGTCGTGATAACAGTCATTTAACTTCATATGTCGTAATAACAGTAATTTAACTTCATATGTCGTGATAACAGTAATTTAACTTCATATGTCGTGATAACAGTAATTTAACTTCATATGTCGTGATAACAGTAATTTAACTTCATATGTCGTGATAACAGTCATTTAACTTCATATGTCGTAATAACAGTAATTTAACTTCATATGTCGTGATAACAGTAATTTAACTTCATATGTCGTGATAACAGTAATTTAACTTCATATGTCGTGATAACAGTAATTTAACTTCATATGTCGTGATAACAGTAATTTAACTTCATATGTCGTGATAACAGTCATTTAACTTCATATGTCGTGATAACAGTCATTTAACTTCATATGTCGTAATAACAGTAATTTAACTTCATATGTCGTGATAACAGTAATTTAACTTCATATGTCGTGATAACAGTCATTTAACTTCATATGTCGTGATAACAGTAATTTCGCAACGTTTTGCTTGTTTTTTTCCCCTGTTGTTTCTTCCAAAAAAATTCATGAAAATATGTTTAATTTTCTTTGTTGTTTCTTTAAAAAATTCCTTACTCTAACCCTAAACCTAATGCCTAACCCTAACCTTAAACCCTAACCCTAACAACAACAAAAAAACAAAACAAGCAAAACATTATCATAGGACGCAGCACCGTATCAAAATTGTCGTCTGGTACAAATCGGCTCGTCAACTCTCGGGCGTTTGCGTAGGACAGCCGAACGCTTCCGAGTCAAACGTCACGAACGCAGGTTCAGGATCTATATCAGCACCAAAATAAATTTTGTTTTAATTAAAGTTCTTCTACTCGATCATTTTTCCTACTTTTTGGTGAGGATACTTATTTAAATCTGCTGCGTAAGTATATAATAATGTTTTTTTTGTTGTTGTGGTATTGATAATTTTTGATAATTTAATACGGACGCTTCTCTGTACAAGCACGGGAAGATGAAATTCCAAATAAAAAAACTCGGTACTTATATCGAATATGAACCAGTTTCCGTGAACTTCGCGTCGGCAGCGTTCCGAAATGTTACGTAAAAACCCGAGAGATGACGAGGCGAATGGTGGCAGACGATAACTTCGATACGTCGCTTTTTTTTTGGTATTATTTAAGATATTCAATTTTTTTCATCGATTCAGCATTTGAGTTGAGACGACATTTTGTTACTTATCAGGGGCCATAATCGCAAAGTACTATTTTCTGTCGCTAGGTGTCTTGATAGGTCTTGAGATTTCAGATTTAGCAATTTATAAAAAAATTGAATATCTTAAATAATAATAAAAAAAGGTACTTCTACAGAATTTGAACCGCCCCCCCCCCCCATAACCTGACTCTAAACTAAGCCTTAGTTCAACAAAAGTTGGTTGGTTTGGTTCAGATTCTGTAGAAACTTGTTCATATTCGATATAAGTACCAAAATGGTACTTATATCGAATATCATATTTTATGAAATTAAAATTGTCTCAAATCAGAAGGTTGAAAGCGTCACGACCTTAGCGTCAAAGGAATCTTTTTGATCCAAATTCATATTTTCAGAAAGTAATGAGACTGGATTATTTGGTAAGTTGGCCTAAAAATATATTAAACTTATCGGCAAACCAGAAGAGTACCCGACTCAACGTCAGCAGCAAACGGTGTTCGGTCAGATTTAGTTCCTGATATCAAACTTCATCCATAATATAACTTCCGGCGAGAGTTTAAGTTTCCCAAATTTATTAATGTATCTATTAAATAGTTAAGTAAGAGTACAGAATAGTTAACAAAGCCCCCTCTCTATGTTAAGAATGGCTTTCTAAATAATAACGTTATTATTTCAACACCGTCCATAAACTGCAGAATATTATTTAGAAATCCATTCTTAACATGGGGCAGAGGGGGCTTTGTTAACTATTCTGTACTTTCATCTAATAATTTAATAAATAAATCAAGGGAGGCGCGAGAGCGCTCTATCCCTTAATAGACTTTACGAATGGCCTATGCTAGAAATCTCGTTTCTTTGATCAATTATAACTCAAAAAGCAATAAACCAAATTAGTTAAAACTTTGCACAAAATTTTCATTTGATAGGTTCTATAAGTGTGTAGAATTTCAGCATCATTAGTCAAGGCAACCCAGAGATCCAGAAAGTTCAATCATGAAATCATGTTATCTGTGTGTACGTACATACGTACGTACGTATGTGCCACCCTGTATCTCATCAACTATTTGATGGATTCAGCTGATTTTTGGCAGAGATAGAGGTTCTAGGGTCTAGTTGATGGCATTTTAATTTCGGTTTACTATATACCTTAGTTTTCCAGAAAATTTCAAAAATCCATAAAAATGACCAGTATTCATACACTTTATTCTATATCTTATCGACCATTTGATGGATTCAGCTGATTTTTGGCAAATATAGAGGTTCTAGTGTCTAGTTGATGGCATTTTAATTCTAGTTTACCATATACCTTGATTAGTCAAACTACCAACTATATCAGTTATGAGAAGGCATTGTATTGAGGCATAGCCTTTACAAAAGTAGTGACATTCCATGAAAAATGCCAGTATACTGAAATCATATGCCCTTAATAGGGTTAAGATGAAAATTCATATACACTAAATGTACAAAAGCAAGGAAATTCCCAAATTTTTACACTTTTATTGTCATTAAGGGTATGCGAGCACAACAGGGCTATGTATTTTACTGGTAGGAATTTTTCTTCAGCGCACCTCACACACTTCATCCACTCATGTATAGAGATTTATACTGTAGTGATGTGATAATGAAATGGTTTGGTTGATATGTAGTCATACCCTTAATGACAATAAAAGTGTAAGAATTTGGGAATTTCCTTGCTTTTGTACATTTAGTGTATATGAATTTTCATCTTAACCCTATTAAGGGCATATGATTTCAGTGTACTGACATTTATCATTAAATATATATATATATATATATATATATATATATATATATATATATATATATATATTTAATGTATTTTATGTAATTGTTTTTTTTATTGGTGATGTCAGCGTTTGTTGTTTTTCTTTTCTAACATTCACTTCCTAAGTGATAAAAGGTAATGCAGAGGATTGCATTATTAGTCGCGCTTAACTTTATAGGACGTATTTTTCGTTGATATATATATATATTTATTAATTTGATACGTACATAAATGTAATCCATGGACACGTGTTTCTGGCTCTCAGCTGTCATACGCATGGCTAATATAGACAAGGATCGAACCATTGTACATATACCATAACGCTATTTTATTTCATGTACTCTCTCTCTTTTAACCCTCCTTTTATTTTAGATCCCTCGTTTTTTTTAAAAATCCCTCGATACAGTCTTTGTTAAGAGAGGGCGAAACCGGTCGGCTGGCTTTTTTTTTTGATTAACTTTTAATCATGAACGATAAAATTCGTCTTCCCTTCATGCTTGCGATAATGAAATTTTGTACTCCCCCAAAAATCATGATTGATATATATATATATATATATATATATATATATATTTCACTTGGTAGATTGTTTACTCAGTGAAGACCGGGATAAGGCCAATAAAAATAAGTTCGATGATACTCGATATTCTTGGCCTTTTGGCTAAGATCAAAGTGTAGTATCTGTTCCGATGGATATTGCACCCCATAGACTGGTATTGTCTTGGCCTTCGGGGCTTGATTTACGCCGGTCTATGGGTCTGCCCTGTGCAGTTCTAGGAGGTCCACCCTCCCAGGCTTCGCCTCTCCTCTTTGGGGAGGAGTAAGTTTATTTCTTACTGCCTGAGGCTCCCCTACCGGGGAATGCTGACGGGGCTGCCCAGGCAATTTTTAAAACCCACTTTCCCGACCCGACCTTGGGTCACATCTTACTTGTGAGAGTAAGATAAAAACTGGCCTTGTGCCTAACTCCTGGAGAGGAGTAAATCAATACTCGATTACAGAGTCTTTTGTCGTGATGAATGATCTCCTGAACGGAATGGTTTGGTAAGCCTTCAAAAAATCACACACACACACACACACACACACACACACACACACACACACACACACACACACACACACACACACACACACACACACATAACTATATATATATATATGTATATATATATATGTATATATATATATATATATTTATATATATATATAAAATAAAATGTAGTAACACGAAATTACATAATCATCGATGCAATAATTTATTTCAACCTTGTGGTATCTTCAAGCATCCGATTTAGACGATTTAGACGATTTAGACGATTTAGACGATTACATTTTTGAAACTGAAAAGATCGTCTAAATCGTCTAAATCGTCTAAATCGTCTAAATCGGATGCTTGAAAATACCACAAGGTTGAAATAAATTATTGCATCGATGATTATGTAATTTCGTGTTACTATATTTTATTTTATTCTTGCTCTGTTTATTACATCGGATTTCCTCCTGGAATTATTTCATTATAAAACAAATATATATATATATATATATATATACATATATATATATATATATATATATATATATATATATATATATATATATATATATATATATATACATATATATATATATATATATATGGTTTTTTGACGTGGTTGTTTATACATCTGAGGAGACCTAATTAAGGGGTCGAAATAAGTTATAATGTATACAACCTTAATGTGTGTATAGTTTTTTCTTTTTTATAATTCTGTTTTGCTCTGTTTAAATTACATTGAGCTCTGTTATTCAGATTCTCAACACAAAATTGAAATCTACACACTATATATATATGTATATATATGTGTATATATATATATATATATATATATATATATATATATGTATATATATATATATATGTATATATATATATATATATATATATATATATATATATATATATATATATATATATATAATTATTAGTATTTCATGTATCCACATAAAATTTTATAAGGAGATATAATTTTTTATGTATCAATTTTCAGTATTTACTTCAAACAGTGCTCGATATGTAAGTAGAGCTAGGTAGTAACCTATGAAAATATATTTATGGCAGGAAGCCCAACGATTGGCTGACAGAACAACAAAGAATCTGATTGGTTAACTAGCAAGCCGTGTATATATAAAAACACCCGGCAAAAATAACTCCATGCATTTTAGCCTGAAGATTCCCCCCGGTGATGAAACGCGGGAGCCTCTGTGTAGCTTGATTGCCATATATATTTTCATAGCTTACTATATATATATATATATTGATAAATATATATATATCAATATATATATATATATATATATATATTGATATATATATATATATATATATATATATATATATATATATATATATATATATATATATATATATATATATATATATATATATATATATATATATGTATATATATTGATATATATATATATGTATAAGTGACGGTTATCGATAGCCAAACTGCAATGCGATATTTAAAAAGAAGATTTTATTTTGTAAACTTTAATTTTCGGCGATTTTGTTTTCTTCATTTTTAAGTAACGTCCAATAAAATAAAATAGTCTCATTTGCTGAAAGTTAAAAAATCTGTGTCTTTTCAGACAAAGACAGGATAGGAAGTCTGGTCAAAAGAAAGCGCGTGGCTACGCTTGGGAACGCTAGGAAGTAAGTGTAGTATCTGTTCCGATGGATACTGCACCCTATAGACGGGTGTCGTCTTGTCCTTCGGGGCTTGATTCCACCTGTCTGTGGGTTTGTCCTGTGCAGTTCTAGGAGGTCCACCCTCCCAGGCTTCGCATCCCACTTGGATGCTTGACAATACCACAAGGTTGAAATAAATTATTGCATTGATGATTATGTAATTTCGTGTTACTATATATATATATATATATATATATATATATATATATATATACAATAAATTAATAAAGAAGAAAGTCGAAAGAGAAGGGGTTTAATAAGTAAAACAAAATGAAAGTAATAAGATTCCCGGGCAACACCGGGTAGATACACATAGTTTATTATATTTTTAATCAATATTTACTCTTGTAATGTTCTAGGAGGTTCACCTTCCCAGGCGTTGCCTCCCCTCTTTGGGGAGGAGTAAGTTTATTGCTTACTGCCTGAGGCGCCCCTACCGGGGAATGCCGACGGGGCTGCCCAGGCAATTTTTAATGGCCAGAGTGCTCACTTTCTCGGGCGCTGGCTTTTCAAACCCTTACTTACTCGACCCGACCTGTGGTCACATCTTACTTGTGGGAGTAAGATAAAACTGGCCTTGTGCCTAACTCCTGCATAGGAGTAAATAAATATACAACATTAGGATTGTCTCTTTTTTTCAAGCATTGTTGAATTTGAAAAAAAAGTGACGCCAAAAAACAATGCAATATTTTATATTTTGAATTTATTTTGAAACTTAAATTTTCGGCGATTCAAACGCCTCATTCGGAAGTTCAACTCAACATGTACTCTCATTGGAGAACACTAACGACCATGTTAAAGGCAGTGAAAATCTTAATATGAAGTTATCTTGTCGGATTTTAAAGTCAGACCCAAATAGCATTCAAGCTGACAAATGAATCTTTACTTATGAATGGCCACTTTTCATTTATTATTGTTCTACCATGTTATTGGCAATATAATAATGTACTTCGTTACAATTTATTTAAAGAATTACTTA
>OY744544.1:11382100-11384600 GCA_963556195.1 Sepiola atlantica
TTGGTTGTTAGGCAGAGGAGGTTTTAAATAAGAGTTTTCCTTCTCTTAAATACGTTGCCTTCACAGACTGATGAGCCCCATCTACCCAAAACACTGCTTATCAGACCCCATGTAACCTGCTTCAACCCTTTTTTCTATCAGTAGTTGCAGTTCCGCCAAGCTTATATCAAAGCCATAAGAGAAGGCCAGGAGCTGGACTTACTGTCAGACTCTATTGGAGACGTGCGCCGTGACGAGCATTTTATAGATAATACTCTTACATAAAAGCTTGAAGTCGATGTTACTCTGTCAAGCAGGAAACAGTTGGGATATAATATGAAAGTTAGATGGCCTAGCAGGAAATATTAATAAACTATTAAAATAAAAAAAAGGCAGAGCTTATAAAAATAGTTTAAAATCCTTAGGTTTAATGACTCTACCCGAGAGATTAATGAGGAGTATATGAAATAAAAACTTTCAAAATAGTTAATGGGATTTCTAAATAAGACACAGTTTTTTAATACCTCTACTCGCACTACTTGGCCTTTTGGCTAAGATCAAAATGTAGTATCTGTTCCGATGGATACCGCACCCCATAAACTGGTATTGTCTTGGCCTTCGGGGCTTGAATTACTCCGGTCTATGGGTCTGTCCTGTGCAGTTCTAGGAGGTGCACCCTCCCAGGCTTTGCCTCCCCTCTTTGGGGAGGAGTAAGTTTATTGCTTACTGCCCGAGGCACCCCTACCGGGGAATACCGATGGGGCTGCCCAGGCAATTTTTAAATGGCCAGAGTGCTCACCTCTCGGGCGCTGGCTTTTCAAACCCCACTTTCCCGACCCGACCTTGGGTTACATCTTACTTCTGGGAGTAGGATAAAAACTGGCCTTGTGCCTAACTCCTGGAGAGGAGTAAATCAATACTCGCACTGGCACGAAATATTAAACATAAATGACTTTATTCTCCTTATGCACCTACAATCCTTTTTATACAATCTTTAGTGGCGTGATGTTGTGGTTACTGGTGCTGTTTGTGAACCCCACATTGTGGGTTCACGTTCGATCAAGGCTACTGCATCACTTTCACAAATACCCTTGGGAAAAGTACGAATGACGGGTATCAGCAATACATATACCATTAGTGTAAGTTTTAATTATTTGTTTAAAAAAAGAATAATGTACCCACGATACTCATCCTGTTGCCTAAAATGTATATTCCATAATTCATATTATTGACACTCTTTTAAAAAATGTATTACTTAATATAACTCAAAATTTGATGTAGAGCAATTCTTTTCTCTATTAAATTTTTTGTATCGAGCTTATTTTAAAGTATTAGGGGGTAGGGGCGATTTTTGGTGGTCACACCTAAATGGTAAAGTTTACAAAACAATAATGTACCCATGTTACTCACCGGGTTGCCGAGAATATATATTCCAAAAATCATAATGATCGGTTCATTAATTATTAATTCATGAAATAAATTATAAATTTTAGAATATATATTCTCAGCAACCCGGCGAGTAACGTCGACACATTATTTTTTTAAAATTTTAACATTTAGTGGGTGCATATATATATAAGGTTAGGTAATGCAATACTCTCGGCCTGCCTATTGAGTGCTCTTGACGGCCTGCTTATGGCCGCCGGATTTGCCATTAAGACGTTAATTTACTCTCCCATTTCCAGACAATGCGGGCACATCGGTACGTGCTCTGACTACTAAGTGAAATATGACTTTTGTATCGGGGTTCGAGCCGTGTTACCGACAGGGATTGTCTCCCTTCATACTGATGATTTCAGGTTTGGCATGAAACACATGTGTATATGAGTTAATTTGAAAAATTAATGTATGTTCCATATGTATTACGAACGTTTTTGTTTCTTCGTCGAATTAGTTAGAGGTGACAAGAGCAAATGAACAAAATGCTGGAGAAAAGAAGAGAATTTTAAAAGATAGCTGAGAAACGCGCACGTGCAGAACGGTCTCGTACTGTTCCCTGATTCGACGAAGAATCGAAAACGATCGCGATACATATGGAAAATACATTGTTATTTATTTTATCTTAAAACAAATAAGATAATTAGAAAAAAAGTATTATTAAACAGAAAAATTCATTTATTTTTAGCAATGTTTGTTTAAACGAAAAAAGTGCTGCCTAAATACACACACACAACATATATATATATATATATATATATATATATATATATATATATATATATATATATATATATATATGAGAAAGGAATGATGAAGGTAATCCGACGTAATGGGAAATAAAAAAGGAAAAACCCAAAAGATGTTTTTATGTATTCATCAACGTTTCGTCTTTATTTGTAAGGCTTCTTCAGGATGATAATTTTAAGAAAAATATCATACAAGTACATGAAAATATTGGGTTGACATGATGGGTTAATGAGAAGAAGTAGTAGCCACTACTGGGAGCGCAGGACCGAGGTCCGGGTTGAAAGAAGTCGGTGGCATGGAATTAAAATGATGTGGATGGCTGTGAGTGAAAAAG
>OY744544.1:11402100-11424600 GCA_963556195.1 Sepiola atlantica
TCACGAAAACGCTGTGATTTCTCTATAAGAGCACCGAAAAATGAAAGTTTAATTCACAAAAACGCGCCCCCCACACACCCACACACACATACACACACACATATATATGTTTATATATATATGTTTATATATATGTTTATATATATGTTTATATATATATATTTATATATATATATATATTTGTGTTATAATGGAATAATTCCAGGAGGAAATCCGGGTATGAGAGCTCAATGTAGTAAACAGAGCAACAATAACATAAAATATAATAACACGAAATTACATAATTGTCGATGCAATAATTTATTTCAACCGTTCGGTTTTTTCAAGCATCACTCAGACAATTACATTTTTGAGACTGATAGAAAATTGAATTTCCCTACTACAGTTCCAATATAATCAGAGATGGTGGTGGTAGCAACCAATTTGATACATCTTTTATAGAGAGGGGGAAATTTAAAACTTATATTTAACTATGTCGGGCGAAGGGGAGGGATCTTTAAGTTAATCAACTAAAAACTGCCGTGTCAAAATTATGACACATACGACCTGGCGATATCATCCATATATGCAACTTTACTCACGCGCATACATAAAACTAAATACGCACACATCCTATGCGTACGCACATACATAATCTCACTTGCACATTATCATAACTAAACATAATCACATACGCAACTTTTATTCATCTCTAGCCAGAATGCGTCCGGCGAAACTCGTGTCTTCAAATTCGGTTGGAGAAAAGAAAGAAAGAAACAATTAACAGGCACAGAGAAGAAATAGACAGACCGCGTGTCATAAATTCCCAGTCCGTCTGGATTCCAAGAAAGAGAATCTAACTGAAATTAAATTACACGCACATACATATATGTATACATACAAATCCATACGCACATACACACACATATATACACATACACACCCACACATATACATATCTATACACATATACACACACACATATATATATATATATCTATATATATATACATGAATACACATATATATATCTCTGAATCTATTTGAAATATTGACCAAATGCATATGCATGTAGTTGCTCACACATGTAAACACATACATACACATACATACACACACACATATATACATATACGCACATATACACACATATACATACGCACACATACATATATATCCACACACCTACACACAATATTTACATAACACTCTATATTCTTACTGATGTAATATGAGTTCTAAAAATTAGTCTTACCTTATTTATATTTTAGATTAATTTGATAATCTATTATTATAAATATCATGCGGGGGGGGGGTACCGTAAATAATGTTATTCAATTTGTTATCTTCACCGTTATCAGTCTAGAGGACCATCGTATTATTAATTCAAGTCTAGTGGTAATATTTGACATTTATACTTATATTAATTCAATAACTAGTGTATTACCTGCAGAAAAATTTTCATACCACTATCTTATTTTAAGTAAATAATCTGAATAAGTAAATATTTCAAAATACCATTATATACGTATACACACAAATACTATATATCACCAAGTCGGTAATTCTGTGTCTATAACAGATATTATTATGAATATTATGGGGGGGGGGGGTACCGTACCTAATGTTATTCAATTTGGTATCTTCACCGTTGTAATTCTAGAGGCCCATCGGATTACTAATTCAAGTCTAATAATGTCTAGTGGTAATATTTGACATTTATACTTATATTAATTCAAAAACTAGTGTATTACCTGCAGAAAAAATTTTCATACCACTATCTTATTTTAAGTAAATAATAAATATCCGCGTACACACAAATACTATATATCACCAAGTCAGTAAATCTGTGTCTATCACAGATATTATTATAAATATTATGGGGGGGGGGGGGTTACCGTAAATAATGTTATTCAATTTGGTATCTTCACCGTTATAAGTCTAGAGGTCCATCGGATTACTAATTCAAGTCTAATAATGTCTAGTGGTAATATTTGGCATTTATACTTATATTAATTCAATAACTAGTGTATTACCTGCAGGAATTTTTTATTTATTTATTTATTTATTTATTTATTTATTTTTTTTTTATTCCACTATCTTATTTTAAGTAAATAATCTGAATAATACCATCATATACGCATACACACAAATACTATATATCACCAAGTCGGCAATTCTGTGTCTATAGCAGATATTATTATAACTATTATGTTGGTGGTGGTGGGGGGGGGTTACCTTAAATAGTGTTATTTAATTTGGTATCTTCACCGTTATAAGTCTAGAGGTCCATCGGATTACTAGTCGTTGGTTATCTTAAATTTATATTTATGTCTGCACTTAGCCATAAGTTCATCTCGTTTATTTAAGAGGTTATTTCGATCATATTTTAGGATTCTTATTTTTTCTTCTAGACATAAGTTGCATCTTTGTCTAAATCCATCTGGAATATTCGAAAAACATAAGATTGACCACGAAACCACCGGGGACCTGTTCTCATTTTTCAGATGCCACCATTGTTTAGCTAACTCTGTTTTGCTCTTGAGTTCTGGGTTATTGAAAGAGTGTTTGTGGTCATAAAAACGTTGTTTCCAGTTTCCCGCGGAGATGCCGATGTAAACCTTTTTATCCCTGTTGTTATCTTCCGGATGAATAGTGGCCTTATAAACCACACACTCAACTTTACAGTTACCGTCCAGTGGGCAGTTATTTTTCACTTGACAATTACATTTATCTACTGTGACCTTATTCTTACTAGGATTGTTAAGTAATTTACGATTATGGGTGCTGATAATTCTGTCCATGTTCTTGGTGCAAGAGTAGCTGATTTTAATGGTTTTTCTATTAAATATCTTCCTAAGTGGATTATTTATGCTAAAATGTTTATCTACCAGGTTCAAGAATACTCTCCCGATGTTGATGTTAGATAGTTGGCAGTAGGGGGGATTGAACCATATTATTTTTCGGCCTCTATTCCTGGATTTATTTTTATTTTCTTTCTTGGTATATTTGAGTTTTTCATTATATCCGCTTTTCTCTAGCGCTTCATTGTATAAATGCTTATTTGCTTCAAAAATTTCTCTGTTAGCCGAAAGCTTATTTATTCTAGTATTAATTGTTTTAGGTATTTGTTTAATTATGCAGTTCGGGTGGTTAGATCTAGTGTTGATATAAGATGGTGTGTGATTATCTTTATTGAAGGGTTTGTATGTCCCCTTTCTTAAGTCTAAGGTAATATCTAGATAGTTTACTTCTTTACAATTTGGGGTTATATCTATTTTAAATCCAAGGTATTTGAATGCTCTTATTAATTTTTTATGTATTTTGGATACCAGATTTTTTCCAGAATAGTTTTCCTATATCCCCAGCTTGCATAGCTTCACTTTGGAGCTTATGGACAGAATAACGGACTTTACCAACAGACTGAGATGGAAAGCGTATTTTTATTTGAAGGACGAGGAATCTGATCACAAAGAAACCTTTAACTTCAGATCACAGAATACCTGTAAACCCATTGAGGCGTTAAGGCCGTTCGAGAATAATTTGTTTGACCTAGTCAAAAGAATTAAGTTCCGAAGGTATTCAAACCAATTTCAGTCCACTCTGAAGAATGACATCGCAGAGATAAAGAAGTCGAACAAAGTTTGGGTGAAGGCTGATAAGTCAGCGAATATTTACAAGATGTGCCCATCCGAATATAGGAAAACTATTCTGGAAAAAATCTGTAACAATTACAGAAAGGATACCCACGACACTGAAAAAATAATCAATGAAGATACCAAGGAATTTGCATCCAAACTGAATATCGAGGATAGAGTGGGAAAAATTGATAAGAGAAACGCATACATACTCATCAAGGACCATAAGAAAAATTTCCACATTAAGAAACAAGCGAGAATAATCAACTCTACGAAATCGGAACTCGGCCATTTATCTAGGGAGATTCTAAGAAATATTATTAATGTAACTCTGGAAGCTACCAAATTTAATCTTTGGAAGGACTCGGCGGATACTATCGAATGGTTTAAATCAATTGAAAATAAGAGGAATGCCTGCTTTATACAATTCGATATTATGGATTTTTACCCCTCGATTTCCAAGGAATTACTTACGAACAGCATTAACTATGCTGGGAACTTCGTGGATATATCCGATGAGCAGGTAAGATTAATTATGGCCTGTCGCAAATCCATCCTTATAAACAATCGAGAAACATGGATTAAATTGAACAACAACAAATTTGATGTCCCGATGGGTGCTTTTGACTCAGCCCAGATTGCCGATCTGGTGGGCATTTTTATAATGTACACTATTAGCAGAATCGTAGAGCCTAATTTAGTGGGGTTATATAGGGATGATGGACTAATTGTTATCCCCAATAGTGACGGCCCCCTGGTATCCAAAATACATAAAAAATTAATAAGAGCATTCAAATACCTTGGATTTAAAATAGATATAACCCCAAATTGTAAAGAAGTAAACTATCTAGATATTACCTTAGACTTAAGAAAGGGGACATACAAACCCTTCAATAAAGATAATCACACACCATCTTATATCAACACTAGATCTAACCACCCGAACTGCATAATTAAACAAATACCTAAAACAATTAATACTAGAATAAATAAGCTTTCGGCTAACAGAGAAATTTTTGAAGCAAATAAGCATTTATACAATGAAGCGCTAGAGAAAAGCGGATATAATGAAAAACTCAAATATACCAAGAAAGAAAATAAAAATAAATCCAGGAATAGAGGCCGAAAAATAATATGGTTCAATCCCCCCTACTGCCAACTATCTAACATCAACATCGGGAGAGTATTCTTGAACCTGGTAGATAAACATTTTAGCATAAATAATCCACTTAGGAAGATATTTAATAGAAAAACCATTAAAATCAGCTACTCTTGCACCAAGAACATGGACAGAATTATCAGCACCCATAATCGTAAATTACTTAACAATCCTAGTAAGAATAAGGTCACAGTAGATAAATGTAATTGTCAAGTGAAAAATAACTGCCCACTGGACGGTAACTGTAAAGTTGAGTGTGTGGTTTATAAGGCCACTATTCATCCGGAAGATAACAACAGGGATAAAAAGGTTTACATCGGCATCTCCGCGGGAAACTGGAAACAACGTTTTTATGACCACAAACACTCTTTCAATAACCCAGAACTCAAGAGCAAAACAGAGTTAGCTAAACAATGGTGGCATCTGAAAAATGAGAACAGGTCCCCGGTGGTTTCGTGGTCAATCTTATGTTTTTCGAATATTCCAGATGGATTTAGACAAAGATGCAACTTATGTCTAGAAGAAAAAATAAGAATCCTAAAATATGATCGAAATAACCTCTTAAATAAACGAGATGAACTTATGGCTAAGTGCAGACATAAATATAAATTTAAGATAACCAACGACTAGTAATCCGATGGACCTCTAGACTTATAACGGTGAAGATACCAAATTAAATAACACTATTTAAGGTAACCCCCCCCCACCACCACCAACATAATAGTTATAATAATATCTGCTATAGACACAGAATTGCCGACTTGGTGATATATAGTATTTGTGTGTATGCGTATATGATGGTATTATTCAGATTATTTACTTAAAATAAGATAGTGGAATAAAAAAAAAAAAAAAAAAAAAATAAATAAATAAATAAATAAATAAATAAAAAATTCCTGCAGGTAATACACTAGTTATTGAATTAATATAAGTATAAATGCCAAATATTACCACTAGACATTATTAGACTTGAATTAGTAATCCGATGGACCTCTAGACTTATAACGGTGAAGATACCAAATTGAATAACATTATTTACGGTAACCCCCCCCCCCATAATATTTATAATAATATCTGTGATAGACACAGATTTACTGACTTGGTGATATATAGTATTTGTGTGTACGCGGATATTTATTATTTACTTAAAATAAGATAGTGTTATGAAAATTTTTTCTGCAGGTAATACACTAGTTTTTGAATTAATATAAGTATAAATGTCAAATATTACCACTAGACATTATTAGACTTGAATTAGTAATCCGATGGGCCTCTAGAATTACAACGGTGAAGATACCAAATTGAATAACATTAGGTACGGTACCCCCCCCCCCATAATATTCATAATAATATCTGTTATAGACACAGAATTACCGACTTGGTGATATATAGTATTTGTGTGTATACGTATATAATGGTATTTTGAAATATTTACTTATTCAGATTATTTACTTAAAATAAGATAGTGGTATGAAAATTTTTCTGCAGGTAATACACTAGTTATTGAATTAATATAAGTATAAATGTCAAATATTACCACTAGACTTGAATTAATAATACGATGGTCCTCTAGACTGATAACGGTGAAGATAACAAATTGAATAACATTATTTACGGTACCCCCCCGCATGATATTTATAATAATAGATTATCAAATTAATCTAAAATATAAATAAGGTAAGACTAATTTTTAGAACTCATATTACATCAGTAAGAATATAGAGTGTTATGTAAATATTGTGTGTAGGTGTGTGGATATATATGTATGTGTGCGTATGTATATGTGTGTATATGTGCGTATATGTATATATGTGTGTGTGTATGTATGTGTATGTATGTGTTTACATGTGTGAGCAACTACATGCATATGCATTTGGTCAATATTTCAAATAGATTCAGAGATATATATATGTGTATTCATGTATATATATATAGATATATATATATATATATGTGTGTGTATATGTGTATAGATATGTATATGTGTGGGTGTGTATGTGTATATATGTGTGTGTATGTGCGTATGGATTTGTATGTATACATATATGTATGTGCGTGTAATTTTATTTCAGTTAGATTCTCTTTCTTGGAATCCAGACGGACTGGGAATTTATGACACGCGGTCTGTCTATTTCTTCTCTGTGCCTGTTAATTGTTTCTTTCTTTCTTTTCTCCAACCGAATTTGAAGACACGAGTTTCGCCGGACGCATTCTGGCTAGAGATGAATAAAAGTTGCGTATGTGATTATGTTTAGTTATGATAATGTGCAAGTGAGATTATGTATGTGCGTACGCATAGGATGTGTGCGTATTTAGTTTTATGTATGCGCGTGAGTAAAGTTGCATATATGGATGATATCGCCAGGTCGTATGTGTCATAATTTTGACACGGCAGTTTTTAGTTGATTAACTTAAAGATCCCTCCCCTTCGCCCGCCATAGTTAAATATAAGTTTTAAATTTCCCCCTCTCTATAAAAGATGTATCAAATTGGTTGCTACCACCACCATCTCTGATTATATTGGAACTGTAGTAGGGAAATTCAATTTTCTATCAGTCTCAAAAATGTAATTGTCTGAGTGATGCTTGAAAAAACCGAACGGTTGAAATAAATTATTGCATCGACAATTATGTAATTTCGTGTTATTATATTTTATGTTATATATATATATATATATATATATATATATATATATATATATATATATATATATTTAAAATTTGTATAATTGGGCAGCATTCCCTCCCTTATACATGTTTGATTAAACAGGAGTGCCAACTTCTGCTTATTCAGCTTTTGATCCGTTTTTTCTAGTCTTTGTACGACGAATTAGATGTTATAATCCAAGGAGTGTAAACAAATCTCCGTATTTTTTGCGAACGTTTTCGACCGACATCGATCGTCGTCAGGCGGTTGCAAAATGAAATAAATTGGTGAATCTATCAAGAGGGCGCTCTTTTAAATTATTTCAACAGCACTTCAATACACCTTCACCCCCCCTCTCATAAAGGGAATGGTTGATGTTTGGTTTATTAATGCGTATAAACAATGCTTCAATTATGGGGAGGCGAACACTGCAACCCTAAACCGTCAGAATGGATGTGTTATTTGTTAAAATGTTCCTAAATTCGTTCTTTGGGATGTCATGCTTTATAAGATGTTGGTATATGGAGCTTTGAGGTGAGGTGAGGTGGCAAGTAAGTCGGCGTGATATGGTAGTCCTAGTCATGCCAATATACGTGCTGTTTCCAGATACACATTCTCCGATAGGGTATTTAAACACGTATATGGCATTACTAGTTTTAAGTAAGCCACTATCAGCCGGGCTATTTTTTTATTAATAAATTACTAGTTTTTGACTTTTTGTAGTATATAATGAATCTGATTTTAGAGTTATTATCTACTGGGGTTACGTGTTTGTACATAATGTTTTTTATTATTTTTTATTAAAAAATATTATATGTCGGTCGAAAACGTTCGTAAAAATACGGAGATTTTTTACACTCCTTGGATTATAACATCAAATCCTTCGTACGAAGACTAGAAAAAACGAGTCAAAAGCTGAATAAGCAGAAGTTGGCACTCCTGTTTAATCAAACATTTATAAAATATATGTGATATATATATATATATATATATATATATATATATATATATGTTTATATATTGTATATATATATATATGTGTTTATATATTGTATATATATATATGTTTATATATTGTATATATATATGTTTATATATTGTATATATATAATGTTTATATATTGTATATATATATGTGTTTATATATTGTATATATATAATGTTTATATATTGTATATATATATAATGTTTATATATTGTATATATATAATGTTTATATATTGTATATATATATGTGTTTATATATTGTATATATATAATGTTTATATATTGTATATATATATGTATTTATATATTGTATATATATATGTTTATATATTGTATATATATATGTTTATATATTGTATATATATAATGTTTATATATTGTATATATATATGTTTATATATTGTATATATATATGTTTATATATTGTATATATATATGTTTATATATTGTATATATATATATATATATGTTTATATATTGTATATATATAATGTTTATATATTGTATATATATATGTGTTTATATATTGTATATATATAATGTTTTATATTGTATATATATAATGTTTATATATTGTATATATATATATATATATGTTTATATATTGTATATATATATATGTTTATATATTGTATATATATATATGTTTATATATTGTATATATATAATGTTTATATATTGTATATATATAAATGTTTATATATTGTATATATATATATGTTTATATATTGTATATATATAATGTTTATATATTGTATATATATAATGTTTTATATTGTATATATATAATGTTTATATATTGTATATATATATATGTTTATATATTGTATATATATATGTTTATATATTGTATATATATATATGTTTATATATTATATATATATATATATGTTTATATATTGTATATATATAATGTTTATATATTGTATATAAATATATGTGTTTATATATTGTATATATATAATGTTTTATATTGTATATATATAATGTTTATATATTGTATATATATATGTTTATATATTGTATATATATATGTTTATATATTGTATATATATATATGTTTATATATTGTATATATATATGTTTATATATTGTTTTATATGTGTTTATATATTGTATATATATAATGTTTATATATTGTATATATATATGTGTTTATATATTGTATATATATAATGTTTTATATTGTATATATATAATGTTTTATATTGTATATATATAATGTTTATATATTGTATATATATATATGTTTATATATTGTATATATATATGTTTATATATTGTATATATATATATATGTTTATATATTATATATATATATATGTTTATATATTGTATATATATAATGTTTATATATTGTATATAAATATATGTGTTTATATATTGTATATATATAATGTTTTATATTGTATATATATAATGTTTATATATTGTATATATATATATGTTTATATATTGTATATATATATGTTTATATATTGTATATATATATATGTTTATATATTGTATATATATATGTTTATATATTGTATATATATGTGTTTATATATTGTATATATATAATATTTTATATTGTATATATATGTGTTTATATATTGTATATATATATATATATATATATATATATATATATATATATAATGTATATATATACGTGTGTATGTGTGGTTTCGCTTGTGAGTGTACGTCGGATGTTGTAAACTACATATTAAAGAACGACTCGACGCCCCCTTCTTAACACACGTTGCGCTCAGCGTCCTAACTTGAAACACCAGAAGGATTGTATAAATATTGTCCATTACCATCGGGTCAGTTTTCACATCGAGCTGGCAAATATCATTTTCATATCTCTGCGTTAAAACAAATATAACGTAGACGACGTACGACGTATTTAAAAAAGATATTTTGGGGCTTCACTGGTCGCTACTAAAGAAGACAGAAAAACATAACGTCGCATAACATTATATATATATATATATATATATATATATATATATATATATATATACTTTTCTGGTACCAAAGGTACTTAAGCTTTATTTTTTATTTATTTTTTAATGCAACTTTAATTCCTATATAATTTTATTGCTAGCTACCATATTGCAGAATGGTTCTTGGATGTAGTGTTTAGATAGTATTATTATTATTTGTATTTTTATATATATTTTTTTATTGTTTTAATTAATGTTATTTGATATGCAAATTATTATATCATACGGTAGTCTTAAGGGTAATATATTAGTATTATTATTTTATCATTATTATTATTTATTTATGTATATATTAGTGATATTTTAAGCTGAATTATTTCGACACTTGATTATTGGGGAAATGGTCGTATAATCAGTACCATTGGAGAGCCATGAATATTATAACTGTCCTGTTTTTAAATCTCCGAAACAGTTACATGGTAAACAGCTGATGATCCCCGTGTTAATATTAGACGCTTAAGGTCTCCTGTTTTTGTTTCACTCTTAGATAATTAACCCCCTCCCCCCCCCCTTATTTTTTTTCATTTATTAATTTTCCAACGAATGTTAAGTCTGCAATATCTTGGATTTAGTTAGTTTGTCTGGGGATTTAAACTGCATTTTACATTTTTTGAATGATTCAGAGCTTCTTTAGACTATATATATATATATATATATATATATATATATATATATATATATATATATATATATATATATATACATGTATGGATGTTCTCCCACCCTTACATATTAGTAATATTATGTATCAATTTAAATGTCGGTGCGATGCCGTATACGTGGGAAGTACAGTGCAAAGGTTTGAATCCAGAATAAAACAACACATCCCTCCTCCCATACGCCGGGGCCGACTAAATAATTAAAATAATTTAGTCAACACATCCGGGTCTGCTATTGCTGACCATCTAATAAATAGCGCCGAATGTGCGTCGACGTAAACTAATGACTCGTTTTCTGTCATAAGTAGATCGCATTCTCTTTCTACCTCAAAGTCCTGGCAGCCATATATATCAAGTCAATCAAACCCTCCCTTTGTAAACAAAAGGAGTGGCTTTTAGGACTTAATGTGATCAATTTGTGACCTTCCTCCCCATATTTTTTTCTCTTAAACTTGTCACTAGTTTTCATTATATTTTTTTTTAGGTTTTAGTCGTATTTAATTACTTCTACGTTAATACTCTGATGAGTATGGTCGAAAGCCGGCTTAGTACATTAATGATTTTTTAATTGTTTACAGTCGTTTTTATACTTGTTTAATTTCATTCCACCCTCCCCAAAATGTCCCAAACGTCCGTATTCCTCGCCGTTAATACATATATATATATATATTAGCTGAACCAATCATCAAGTAAAAAATACGTGAAACGACGAATGTTCAGCTTTTTGTTACAACAAGGACAGATAAAAGAAAACAGAAGAATGGCTGATTCCAAAATGGTGTTCGATGTTGTCGACTACGTTGTCTTTGCGTTGGTAATGGCGATTTCTTTGAGCGTCGGTGTCTATTATTCCTTCTCGAAGAAAATCGCGAACACTACGAAGCATTTCCTGATGGGAGACGGCAATATGAAGATGCTTCCAGTTTCCATATCGATTCTCGTCTCGTTACTTTCGGCCATCGCGATTCTTGGTCTGCCAGCAGAGATCTACACGCGTGGTACCATGTTCTTCTATTCCTCTTTCGGAATAGTCGCCGGATGCCTGTTGGCCTCGTATACCTTCGTCCCCCTCATTTATCCGCTGAGGTTAACTAACTGCTACGAGGTAAGTGACACTTTTTCACACGTTTCGATGTAACAAACAGGTCCACACGGCCTTACCCAAAGAATGAGCAAGGGAGGATAAGTCCAGAATAGTTAACATCCTAGAACTCCTACCCTTCCCCACAAACAAACAGACAACAACAAATAATTCATATCAAACGCATTAGAATGAAATTCTCTACCGAACTGTGAGTTTTTATACCCTGTAAAAAATCTTATAAATTATTTGCACATTAATAAATGGTGGTTTTCAACATTTGTTTTTGTGTTTGCAAATTCTCGACTGTTAACTATTCTGTACTCATACCTCCGTGGCCTTTTGGCTAAGATCAGAGTGTAGTATCTGTTCCGATGGATGCTCACTCTGTAGACCGGTATTTTCTCGACTGTTAACTATTCTGTACTCATTCTTTCACATGTTTTGATATAACAAAAAAGACTATACGACGTTACCCGAGAATGAGGGAAACCCCAGAATAGTTAACATCCAAAAACGGCTACCCTTCCCCACAAATAAACAGACAACAACATAATTTATATTAAACGCATTAGAATAAAATTCACTACCGAAGCCGATTAGTATTAACGTGTAGAACCTATATATATATATATATATATATATATATATATATATATATATATATATATAAAGTATACATTTTTATTTATACAAACATTATTGGTTACATATGTGCATACACGTTTCGGCTGCACTTTCACAGAAAGTCAACCTCATCAGAAGAAAGTTCTTCAAATCCTTGTATTTATCTGAAATTCTTGGTCTGATGAGGTTGACTTTCTGTGAAAAGTGCAACCGAAACATGTATGCACATATGTAACCAATAATGTTTGTATAAATAAAATTTTATATACATATATATATATATATATATAAATTTTTATAAGGTTAGTGGGACAGAAAATTACGTTCTATAATGCAATTGTATATATATATATATACAAATATGCATTATATATATATATATATATATAATGCATATTTTATATATATATATATATATATATATATATACATATATAATGCATATTTTTATAATGCATATTTTATATATATATATATATACATACATAATGCATATTTTATATATATATACATATATATATACATATATAATGCATATTTTATATATATATATATACATATATAATACATATTTTATATATATATACATATATATATACATATATAATACCTATTTTATATATATATACATATATATATACATATGTAATACATATTTTATATAGATATACATATATATATACATATATAATGCATATTTTATATATATATATACATATATATACATATATATATATAATGCATATTTTTATATATATATATATAATGCATATTGTATATAGATAATGCATATTTTTATATATATATATATAATGCATATTGTATATAGATAATGCATATTTTATGTATATATATATGTATAATGCATATTGTATATATATAATGCATATTATATATATATATATATATATATATATAATGCATATTGTATATAGATAATGCATATTTTATGTATATATATATATGTATATATATATATATATATATACTAATACATATTGTATATATATGCATATCTTATATATATATAATGCATATTATATATATATAATTCATATTTTATATATATATATAATGCATATTGTATATATATAATGCATATTATATATATATAATGCATATTTTATATATAATTCATATTTTATATATATATATATATATAAAGCATATTCTCTCTCTATATATAAGTTATTACTATTTCATGTATATACACATATACTATTATAAAGTAATATAAAATAGTATGTATATCTTTCTCTCTATATATATTCATTATTTAGTTCAACAGTGTTCATTACGTAAGTAAAGTTTAGTAGTAGTATTAAAATATATGGCATATATGTTTGTGTGTGTGGGGGTGTATGCAGAGAAATGGAGGGTGGGTAGAGAAGGCCCTCCTCCTTCTATACCCACCCTCCATTTCTCTGCATACACCCCCCACACAAACATTCCAACTTACTTTTTCCCCTTCAGTCTGTACCGCAGCCACCTGTTCAAATACCTCCCTCCTCCCTCTTCTCCACCCCTCCACTCCCTCACTCATTGACATCCACATTATTCCTGCTCATCCCCCCACCTCTTTCTCTTACTACCAGCCACAGTATCCTTGCTCAACCCCATCCTTCCACTTCTTCCGCACTCATTCTCATAAACATTCATTTTTCATTCCTCACCAAGTCCGGACGTCCACCCTACAGTTTTCTCCAGTAGTGGCCATTATTTTCTTCCTTTTTCCCAATATGTCAACCCTACATGTGTTTGTACTTGCATTACATTTTTCTTTATATTATCATCCTAATGAAGTCTTATAAATAAAGACGAAACGTTGATGTACACATAAAAAACATCCATTTTTTGGTTTTCCTTTTTCATTTTCCCATATATGTTTATATATATATATGTTTATATATATATGTTTATATATATATGTTTATATATATATATGTTTATATAGATATGTTTATATATATATATATTTATATATATATGTTTATATATATATATGTTTATATATATGTTTATATATATGTTTATATATATATATGTTTATATATATATATATGTTTATATATATATATATGTTTATGTTTATTTATATATATATATGTTTATATATATATGTTTATAGATATATATGTTTATATATATGTTTATATGTATATGTTTATATATATATATTTATATATATATATGTTTATATATATATATGTTTATATATATATGTTTATATATATATATGTTTATATATGTATATATATATGTTTATATATATATGTTTATATATATATATATATGTTTATATGTTTATATATATGTGCATATATATGTGCATATATATATATATCTTTATATATATGTATACATATATGCGGATATATATATATGTATATATATATGTTTATATTTATATATATATGTTTAAGATAATGAAGAGTGGCAAAAATGAATCGTGGACGAGTCCATTGTGGGTGGGACGTCGAGAAAGAAAACAAAAGCGACCTGATAACTGTTAAAAAGGAGAAGGTTCCGTAGTTCAAACAGACTTGAAAGGCGGCGGTTTCAAAAACGGAAGAGCCGAAACGCTTGGTGATCGGAGTATTAAAGTACCGGAAGAATAGGAGTTTACCGATGTTTATGGCACCGATGAAGCTTTATTGGCTATGGTACTCAAGCCCGTCTTGCTGTTAGACTTTCGTGTCCGCTGTCTAAAAATTCGACCGATAAGCAAGTTGGTACCGTGAAGGAATCCCCTGACTTCTATTTCATTAAACAGACAATTTGAAATGCTTGTAGAACAATTTCTTCCGTTCACGCTCTGATAGACAATGCAGAGCAACTTGCTTTCCAATCGGATGTATATATGAACGCGTTTCTAGTGTAAACCAAGTCTGTGACCTCAGCAAGAAAAAGACTTTCATGAGACAAAAGTATGTCAAAAGATTTTATATGTGTGTGCGTAGTCGGCGTAAACCATCCGGTGATGGGAAATAAAGAAAACCAAAGTTTTTCCATATACGTTCTGTTCTTTATCATTCTTGTTGGACGTTACTGGGTACCCTGAAAGAACGGGTAAGGCAACATATATATATATATATATATATATATATATATATATATATATATATATATATATATATATATATATATAAATGTTTATATGTATATATATATATATATAAATGTTTATATATATATATATATATATATATATAAATGTTTATATATATATATATATATATATATATAAATGTTTATATATATATGTTTATATATATGTTTATATATATAAATGTTTATATATATATGTTTATATATATATGTTTATATATATATGTTTATATATATATATATATATAAAAATGTTTATATATATATGTTTATATATATATGTTTATATATATATGTTTATATATATATGTTTATATATATATATATATAAATGTTTATATATATATGTTTATATATATATGTTTATATATATATGTTTATATATATATGTATATATATATGTATACATATATTTTTATATATATGTTTATATATATGTATACATATATTTTTATATATATGTTTATATATATGTATATATATGTTTATATATATGTTTATATGTATATATATATGTTGATATATATGTATACATATATGTTTATATATATATGTATACATATATGTTTATATATATATGTATATATATATATTTATATATATTTATGCATATATGTTTATATATATATGTTTATATATATATGTATACATATATGTTTATATATATGTATATATATGTATACATATGTGTTTATATATACATATGTATATATATATATGTTTTTATATATATATGTTTATATGTATATATATGTTATATATATATATATGTTTATATATATGTATATATATATTTTTATATATATGTATATATATATGTTTATATATATATGTTTGTATATATGTATATATATGTTTATATATATGTATATATATCTATTTTTTTATGTATATATCTATATGTTTATATATATATGTATATATATATATTTTTACATATATATGTTTATATATATGTATATATATATTTCTATATATATATGTTTATATATATATACTTATAATATACATTTTTATTCATAAAAATATTGTTGGTTGCATATGTGCATACATGTTTCAATTGATAGAGAGTCAACTTCCTCAGACCTTAAGAGAGAAATTCAACTGAGAAATTTCGAACTTCCGCCTTCAGTGTATTCCCCTGGATGGAGTTGGTTAATAATTTAACAATCAAACCTCATATCGAAATACATTTTAGCTTTTACTCATTCTTTTCGTTTCCATTTTGTTGTATTTATCTAGTGTTTTCGACATTTCATTTGTTTATCATCTTTCATTTATTACATACTCGAGAATCTTTTACTAATAGTAAACCAAATATTGTAGCGGTTATGGAATCCATTCAATTCAAAAGTCTTGGGAACATTACAAATGCGTATATCTCATGAACTATTCCAGGTAGAAAAATGAACCTGGTGCCATTTTAAAGCTTGCTTAATCAAGTTTTTGGTCATACTAATGATTTTCGTGTTGTCTTTCCAGGTGCAGTAATGGAGTTCGCTAAACAAGACAAGGCATTTTGCGTCCTCCAATTTGCAAAGACTGAATCGTGGACATGTGTTCAGCGTGCATTTCGCAGGAAATTTAAAAAAGAAGCCCCTGAAAGGAAATCCATTGTCAGATGGCATGCTAAATTTGTGAAAGATGGGTGTTTGTGCCCAAGTAAGCGAACAGGTCGCCCTTCAACTTCAGAAGATGCAGTTGAGCAAGTTCGGACAGCCTTTCAGCGGAGCCCCCGTAAATCAGTGAGAAGAGCCAGCAGGGAACTTCAGCTTGCTCCAGCAACTGTCTGGCGTGTCTTAAGGAAACGACTGCAAATGGTACCTTACAAGCTCAAGTTGGTCCAAAAGTTGAAGGACACTGATAAGCCACTTCGCCGTGACTTTTGCATTGCAATGCAAGAGAAGTTGGAAGATAACGGCTTTGATGACCGGCTTGTTTTTAGCGATGAGGCGACCTTCCATCTGAATGGCAAAGTTAACAAGCATAACACTCGCACATGGGGTACTGAGAATCCTCATGAACTTCTTGAGCACGAGCGAGATTCACCAAAAGTGAACGTGTTTTGTGCAATTTCCAAGAAAGGTGTCTATGGACCTTTCTTCTTTGAAGAGGCAACTATCACTGGTGAATCCTATCTCAACATGTTGGAAGACTGGTTAATGGCTCAGTTGGAACAAGCAGAATCTGATGACTTCATTTTTCAACAAGATGGTGCACCACCACACTGGAGTCTTAGAGTAAGGCAGTTTCTTAACACAAGGCTGCCTGGTAGATGGATTGGGAGATCTGGGCGAGGTGATGACGTTCTCATGCCCTGGCCTCCTAGGTCTCCAGATCTTACCCCGTGTGACTTTTTCCTTTGGGGCTTTGTCAAGCAACAAGTCTATGTGCCGCCCCTTCCAAGAGATATTGACGAACTAAAGGCTCGAGTAACGGCAGTTGTGGGAACCATTGACGTCAAGATGCTGGAACGCGTTTGGCAGGAAATGGACTATCGACTAGATGTCTGTCGTGTGACGAATGGTGCTCATATTGAGCAACTTTGAAGATTCCCCACAAAACTTGAAACTTTAACCTTTCCAACGGTACCAATTTCATTTTTCAACTCCTAATAGTTTTTGAGTTATTAAAAATCGTTATGTTCCCAAGACTTTTGAAACACCCTGTATAAGTGGGCCTTAAGAGCTGACCAATATAAAGGCCCACTTATATGCATACATGTCAATGCACACATGTCTCTACATACATACATACATACATACATACATACATACATACATACATACATACATACACAAATATATATATATATTTTAAAACGATATTTTACCCCACTGTAGAAGTAAAGGGGCTACTGAGAATTAGGGAGTAGGGTTAGGGTGTCGTCCTAAGTTGGGAGCTGTGCAGCGAGATGTCTGTTTACATTAGTTTTGAACCTCTGCATGTCAGTAACGTCGGAGAAACAGGGGGCAGGGAGAGAGTTTCAGAGGCCGGCAGCGCGAGGAAAGAAGCTGCTGGAGTAGAAGGCTCTCCGGCATCTGGGAACCTCCACAGTGAATGGATGGTACTTAGCCGATTCTCGAGTTGTTCTAGTGTATTTGCGTCAAGGGGGTACTAGAGCAGCTTGTTCATCGGAGCACACTCCATTGAAATATTTGTAAAACAAACACAAGGATGCAACATCGCGGCGATGGGAAAGAGGCTGGAGCTTGGTGAATAGTGAGGGATATATATATATATATATATATATCTAAGCAAGCGTTGTTGAACATCACGGAACTTTCGCGTTTGTATATTTTCCTCGTGAGGTTCTCAAACCGTCGAGCCATCTTTCTGGTTTCAGGTGGCAATCCGTATAGTACTTCGCCGATAGTTTTTAATTCGGCCATTTTCTCGAGCGCTTTCGACTTTCGTAGTCGTCTTCAGGATTAGGGTTTTGTTGGTTTTTTTAATTTAAATAAGAAGACTGGAGTTAGTGTTTTATAGTTATCGCTACGGGAGAATGAAAGACGCTTAATTTACCATTTATCCGATACCAGCGCCATCCAACGTCACATTATTACACATAACAAAAGATTACAGTCGGCCGATATACGGAAAATATTAATATCTAACACGAAAATAATACACAAAAATAACTGCACAAACAGACTTAAAATACTGGAAGCAATATTCATTAAAACTAAACAGCCTAACATTAACAAAATAGCTTTCAACACAGGTACCAACATATTAAAAGTATTCCATAACTAAATGGAAACTAAGTAAAAACAAAATAAATAAATAAATAAATAAATTGATAAATAAATAAATAAATTGATAAATAAAAAAATAAATAAATAAATTGATAAATAAATAAATAAATAATAGTAATAATAGTAATAGGAATAAATAATAATACATAACTAAATAATAGCAAAAATAAGAACTAATAAAATAAATAAGTAAACAATAAAACCAAACACACAAACGATAGAATAAAATGAACTCAACCACACACCCTCTTCTCTCTTTCATTCTCCCGTAGCGATAACTATAAAACACTAACTCCAGTCTTCTTATTTAAATTAAAAAAACCAACAAAACCCTAATCCTGAAGACGACTACGAAAGTCGAAAGCGCTCGAGAAAATGGCCGAATTAAAAACTATCGGCGAAGTACTATACGGATTGCCACCTGAAACCAGAAAGATGGCTCGACGGTTTGAGAACCTCACGAGGAAAATATACAAACGCGAAAGTTCCGTGATGTTCAACAACGCTTGCTTAGATAATGACTTGCTGCCTAAATATACATATATATATATATATATATATATATATATATATATATATATATATATATATAATGTGTGTGTTTTTCGTTCAAGTTTAAAGTATTGCATGGAAAGTTAAAATTGAAATAAAAGCCAAATTAGCAATACAAGATTAATTTATTATTTTTTTTTTTCTTACATTAATCCTATCGATTACGGAATAAAATTCCTTCTTCAGGGGTGACCAGTATTGAGTCATTTTTTTTTTCATCAAAAAACAAGAATAAAGAAACTTATTTCTTTGTTAATTTGATAAACGTCTTTGATGGTACGACGTCCTCGCCTTGCTGTTATGAAATGGCGGGTAGGAGTCAAAAACTGGTGTCGAACGATGGATGCGTTGGCACGCTGTTGAGTAATGTGTGTGTTTTTCGTTCAAGTTTAAAGTATTGCATGGAAAGTTAAAATTGAAATAAAAGCCAAATTAGCTAGTATTATCGGCGGGCTTATCCACATACCCACATCCCTACATATCCATAAACACACACACACACACACACACACACACACACACACACACACACACATATATATATATATATATATATATATGCATATATATACACTTAAAATTATCACTGTTTATCAAGCTATTCAGCGGTGGCCGTGTGGGTCTAGATCTCGGGAGTTGAGTTGTAAAATACTCGGATTTCCTATACAGAGAGCTTAACGCACGTGATAAGTAAATTTAGTAATACACATATAGCTGTTTCACCGTACTAGGGCTACTCAGTGTGTCTAGACATGGTATTTCAAGTTGAGATTCGAAACCAGGCCGCTAGTACAGTAATCAGCAATCTTAAGACTAAGCCATCTCGCACATCACTAACGTGAAAGAAATTATATTGTTTTTTTTACACGAATAGGAAGCTAATGTAGTTATCTGTAATACGATGGGGTTAGGGTTCTTGGATCCCCATTGTGCGTTCTCTTCGATCGCCTACGTCGGATTTCAGTGTTGATGTGGCAGACAAGGTTTGCATTTCTTCTTCTCTATTTCTTCTTCTTCTTCTGATTTTTTTCCTATTCTTCTTTTTTCTTTCCTCTATTTCTTCTTCTTTCGTTTTTCTTTTCTCCTCTTTTTTCTTTCCTATTCTTTTTTCTTCCCTCTTTTTTTCGTTTCCTTTTCTTTTTTCTTTCCTCTTTTTTTTCTTTCCTCTTTTTCTTCTTCTTTGTTTTTCTTTCCTCTTTTTTTTCTTTCCTCTTCTTTTTTCTTTCCTCTTTTTTTCTTTCCTCTTTTTCTTCTTCTTTGTTTTTCTTTCCTCTTTTTTTCTTTCCTTTTCTTTTTTCTTTCCTCTTTTTCTTCTTTTTTCTTCTACTTCTTCTTTTTTCTTTCTTTCTTTTTCTTCTTCTTCTTCTTCTTCTTCTTCTTCTTTCCCCTTCTTTTTTATTTCTTGTAGTTGTTGTTCTTGTTCTTGTTCTTCTTCTTGTTCTTGTTGTTGTTGTTGTTGTTGTTGTTGTTGTTGTTCTTCTTCTTCTTCTTCTTCTTCTTCTTCTTCTTCCCAATAACAACTCTTACAAACGTCATTAAAAAAAAGCATCAACAACTACAGTTAGGATTTAAACATCTTTTGGATTTGTATTTGTTCTTCAGAGAACATCTGGTACACGCATAAAACAACCCCACCTCCTCTCCCATAGGGCGAGGATGCAGCTATCCAAAAGTCCAACCGCACTCTCTTTTGGTTCAGACGAAACAAACAGAGATTCTCTCTACCAATTTGACAAATCCGCTTACTCGCTTCCTGTTCCCGTTACGTCACATTCAAGACACGTTAAATTCCACTAATCTATAATAAAGAATTCAACTCTATCTAATTTTTTTACTCTACGTGGAAATTTACCATACAACCGTCTCTCACACTGCTACACATTTAGAGGCAGCTGTTTCATCGTATTACGGCTCATCAGTGTGACTAGACATGGTGAAAATCCTTAAACATAAGCCTTAACAATTAGAAAATTTTATAGAATCAAAATCATGTAATAGGATTTTGATCAAAATTGTAAAAAGTATTCTAGACACAAGGTTTAGTATCATTATATCTTGATTTTGATTTTCGTAAGGGGGCATGAAGTGGTACAAAAATGTTCTTTTCGGGGAATTAATTTTACCCCTTCCAGGGACGAATATATTTTTAGTTTATAATACAGGGTGGGCCAAAATAAGGGTTCTATCTTTAAATTTGAATAACTTGAATTTGAATAACTTCCACAAAATAAAAGTTAAACTCACCAAACTTTATGTGTGTGTAGACTGACCCTTCCGAGATTTTTTGAAATAAACAAAACAAATTTTAGCCGAAA
>OY744544.1:11427100-11452100 GCA_963556195.1 Sepiola atlantica
TATCTGAAAACTTTTAGATTCATTTTTATTTGTCAATTTAAAAGATTTAGATTTTATTTATTAAAAAAAACAACTTAACTTTTTCCAGATGTGTTAAGAAATATGAGACTCGACATCGTTGTAAATACTGATATTGTTCTCGTTGATTATAGATGACAGCTCATCAATTATATATATTCCTATTAACTCGCATAGATCATTTATTTGTTATTGATTACATGTTTTCTATTCAACAGTAGCTAAGATTGAAAGTATTTATATTGATCATTTTAGATGGTGGTTTTAGGGAAATTTTTGTTTATTTTATAAATGTGTTACCTTTTCGTTGCGTTTTTTTTACTTTAATCGTGAAACAAATTAATGATTCAAATGTTATTTATTCTTTTTCTCTTTTCAGTATTTGGGTCTACGATTTGATTCTTGGGCAGCAGAGGTCATCGGCTCAGTCGTTTCTATTATTCAACAGGTGAGTCAATTAAGTTTAGGTGATGTTTATTAGCAGAATAGGAACTATGAAAATAAAAATAAAGTTGCAATCACCAATACAAATAAGTACATAAAAATACATTAAATATTTAGGTGATAAAAATCGTACATATTTCTAGACAAGCGTCTTGGTCCAGTGGTAAAGACGCTGGACTATAGACATCAATATCGAAGTTAGCCATGCTGATGACGGAGAAGAAATAATAATAATAATAATAATAATAATAATAATAATAATAACCAGACCTCCACTGGAAGAGCGCGGACAGCTCTGGGACCTTGGGGAGGCTAGTTGCCACTCGGGCCCCAGAGGGGACCAATGGCCCTTATCAGCGGGAAATCGGTGGTAGGTGGCTGTTGCGATACCGCAAGGTCATCAGCGGTGATGAACGAAAAGAGGTGGAGCATACTGGAAGTCTGAGGAGACTTGTTGTCACTCAGACTCCAGGGAATACCACAGGGTGATGGCAGTGGGCGATCACTGACGATGACCAGTGTGATAACTCCTAGTGAGTAAATAATAATATAATAATAATGTCAATAATTGTATAAAAATCTATATATTAATACGATAGCGTGTGTGTTCGTGTGTCACGCTTTCGGCAAAAGCTCTGCGCATGTGTGTCGCACCTAGGTTTTGGAAAACATTCAACTCACCTAATTTTCGAAACATTTTCAAGTATTTCCCTTTGGCGCAACGGTTAGCGACGTAGTATTTTTGACTTCGGCCCGACTGGTTTATAGTTCGATCCCAACCAACCTCTAAGATTTTTTTTCTACATTTCGAGGGGAAGGAGAAGAGAGGTAGGAAGGGGACGACCGGGAAGACACATATTAATACAATAGCGTGTGTGATTTTGTGTGTCACGCTAACATCAAAAGCAACGACCTTCCGAATCTTTGTATGCTACTCATGAATTGGCTTGGCCTTTTGGCTAAGATCAAAGTGTAGTATCTGTTCCGATGGATACTGCACTCCATAGACTGGTATTGTCTTGGCCTTCGAGGCTTGATTTACGCCGGTCTATGGGTCTGTCCTGTGCAGTTCTAGGAGGTCCACCCTCCCAGGCTTCGCCTCCCCTCTTTGGGAAGGAGTAAGTTTATTGCTTACTGCCTGAGGCGCCCCTACCGGAGAATGCCAAAAGGGCTGCCCAGGCAATTTTTAATGGCCAGAGTGCTCATCTTCTCGAGCGCTGGCTTTTCAAACCCCACTTTCCCGACCCGACCTTGGGTCACATCTTACTTGTAGGAGTAACATAAAACCGGCCTTGTGCCTAACTCCTGGAAAGGAGTAAATAAATATTCATGAATTGGAGCCAAATTTAATTTAATCGAAAACATTTACAAAGTAAGGTTTAGTCGTCGAAATATTACCTTTACTAGAAATATTGTATATAAATAAGTTTTATGAATTGTTTCATGTATTGTTAATTAAAAAAAATAAATATACAAGTTCAAATCTTATCATATTTTATTCAAACATGTATAGGTTAGGAACAAGATAATTAGTATTAAAAACATCATTTCGTGTAATTTACACGGGTCCCGCTAGTAATAATAATAATAATAATAATAATAATAATAATAATAATAATAAAATAATAATAATAATAATAATAATAATAATTTGGACTTATTTCTTTTGTTAAATAAAATAATAATAAATAATAATAATACTAATAGATAAATAAAAATAATAATAATAATAATAATAACAATAAATAATAATAATAATAATAATAATCATAATATAAAAATAATAATAATAATTATAATAATGATAATAATAATAATAATTTGGACTTATTTCTTTTTTTGTTAAATAAAATAATAATAAATACTAATAATACTAATAGATAAATAATAATAATAATAATAATAATAATTATAATAATAAAAATAAATAATAATAATTATAATAATAAAAATAAATAATAATAATTATAATAATAAAAATAAATAATAATAATAATAATAATAATAATAATAATAATCATAATAATAATCATAATAAAAAAAAAAAATAATTATAATAATAATCATAATAATAATAATAATAATAATAATTTGGACTTATTTCTTTTTTTGTTAAATAAAATAATAATAAATAATAATAATACTAATAGATAAATAATAATAATAATAATAATAATTATAATAATAAAAATAAATAATAATAATAATAATAATAATAATAATAATCATAATAAAAAAAATAAATAATAATAATAATAATAATAATCATAATAATAATCATAATAAAAAAAATAAATAATTATAATTATAATAATAATAATAATAATCATAATAATAATCATCATAATAATAATAATTATAATAATAA
Organism: Sepiola atlantica; assembly: GCA_963556195.1. NCBI lineage: Eukaryota > Metazoa > Mollusca > Cephalopoda > Sepiida > Sepiolidae > Sepiola > Sepiola atlantica. The sequence continues at coordinate 11,429,931 of OY744544.1, forward strand.
CAATAATAATAATCATAATAATAATAATAATAATAATTTGGACTTATTTCTTTTTTTGTTAAATAAAATAATAATAAATAATAATAATACTAATAGATAAATAATAATAATGATAATAATAATAATAATAATAATAATAATAATAATAATAATAATAATAATAATAATAATTATAATAATAAAAATAAATAATAATAATAATAATAAAACAATAATAATATAATAATACTGATATCTGTATATCGTTAACAGGTACTCTATATCGGCGTTGCTTCTTACACACCTTCTACCGCTTTACAAATCGGTAAGTAATACACGTAAACATACACACTGTCTTATTTATGTGTATACGAAGAGGGGATATAGGTAAGTATACATATATAGATGGTAGCGATTACGCTTATCATAGTAATAATAAGCTTCAAACGGTAACCAGTCACAAGAAATTTACAACAGGTAGAACACAAAAGTACACGAAGAACAACACAACACAAACCAAGAAACAGAAACTGCTAGAAACACTATAAGCTGCCAAAAAAAAAAAAAAAATTTAAAATTAATTAAAAAAAAAAAAAATTATATATATATTTTTAAATGGTGCCGGCCTAGGCTGACACCAGACAAAATGCTTGTAGAGAGTTGAGGAGAATGAGAAGGCCGAAGAGAGACAGCACAAACCAGACCTCCACTGCGGAGAATGCTGGGTAGGCTTATTGCCACCAAGCGAGAAATCAATGGTAAGCTGTTGCGATACCGCACTGTTATCGAAAAGAGGTGAAGAATATTGGAAATCTGGGGAGGCTTGTTGTCACTCAGACTTCAGGTAATACCACTGGTTGTTGTCGGTGAGCAATCACTGACGATGATCTGTGTGAGAAATCCTAGTAAGTACAAATAATAATAATAATAATAATGATAATAATAATAATAATAATAATAATAATAATAACAATAATAATAATAATAATAATAATAATAATCATAACGAGAGAGAGGGAGAGAAACACCGAGGAGAGAGAAGAAAAAGCAGGACGGACGAATTTACGCACCAGCCAGGTAAAGATAGGCAGTGCTTCGCATGTACGCCAGTAAACTAAATTGTCAACGCAGAAATTGTTATCAAATGATAAATAAACAGCATAAATCCTTGTTTTAGAACTAGCGTTTCCTTTTCTTCCCGTCTCATGTGGAACTACAACCAGAGCCCACATATATAACAGTAAACGCAGAGGACGCAAGAAAGAAACGAATGTGCACTGTAACCTCACGGGCATAGCGTTATGTGTCGTTCAGCAAAGAGTGAATGGGTGAAGTATGGAATTGGACGAGTGGATGAAAATCTCTCCACAACCAATACATCGACTAAAAGAATCGAATCTCTATCTGAAGAAAAACTGCCTCCGAGTTTTGTCTCCTGCCGAAAATAAAGTGTGTCCACAGAACTAAGACCACCAGAATCGATCACGGCCAGAGAAGTAATGGAACCACGGCTCAGAGAAGCAACGACGACCAGTAGACGAAGAGAGAAATGATAAGGTAACTTTTTGTGTACAACTGAACATTTTCGGGTCCTAATCTGATAAACTAAGAAAGTTAAAGCAGAAAGAAGAAGTGTACGATGTTAAAAAGAGAACAATGTTTACATGGAAAAGTGTTTGGAATAAGTGGTTTAAGATACAACGTTTAAAGAAAAACAGTGTTTGAAAAAGTAATGTGATTAAAAAGAAATGCGTTAAAAAAGTTTTAAAACGCTTCTAAGGTTTCGGTTTCGAGAAGCGTGGTTTAAGAGACGTTTCGTGGCGATAATCCTCATTGAGAATGTAACAAACGTCTATTTTTGGTACCGTAATGCAACACATATCTCTCCTACTATATATATATATATATATATATATATATATATATATATATATACACATATGTGTAGATATATAGATACACATATGTGTAGATATATAGATACACATTTGTGTATGTATATATATATATATATATATACGTTAATTTTGGCACACTCAATTTCCCCATTTGCTCTTTCTTTCGACGTTATTATTAATTAAAACTATCGATTTTCTCCTGACGAGATGATAGTCGAAAGGGCCTTAGAGAGATTTCCGCGTATTCTTTTTAAATGTATCTATAAATTTTGTACCTCAAAACATTTAATTATATATATATATATATATATATATATATATATATATATAGATACACATATGTGTATGTATACATATATATATATATATATATATATATATATATATATATATATATATATATATCTATCAAAAAAGGAGTTTTCGCAGATTCAGCTGTTGTTGTTGTTTTTGTTGTTCTTCATCCAGTTGTCGTAGCAGCTCACGTGAGACAATTTACAGCAGAACCCACCACAAGACACGTAATTACAAAAAAACAAAAAAAACTATTTAATATAATTTTTATTTTTTAGGTCTTAGTGGTCGTTTGTGATTAAAAATCTACTAGCAAAACATCTAACTCGCTATGTGTATGCTTAGGTGTGTGCACAAATTGAGAGCCGGTTGTCGCTACGAGCCCCAAAATCGATATATGTGCGGGTATGTCGCTCGCTCCTCTAAAAATGGAACAACTTACTGTCTCACCGGCTGTCGCTATCTCTCTTTCTCGTCTGTATCCTTACCTGCTTATATGCACATCTGTTGTTTGTTTCGTTTGTTATGAATTAATTTTCAATAAGTAATTATTCCAATTTTAGTTACGTTTCAAATGTATTGTTGTTTGTTTTCCAACGAACTAATAAATAAAATCCCTCCCCCCCCATAATTTAATTATTCCAAAAATGTATTGTCATTTAGTTTCCTTTTTTTTCTGTCGGAATTTAAATTCTTTTTTTTCATCCTATAAATTGTTTGGCGTTAAATACCTTGCATCTGTCCAAATTTTATTCTGAACGTTGTAATGCATTTAAATTTCTATTTTTCATTTTTGCACTTAAAAACAATTATTTTTATTTTTCTTATGTGTCCTCTCATACCATGTTACAGAATTCGTAATATTTTTACGGTATAGGCGACGCCATTTTTATTTGTCATGTCATGCTCAAGCTTAAAATAGATTTCAGCGATACACGCGCAGATTAGATGGATGCATCTTAAGAATATGTGGTTTTTGTGTAATTTCTCTTCTTCTCTTTTTTCCTGTTTAAAGACGAAAATTTTTAATTTCTTGATCGTGTGAAAGGCAGTGGTTTGATAAAGGTTAATCTTCATGATTCATCCCAAAACCTGTAGATACGTAGAAGAAAAGTTTTACTGTACTTTTAGTGGAATATATATGACATTACTTGAAAAAAATTAAGTAAATAGTGATTACCAGCCCTCCTCCACCCTCCCTTACGTTTACAAAACTTCTCGCCGACGGACGGACGGACAGACAGACAGACAGACAGACAGACAGACAGACAGAGGAAGTGTTCGTTATATTATGAGACGAAAATTTGCCATTTCTTGATCATGTCATAACAGGTGAGAAAAAAATGGGGTTCCTATGACAATATTCAACGTGAAAGAAAATTGGTTAATAAAAGTAAATCTTCAAAATTCACCCCAAAATGCGTATTTGTCTACGTAAATATTTTTGTGGATGCATCTATGATGAAAAAGATGTGTTTCCATATGTCTGGGTTCCTCATTCCTTAATTGAGACAAAAAGGCAGATCGTAATCGGTACGGAACAAGTCATCTTTCCAGGCAGCGAAATGAGCCATTTTTTTCTTGTGTCATAACAGATGATGAGAAATGGGTTTCCTATGACAATATTCAACGAAAAAGGCAGTCGGGTTGATAAAAGTAAATCTTCAAAATTCACCCCAACACCTGAGATACATGGAAGTAAAAGTTTTACAATGCGTTTAGTGGAATATATATGACATTACTCAGCATGGGGTTTAGACCGCAACAAAACACTAAATACAAACTTGTATTTATTTACTCCTCTCCAAGAGTTAGACACAAGGCCAGTTTTATCTTACTCCCACAAGTAAGATGTGACCCAAGGTCGCGTCGGGAAAGTGGGGTTTGAAAAGCCAGCGCCCGAGAGGTGAGCACTATGGCCATTAAAAATTGCCTGGGCAGCCCCGTTTGCATTCCCCTGTACCGGCGTCTCAGGCAGTAAGCAATAAACTTACTCCTCCCCAAAGAGGGGAGACGAAGCCTGAGAGGATGGACCTTCTAGAACTGCACAGGACAGACCCATAGACCGGCGTAAATCAAGCCCGAAGGCCAAGACAATACCAGTCTATGGGGTGCAGTATCCATCTGAACAGATACTACACTTTGATCTTATGTTGAGCAATTGCACTGTGTCGACGCAAATCTTAGAAAAAAAAGAAGCCCGGCACTTGTCAATAGGAAAAACTTTGCCCTCCTCCATGATAGCACAAAAGTGACGAAGGTAAAATATTTTCAATATTTCGTCTGTTCTATCCCATCCACCATATTCCCCTGACGTCTCCCCGCCTGATTTTCATCTTTTTAGGTATTTACAGAATGCAATTCAAGGCATAAAATTCACGAAGACAAGCAGGTAAAAGAGCACGTCCAAAATGTATTTAATCAAAACCGTCTTTATTTTATTGAGATGGCATTAAAAGTTAAATTGGTAAATGGGGGAAAAGTCATTGGAAAGAATGGCAAATATTCAATTGATTAACATTTGTTAATTCGGTTTGTGTTGTAAATTGAATTAAAGTTCATAAAACGGAAATTATTTCTCAATCAACCGAATAAAACGGTTAAAATGAATTCCTCAAACAGAACAGTTTTGCACCACTTTTATGTCTCCTTACAAAAGATTTAAATGAAGATATTATGCTACTAAACCTTATGTCTAGAATCCTTATATCAATTTTGATTAAAAGCAATTAAATGATTTTGATTGTAGAAAATGTCTAAAATTTAAGGCTTAAGTTTAAGGGGTCTTAAGAAGAAATTGAAATTCAGGGAATCTTGCTTAATTTGTGTCTAATGCCTATAGATCAAATTCAATGTAAATCTGAAATATTTGAAATTTTCAAATAGGAGGTTGTAGTCCTCTTATGTCCCCCCTCAAATCTTTTTAAAAATATTCCAAATTAACTGAAATTTGGGGAATATTTATTAATTAATGTTTTATACTAATTGTTAAAATTTCACACAAATCGGAAGTACATAAATTTTCACAGAGAGCTTCCATCCCTTCTTTGTCATATTTGCATACAAATTAAACTAAACTAAATATAGCCCACATTACCCACCCTTGTGGCGGTAGAAGTTTGCTCTTTAAGGTACAAAATGAAAGTTCTCAAAATCGTTTGTGCGCATATGACTCCGCGCATACATCCGTCTGAATTAACGAAAACAGATAAACATATTTTGAGCCAATCGTCTCTCTGACATTGTCGAATTTGCTTTTGTGATCCACTTCGAGCGCATATAAGGCTAGATTTTCATCAAGAAACCAGTTGAGCTCAACCTTAGCCCGATCTGTCACTCATTAACTTCGGTTGATTGAGGACGTTGGAATGGAGTTATACCAGTCGAGGATCCGTTCTCGACAATCAGTCCGGCAGAAACTGGGCCATTTCGGTGGCTTTTTATCTGCCGGGATGAGGTATACTGTCCTGGGTTTTCCTATGAAGTGCAGCCTCCTAGGCCTTGCGTCCCCTCTTTGGGGGGGGGGAGTAAGTTTATTGCTTGCTGCCTGAGGCGCCCTGACCGGGGAATGTCGACGGGGTTTGCTCAGGCTATTTTTGCTAGGCCAGAGTGCTCCTTCTTTAAGGGCGCTGGCTTGACTCTTCCCCACCTTCCCAACCTTGTGTCACATATTGCTGTGGTGGGAGGCAATTAAATACGGTTGAGCCCAACCCTAGCCCGTTCAGTCTATCATTAACTTTGGTTGATTGAGGATGTCGGGATGGGGTAATACCAGTCGAGGATTCGTTCTCGACAATCAGTCCGGCAAGAACTGGGCCATTTCGGTGGCCTTTTATCTGCCGGGCTGAGATATACTGTCCTGGGTTGGGGAGGAGTAAGTTTATTGCTTGCGCCCTGACTGGGGAATTCCGACGGGGTTGCCTAGGCTATTTTTGCTAGGCCAGAGTGCTCTTTCTTTAGGGGCGCTGGCTTGATTCTTCCCCCACCTTCCCGACCTTGTGCAACATATTGCTGCGGTGGGAACCAATTAAATACAGTTGAGCCTAAATCCAGGACATAGCTAACGTTTATATTACGCTCAGCTTCGCTCACCTCCTGTTGGGCTTTGGAGAGCTAAATTAAATTCTCAACTCACACACCCACACAGTAATACGCATAAGCACCCTGACAAAAAAAAAACGCGCACACACACAATGCCTAATTCTCACACTGTCGTACGCAATACTGACTAAAAACAAATTAAAAAAAAACACGTTCATTTTTAACAATCTTAACATCTATCATTTTGAACTTTCTACTATGTAAATAGTACGTATACAAAGAAACATGAACTCTTACAAATAACTTTTAATCAAATGTAATTTTTGTAATTGAGTAGGGGAAGTTTTGATCACGCCCATTTTGACCTGTAGGTAATTCATAGCCCTTAAAATATCGATTCAGGCTTCCTCCTTATCTCAGCTATTGAAACCCCCTTGTTCTGCAAGGACTCTCAAACTATGAACAAACATTATTTGTTTTCCTATGTAAAGCCCCCACTTTAAAACATATATAAAATATATCTTTTGTTAACTTGTGCTTTTGTATTCATTATTTTCTTTGAGTTCACCATTTAACATTTCTACTCTCGCTTTCTCACACTCGTGTATTACCGGTTCAAATTAGGAAGAAAGTCAGAATTACGAACGTATATAAACACATCCCTTTTAATATTCGTAACATTTCTCATTGAATCTTTTACTATGAAAACAAATGAACATTAACTGTTATTAAAAACTTTCAATCAAATTTATTTTTTGTAATTGAATGGGGAAGTTTTTATTACGACTTCTCTGACCTGTGGGTACTCGACTCAAACTTCCTAATTACCTCAGCTATTGAAACTCCTTTGTTCTGACTCTCAAACGATGAACAAACATTCTACGTTTTCCTATCTTTGTAAACTTCCATTTTTAAACATATATTATACAACATCTGTTTTGTTAACTTGTGCTTTTGTAGTCATTATTTTCTTTGTGTTCACCATTTAACATGTCTACTCTCGCTCGCTCACACTCGTGTATCCCCTAAAACTGTTTTCTCCCCAAAAATGCTTCCCTAAAACCAGTTCTCCCAAACGATCTCGCTTTAATTTAATCGGGTTCACCAATTTTAGTTTGTCACCAGTTTGAGCTGGTTTGGCGACAGGGGGGGGGGGTGTTACCGGTTCAAATTAGGAAAAAAGTCAGAATTACGAACTTACTTAGAAGAGTAAGTACGTCTGGCCGAATCCGACTGAAATAGAAATATTACACAAGAAAATGGTCACCATTCTTCCTTGAAATAAATAATGTCTCTCACATTCGTGTATCCCCTAAAACCGTTTTCCTAAAAATGTTTCTTTCAAAAAAACGGCTATCAAAAAAGTGATCTAAAAAGTGGTTCCCTGAAACCCGGGATCGTTAAAGAATAAATGAGATGGATGAATTGTCAGTTGAGTGATGAAGAATATTATGAGAGGATTTAATATGATGAATAGAATGAACAAACTTTGTTTACTTATGAGGACGGTTTATAACAAGTATTTGGTTAAATTGGATTTGAAGACGACCATGTTGTAGTCTGCAGGGAAGCAGTCCCGTGGTAATGTATTCAACAGACTGGAATTTATTGGAAAGAAACTGTGTTCATGGAAATTCCGCGTGACTCTAAATACACGGAAAAAATAAAATCAATTTCTTTTCGTTTTTTTTGTTTTTTTTTTTTACTAATGGGTTACTACCTATAAAGGCCCGGGGGCGACTCGAGGATAAGGGTTTAAAAGATTGTCAGCTAGACGATGATCCCCCCCCCCCTCACGAAAGAATTAGAAACAATGGGTGTAATGGGCTGAAGATTACTTAAAAGAAATTGATGATCCAAGTGGACAGCTCAACAAGAATTTGTTTCTATTAGACTTGAAGACGACTATGTTGTAGTCGGTTGGGAAGCAACCTTGTGGTATTGTTCCACGGATGGAATTTTCTAGGAAAGAAACTTTGTTCATGATAGTTCCGTTTTGTTTTTGGTACAAATAGAGACGAGTTCTTGCTGTGAATGTCGGTCTCTAATACATATCACTTCCTCTGGTTAATAAGCGAAGCAGCTACGGTCTATCAGTTATCATTCTTTGTACATCCTTCCCTGCAATTACTTTCTGCATCATTACTCAAGTGTGTTATTTCGTCTGACCAACGGGACTTTCCTCCAGACTTTCGCGTTGCTAAGTCACGTAATTTAGTTTCTATGCGCCAATCGACAAGTCACGTGTGCGACGACGACGACGCACGAACGAACTTCTAATTTCGTCTTTTCACAAAAAAAGACGAACATTTTTTTTGTCTTGTTTTTTTAAAACTCTGAACTGGAAAGACGAAGAGGTATAAACATCGGTGATAAAAACTGACTAAATTCACCATCGGAATTTAAAACAAAGGGCAGATATAATCAAGATGCGAACACCCCCAAACTGCGCGTTTAGCAAGATAAATGCCACGGATTTTATAGAGATATAGGATACTGGCGGGTGTAAGAAGTTTTCTCGGGCGATAAAGGGATACTACATTCTTTGCGGTGGACTTGGCAGCATCTTCTATGTACTTAGCCCACGTCATGTTTCTTGATTCTTTTAAAGCACTGCAAATATAATATTGTTGTTTCTGGAATTTATTAACGATTCCAGGCGAGCATTTTTGATGCGCCAATAGATTCTGTGAAGTGAATTCGTATGAATCAGAATGGCACAGGAGGGACCACGTAATGGTTGCCAACATTCCTAAGTGAATAAGGTGGAATTATTTTAGTAAATTGTCTCGAAAGTAAATTCGTATAAATTAAAATGGTACAACTTTGTTGACCGGCTTGATTCTGTTGTCGTCATTTTTGAAGGAGGGACCACGTAATGGCTGTCAACATTCCTAAGTGAAAGTGATTCTATGGAACCGACTGGATTCGAACTTGGCACACCCACTTCGTCAGTCTGTGTCGTCATACACTTAACCATAGTCACCTCCCAATCTCTATGCTGAACTGGACCGATGATATCGCCCAAAATATAACTTTCAACTTTTGTGTGACCTGTGATTAAATCAGTTCTAAGTTAACCATAACCGATATCTTTTTTGCGTTAAAATAATTAATATTGGTTATAAACCTTTTAAGTTTGCATAAATATCGATTCTGAAGAAAGTAGACATCTTGTTAAAAAAAATAAAGTAAATTCGTATGAATCAGACTAGTACAACTTCGTTGTCGTCAGTCTTGCAGCAGGGACCACGTAACGGTTGCCAACATCCCTAAGTGAAAGTGGTATAATTGAATCGACTGGGTTCGAACTTGGTACACCCAGGTCGTCAATCCGCGTCGTTATCCACTAAACCACCGTCACCTCCCTATGTTAAAAAGGTGTTTATATTTACTAATTGTACGGAGTGTGATATGTAGATTAATATTCTAACATTGTACTAATGGGTCATCGTTTAACAAGGCCCAAAAGGCCACCCGAGGATAAGGGTCAATGAGTTTGTCAGGTTGACGGCGAGACAAACATCTTGAGAATTCGAAACGATGGTTGAAACTTGACAAAATTTGATTATTTAAAAAGACGGCTAAACAAGAATTTGCTAACATTGGACTTGAACACGACCAGGAAGCAGCCCCGTGGTATTATGTTTTGCAGGCGAGTAGTTCTTTTAAAGTAACTCTGCTCATGGATTGTTGTTTAATATATTTCTATAAAACTCACACTACATTTATCAGATCAAAGTGCAATTGGACAGCATATTAACAGTACACCTGGCTCTAATCTCTCTAAGGCGGCACATTATTACCAATTGTTAGTAACTTTTTTTTAAATTATTCGCTTTAAATGTAAATTTTTGCATTTTGAAATTAAAAAGTGAAATCTTTTATTTTTCTGATTCAGTGACTAACATACCTGAATGGGCAACGATTATTATGATCAGTATGATAGCCACCACCTACACAGCAATGGTGAGTTCGCGTTTCTTTTGCTTTTAGTAGTAGTAGTAGTAGTAGTAACATGATCCATGGAAATTCCACGGGTAATTAAATAAGATAGGTAATAATATCATTATATGGCCTTTTGGCTAAGAGCAAAGTGTAGTATCTGTTCCGATGGATACTGCACCCGATAGACTGGTATTGTCTTGGCCTCCGAGGCTTGATTTACGCCGGTCTATGAGTCTGTACTGTGCAGTTCTAAGAGGTCCACTCTCCCAGGCTTCGCCTCCCCTCTTTGGAGACGAGTAAGTTTATTGCTTACTGCTTGAGGCGCCCCTACCGGGGAATGCCGACGGAGCTGCCTAAGCAATTTTTAATGGCCAGAGTGCTCACCTCTCGGGCGCTGGCTTTTCAAACCCCACTTTCCCGACCCGACCTTGGGTCACATCTTACTTGTGGGAGTAAGATAAAACTGGCCTTGTGCCTAACTCCTGGAGAGGAGTAAATCAATACTTATTATCTAGGTTTAATCATAGCAACCAGTCTGACAGTGACTTTGTTGCTGTCGGGCTGAGGTATGCTTCTATTCGGTCCTCTAAGGTACATCCTCCCAGGCTTTACTATCTCTCCGAGAAGGTCTAAGTTTATTGCTAATCGCCTGAGGCGCCTTTACCGAGGAATGCTGACACGTTGCTCAGAATGCGCTTGTCCTAGTGCGCTGGCTTCTCAAAACCACACTTGACCTTGTGTCTAACCTCGTGGCAAGGAGCTAAATAATATCTAATAGACATTGAATTGAATAGATAACAAACTGATACTTTCTCGATCCCCCGCATCTATCAACACGTGTGAATTATTATGTTCACTCTTCTTGTTTAATATTGCTCAATGTCTGCGAGCATTTCGAAAGAGCGTGACTATCTTTCAAAGATAACTTACAATTTAACTTTGGTTGATTGAGGACGTCGGGATGGGGTAATACCAGTCGAGGATTCGTTCTCGACAATCAGTCCGGCAAGAACTGGGCCATTTCGGTGGCCTTTTATCTGCCGGGCTGAGGTATACTGTCCTGGGTTGGGGAGGAGTAAGTTTATTGCTTGCTGCCTGAGGCGCCCTGACTGGGGAATTCCGACGGGGTTGCCTAGGCTATTTTTGCTAGGCCAGAGTGCTCTTTCTTTAGGGGCGCTGGCTTGATTCTTCCCCCACCTTCCTGACCTTGTGCCACATATTGCTGTGTTGGGAACCAATTAACTACCGTTGAGCCTAAATCCAGGACATAGCTAACGTTTATATTACGCTCAGCTTCGCTCACCTCCTGTTGGGCTTTGGAGAGCTAAATTAAATTCTCAACTCACACACCCACACAGTAATACGCATAAGCATCCTGACAAAAAAACGCGCACACACACAATGCCTAATTGCTAACGGCTTATTGCGTTGTCCGAATACGGACAACGCAATAAGCCGTGGCGCAACGGATATAAGTGCTAAGTAGTAATCAGTTCTAAGTGACAGTCTTTTGAAGGTTGAAGGTTAAATCCCCAGTACGGGCGATACTAAGAACGCAATAAAAAACTACTACCCGGCCATGGCTGACTGAACGAGAGCAAGTTACTTGGATATAGCGTTTCGTTTGAAATTTCGTACAGATTCCCGAGTTCGACAAGACGCACTTTAAAAAGGTCGGGGGCTACATCGGCTGAAACGTTGTCTGCATATTCCGAATGATACAAAAATATAATCATATGTCAAATTTAAATTTTGAAATCTTTCTTACCAATAAGTATCTAGTACGAAGAGAGATATTATATTATTAAAAGAAAAAATAGTGTTAACGGAAATTGTTTAGTAAAGTTTAACAAAATACGATAAAAGAACGTAAACGTCTCAAACTGGAAAGTTAGAACATTCCGTATCAATCGGTAATACAAACACAAGGATGCTACATTGCGACGATGGGACATGGGCTGGAGCTTGGTTGACAGTGAGGGACCTATTAAGTTGGCGACTCTTTTTTGAACTTTGTCTAAGAGGGAGAGACTAGTGGATAATGCACTAGCTCAGATGTGGCAACAATACTTCATGCATGGGCGGATGGTGGCTTTGTAGAGATACAGGATAATATCAGGTGGGATGAGTTTACTATCACGGTAAAGGGACCCATCTTTGCTGCAGCCTTGGCAATGTCTTCAATGTATTTGTTCCAATTCATGTTACCTGTGAAGGTTAGGCCGAGGAGTTTGAATGTTGAACTTTCAGCTAGGGTGTTATTTGCCATGACAATCGGTGGTTGGAGAGGTTTTCTTGTAGTTATTGTAGGAAAGGAGTTTTGTCTTTGCGGCATTAACAGTTACAGACCATTTATGACCCCAATCCACTACAGCCTGGAGGTCATTTTGTAAGGATTCAGCCATTGCCTCGGATATGATCGCGTCTGTTTTGCCAGCATGACGAGAGTAAAGCGTGGTGTCGTCAGCAAATAAACCAATCTCAGACTCAATGTCATCAGGGAGATCGTTTATGAAGATCAGGAACAATAAAGGTCCAAGGATAGATCCCTGGTGTACACCAGCATTTATGTAATGTTGTTTAGATGAACGACCATCGAGGACAACCTGGATCTTTCTTTTGGTTAGGAAAGACGAATGTTCAATGCAAGGTGTATTCGATAGAAACATGTTTTTTTCTTTCCTGAAGCCAGATTTTTTATCGAGTACACCTTGCATTGAACAATCGAAGATGAAATAGATTTGTCATCCGCACATCTTTATCTCTCTTCCTCCATTCATCTTTATAATTTCTCTATCCCGTATATTGAGCTTAAGTCATTTCACTATATGTTCAATTCTCTAAAAGTATACTTGTAGTCTCATATTATATATTTCAAATACCCTTATCTTAGTTTTGCCATGAAACGCGCGTAAGGGATGAGAATGGCGAGTAAATTTGAATAAATTACTTTTGTGCGTAAAATGAGATGTGTTTTTGTTCGCATTTTAGGGCGGAATGAAAGCTGTAATCTGGACCGACTTCATGCAGTCAGGTGTAATGCTGGCCGGAATGCTAGCCATCATTATTCAAGTAAAACGAAACATTTTATTTCATTTGTTTATATTTTTTTCAATGTTTATTTGTTAATATTTGTTTATGTTTATTTGTTTATATTAGTGCGACACAAGAATTATTCACATAATTATTTTCCGATTAATCACGTTTAATTTTTAAATAGTATTTTTAAATGTGTACACGTATTCATATATTTCTGTTCATTGAACTCTCAAGTTGAAGTTTTAAGTATTATTTTTAAAATGTGTTCACGCATTCATATAGGAGGCTATTTATGTCCATTGGACTGTCATGTTAAAGTTTTAAATAGTATTTTTAAAAGCCAGGACCCGTGGCGCAGTGGATATAGTCCTAAGTAAAATTCAGTTCTCAGGGACAGTCTGAAGGTTGAAGCGGGCTATACGAAGAATTGCAAATTACTGAAGACTTCTTCTCAGTCATGGCAGATGGAATGAGAGCATGCTACCCCCATGGATTTAATAAAGGGTTCCGTTCGAAATTCCGTCAAGATTCATGAGTTCGACAGAAATATTCCCGAGTTCGACAAGGTACACCTGAAGAAGGTCGGAGGTTACATCCGCCGAAACGTTGTGATAAAAACACCCAAGATGAGAACAGTAGTCTGAATATACCAAATTCTACATATTTTAAACTTAAACAAGCTTTTGCATGAGAATCCAACGGAAAGACGTATCTCCCTGTATGTATTGACGTATTTAAGCGTAAACGCAGTTTATACGAGTGGACGCATGTAAAATACTATTTAGAACTTAATAAATAACATAATTAATTATAAATAATATAATTAATTATAAATAATATAATTAATTATAAATAATATAATTAATTATAAATAATATAATTAATTATAAATAACATAATTAATTATAAATAATATAATTAATTATAAATAATATAATTAATTATAAATAACATAATTAATTATAAATAATATAATTAATTATAAATAATATAATTAATTATAAATAATATAATTAATTATAAATAACATAATTAATTATAAATAATATAATTAATTATAAATAACATAATTAATTATAAATAACATAATTAATTATAAATAACATAATTAATTATAAATAATATAATTAATTATAAATAATATAATTAATTAGTAATAACATAATTAATTATAAATAATATAATTAATTATAAATAATATAATTAATTATAAATAATATAATTAATTATAAATAACATAATTAATTATCAATAATATAATTAATTATAAATAATATAATTAATTATAAATAATACAATTAATTATAAATAATATAATTAATTATAAATAACATAATTAATTATAAATAATATAATTAATTATAAATAATATTATTAATTATAAATAATATAATTAATTATAAATAACATAATTAATTATAAATAACATAATTAATTATAAATAATATAATTAATTAATTTATAATTAAACTAGACGAATACCCGTCCTTAGACGGGTATTCGTCTTTTTTAATTAAACATTTTGTGACGATATTCATGAATTTGATTTTCTTTTCTTTCAGAGTTTCCTGAAAGTCGGTGGGATCACTCGAGCGTTAGAAGAGAATTACCGTTGGGATAGAATTCAATTTAACGAGTTTGTATCGAATTATAAAATAAAATATTGGTACTCTCATAGAGAACGCACCGCGTTTCCGTGACTTCGCGTCGTCAACGTTCGGGCAGGTCTCGGACGAGCCAGAGAGTTAACCAATCAGGTTGCAGCAGGCATTAGCCAATCAGGTGGCAAGAAAGCAGACGATAACTTTTGGAAGAAATTAATTTCTACGATTTACAGCGCGTTAAAAAAGAAATTAATTTCTACGATAAGTGTCAGCGCGTTAAATCTCCCAAAAGACTCATTGAGTTGTGTCAGCAACGGTCACTTCTAGCGAAAGACTAACCCTAACCCTAAACCCATACCCTAACCCAAACCCTAACCCTAACGCAGAAAATGCTAAAAAAAAACCCATAAAAAACCTAAAAAACAACAAAAAACAAGAAATTGGTTAAAAAAACTGGTTTCGTTGTTTGTTATATATTAAATATATTAAAAAAAAATCATTTTTTGAAACTTTTCGGTGCACAAAAAACAAACATTTTATTAAAACATATTTGATTAACAATGGTTCCTTTGACAAAAATCTAATTAATAACAGTTGTTTAGCTATGGTTTGTTCGTTATCTATTTGTATATATGTATTTTACTTTGATTTTCTTCGTCTGAATTTATCGTCTGCCAGTCTTCAATTTATCGTTTGGCAGTATTCGCCTCGTCAACTCTCGGGCGTTTCCGAGACTTGCCCGGAAGTTGACGACGCGAAGTCACGAAAACACGGTGCGTTCTCTATAAGAGTATCAACATCTCTGCTTCTACATGAGCCACGTTTTTTATACCTGCAAAAAGAAATGACGTAAAAAATAACCCGATCTGATATTTAACGTCATAAAGTTGGGTTACGAAAAATAGATCAATCAATCAACCAACCAATCAATCAATCAATCAATCAATCAATCAATCAATTTTATTAGCAAAAATAGCAAAGTGCAACAAGCCATGTAATTAAACAATCGAAAGGCGACTTTGAACCTGGATATGGGAATCATCAGCACGACCGCCTCTAGCAGATTGTTCCAGGAAGCAGAAATACGGACAGAGTATTGATTTACTCCTCTCCAGGAGTTAGGCACAAGGCCAGTTTTTATCTTACTCTCACAAGTAAGATGTGACCCAAGGTCGGGTCGGGAAAGTGGGGTTTAAACATTGCCTGGGCAGCCCCGTCGGCATTCCCCGGTAGGGGCGCCTCAGGCAGTAAGCAATAAACTTACACCTCCCCAAAGAGAGGAGGCGAAGCCTGGGAGGGTGGACCTCCTAGAACTGCACAGGACAGACCCATAGACCGGCGTAAGTCAAGCCCCGAAGGCCAAGACAATACCAGTCTATGGGGTGCAGTATCCATCGGAACAGATGCTACACTTTGATCTTAGCCAAAAGGCCAAGCAGGCCAAGAGTATAATGCATTTCTTCCGTCGAAACGAAAGCGACGGTGGCAATCTTCTGCAGTGTCCGCGAATTCTACGATTAGGTGTTAGAGTGAAACACTCTTCTAAAGATAGATTTTAGATTTATATTCCGGTTGATGCTGCTTTATGTCGGAATCAGGTCTCCTGCATTCGTCCATGCTAAAATGATGGCAGATTTAGTTTTTGAATCCATTCTTTGTTGGTAAGCATGGATAAATCCATCACCATCTTGGTTGCCACCCGTTGAACACGTTCTAGGTGTACGATTCTATTTATCTTCCTCCCACAGCGGTAAGATGTGACACAAGGTCGGGAAAGTGGGATTTGAAAAACCAGCGCTCGAGAATTTCAGCGCTCTGGTCATTTAAAAAGTGCCTGGGCAGCCCCGTCGGCATTCCCCGGTAGGGGCGCCTCAGGCGATTAGCAATAAATTAAAGCCCCTTCTCAAAGGGTGAGAAGGCAAAGACTGGGAGGGTGCACCTCCTAGAACTGCACAGGACAGATCAGACCGATAGACCGGCGTAAATCCAGACACGAAGGCCCTGACAATGCCGGTTTATTAGGCGGGGTAAAAACCCCTAATCGGGATTTGTTGCTTTGAAGAGATACTCAATTATTAAACGTACCACATTTATGCATAGGAGGGATAAAGCGTATTCTGGTAGGCTTAGAAAGGATCTCTGGATCCCCATCTCGTGTAGAATACTCGTCTAGTTTTCTCGCTATCTTGTTGTAGTGACGTGTTGGTTTGAAATAGGTCCCCATAACTGTACCAATGTCCTTTGCATTAGAAACGATGTTGAATGGTACATGTTAGTGAATAGAATGTGTGTGGTGTATGTCATTTTCTTACATCTGAAATTTAAAGCAAGGTTGTTTTGACAGGTTATGATTTATGAAATTCGCTTTGTAAAATAATTAAGATAAACAGTAGTCCGAATAATCCAAATTCTGAGAATAAATTTGCGTTTTGTAGTTAGAAAGGAATGTGTAAAAATAAAAGCAGATGTTTGTAAATACGGCGAGCTGATCGGAAAACTACGGAGAGTAAACTTGATTTGGAGAAGCGAGGATATCCTGTGCTTTACCCCCCCCCCCAGTAGGGCCCCGTTAGGGTGCCGGATGTACATAGAGACATGAGTGAGGTATTAAATAACGAGTCTTCATTGTGTTTTCTAACCTGATGTAAAAAATGACTAGATCGTCAACTACCGTCTCTTTTGACACGTGGCATTTTGGCGAGTTACAAGTCAATCGCCTCAACGGAGATAATAACTACATGACACATAACCAGTAGGAGCAACGCTATGCATAAACATTTGAAATACACTATAGACATTTATATTTGGAAGCATACAGGGAAAATAAGAGGGGCTACTTTACATAAGTGGTCTGTCCTGTGCAGTTCTGGGAGGTCCACCTTCCCAGGCTTTGCCTCCCCTCTTTGGGGAGGAGTAAGTTTATTGCTTACTGCCTAAGGCGCCCCTACCGGGGAATGCCGACGGGGCTGCCCAGGACAATTTTTAAACCCCACTTTCCCGACCCAACCTTGGATCACATCTTACTTGTGGGAGTAAGATAAAAACTGGCCTTGTGCCTAACTCCTGGAGAGGATTAAATAAATACTTTACATAAGTGGTTGCCCATATATTCGACTATGTCCAGCCATTCGACAATGTCCAACCCGGCACCACGAGACGCACTGATGCAATACGACTTATTTCGATTTGTTTTCTTCAATTTTCTGTTCTATTTGTTTTGGGATGAGGCATCCTACTAGATGCGAGACATTCACCCACTATTTCGGAGAATCCAGCCGAGAGATCTTTTAAGGATTCTAACCGTCTCTTACAATGCAATTGTTTCTATCTCTCTTGCACTTACTTCCCCGGGTATATTTTCCAGGTAGAATTCTAATGTATTTTTCATTAGCCCAGTGGCTCTTATGGTTCCAAGAACGATCGAAATCTCCCTAGGGTTCAATTCTGTTTTCATGTTCTACATAATACCTTGGTATTTAGTTCTCTTCCCCCTCTCAGCTCTGTTCATGTCAGCATCATTGGAGACACTGACTTCAACTAGGGTTGCTACTTTCTCCCTCTTGTTCTATATCACCATGCCAGGTTTAACGGCTGCGTTTTAAAAGTGTGTACCTGTCGGAATTGCATAGTTATAGTGGATGGTGTATAACTTATTTCTCATGGTTCTTTTTAGTCTATTATCTCAAGGCTTTCTGCTATACTGGATGTTCAATCTTTTACAGATGGTCAAGTGTAGATATTTACAAACTCCATTGTGTCTCATTGTGTAGTATCCGCCCTCCAGCAGAATCTAATAACTAGATGCGAGGTGGATCGCATTCCCCACTTCTCTGTGGTAAGAACATGCATGTGTTGTCTATGCCATGTTTGTGAGTTTGGTTTGCACAGGAACAGTTGGGACCACGCTTTCTTTTCATGTACTCATCTCTCAGCCATTCACCGATTCAGCATCCTAGCCCATAGTATTTAAACCCTCTGACTGTTATACATCCATGGGGCTCTATGCATAATATTCTCACATTGTGTTACATAATGGATTTATGTATATGAAGAATGATTACATCAGCTAGTATGGATTTGGTATCTAGGTGGACCAGTGCAAACCTTGACACGAAAATCTGGGGAACAAGTTTGCTCTCCGACTAAAAATAAACATACCTGAACTCTGACCCCTCCCTGATCTCTTATCTAACAGGTGCGTGGTGACAGACTCAGAGTCCCCATTTGAGTTAATTACATCACAATCGTGGGAACGAGAAAAGAAAGAAGGTTTTTTTAGCCAGTCCGTGTTTCGGGAGCGTGGTGCAAAATCGAGATGTAATTCAAAAAAGGAAAATGGGAATTTAATTCCCAAAAGAGTGATAGTGAGTTGATACACTTTTCCTTCTTATCCCCGTAACGAAGTTGATCTAAGTCAGGAGGGACAATTTGGCCTCTCTCTCTCTCAAAGTTAATTAAAGTATGAGCTTTATAATTATGGCGAGAAAATATCTCTTAAATAAAGACCAGTTAAAATTTTAGGCCGGACTTGCATGGAAAATTTTGATTACAGACACTAGACGATCACGATTTTACCAGTCGTCTGGGCGCGACTACATACTAAAAATAATAAACAGTAGCAAAATACGTTATTATAATACTAATAACATGGTACAAAAATTACAAATAGAAATTAGCTAGTCAGAATCAAAGGTTTGTAGTGTATCTGTGGTAGTTCTGAGTTTTATCTAGACACACATACATACATACATACATACATGCATACATACATACATACATACATACATACATACATACATACATACATACATACAGAAAGAAAGAAAATACTAAGGTTTGTAGTGTATCTGTGGTAGTTCTGAGTTTATCTAGACACACAGACATACATACATACATACATACAGACAGAAGAACATACTAAGCTTCTTTATATAATAGACTAACTGTATCTACCCGACGCTGCTCGGGATGCACTAAATTCAATTTTTTTTATTTGTTTGTATAGTTTTACAAATTTTACTTTATATGTTCACAATTAAAATATGAGTTTTTCCCCTCGATGACTTTGATTTTTTTTAGTCATAATCTAAAAAATATTTCGATTTCATCAGTTGTCTGGAGAGCCTACATAATTCTAAAAAAAAGCAGCAGTAGGTTATTATTATAATATGGTACAGCAATAAAAATAAAGATTCGGTCGTCAGAATCAAAGTTTGATATACCAGCTTAAATGCTATTTAGGTGCGACTTTTGAAATCCTAAAAAATTAACTGTATCTGTTAAATATCAACTACTTTGTAACGTGTTCAATGTTTGTTATTTTTGTTAGGATAAGCCCTGACCCCCGAGTGCGAAACACAGTTTGGTCTCTTCTGCTTGGGGCCTCATTTCAATGGTATGCGCGGTACGGGATTTGTCAAGCCAGCGTACAACGATACAGTTTACTGAACTCGATGAAGAAAGCGAAACAGTAAGTATCGATACAAAATTTATGTCACGAATATAAACCCTTGTGTACGTGGGCATTTGATCTATCTATCTATCTATCTATCTATCTATCTATCTATCTATCTATCTATCTATCTATCTCTCTCTCTCTCTCTCTCTCTCTCTATATATATATATATATATATATATATATATATTTTGGTACAGAAAAATTAGTACAACATTCGTACCGTCGGTTTCAAGCACAGAAATACTTAGCCATCCGGCTCTTTTCGGTTCTGTGTTTGAAACCGACGGTACGAATGTTGTACTAATTTATCTGTACCAAAATAAATAAATATTACGCTCTTAATTTTTAATTTTTAACTTTAATTCTCAATTAATCGAGCACTCTGCTGGGATTTTTCCTGCTATATTACAAAGAAGGTATATATATATATATATATATATATATATATATATATATATATATATATATATATATATATATTAGTATGAATTTTATATAAATATACATATTTCAATTGTCCTCTCCAATAAAGAGTCAACTTCCTCAAATTTGAATTTTTCTTAAGGTCTGATGAAGTTGACTCTCTATTGGAGATGACAACCGAAACATGTATGCACATATGCAACCAATAACATTTGTATAAATAAAACAATTATACTTAAAACAGCTCTACTTGTTATTGATCACTTTTTATAAACACTGGAGTTTAATAGGGATTAACATCTATAAAAATAAATATAATATATATATATATATATATATATATATATATATATATATATATATATATATATATATGTGTGTGTGTGTGTGTGTGCGTGTGTGCAGAGTTGAATGGTTTCAATAGGAATCCGAGTAAGAGAGCTCAATCTACTTTTTAACAGAGCAGGAATAAATTTAAAGGAAATGAACTAAACACACATTAGGGCTGTCCGCATTATAAATTATTTCGACCTAGATGGATCTCATCAGACACGTAACAGCCACCTTTCGGAACTGAATATATATATATATATATATATATATATATATATATATATATATGCTAATAATATATATATTAAATATTAAAGTGTATTTACATACAGACGACGTCGTTTCGGACTCACGTCCTTATCAGTGCAGGAAGTGGTGGTTTATATATATATATATATATATATATATATATATATATATATATTAGTGATTGTATTGATGTTTCCGAGATGTGAATCTAATGAAATTCCGGTGTTTATACAATAATGCTTAATAACAAGTAAAGATATATTATAGTATAAATACTTTTATTTATACAAACATTATTGGCTACATATGTGCATACATGTTTCAGCTGCCATTTTGTTCGAAATAGAACTTCCTCATGCCCCATAAAACTTAAAAATGCTACTGAAAGACAGACGACAGCTTAGCATTTTTTTTTGTTTTTTAGAGTGTGGTAGGAAGAAGAGGAGAAAGATATTAAATTGGCCAAGCATTTATCCGCATTTAACTCAACATTTTATTAGTACGTATGTTTCAATACCCGTTCCTCAAACAAAACACAACGATAGAGACAAGGACATGCCCGAGAAACTCTGCTCCTTTATTCTTCCCCACCAGCTTGTGTAAGTTGGGTATACACATGTATATAATTAAATATTTCTTTGTTAGCAAAAGTCCTTTGGCATTATGGTTTTTTCCATTGCCTTACGAAGAAACCTCTTTCTTTACCTTGACGGTGATTGATTTTCGACTCTACCCAACGTAGGTTATTTTCACGAAAACCAGGCAGAGTGATTTACCTTGCGACCTAGAGTGAAACACGACAATACGTTCTGTAGCAGTCTGAACCCGGAATCTAGGGAAGGCTTGTGGTCCCCACACCAGTTGTTTACGGAAGTTCGGTCGTGGTGGGGGTACCTCTCTTCGG
>OY744544.1:11457100-11479600 GCA_963556195.1 Sepiola atlantica
CGCCGGCCGATACCCCGGAGCAAAGACGGCAGGGATAGCCCCACGGATCGTGGTCGCAGTGGAGGGGAGAGAGATCGAGGCACTGGTTGACACTGGCTGCTCAACTACCATGGTTCGAAAGGGCCTGGTGAACAGATGGAGTGGGGTTAGCAGCATCAAGGCATTCGACGGCACGGAGGTGAAATGTCGCGGGACCAGCACTGTTCACATCGACATAAGAGGACGACAACTGACTATAGAAGTATTGGTAGTCGATCGTCTGGTGCCTGGGGTAGAGGCAATCCTCGGCATGGACGTACTCTGCCGGATGGGGGGCGTCACTGTTGACACAAATGGACGCGTTGAGTTCGGTGATGACCACTGTGCGGCGGGTGCGAACCCGGAAGCCTCGCCATGTGATGGAGGTGGAGTGGCTGAGTGCGAGATCAGCGATCAAGACTTCATCGCAACATTTCGCGATGGTAGGTGGACTGCCAGATGGAAGTGGACGACGGGGCCTCCGTGCCTGCAGAATCGAGTCGGGAGGTATGACACCAAATTAACGGAGTTACAGGAGGCGTCCTTTGAGGACGAACTGGAGAGGTGGATCAAGGAGGGGATTCTCGTGCCATGGAAAGAGGAACTTAAAGGAGGTCTGTTACCTCTCATGGCGGTGATCCAGCCGACCAAGGATAAGGTCCGCCCCGTGTTGGATTACCGGGAACTGAACAAACATGTGTCTTGCCACACAGGGGGTGACGTCATAGACGTTTGTGCAGAAACCATGCGGAGATGGAGACAGAAGGTTGGGGCGTCCACGATTGTTGATCTGAAGTCGGCGTATCTGCAAATCCATGTCGAGCAAGATCTCTGGAAATATCAGCTTGTACAATTCAAGGAGAAGACGTACTGCTTGACGCGTTTGGGTTTTGGGTTGAATGTCGCGCCCCAAATCATGACTGCAATATTAAAGCGGGTGTTGAAAGAGGAGGAGGACGTAAATGAAGCAACCGACTCCTATGTAGATGATACTGCTGGATGAGACAGTGGTGCCAGCACCAAGAGTAGTGGAACAGCTCAGGAGGTTTGGTCTAACAGCAAAGGCCCCTGAGCTGTTAAATGGTGGTGCGGCTTTGGGACTCCACTTAGAGGAAGATGCATTGGGAGAGCTGCGGTTCACGAGAGGGAACGCTATTCCAGAGGTCACGGACAGATGAGCAGGCGACAATTGTTTTCGGTTTGCGGGAAGTTGGTGGGCCATTACCCTGTAGCTGGGTGGCTCAGAGCAACCTGCAGTTATGTGAAGAGAAAAGCAGGAGGAGTGAAATGGGAGGACAGCGTTGGTGAAAATGTGGTGGCTGTGATGCGAGATGTCCTAAAGGAGGTGGATAAGGAGGACCCAGTGAGAGGAAGGTGGAGAGTCCCTAAGACAGAAAAAGGGGTCGTATGGTGTGATGCAAGTAGCATTGCCACTGGCGTCGCAGTTGAGATTGGAGGTGAGGTGGTGGAGGACGCGGCCTGGCTTAGGAAAGCAACAGATTTCTCCCACATCAACGTAGCCGAGTTGGACGCAACTATCAAGGGCATAAACCTGGCATTAAGGTGGGGACTGAAAGAGGTGGAGCTGCGTACAGATTCAGCGACCGTGCTGAACTGGGTGCAGGCGGCTGTGACAGAACAGCGGAGAGTAAAGACAAAAGGTGCTTCAGAAATGATCATCATGTGTAGAGTCGGGATCCTACGAGAGTTAATCGCCGAATTTGGATTGAAAATCAGTGTTTCGTTCATACCTTCCGCCAAGAATAGGGCAGACAGCCTAACGAGGGTGAGAAGAGGGTGGATGGAAGCCTTGGACGAAACGACAGAGAGTGCTGATGAAACATGCTGCATGACCCATGAGGAAGTCAAGGACCAGCACTCTATGCACCACATGGGAGTTGACAGGACTTTGCATCTAGCCCGCAAGGTAGATCCCAGTGTTGCGAGGAAGGTCGTGCAGAAAGTAGTCCAGCAATGCGTGCGGTGTCAATCGATAGATCCGGCACCGGCGTCACATCATCACGGAGAGCTCCAGGTGGGCGAAAATTGGAAGAGACTTGCCGTTGATGTCACCCACTATCGAGGGGCTCAATATCTAACCATGATTGACTGCGGACCAAGTAGGTTTGGAGGGAGTTGATGAGAGAGGTGGCAAGCACAATGAATACAGTGTTTCTGGAACGTGGACCCGTAGACGAAGTCTTGATGGACAATGGGGCGGCTTTCCGATCAGGAACAGTCAGAGAGATGCTGGAGAGATGGAACATCAGACCATACTTCAGAGCCGCGTATAGGCCGGAAGGAAACGGCATAGTGGAAAGGAACCACAGGACCATCAAAGCGTTGGCTGAGAGAGGGGGAACCGCACCAGGAGAGGCCCTGTTCTGGTACAACATGACTCCCAGATCAGGGCAGGTGAGGGAGACGGTGCCACAAGAGCAGATATATCGATATGTCTGGCGGCATCCAAGCGTTCTGCCACCGGAACAGAATCAAGCAACCAGGAGCACAGTGCGACTTGAAGATGAAGTGTGGGTAAAGCCGCCTGGTGCGCGATGTACGACACAATGGGCGCGAGGAACAGTTACAGCCAGGAATTCGGACAGTAATGTGTCTGTCGATGGCATGCCGAGACACGTTCTGGACCTAAGACCTGTGGAGAGGCATGAGACGGAGTTGCGAGAGAGGCCAACAGCGACCAATCTGAATGGAGGTGTGCGTGAAGGGTCACCACGGAGATCACAGCGAAGCCGGCGACCTCCAGTGTGGTCTTCTGATTATGAAATGTGATCAGAGATCAGGGGGTGATGTTGTGTATTTGAATGACAAACGTACGACTTACCTCGTGGGGATCCGGGCACAAAGAGGGAAAAGAAAGAGAGGGAGTAATGCATTTTATGGGAAGGAAGTACTTCCGGCGAGAACGGAAGTACTTCCGGCAGAAACGGAAGTGCTTCCGGGGGAGAGGCTTTGTGGGAAGGAGGCTGCATGATAAGAGGAGTCAATGTTTGGGAAGTCGACAGTGTGCCAGAGCGACAGGTTGTCCAAAGTGATAGAAGGAAGCAGAGAGGAGTTTATTTTTTTTATTTTTGCCTGAAACTTAACAACAATATATATATATTTATATATACATATATATATATATATATATATATATATATATATATATATATATATATATATATATATACATACATACACACATATATATATATCCATTTGGTGAATTCTCTACACAGACGGATTTTTCCTTTGGTGTTTATTATTTTTGACAAAGGGAAGATTTTCCCGAAATATTAAATAAATGATTTTTAATAATCATCCGGACAACACACAAACAGCCAACACCACATTTGCTGTTATGTAAGATTTTAAGAAAAAATAAATAGTAAGTTTCCCCACCTCGATTTATTATTTTTGTTCCTTCCAGCTTACAACCTACACGGCACTCTGCATTGCCATCAACCTTCTTAAACATTCTACTACAATTCCCAGCAATGCTTCAAGCAAACTACCATTCTCTATTATATGTGTAAACATTTAATGAATCAAAGGATTACTTTTAGTGTTTTAAGAATTACATCAAGTCCATTATGACGTACGATCGTTTCCAAAACAGTTTGGAAATACTTTATTTTATTTCATAATTTTATAAAGTTGGTCCAAAACGTCCCTTCATCAGCGCCTATAGCAACACGTCTTACAGAAAATAAAAAAAACTTAGTTCTAGAGAAACATCCGCTGACAGAAAGAATCGCAGATGGATATGTAGGTAGCATAGGAGAGGAAAAAAACAATGATATTTAAAAACAAATTACCGGTACATATAAAAAAAATATAACACAAAATTTTGCAAACATCTTTACTTTTTAAAAAAAGATTTGAGAATTAAATAAGATTAAAAAGAAAGTAAAAAAAAATAAAAATAAAGAAATAAAAAAATATAAAAATAAAGAATAAAAATAAAAAATATTAAAAAAATATATATATATATATGCATTTTAAAAAATTATTTAAAATTTTTGTATCTTTTACTAGCGATAGAACACCGTTGTGATTACAGCCACGTTCATTATTTCTTCGCCCCATGAGCGGCTTTTACGGATATGCAGAGGACTGCATTCATTCGACCTTATTCGGACGTGTCCGCAATTTTATATATTATTTTTAATTAATTAATTTTATGAATTAATTTTTGCGTACATAAAGGGAATACATGGACACGTGTTTCTGGCTAATATATATATGTACGAATCTCTCTCTCTCTCTCTCTCTCTCTATATATATATATATATATATATATATATACAATAATATTTTTATAAATAAATATTAATTATTTAAATACCTAGAGACATCGAAGTTTCATGCTAACGCAATCTTCAGTCTTCGCGAACCCCGAACACAAATCGCCACTGATTCGTAGTCGGGGATCTTATCCAAACGGCCATAGCCAATTAGTTAGTAAATATAGAGGAACTTTAACTGTAAATAGCGAAAATCGGCGGCTATTTACCAGGCAGTTAGAGTGATCTATGAAACGGCGTTCGGATCGTGCATATATATATATATATATATATATATATATATATATATATATATATATATATATATATATATATATATATATATATATATATATAATGAGATTTAAATTTTAAAATCATGACGCGAGATTTTGTTAAACAAATCAAATATTTATTAAATCATTCTTTTTTTCTTTTAAATCCAAATTTTCGGTTTAAAAAAAACTTATTCTATGGTACAGACAATATTTTCCTTTTTTTCTTTTCTTCTTTTTTTTCATAGTCGAAGTATCTTCATAACACCAGCAGATCGATCTATAAAAAAATCGACACTGTACGAATCTGAAACGCTTGAAAATAATAAAAATGAGATTTCTAAAACTTGCAGGCATGAAACCAAATGTAATTTAAGATTATTGTTTTGTTATCTGTAAACAAAAATATGTTTCCAAAATGGAAAGAGGAGAGACCACTAACTTAAATGGTCAGTCCGACGTTTCGCCCAACTGTTGCTAGGGCTTTTTCAAGAGTGACAAAATAAAGACGAGAAGACTTGTAATTTAGGGAATATGCCGGGAGTAAGAAATATTTGGATTTGAACATAGCAGCATTTATATATGTCGAGGGGAAGAAATAGTGGTGCTCTTATAGCTGACGCACCATGTTTCCGTGACTTCGCGTCGTCAACGTTCGGCCACGTTACGGAAGCGCCCAAGAGTTAACGAGGCGAAAACTGTCAAACGCTAAATTGAAAACTGGCAGACGATAAATTACGATGAAGAAAATCAAACTAAAAATATATATATACAAACAA
Source organism: Sepiola atlantica (assembly GCA_963556195.1). Taxonomy (NCBI): domain Eukaryota; kingdom Metazoa; phylum Mollusca; class Cephalopoda; order Sepiida; family Sepiolidae; genus Sepiola; species Sepiola atlantica. Next base: position 11,462,459 of record OY744544.1, read on the forward strand.
AGAACATACAAACCATAGCTAAACAACTGTTAGTAATTAGATGTTTATTTTTGTATTTATTTTTGTAAAAGGTACCATTGTTAATCCAATGTTTTTTTGTTTGTGCACCGGGAAGTTTCCAATGATGATTTTGTTTGATTTGTTTTTTTAAAAAAATAATTTTCAATGTTTTTTTTTAAAAACATTTTTTGTCAATTTTTTTCTTGTTAACATGTAAGATAATGAAAAGTGGCAAAAATGAATCGTGGACGAGTCCATTGTGGGTGGGACGTCGAGAAAGAAAAAAAGGCGACTTGATAACTGTTAAAAAGGAGAAGGTTCCGCAGTGAAATCGTGACTTGAACAACGACGGTTTCAAAAACGCGAACAGCCAAAGCGATTGGTGATCGGAGTATCGAAGTACCAAAAGAACGGGAGTTTACCGATGTTTATGGCACCGATGAAGCTTTATTGGCCATGGTACCCAAGTCCGTCTTGCTGTTAGACTTTTGTGTCCGCTGACTAAAAATGCGGCTGATAAGAAAGTTGGTACTGTGAAGGAATCCCCTGACTTGTACTTCACCAAAGCGCTTGTAGAACAATTGCGTCAGTTCACGCTCGGAAAGACAATGCAGAACAAATTGCTTTCCAATCGGATGTATATACGAACGAGTTTCTAGCGGAAACCAAGTTGGTGACCTCAGCAAGAAAAAGACATTCATGAGACAAAAGTATGTCAAAAGATTGTTATATATGTGTGCGTAGCCGGCGTAAACCATCCGGTGATGGCAAATAAAGAAAACCAAATTTTTTTCTATATACGTTCTGTTCTTTGTCATTCTTGTTGGATCTTACCGGGTAGCCCGAAAGAACGGGTAATGCAACAATATAAACACCGAAACAACTGTTTTTAAGCAATTTTTTTGTTTTGTTTTCTTATTTTAACGAAAACAAACTGTTTATAAACAAATGTTTCTTGGTTGATAGTTTCGTCGACTCTCGGCCGATTCCGAGAACTGCCCGAAACTCTCTCTATAAAAGTACCGTTTATTCTAATAAAACAATATATTAGTATTAAAAAATAGAATAATACACGTCCCAGGATGAGTTGAATTAATTCGTTGAACAGAACAGTTTTGCACCACTTTTATGTCTCCCCATGAAGATTAGAATAGCACCAAATACTTATATACAAATAAAGAACGAACAAACAATAACTAAACGACTGTTAGAAATTAGATGTTTATTTCTGTTCTTATTTTTGTCAGAGAAACCATTGTTAATCAAATGTTTTTTTAAATATAATGTTTTTTTATTTGTGCGCCGGAAAGTTTCAAATAATGATTTTGTTTGATTTGTTAAGCAAATGTTATTGTTTTAAAAAATTTTTAATTTTCAATGTTTTTTTTTTAAACATTTTTTTTGTCAATTTTTTCTTGTTGACATAAACACCGCAACAACTGTTTTTAAGCCACTTATTTTGTTATTTTGTTTTATTATTTTAACGAAAACAAACTGTTTATGAACAAATGTTTCTTGGTTAATAGTTTCGTCGACTCTCGGGCGTTTCCAAGACCTGTCCGAACGTTGACGACGCGAAATCAAGGAAACATAATGCGTCAGCTATCAGAGTACCACTCTGTAGCGGGACAAACAGACAAATAAACACACAAGATCCACAGAGTTTTAGTAATCGTCTATATCGTTATCTATATTAGTACTCGTCTATATATATTAATACTCGTCTATATCTTTATCTAGCTATATTATATTTAATCCTGACACAAAGCAGGACGTTTAGAAAATCGATGGCATTACTTCGGTATTATGTTCTCCGTGTGTATATACGTCCGAAAACGCTCACTTCCCGAGTTATAGGTCTTTGCACCAAACACTGATCAACATTCTTCATTGTAAACATCTAACACCTACACTAGGCGCGATAGTGCACTGTTATTTCTACATGTGTGATAGATAAACACTTTTCATGTGACCGGATCACATATCAAATAAGCCTGGGTCTGGTGTTGATACACGCACACACACCATGAGAAAATGACACGAAACAAAAATAAAAGCCGTGGGGCTCAGAAGAAACATCCGAGCATCATGATCGTCAGGGGCTCAATTGATAGTCAAAATGGGGGCACATGGGGATGGGGTGAGGGAAAACTCAGACACAAGCTCGGTTTTGAATGTGGGAGAAAATCTAGCACTCCAAAAATGAGAAGTCTGGATAGAAATAAACACGTTCAACATTATCTGCCGAATAATGTGCCTATAAACACACCTGGAAGAAGAAAGTAATGCCTGGGAGGACGGGTTTCTAAGACCGAACAGAATAGACACTTTGATCCTAGCCCGAAGACCAGATAAAAATGTCATCTCTGCAATTTTCTTTGCAAATAAATCGTTACAGATTGTCGTGTACTTTGTGATGGAAGCACTCAATTACCCTGGCCTTCCTGGCCTCTTGGTAGCCAGTCTGTTCAGCGGGGCGCTCAGGTAAGTAAAATGCTTTTCAAATTGTAACATTTTTTTTTGTCGGTTAATTACTGCATGAGAAAATTTTTTAAAAAATAAATTAAAACATTGTTGATACTAATTACACTGTGAAATAAATATATGAAGAGTTCGAATGTAAAACGCAATAAACGACATTAAAAAAAAATACGAAGCTGTCACTACAAACAATGTTGCTATTCAACACTCGACCATACCTTAAAATCATGGTTTGCATAATATGATACAAACATTATTTAATTTTGCTTTCAATTAAAATAAGCTTTTAGTAGAAGTCTGGATTTCATATAGTTGCTCTTTTATTGTTTAAGGCCTACATTTAAACACATTGGATTTATCGCATTTTGAATTCGAGCTCTTCAAATACAAAATAAAACGAAAAAAAAACGGTTTTAATGCTTTTTTGTGTATATATTTAACAGTGAACAAATAGTAGAATATATATATATATATATATATATATATATATATATATATATATATATACACACACACACACATATATATACATATATATATATGAATACATATGTATATATATATATATATATATATATATATATATATATATATATATATATATATAATGTAAATTTGTTTGTTATTCCACGTATGCCTTTGGAGAAGTGTTCTAAGGATGATTAGTGATGTATGAAGCATAAAAACGATGTTGTTGTTTTTGTAAATATTATATTTTATTCTGATATTTCGAGCAGTCCTCCGCTCTTTATCAAAGGATGATACGAAATGAAGAAGATGAAGAAAAAACAAAACAAAACAAACAAAACTGTGCGAATATTTATAAAAACAACAGCATTGTTTTTATGCTTCATACATGACTAATCATCCTTAAAACACTATATATATATATATATATATATATATATATATATATATATATATATATAATGTATATATGTGAAAAAAACTTCATAAAAATGTCTTGCATTGTTTTTATGCTTCATACATGACTATATATATATATATATATATATATATATATATATATATATATATATATATAATGTATATATGAGAAAAAAACTTTATAAAAATGTCTTTCACCCCTGATGTGGACTAATATTGCGTCGAAAAGTTAACGCCTTGGCCAAGATCAAAGTGTAGTATCTGTTCCGATGGATACTGCACCCCATATACTGGTATTCTCTTGCCCTTCGGGGCTTGATGACGTCGGTCTATGGGTCTGTTCTGTGCAGTTCTAGGAGGTCCACCCTCCCAGGCTTTGCCTCCCCTCTTTGGGGAGGAGTAAGTTAATTGCTTACTGCCTGAGGCGCCCTTATCGGGGAATTCCGACGGGGCTGCTCAGGAATTTTTTGTAGGTCAGAGTGCTCACTTTCTCGGGCGCTGGCTTTTCAAATCCCACTTTCCCGACCTTGTGTCACATATTACCTTGTGGGAGGAAGATAAATAGAATAATAAATAGTAATTAAATTTTAGTTAGGTATTTTAAATTTGATAATGGGCTTTTTAATTAGTGTTTTTAATTTGATGTTCAGTGATTTTAATTTGAAGTTGAGATTTTTAATCTGAGGGTAAAGTATGCGTAGTCGCATATTTGTGATAGCCTGAAAGAATAATATCATAACGAACGAACATATACTATATTGTCCCCCTCCCCCAAAGTTGAAGGTAATGCCTGGGAAAATAGTATCATGATGAACAAACCTACACTACACTATCGCATCAAAAGGAAGAAGTAATACTTGGATGGGTGGTATCATGACAACAAAACTGATACTCCCCCCCACCCAAAAGGAATAGGTAATGCCTGGGAAAAGGTTATGGCAACGGACAAATATTACACTATTTTCACAAACGAGGAGGTAATGTATGGGAAGATTGTCTTATGGCAATAGAACATATACTATACTATCCTCTTCCAAACAAAGGAGGAGGTAATACATAAGAAGATTGTGTCATGACGAAAAAACATATACTACACTGCTCCACAAAGGAGGCAGTCATACCTGAGAGAATGGTCTAATGACAACAGAACAGATACTACGCTATTCTCCGAATTGAGTATTGTATGATAGTACATTAGTCTGAAATAGAATAGTAAATTTAATTTAGCATAAAATATAGTACAATAATACAATAGCCTGCAATAGTATAGTCTCGGCTATAGACAGGCAAATAACAAATCTCCATTAGCAATAGCAGTAATTCTATAGTTTTGGCTTCAGACAAACATATACCCAATATCCATTTGTAATAGAAGTAATAGTATAGTTTCGGTTTCGGACAGACAGATACTAAATCTCCATTAGAAATAGAAGTAATAGTATAGTTTCGGTTTCAGACGAACAGATACACACTCTCCATTAGCAATAGAAGTAATTCTATAGTTTTGGCTTCAGACAAACATATACCCAATATCCATTTGTAATAGAAGTAATAGTATAGTTTCGGCTTCAGACAGACAGATACTAAATCTCCATTAGAAATAGAAGTGATAGTATAGTTTCGGTTTCAGATGGATACCAAATCTTTATTTTTAATAGAAGTAATAGTATAATATCGGCTTCAGACAGACACATACCAAATCTCCATTTGTAATATTAATAATAGTATTGTTCGGTTTCAGACTACTAGATACCAAATCTCCATTTGTAATAAAAGTAATAGTATAGTATCTGGTCCAGACAAACAGATACCAAATCTCCATTTGCAATAGAAGTAATAGCATAGTTTCGGCTTCAGACGGAGAGATACCAAATATCCATTAGCAATAGGACTAATAGTATAGGTTCGGTTTTGAACTAACAGATACCAAATCTCCATTAGCAATAGGACTAATAGTATAGGTTCGGTTTCAGACCCACAAATACCAAATCTCCATTAGTAATAGAAGTAATAGTATAGTTCCGGCTTCACACAGACAGATACCAAATCTCCATTAGTAATAGAAGTAATAGTATAGTTCCGGCTTCACACAGACAGATACCAAATCTCCATTAGTAATAGAAGTAATAGTATAGTTCCGGCTTCACACAGACAGATACCAAATCTCCATTAGTAATAGACGTAATAGTATAGTTCCGGCTTCACACAGACAGATACCAAATCTCCATTAGCAATAGCAGCAATAGTATAGTTTCTGTTTCGGACAGACAGATACCAAATCTCTGTTTGTAACAGATAAGAAAGTTTTATATAATTTAAAGAAGATAAAAAGCGAAACAAGAACGGATATTCTTAAGATGAGTCCAAATTAAAGCGTGACAGACCAACAAACGAACCAACAGACCGACAGAGCCTCCTTAGACAAGCATGGATGCGTCCAAGACCGAATGCGCGATACATGATATCTTTTTTTTTCTTAATCTTTGTTCAAATTAATTTTCAATTTTCTATTCTTTCAGTACCGTTTCGTCTTCATTGAACGGCTTGGCTGCGATTACCTGGGAGACATTCCTGAAGAATAGACTTAAACACCTGTCAGATTCTAGAAAGGAAAAAGTAACAAAATTTCTCGGTTTGTGAACATTTTTTTTTACTTCCTTCTTCGATTTCCATATTTCTTTATATTTTCCCGCCAAATCTTATTAATTCAATTGCATATCCGCAATGGAACCAAAAAAGAAAATGGCAGCGCGCATATTTCAAGAAAAAAAGACCGAACAAACGCAGTGTCTGCTTTGTTGTAATTAGGATGATTGTTACCGTCGTTACTATTTATTAGTCGACGACGTTTCGACTACTGTAATATCCGCCGGGCTTCTTCAAATGTACTGTTCATCTCTTTTTTACCATATTCAAGTGTGGTACTATTGTCGCTCGTGTATCCTGGTGTGGTTGTGTCGGCAGAGATATTCCAGGGTGGGATCTTATCGTTCTGACACGACTAAGATAGTCACATCCCTGTTTAGAGAATCGGTTGACCATTGTCTTGGACCCACGTTGTCTTTAGATGCTCAAAAGCATGTGGTCTGCTGCCTTCCTGAAAAGGTAATAAACAGTTGAATTTGACGTCAGTCATTAATTCTCTGCAGAGAATTAATTATCGTGACTTCGAGAAAAGGAACCATAATAGCTGAAAATTGAACACTTGATAAAAAAAGTGGACAAAACATTTTGTAAAAAAATAGACTTATATTTATCACTGCATTTCAAATCGTGGAGCTCGTCAAAATGCGCCTTGTCTGTGTGCCTGCGCTTCTTTCTCGTGACGATAAAAAAGAGAAAGAAAAGTTCAACAAAAAGTAAACGAGAAAGAAAAGATCTACCAAGGGAAAGAGAGAGAAAAAAAAAAACAAAAGTCACTCGTGGTAGTTGATCTATCGATACACACACGTTGCCAACAGCTGTCAAGCCTCAGGTGATTTGATCTTTCCAAATTTCGACACCGTATTACCCGGGTTATTGACAACTAATCTGATGGCGGAGGTGATAAGAAATTTGATTGACAAGTCCCCGTTACAATGACGGACATAATGATGTTTTGGTTGAGAAAACAGTGTTATCTTCTATTAGATCCAAGTTAGGTCCAAGGTCACGCAAAAAGGAGCGATATAACATTGCATTGTGTCATACACTATTGGACATAATAATCAAGTAAGCATCGATATTAAATATGGGAAATGCATCATTGGAGATGAACCATACACGTGAAAAAGGATGATAACGCATCGTCCGAAACGTACACCCCCAATTCTCTAGTGTCACTCTCTATTTATTATTAAAGTTGAACTTCACATGGACTGACCCCCTTAAAAATTATCCGGACCATCACCATCATTTCTTATCATGTCAATACTGGATCCATATGTGCAGTCACTTGGGATATGTTCTATTGTCTGTCGTAACTCAGGGGCGAGCAACCTTTTCAGAGTGAGGGCCAGATGAGACTTTTGGAAGGAGATCGCGGACCGGAGTGAAAAACGAAATCTCAGAATTACTATATTTTGTTTACATGAATAAATTGTACAAAAATTGCATTGAACACTCGACAAATCTGATATTTTTTCTCAAGGGACTTCTGTATGTGATGTTATAAATGGTGCCGACGAAGAGCCATTTTGGAATCATAAAAAATAATGACGGAGGAACTAGCATGTTGATCCAGCATTCGTTTTGACACACCTCACATAGGATCTATGTTTCATGTCCTTTCCTTGTCTCTCGTTTCCTCTTTGCCTCTCTCTTTTTCTTGTTCTATTTTTTATCTCAGCGTAAGGATTTGAAATTAATAGTTAAAGAAAAATGAAATATACATGCATCATCGCTCGCTGATATTTATACATTTTTATCCCACTGTAAATCTTAATTGAAACCTACTTTTACGTCTATGTCACAGAATGATATGAGTTTTACTGGGAGGTCCGCGGGCTGGATTGCAATAATAAAGCATAGCAGGGTGGCGGGCCGGACGCTAAGGTTTCGCGGGACGGATGTGGCCCGCGGGCCGGAGGTTGCCCGCCTCTGGTCTAGGGTTTCTACAAGGACAGTTGCTTGTTATTACTGGACCCACACATGTGGATATTACTGGCTGTCCTTCCAACCTTCGCTCTTGCTCGGTTCGGGGTCACCCAGTCCTTCCTTGGGATATCCGTTTCATCTGGGAGATGGTCTCTGGGTTCTTGGATAGTTTCGTCCAAGTAGTCATCTCAGTCACTCCATCTGTCAATGTGTCAGATTTGTTGTCAATAACCCGGGTAATACGGTGTCGAAGAGTGAAAAGGTCCAATCAGCTGCTGCCTAACAGGTGTCGATGGACAAACTACCACGAGTAGTTTTGTGACCGTGCACGACCAAGGCTCTATTTAGCCAACAAACTATTTCTTGGTTTCATTCTGCCCCTTGGTTGCCCATAGCCAGATAGAAGGTGTCTCTGCTCTCGGTTTCCAACTGATAAAAATATTTATAAAAACGTTCAAGTCACGCTTCACGCGATTTCTTATGTCACGCTATGCACCAGTGAGCGTTTATTTATTTAAAAGACATCGACAATTACGTTCGTGAGAAATATAGGTAACTCGATCGTAGTTGAGGGCGACCGAAAGGATCATTTTTCATTGTCTACTTGTTAGGACACCTAACGAAAACGGAATTACGACCCTTGAACCATTTCGGGAGTTAAGAGTTATCGCCCTTGAAAAAGGGTTGTCTGCCCGGAGAGAAAGAAAACAAAGACCACGGCGTCAGACTGTGAATATATCAATCGCGTCCAGCGGACAATTAACTCATTAATTCATTCTGTGTTCAGTTTTAATAAATCTGTTAAACGTTTCTTTTGATAGTTCATCCATTTATTTACAAGTTATTATTTATAATTAACCTAAATTACGAGGTTATAAAAGTTGGCGACGAGGATAAGATGCAACTGTTTTTTGTGCCGTGCCCAGAATTGACTCCCGACTTGAACATCATACATGAATTTTCCATTTATTTTGCGGATGATACCTGGTACCCAGTAATCTAGGAAAAGAAGTGGCGTCCTCCCCTACACCGAGATGTAGGGGAGGACGCCACTTCTTTTCCTAGATTACCGTACTTACTTTTGATCCTTATTTTATAATTCTGAGTGTTTAACCAGAAAGAGTCAAATACAGTTGTTGGTACTCCTATAGATGACGCACCATGTTTCCGTGACTTCGCATCGTCAACGTTCGGGTAGGTTTCGCAAGCGCCCGAGAGTTGATGAAACTATTGACCAATCAGGCTACAGCAAGTAGCCGATAAGTTTTGGAAGAAATTAATTGTGTTCAATAAAAAAAAACAATGAATTTCCATAATCTCTGTCAGCTCGTTGAATCTCACAGAGGACTAATTGGGTTCTGCCAGCAAATGTATCTTTTAGCGAAAGCAAAAAAAAAAAAAAAGAATGCGATAAATGTTAACGTTTTTGTTGGTTGTAAAATTTTGAAAAACATGTAAAAAAAAACATTGAAAAAACATTAAAAAAAACAAAAAAACATTTGCTTAACAAATCAGACAAAATCATCTTTTGAAACTTTCCGGTGCACACACATAAAAAAACATTTTATTTAAAAAACATTTGATTAACAATGGTTCCTTTCACAAAAAATCAAAACCAAAAATCTAATTAATAACAGTTGTTTAGCTATGCTTTGTTCGTTCTTTATTTTTATATATGTATTTTAGTTTGTTTTTCTTCGTCGTAATTTATCGGCTGCCAGTCTTCAATTTAACGTTTGACAGTTTTCGCCTCGTCAATTCTCGGGTGCTTCCGTAATCTGTCCGAACACAAAGTCACAGAAACATGGTGCGTCATCTATAAGAGTACCCAATTTTTTTAGTCTAATTTGGTGAGGATTGAACCCCGATATCCCGACCCATCAGAAAGCACTCTCACCATTATGCCAAATATCATTGTAAACAAATAATTAAAAATACAATCATATTTAAATAAGAAACTTAACTTTAAATGACCGTTCTTTTTTTTCTTTTAAAACTCTTTTGTCTTCCTCTATAAACGGAATATTCCCTTTTCTTAACTTCGACCATATATACACGCTACAAAGACTAACGCTAAGATAGTTCTTCGAATTAGATGAAAAGGTCTTTTAACCTTTTCAAACTCATAGCGAAGTGATTTCCCTTGTCCCGGCGGCGCTATCTTAATCACATTTCCATAATTCAAAATAACTCAATAACCGAATTGAAACGATAATCTATTCATCTATATATATCCTTGATAGATAGTCTAATACATAAACTTATCTCGTTAAATTTCCAATGTTAGACCTAAATAACATTTTAACTGACAAATAAAACTTTACATCTAACTGACAAATTTTCATTTGTTATTATTGTACCATGTTATTGCAATTTAATAACGTACTTCGCTAGAATGCATTAAAAATTCCTACATATAAACATTTTTAAATAATAATCTAACAATAAAAATCAGCAAGGGAGATAATTCATATTTTTTATACAAGAATATAGGAGTTGTCGACCTTACAACTCACATTTGTTTGTATAAGTGTTAGGACAACTAACGAAAACGAGTTACGCCCCTTGAACCATTTTGGGAGTTAAGAGTTATCGCCCTTGGAAATGGAGTTCTAACAAGGAAGAAAAGCAAACACAGATCATGTTTTCAGACTGTTAATATCACAATCACATACAGCGGCAAAATAATTCATTATTTCATTGTGTTCAGTTTTAATAAATCTGTTAAACGTTTATCTTGATAGTTCATCCATTTTATTCACAAGTTATTATTCATTATAACCTTAATTACGAGGTTATTAAAAATAAGTTTAAAAAGATACAAACAAAACTTAAAACGGGTTCACTGCATCCCTGGCAGCTAATATAAAATATCCTTGTACATAAATAAATATCTAAAGGTTTTCCGTAGCTTGCAAAGTCAAATGTTCTCTAGACTCGTCTCGCTTTAAAATTATTTCATGTTTAATAAACTGCTTACTCTACAGTGAACAAAAACAACCGTTTATTTAAGGGTATTATTACCAATGCACACAGGTAGTATACAAATGTAGCGTGGTACATCACATGTAGTCGGAAATCAAGTTTAATATTAACTTCATAATAATTTTCTTGTATTTGGCCGCTTAGGGTAAATTCAGATGAATTGCGCTTGTGGTACTATGGTGTCCCAATCAGTGTAGTTTGGTATGGCTGCGCCGTTGAGACATCCCGGGTGAAATCTTATCATGTTGACCCGGTGCCACAAGATACTGGACGTCGATAGTCACATTCCGTTTTCGAAGCAGCCCTTGACCATGGCAATGAGCCCACGTTGTAATTAACATCCTCAAAAACTTGTGTTTTACTGTCTATGTCCGAATTGAAGAGTAACCGGTCGCATTAGGCATTAATCATTAATTCTCTGGAGAGAATTAATTATCTTAATTTTGGGGGCGAGAAATCATCGCAAGTGAAACATAGAATACTTGATAAAAAAAAACTGAACATGATATCCTCTGTTCTGCTTTTATAAAAAAAAAAAATTATTTTCTAACTCATTTTCATTAATCGCCGATGCTCTCGAAACACGTTTGTTTCTCAAGACGATTTTTACAAAACTTTTCTCTCTCTCGGAACGAAACAAAGATTTAAGAACGAAAAGAAAGAGAGAAAGAAAGAAAGTCAGCCTTGGCTGTTTACTCACCGATCGTCGGCAACCGTCATTACTAGTTGTCTGCTCTCAGGTAGTTTTACACTTAGCTTACGGTACTCTATAAACTAGGTTATTTTCAAAACAAGGCTGACTCTCTTCCACGTACACGAGGTGGGTGGGTTCTGATTGACAACTGTTTTCAGCGGGTGCCCTTAAAATCTGGTATAAGATGACATTTACGACGTTGAGAAACATCACATTATCTCTTCCAGCTCCAAGATTGGCCCAGGGCGAACTAAAAAGATGCATCACGTGCTTGTGCATTATGGCAACAAAATGGCGACGAAACAAAATTCCCTTCCTTATTTCTAGAGAAGTGAATCGAAAGGGGAGATAATCTGATTTATTTTTTTAGGGGGACTCATAACGAAACGATCATATTCGATTTTTTTTTCGTCACAGGAAACCGTAACACACAGAAGCATGAGAATTTGTTAGAAGAAACATTTAAAAACAGTATTTTTGTAATAAAATACATTAAGAAACGGTATTAACAAGCCGCGCATGCGTGGTCCCCCTCTGTATGTGACTCAATGCGGCGAGTGTAAAATGCAATAAATTTGGGCAATTTGGAGAATTTTGACCCCCATTGTACCTCCTGGGGGCACGAACCAGGAGTTTTCTGAGGTCAAGGATGCTCATTTTATATCCAGAACAATTACCTCTATATTTGGCCAAGTTTCAGAAAAAATGAATGGATGGATCAAACGTTATGGGAGAAAAGGGTAATTTTTGCCATTTTGAGGGCTTTTGACCCCCTGGGGCGCAAACCAGATTTTTTCCAAGATCAGCGATACTTATTTTCTATTAGGAACAATTGCCTCCACATTTTGGCCAAGTTTCAGAGAAATTGAATGGATGGATGAAAAGTTATGGGGCAAAAAATGTTGGGGCGTTTTGACCCCCTGCGGGGCTAACCAGATTTTCTTAAAAAAATCGGAGAATGTCACTTTCTAACCTGACAAAAGTTACAACTTCCGCACCAGAAATTAATATGTGCGCTTGCAAAAAATTGATTAACTTCGCCATATCTCTAGTTAAATGTCTTCAAAATTTAACGCTTTGACGTCCATTTTGGGAAAATTCAGAACAGAATTAAGACACTTAAAATAATTCGAATTATCTCCCCTTTCGATTCACTTCTCTAGAAATAAGGAAGGGAATTTGGTTTGTCGCCATTTTGTTGACATAATGCACAAACACCAATTATTATTATTTAAAATAAATAGTGTTTTGAAAATTAAATGTGATTATTATGGTATCTTTTGGTTATTAAATTATTAATTGAACCAAATTGTTATAAAACTAAAGCTAAAACCGGAGAAAAAAATAGGTTTTCTTATCCAGAAGGATCACGATTGAGCAACGCTCGCTGCTTGATACATCGATCGATTCGAACTAGCTAATGGTTCGGATTAGCTCCTTAATTGTGGCAGACCGTTATGTTTACAATAGTTAAATCTAAAATGTCTTCAAGATTTAACGCATTGCCGTCCATTTTCGGAAAATTATGAACAGAATTAAGACATTTAAAATGATCCGAATTATCTCCCCTTTCGATTCACTCCTCTAGAAATAAGGAAAGACATTTTGTTTGTCGCCATTTTGTTGACATAATATACAAGCACCGTTCATCCTATTGCATAGCGTCACATGCTTAATAATACGAATAAAAGACATAAACGTACATTATTCACACAACGGAAGAGGAGGGATCTTTACAAATTCAGACTTCACTAACGGATAGATGGTCTATGTTTGGGGGTACAAATTCGAATCATGTACAAGTATTATTTTTCTGTGTGTGATTTTCTATGTCCCATTCAGTGCATTGGGTTAAAATAACCGTTTATTTTAGGGTATTACCCATTCAAACAGGTAATATAATAAAAGCACCGTGTTACATAATATATCATAAAGTTATATTAGCGGTGATATTCCCCCTATTGTTTATAATCGACCATTCCAATATTCTGTTTTGAAATAAGCTTTATTACCTTTCGATGCAAACAAACAGAAAGAGAGAGAGAGAGAGAGAGAGAGAGTAAAAGAGAAAGTGAGAGAGAGTGTGAGATATATATATAGAGAGAGAGTGAGAGTGAGAGAGAGAGAGAGAGAGTGACAGATATTGAGAGAGAAAGTAAGAGAGAGAGAGAGTCTGGTGGAGAGATGGGGGAAGGGAGAGTGTGAGATATATATAGAGAAAGAGAGTGAGAAAGAATGAGAGAGAGAGAGGGAGTGATAACGATTGAGAGAGAGAAGGAGAGTAAGAGAGAGTGAGAAAGAGTGATAGAGAGTGAGAGAAAGAAAGTGAGAGAGAGAGAGAGTGAGAAAGAGTGAGAAAAAGAAAGAGGGAGATATATATATATATATATAGAGAGAGAGAGTGAGAGTGGGAGAAATATATATATATATAGAGAGAGAGAGAGTGAGAGAAATATATATATATATATATATATATATATATATATATATATATATATATGGAGAGAGAGAGAGAGAGAGAGTGTGAGAGAGATTTGTGTCCGAATTAATCCATAATAAAAAATGCTCAGACACTGATTTGTGAATAAGGGTCAGGAATCAAAGATGGCTGACCTTTGATAACTAGAAAAAAAAGATGGCGAAGCAGGAAAACGTTGAAATTTTAAATTGATTCTAAATAATGTTTTATTGCCAAGTCACTAACTCTTCAATCGACTGCGTTTGATTTGACTGATTTAATTATGTTTTCGATTCCACAGACATAATCATCGATGTGGGTTTTTTTCATTTTTTTTAAATTAATAATCTTTCATTTTCGACTATTGTAATCATGACGCCAACAATGACAGCATATTCATTCATTGCTGCCATTTATTGCACGACTCAATACTTTGCAGGCGTGTTAAATGCTAAGAGTAAATACTATTATAAACTGGTAGGGCTACTTGGCGTTGCCCGGCGGAGTAGTAAATAATTTATTTTTATCAATAACAATTCATTTCCTACTGTTGTCACAGGGGAGGTAAATCATACTGTCAAAACCAAAACAACCAATCGAGATGAAACTTTATAAAAAATAAAAAAATAAAAATAAAAACAAAAAACAACAAAAAAAAAATCAAAGAAATATACGAGTTTGATCTTACTTGAAGAATAAATACGTGAATAATAAATTGACTAAGATTAATAGAATAATAAATTGACTAAGATTAATAAAATAATAAATTGACCAAGATTAATAGAATAATAAATAGACCAAGATTAATAGAATAGTAAATTGACTAAGATTAATAGAATAGTAAATTGACTAAGATTAATAGAATAATAAATTGACCAAGATTAATAGAATAGTAAATTGACTAAGATTAATAGAATAGTAAATTGACTAAGATTAATAGAATAATAAATTGACCAAGATTAATAGAATAGTAAATTGACTAAGATTAATAGAATAGTAAATTGACTAAGATTAATAGAATAATAAATTGACTAAGATTAATAAAATAATAAATTGACCAAAATTAATAAAATAATAAATTGACCAAGATTAATAGAATAATAAATTGACCAAGATTAATAGAATAGTAAATTGACTAAGATTAATAGAATAGTAAATTGACTAAGATTAATAGAATAATAAATTGACCAAGATTAATAGAATAGTAAATTGACACCTCTACCCAGTTATGGCTGCCGGAACAATGACAGTCCAGGATTCCGCATTACTTCGCGAGTTTGGCATAAAAATTCCCGATTTAGTAGTGTAGTGAGAATTAAATCTTTAACTCCTGAACAGCTTTATCCGTTGCGCCACGTTTTCATAAAGATTCCCGACCTCGACAACATGCATCTGATGAAAGTCGGAGGTTACATCGGCCGAAACCCTGTGAGAATAACATCTAAGATGAGAATAGTAATCTGAATAACCTAAATAATACAAATTATCAATCGTCATCTAAAAAATTCCGATACACAAAAAGAACACTGTTTAGTTTTTAGAGGGGTGTTCACTTTGTGATAGAAGGTGGCGGTATAGGAACACAGGGGCATTTCTCCTGTCGCCTATTTGTAATAGATGAAGATGCACTTTTAATGAACTGTTTTTCTTCTTTTTTTCTTTCTTCTCCTCTGTTAGTTGGCATTTTTGGCATCTTCGGAATGGTCATCGCTTTTATTTGTCAAAGACTGAAAGGGCCTGTCACTCAGGTAAGAAGGTTTTGATGTCGTTTACACTTTATAGAAGCATTTTAAATATGTTCACACTTGACAAGCACACATGTAACACATTACCGAATAAGTCCCCGACCTAACTAATAACACAACAACTTCTTTTCTCACAGAAAAAGACGTTGATAGTCTTTCTCTACTCTATCGTTATTTCCATAGAAGTGTTCAACTCAGCTGCAATCTCTGTTTCCTTGTTTGTAAGACATTCACAGCCACAGCCATAACTCGTCTTCCTACAACAACTGAAAAGAACTGTTCTTTGTCTCTTATGCGTCAGTTGGAATTTTTATTTTCTTACTAATTCTCTAGATATTTTTATGTGTTATGGTTACAACAGCAAAAACAGTTTGAATTATCTCCCCTTTCAACAGACTCTTCTAAATAAGAGACGCAAATTTCATCTGCCCCAATAATACAGAAGCATTGTTAAGGAAACAATTGCCTTCCTTTCGAATTTCGGTCCCGTGTATGCTGGGGTTCGCTTCGATTAATTCTACCTCACTCACTAATGGGTCATGATTACTGTAACGAACATGGCGTTTTAGTAAAACTGTTCTAAGTTGTTCGACCCACAAGGGGAGTGAGGTACTTGCTGAGCCTCGTCGTGGGAACGAGAAGAACCTCTCACGTGGAGTAGCGTTTGTCGCTGTACACAATAGAGTCCTAATAGCGTATAAGGTCACGGGGATGAGACTTTCCCAATCAGAGATCGGACTCTTGCGATTTGCGGCCGCCAACTGTACTGTGTTCCGTATTATGCCATTGTATCTTTCGGACAGTCCATTGCCTTGAGGATTGTAAGGAGTTGTTCGACTTACAGCTGTTCTTCGAATTATTTATTTTATCGTTATTTGTTTAATACGGATATCTTAAAAACGCTAAGTTAGTTTCTAGTAATAGGCATCTAACTTCGTTAATATCATTTGTATTTTGGCAATGCAGATGCACATGTTGGCTGTAACAGATACGACATTAAAAGATGATAGAATGATAACGTCTATCCATACAAAATAATTTTTTTTTTGAAAGCAAAAGACAACGAACTATGAGGAGTTCGTAGACAACAAAAGTTTAGAGAGTCCCAGAACGTTCTTGTGAAATAGGAGTTGTGTGATTTTTCTTTTAAGGGAAGTCTCCCCAGACAAGGCACGAAGCTGCTTGATGTAAGGAGCTAAACAATACTACTCCAAGGTCAAACACCAGCCACAGATAAGTGTTAGATGGATAGATCCTGACCAGAAAACAGCAATTATTCTCCCTTTGTCAGAAACATCGCTCATAAAATGTGAGGA
>OY744544.1:11484600-11512100 GCA_963556195.1 Sepiola atlantica
TAAGTAGAACGTCGTGTTGGTGTGACGCTCTCCGCCAAGATGGAATGGGCGGAAGTGAATATATATATATATATATATATATATATATATATATATATATATATATGTCATTTTAACTTATTCTAAAATGTCAAAGTTATCGTTTCAACGGCGTTTCTAAGCTGTAGTAAAATTTAAATCTCATTATCGTACGCACGCGTTTCAGTGCGGACCGTTACAGATCGAACACATAAAAAAACAGTATCTTCATAACACCAGAAGATCGATCTTCGGCCAAGCCGTAAGACTTCGACTATGAAAAATAAGAAAAAAATAAAAAATAGGAAAATATTGTCTCTACCATGAATCAGGTTTTTTAAAACTAAAAAAAGCTTGGATTAAAAAAAGAATGATTTAATAAATAATTCATTTGTTTAACAAAATCTCGAGTCATGTTTACTGTTTCTATAAAAAAAACTTTTGTTAACAGTTGATTCCAGCAGTCCATCTCGGTTTTTCGACCATTCGGTCTTTAATTTTTGGTCTTTTGATAATGAAAGTTTTTCTGTCGAAAATTTAAGATTACATTATTCCGGAACGTTTAATTGCCTGACAGTAACCTTTTTGCTGTTCTGGTGTTTAATCTGTTTTACGTGAAATATTAATAAATTGATTTGAGATTTCATTCTTGTTTACTCTTCTCGTTTGTTTCTGTTCACCTTTCCACCTTCCAGTCTTATATCACATTGCTCCAGCCTCGGATTACAAACCTACACTTACATTTACCAGCAATGCTTCAAGCAAACTACAACCTCCTTATATATCTATCTATCTATATCTGTCTGTCTGTCTGTCTGTCTGTCTGTCTGTCTGTCTGTCTGTCTCTCTCTCTCTCTCTCTCTCTTCTCTCTCTATATATATATATATATATATGAAGCAATCCAACAAAAGATATAAGCGTCAACTAATATCTTATAATTAGTGAAACATCCGGATAAAAAACTGAAGCTCAATATACTGGATAGAGCATTAATATTATAATATAAATGAAGTAATAAAATAAGGTGTCAATCAAATTTTATTAGAATTCAAAGTTCAAGCAAAGTATCCTTAAGTCCTTTATCTTTGAAATCTCATGAGCTAAAGGCTTAAGGATACTTTGCTTGAACTTTGAATTCTAATTAAATTTGATTGACACCTTATTTTATTACTTCATTTATATTATAATATATATATATATATATATATATATATATATATATATATATATATATATATATCGTACATGTATTGTATTAGTTTCTGTAAATGTAAATCCGTAGAAACTCAAGTGTTTATAAAAAGTGCTCAATAACAAGTAGAGCTGTTTATAAGTATAAAGTTTTATTCATACAAACATTTTGGTTACATATGTGCATACATGTTTCGGTTGTACTTTTCCCAGAAAGTCACCTCATCAGACCAAGAATGTTCGAGAAAATGTTTGTATAAAAAAACTTTATACTTATATATATATATATATATATATATATATATATATATATATATATATATATATATATATATATATATATAGTACACGTATTGTATTAGTTTCTGTAGCTGTAAATCCGTTGAAATGTTTATAAAAAGTGCTCAACAACAAGTACAGCTGTTCTTATGTATAAATGTTTATTTATACGAACATTATTCGTTACACGTATTCTACTATTTTCTTTAGAAATATATATATATATATATATATATATATATATATATATATATATATATATATATATACAGGGTGATTCATAAGTCACTTAGCTATTTATTTTTGAAATTCTTAAGTAAAAAAATACGGTAATACAAAACAGAAAGTTTATTCAACAAATTCATTTATGGGAGTTTAAAATTACAGCAAATTTTCAAAATTTCCACCTTCGTTCTGTATGCATAGCTCCATTCTTTTTTGCAAGGAATTTACGCTTGAATTTTTTAAAAATTGAGCGCATGGTGTTGTGCGAAGGAGGCTTTCTGTTCACATCACGTTTCCATTGCCTTTCAACAGGTGTGGGAGATTCATCAAATTTGGCCATATGAATAACAATAAAAATTCGCTCTTCAATTGTAAATGACATACTGCCTGAAAAAAAAGCACATATGATGATTTACACAAATTTAAATAAATAAAAATAAATATATATAGAAACAAATATATAAACGAACAAATTTAAAATAACAAATAGCAGTAATTAGAGAGTAAGATAACAATTATCAAAAGTTCATAGTATGTTTGTGCTTCATATGGTAATCATTTTAAATAGCTAAGTGACTTATGAATCACCCTGTATATATATATATAGTAGTCATCCACAGAGTTGTTTCACCGCATCTTCAACTTTATGTATTTAACTGTTAATTCCAAGTACCTGCAAAGATATTCTCCACATTAAACTCGAAGTATAAAAAACTCTAATATCTGTTGTACTAAGAATGGACTGTACAATTTTCAGTATTTGTAGCAATGTTTACTTTTTGATTGCTAGAAAACAATTTACACACAAAATATCATTTAACTATTTTCAAGAAGTTTTGTTTTTCTAGACTTCGTATCAGAGAAACACTTGAGATCGATGCACGTTAAAATGGCTTCCGATAAATGAGGCTGTACGAGAATAAGAAGTCTTGAAATCGTCAGAACCTGTCAATTATTCACGTCCGTCTGTAATCAATTCGGCTTGATGAGGAACTATGTACGACTTAACAACATTGGAGAAATGGCGGGGGAAATACATCCAAATGATTAAACAACGAAGCGCCTGTAAATTGTGTCTTTTGTGTTTTGTTTTATTCCGTGTTTACGCAATTCTGTAGAACTGGCACCAAATTGGAAATTATTGCGGAATTTGCTGTGGTTATTAGTTCTAACTTCCAATTAATGTCTTGCTATAAATATCTACTCGGTTTTAAACGAGAAATATAGAATAAAGTATCTCTTTCTCTCTCCCCTACTCCTCTCTTCTTCATTCTCTATCTTTACCCCCCCCCTCTGTCTCTTTCTTTCTCTCGTTCTTTCTCCCTCTCTCTCTTTTCTCTCTTTCTCTTTCTCTCTCTCTCTCTTTCTTTCTTTCTCTCTTTCTCTCTCTCTTTCTCTCTCTCTTTCTCCCTCTTTCTCTCTCTCTTTCTCTCTCTCTTTCTCTCCCTCTTTCTTTCTCTTTTTCTCTCTCTTTCTTTCTCTCTTTCTCTATTTCTCTCTCTCTTTCTTTCTATCTCTCTTTCTATATCTCTTTCTCCTTATTTCTTCTCTCTTTTCTCTCTTTCTCTCTCTCTTTCTTTCTCTCTTTCTCTCTCTTTCTCTCTCTTTCTCTCTCTCTTTCTCTCTCTCTCTTTCTCTCCCTCTTTCTTTCTCTTTTTCTCTCTCTTTCTTTCTCTCTTTCTCTATTTCTCTCTCTCTTTCTTTCTATCTCTCTTTCTATCTCTCTTTCTCCTTATTTCTTCTCTCTCTCTTTTTCTCTCTCTCTTTCTCTCTCTCTTTTTCTCTCTCTCTTTCTCTCTCTCTTTCTCTCTCTTTTTCTCTCTCTCTTTCTCTCTCTTTTTCTTTCTCTCTTTTTCTCTCTCTCTTTCTCTCTCTCTTTCTCTCTCTTTTTCTCTCTGTCTCTCTCTCTTACTCTCTCTTACTCTCTCTTTTCTCTCTCTTTCTTTCTATCTCCTTCTCTCTCTTTCTCTCTCTTTCTTTCTCTCTCTCTCTCACTAAACTAGAAGAATACCAGCTTCAGGACGGGTAAAATGAATTCCTCGAACGGAAGAGTTTTGCAGCACTTGTCAAATTTAAATTAGTATATAATTCAACTAAACCTTATGTTTAGAATCCTTATTACAAATTTTGATCAAAATCCGTTACATGATTTTCATACTAGAAAATGTTTAAAATTTAAAAAAAATTTAAAGCTTAAGACTAAAAAGTCTTACGAAATTGAAATTCAAGGAATCTGCATTAATTGGCGTCTCATGTCTATGGATCAAATTTGATACAAATCTCAAATATATCAAATTTTGTACCTATATTATGCCCCCCCCCCTCATTAACACCCTTTCACATAATCTAAAAAAAACTGAAAGTTGGGCAATGTTTTGTAATTGATGTCGAATACCCATTGTTTAAATTTCACTAAACTCGCAATAATCTGAATTCTAACGCAGGGCTTCCTGTCCTTCTTTGCCCCATTTGCAAAACTCTAAATTAAACTAAGTACAGCCCACATTCGGACCCCTTACGCCTAGCAGCTGCGTTCCAATGTTCATAATGATCAGTTTACTAATTAGGAATGATTTCTCTACATACAAATAAATGAACATATAAACATGCCTAACTTTACGTAGATCGAAAGGTGGGGTTTGTTTCCCTCACGCTTTTCCCTATATAAGTTAATAACAGACACTACATTCTAAAATATACCTCACTTCTGCTATGATCATGGTTGAAAAAATTCTGATGAGTCGTAATTTATAATGAACTGAAGAATTCACCCATCTCTCTCTCGTTTGGCAATCTATGTATTTCTTTCACCCCCTCTCACTCTTTTTTCCTAGGCTCATTCTCACCTTTTTTCAAATTATAACAAAATTAAAAGTCCACAAATATACCAAAATTTTAACTGCTAAGACACCCAGCATAACTCTCAACAGGTCGATCTATAATAACATTTTAATCGATTTCTCACGATTAAGTTTCAAATAAAATTTTCATTGGTCTGTAACTGTTAACTTGAAAATGACGTTTTCATTAGTCTGCGGCAATTTAATATGTAATAATGTTTTCATTAGTCTGCGGCAATTTAATATGTAATAACGTTTTCATTAGTCTGCGGCAATTTAATATGTAATAACGTTTTCATTAGTCTGCGGCAATTTAATATGTAATAACGTTTTCATTAGTCTGCAACAATTTAATATGTAATAACGTTTTCATTAGTCTGCGGAAATTTAATATGTAATAACGTTTTCATTAAATTTTAAATAACATTTTAATTATTCTCTCACAGTTAAGTTTTAAATAACAGAATAATAGATTTTTCACGGTTAAGTTTTAGATGACATAATAATTGATGTCTCACGGTTGTTTTAAATAACGTAATAATTGCTTTCTCGCGCTAAAATTGTAAATAACGCAATAATTGATCTCTCACGGTTAAATTTAAAAATAAAAATTGATCTCTCACGGTTAAGTTATAAGTAACGTAATAATTCCTCTGTCACGGTGAAGCTTTAATTACATAATAATTGATCTCTCACGGTCAAGTTTTAAATAGCATAATAATTTACTTCTCACGGTTAAGTTTTAAATAACATAATAATTTACTTCTCACGGTCAAGTTAAAAATAACATAATAATTTACTTCTCACGGTTAAGTTTTAAATAACATAATTTACTTCTCACGGTTAAGTTTGAAATAACATAACAATTTACTTCTCACGGTTAAGTTTTAAATAACATAATAATTTACTTCTCACGGTTAAGTTTTAAATAACATAATAATTTACTTCTCACGGTTAAGTTTTAAATAACATAATAATTTACTTCTCACGGTTAAGTTTTAAATAACATAATTTACTTCTCACGGCTAAGTTTTAAATAACATGATAATTTACTTCTCTCGGTTAAGTTTTAAATAAAATAATAATTTACTTCTCTCGGTTAAGTTTTACATAACATAATAATTTACTTCTCACGGCTAAGTTTTACATAACATAATAATTTACTTCTCACGGCTAAGTTTTACATAACATAATAATTTACTTCTCACGGTTAAGTTTTAAATAACATAATAATAGATTTATCACGGTTAAGTTTTAAAAAGCATACTAATTGATCTCTCACAATAAAGTTTTAAATGACATAATAATTGATGTCTCACGGTTTCCTTAAATAAAGTAATAATTGATTTCTCATGTTTAAGTTTTAAATAACATACTAATTGATCTCTCCCGGGTTAAGTGTTCAATAACATAATAATTGCTTTTTCACGCTAAAATTGTAAATAACGCTATAATTAATCTTTCACGGTTAAATTTTAAATAAAATTTTAATTGATTTATCACAGTTACGTTATAAGTAACGTAATAATTGATCTCTCACGGTTAAGTTTCAAATAACATAATAATTCATCCAATTAGTTTCAATTAAATGAAAAAAAACACACATATAATTCATGCATTTTACTTTATTTTGACTTTTCAGCAAAGCAACTATGTCATTTCCACAACGTTAGAGTTAACGTTAGGGTTAGGGTTACACTATAACGTATAACACAGTATTTGAATTTTTATCTGTTGTAGATTGCGATCAGTTTTGATGGACTTTCCGGAGGACCATTGCTGGGAATCTTTTTGCTCGGTGCTGTCTTCCCGCAGGCAAATTCAAAGGTAATGTATAGGGTTAAGTTTAGGGTTAGGGTTAGGGTTAGGGTTATTTCGTGTCGGTCAAGGTGTCATATCAGTATCTTTATAAAGTTAGATATGTCTTTGAATTTTTAAAATGAAGATTGATAATTTGTATTATTTGGATTATTCGGACTACGTTTCGACCGATATGACTCTCGACCTTCTTCAGATGTATCTTATCGAACTCGGGAATCTTTCGGTCAAACTCTGGGATTTGTACAGAATTTCGAACGGAACCCGTTATTTAATCCATGGGGGTAGATTGCTCTCGTTCCGTCAGCCATGACCAGGTAAAAGTCTTCTGTAATTCGTAATTATATTTTTAGTATCGCCCGCACTGAAGATTGAACCTTCAACCCCCAGAAGAGTGTCACCGTACAAATTCCCGAGTTCGACAGAAAGATCCCCGAGTTCGACAAGACGCACATGAAGAAGGACAGATGTTACATCGGCCGAAACGTTGTGAGGGTAACACTCAAGACGAGAACAGTAGTCCGAATAATCCAAACAATCCAAAGTTAGATATGTTTATATATTTGTATGTACAGGATTCATTCCTAAACTAATCAACCGATCATTATGAATTTTGGAATGCTAGGCTGTCGGGTAAGCAATGGGAGTTATATTTTGTTTAATTTAATATATATATATATATTTAAATATTTTCTTTGTCGTACAAAACTTTAAAATAGCATTGAAGAGACAATATTTATTATTCATAATGAATTTAAGAAATTAAAAAGATGAAAGGGCAGCTGACCGGTTTCGTACCTCGCTCAACAGAGCCAAATATCGAGGTAATGTATAAAAAATATAAAAAGATGCTATGAGAATTATAGCGAGGGAAAGGAGTAAAAAAAAAATTTATATATATATATATATATATATATATATATATATATATATATATATATATATATATATATCTATATATATATATATATATATATATATATAAATATTTATAAATACATATTAATTATTTATCGATGTTTCATGCTTACGCAATCTCCAGTACAGGAAGTTAATTTCCTACGGTCGGCTGGCGAGAACTCCGATCACAAATCGCCAGTGATTCGCAGTCAAATTAGCTTAGAATTAAGGAGGAATTTAACTTTGTAAATACCGAGTCGGCGGGTATTTTACAACGAGCAGCAAATAGTGATCTCTAACAACAAACTGTGTTGGATCGCGCAATGAAGCTAGTAGTACTGCTTGTTATTCAACTCACTCAGAATGCCCAGCCTTAGTAAAGGGGGCTTTTAATAATATTTATAAATAAGTATTCATTATTTATTACCTACAGACATCAGTGTTTCATGCTTACGCAATCTTCATATATATATTGCATCTTGGTTACATAACTATTTTTTTTGCTTTCATAACAAAAATAGGGTTGCATTGGAGGAGGAGTTATCGGCCTTGCGTTTCTACTCTGGATGAGTATTGGTAACTTATTTGTTCCGCGACCTGCCGATAGGATGCGATATCCAAACTGTTCCGATGCCAACATCTCCAGCGTTATTGAAACAGACGTCATAAGTTTTGAGAACCTGTCCAACGTCACTGAACCAAATTTAAATATATTCGAGAATGAACGGATTTTGCCGTAAGTATTACGATTTTCAAAACGAAACAGTGTGTACAATTATTAGTGTTTAATATCCACTCTGAAATGTTTTTAGAACTACATGTTTTAATATCTCTACCTCTATATGAATTCCATGAAAAATGCCAGTATACTGAAATTATATGCCCTTAATAGGTTTAAGATGAAAATTCATATACACTAAATGTACAAAAGCAAGGAAATTCACAAATTTTTACACTTTTATTGTCATTAAGGGTATGCGAGCACAACAGGGCTATGTATTTTACTGGTAGGAATTTTTCTTCAGCGCATCTCACACACTTCATCCACTCACGCATAGAGATTTATACTGTAGTGATGTGATAATGAAATGGTTTGGTTGATATGTAGTCATACTCTTAATGACAATAAAAGTGTACAGATTTGGGAATTTCCTTGCTTTTGTACATTTAGTGTATATGAATTTTCATCTTAACTTTATTAAGGGCATATGATTTCAGTATACTGACATTTATCATGGAAGATCAATACTTTTGTAAAGGCTATGTCTCAATAGAATGGTCATTTTTAAGGGTTTTTGGAATTTTCTGGAAAACTAAGGTGTATGGTGAACTGAAATTAAAATGCCACCAACTAGACTCTAGAACCTCTATCTCTGCCAAAAATCAGCTGAATCCATCAAATAGTTGATGAAATACAGGGTGGCACATACGTAGTACGTACACACGGATAACACAAAATCATGCCTGACCTTTCTGGATCTCTGGGTTGCCTTGACTAATGATGCTGAAATTCTACACACTTATAGAACCTATCAAATGAAAATTTTGTGCAAAGTTTTAACTAATTTGGTTTATTGGTTTTTGAGTTATGACTGATCAAAGAAATGAGATTTCTAGCATAGCCCGTTTTTGAGGTCTATTAAGGGATAGAGCACTATCGCGCCTCCTTTGATTAAGTTGTTCCTTTTGTCGCACTGTCAGTGAGATTAAAGCACCAACTTTATTTTAGGGTGGACGAAGGACAGTTTGTCTCGATTAGCAGTCGCGTGTGGGGGGTCTGCTATCACCGCTAAACTTTTATGATATCCTATTCTTTATTCGATCACACTCTATTTTGTAATAATATTTTTAAAAAATGCTTGCAACCATCTTTTTTTTTTTACTATTGAGTCAGTGCTTATCAAGGCCGAGATCTACTCGAGGATGAGAGTTAATGAGACTGAAATAATTGTCTGCTGAGAGTGTTACATTCTGTTTACTTTCTGTTGACAACGCACGCGACGTGGTCTGTCCCGTGATGGTGATGGTGGTCGTGGTGGTGGTTGCGGTCACCATCATCATCGCTGTAAGCCCGGCTGCTAACAAAACCACGCGGACGCTCGTTGTTGTCTTTTTTGACAATTTTATTCAACATAAAACAAGAGACAGAAATGACTGCATTGTTTACGAGAGAGAGAGAGAGAGAGAGAGAGAGAGAGAGAGAGAGAGAGAGAGAGAGAGAGGGGGAGAGACAGAATTAAGGAATTAGAGAGATATTTCGTCAGACCATTTTGGGCTACTGCGCCCTCCTACTCCCCCGGTCACTTGCCTACTGGCAGCGAGCGGACCGGCGCTTTTTCACGTCTGCTTCTCTTGGCGAGCCAGGAACGAGAGATCGAAACAGCCTCGAACGGACGTGACGTCATCTCCGACTTTCGCATTCACTCCTGCGACATTCCCACTATCTAACAAACGACGAAGAAAACTATGGAAGGACAACATTGATCCTTGGTATGAACTTATTACTTATGGGACGTTTTTTTTAACAAGAATTTGTTAACATTGGACTTGAAGACGACCAAGTTGAAATTAGCAAGGAAGCAGTCCTGCGGTAATGTGTTCCACAGACGGAAAGCCTTTGCAAAGAAGCTCTGTCCATGAAAATTCCACATGACGCTGAGCACACGAAGGGAGAAAGGAAAATCTTTTTTCTAATGTGGTAGCAAAACATGTTCTTCTGTATACGAGTTTTTGTCTGTCTGTCTGTCTGTCTGTCTGTCTGTCTGTCTGTCTCTTTGTTTGTCGGTCTCTGCCGCTAAATTTTGAAATCGAATTTTTCATCGCTAAACGCGTAAGTTAAATAACCGTATCTTTATAATATTCGTTCTTGTCTTCGTTGATATCAATTTTTGATTAATAATATAAGCCGAGGTGACAAATCTGATAAAAATAAATATTCCGATTACTATGGGGTATATCTTGGTCGTCCTGTTATTTTTAATATATTGTTCACTTAGATTAAAAGCCGCTACACCGGCATGTCGATGTTATCAATCATTAGTTATTAAAAACTAATATCTCATAATTTTCCGCCTGATGAGATCTTAGTTTCTAATAACTAATGATCGATAATATCGACATGCCAGTGTAGCGGCTTTTTGTACATGTTTGTATAAATAAAAATAATTATATATATATATATATATATCGCTTTCGCAATATGAATATCGAAGTGAAAGATCATAATTTTCCGCCTGATGAGATCTTAGTTTCTAATAACTAATGATCGATAATATCGACATGCCAGTGTAGCGGCTTTTTGTACATGTCTGTATAAATAAAAATAATTATATATATATATATATATATATATCGCTTTCGCAATATGAATATCGAAGTGAAAGATCATAATTTTCCGCCTGATGAGATCTTAGTTTCTAATAACTAATGATCGATTACATCGACATGCCAGTGTAGCGGCTGTTTGTACATGTCTGTATAAATAAAAATAATTATATATATATATATATATATATATATATATATATACATGTATATATTAGTTGGCTAATTGAATCAAGCGCCATTGTTTTCTTCTTTTTTCTGGCTTATCTCAGGAAATCATGTAACCATTTTCCCAAAGGGACACCGTTATTATTCAATGGCTTAAAGTTTTCTATTTATCGAGTTATCAGTCAGCAAGATTGTAATGCGTCTCAGCGAATTAGCGTCTAAAAATAGTGGATATATGCGCTGGCGGGATAGCGTTTTAGAACGGAAGCCAGTCAGTAGCAAAAGAATAAAAAACGCTTAGAATCCTATTTTAAACTTAAGCGTGGCTGACTGTTGGAGCCTCTCATACAGACGTGTTGCACCTGAAAATACTATTTCAATAGTAACGGTGGTTTTCTTTGGTTGTTTTTTTTTACGGCATATCAACCCTTTTCGGATTATTTAATGCCGAATCGGGTCATTTTGGTTAAAGTTTTTATGCTTAAATTTCTTAATATGTTCAAATATTTATTCATGGTGCTTGGTTTAGTTGTTTTGTTTTACGGCATATCAACCCTTTTGGTTTGGTTGTTTTGTTTTACGGCATATTAACACTTTTCGGGTTACTTAATGCCGAATCAGGTCATTTTGATAAAAAGTTTTTATGCTTCAAGTTCTTTATATCTTCAAATATTTATTTATGGTGTTTGGTTTGGTTGGTTTGCTTTTCCATGCGGTGAAGAGGCGATGGTTACATAATCTTCAAACCGAATCACACTTTTTAAGACTTTTTCTAAGACCAATGCTACAACTCTTTATAAGACACTTTCCACGACACTTCCTACGACACTTTCTATGACTTTCTAAGACTCGTTTTAAGACTCTTTCTATGACTTTATCAAACCGTTTTCCAGAACTCTATCTAAGAGTCTTCCAAGGACTCTTTTTAATTCTCTTCCTTAGACGTTTTCTAGGATTCTTTCTACCACTCTTTCTAAAACGGTTTCTGAAAATGTGCTATTCTAAATCAGTGCAATTTTGGAAATTACATTTTAATCACTTTCTTTTTCATTGTCTAGGACTGGTTTAGACGGATTTTACGCAGTGTCGTATTTGTGGTACCCGGTGATTGGGAGCATCCTGACTTTGGTAGTCGGGATACTTATAAGTTGGATTACAGGTTTGTAGACATGTTTAATTCATAACGAATACCTAAAGAATGGCGCTTGATTCAATTAGCCAACGAATGTATATAAAACAAATGTAAATTAGTTCCAATCCTTGCAGTAATTGTTTAATTCAGGATAAATTCTTTGCCGTTTAATTAAAAAAAAAAATTATCTCCTCTCCAGGGGGTTAGACACAAGGTCAGGTGTGGGTTTTTGATGAAAGTGTTTCTGTAAAACGAACTGGCGACATTCTCTATTGTATATTCTAAATTTCTATTTTTAGTTAGTTTCATTATCTTTGACTGTAAATAAACAGAGAGAGGGAGAGAGAGAAGGGGGAGAGAGAGAAAGACTGTATAAAATTATAGTGAAGGTTAAAAAAAAACACAGTGAGAGAGGGTGAGAGTAATAGATAGAAACTTTGTAAAAGATGGTTGACTTGGTAATTAAATTGAAAATTATGACTAATTAGGACAGTTTGGATTTTTTGCTGAAAAACATAACTCAATTCAAATACCAAGGAAGATTTTAACATGTATTTTGCGTGATCAAATTATATAGGCAAAACACCTTTGAGAAACGAACGTTGATTAACACATATTTAGTATAATAAGAGATTGGTAGGCGCATTGTCGACGAGGAATTTACTAGAATCATTGTGTAATTAGACAAAAAATTCAGTTCTTCTCATTTGTAAATAGCTCCGTATCACATGAGTTTGTAAATAGCCCCCTACCACGTGAGCTTGTAAAGAGCCCCCTACTACTTGAGCTTGTAAATAGCCCCCTACCACGTGAGCTTGTAAAGAGCCCCCTACCACGTGAGCTTGTAAAGAGCCCCCTACCACGATAGCTTGTAAAGGGCCCCTTCCTACGTGAGCTTGTAAAGAGCCCCCTACCACGTGAGCTTGTAAATAGCCCCTACCACGTAAGCTTTTAAAGAGCCCCCTACCACGTGAGCTTGTAAAGAGCCCCCTACCACGTAAGCTTGTAAAGAGCCCCCTACCACGTGAGCTTGTAAAGAGCCCCCTACCACGTGAGCTTGTAAAGAGCCCTCTACTACGTGAGCTTGTAAAGAGCCCCCTACTACGTGAGCTTGTAAAGAGCCCCCTACCACGTGAGCTTGTAAAGGGCCCCTGCCTACGTGAGCTTGTAAAGAGCCCCCTACCACGTAGGCTTGTAAAGAGCCCCCTACTACGTGAGCTTGTAAAGAGCCCCCTACCACGTAAGCTTGTAAAAAGCCCCATACCACGTGAGCTTGTAAAGAACCCCATACCACGTGAGCTTGTAAAGAACCCCATACCACGTGAGCTTGTAAAGAGCCCCCTACCACGTGAGCTTGTAAAGAGCCCCCTACCACGTGAGCTTGTAAAGAACCCCATACCACGTGAGCTTGTAAAGAACCCCATACCACGTGAGCTTGTAAAGAGCCCCCTACCACGTGAGCTTGTAAAGAGCCCCCTACCACGTGAGCTTGTAAAGAGCCCCCTACCACGTGAGCTTGTAAATAGCCCCCTACCACGTGAGCTTGTAAAGAGCCCCCTACCACGTGAGCTTGTAAATAGCCCCCTACCACGTGAGCTTGTAAAGAGCCCCCTACTACGTGAGTTTGTAAAGAGCCCCCTCCTACGTGAGCTTGTAAAGAGCCTCCTACTACGTGAGCTTGTAAAGAGCCCCCTACCACGTGAGCTTGTAAAGAGCCCCCTACCACGTGAGCTTGTAAATAGCCCCCTACCACGTGAGCTTGTAAAGAGCCCCCTATCACGTGAGCTTGTAAAGAGCCCCCTACCACGTGAGCTTGTAAAGAGCCCCCTACCACGTGAGCTTGTAAAAAGCCCCCTACCACGTGAGCTTGTAAATAGCCCCCTACCACGTGAGCTTGTAAAGAGTCCCCTACCATGTGAGCTTGTAAAGAGCCCCCTCCTACGTGAGCTTGTAAATAGCCCCCTACCACGTGAGCTTGTAAAAAGCCCCCTACCACGTGAGCTTGTAAATAGCCCCCTACCACGTGAGCTTGTAAAGAGTCCCCTACCACGTGAGCTTGTAAAGAGCCCCCTCCTACGTGAGCTTGTAAATAGCCCCCTACCACGTGAGCTTGCTATACCAATCAAAGCCTATTTGATCTCTCATTCTTTTTTTTTACTATAAAGCAGTCGCCGAGGAAAAAGTATTCAGCTTCAAAATATTTTCAGAACTTAATTATTTTATTGAAAATATTTTTATGCAACCCCCGTGGATTTAATAAAAGTTTTCGTTCGAAATTCCGTCAAGATTCCCGAGTTCGACAGAAAGAATCCCGAGTTCGACAAGGTACACATGAAGAAGGTCGGACGTTACATCGGCCGAAACGTTGTGATAAAAACACACAAAATGAGAACAGTAGTCCGAATATACCAAATTCTACATAAAAAATGGTACTAATATCGCCTGTTTAATATTTAAATAAGTTTCTCAAATAAAAAGAAGTTGCTTCCATTGTTTTATTTATTAATGCTAAAAATACTTTTTCAAATAATAAGTCGAGATGTTTTTCAAAGAATCGTTGTTTCACCCCCTTCAGCATTCCGAAATGTTTTCTCGCTTAAGATGCTGATTCTACGAATGCCATTTCTCTTTCAGGATTTACAGATCCCGAAGATGTCGATGCCAAATATCTTTTCCCAATCGCCAAATATTTCCGACGGTCGCACGTGTCTCCACTAAAGGTTGAGAATCCAATAGATTTGAATTCTACAGTGAGTAAAACATTGTTTTTCTTTGTATGTCAAGTTTACCTCATATATCAAGTTAGCAGAATATGTTTTTGAGTGTAGTGAATGTGTGTTCTGTATGTGTGTATATGTGTGTGTGTGTGTATGCGTGTCCATGCATGAGTTTTATTCCTAATAACATGTTCGTAATAAGCTCTATACTAGATATGTTTATTGTTATAAAAGTGACTATTAGCCTCAGTGGTTACGGCGTCGGAATTTGGAGTTAAAGGTGACTCTTGTTCTGGGATTCGAATCGTACGACTGTTTTGAATACTTATCTCCACACTGATGATACCGCAAAGATGAAACGTATACGTCTGTAGAGAATTAACTATTTATTATTAAATTATTATTTGTAGCCCCCTTTCGGCCGGACGCTCTAATGAGAAGGCGTTTCCATTGTATATTAAAATAAAATACTTTCTCAAATGATAAATTGACTCAAGTCTGATGACGAGTATGATGACGATAGTCTCCGATCGTCATGCATCAGTAGTAATTTGATTTTTCCAGTCCGCCATCTTGGATTAGGATCGCACGCGTTTGTCACTCTGAAATGAGAAGGAGTTTCTATTGTATTTTTAATGCATGAAATAATTTCTCAAATAATAAATTGTCTCAAGTCTGATGACGAGTATGATGATGATAGTCCCCGATCGTCATGCATCAGTAGTAATTTGATTTTTCCAGTCCGCCATCTTGGATTAGGATCGCACGCGTTTGTCACTCTGAAATGAGAAGGAGCTTTCATTGTATTTTTAATGCATAAAATACTTTCCCAAATGATAAATTGTCTCAAGTCTGATGACGAGTGTGATGATAATAGTCTCCGATCGTCATGCATCAGTAGTAATTTGATTCACAGGTTTTATTTCCCAGTTTTATTTCTATCTTGTGAAATTTGTATTATTTTTCACTAACTTAGGTCTTGTGTCTAGTGCTCTATACGTCCTACTATTGAAGAAAAGTATACCACGTAATCAAGTTTCAGCGGCGAGCACGTTGTTTCCATCAACATAAGATAGAATCTCTATTTAAATCACAAAGAAATCGTGCAGGGTTTTATTTCCCAGTTTTATTTCTATCTTCACTTGGTCTTTCATTTTTAAATAGGACTTATATGCTGTCTGTAAATTTGTATTATATTTCACTAACTTAGGTCTTGGGTCTAGTGCTCTATACGCCCTACTATTGGAGAAAAGTATACCACGTAATCAAGTTTCAGCGGCGAGCACGTTGTTTCCATCAACATAAGATAGAATCTCTATTTAAATTCTTAATCACAAAGAAATCGTGCAGGGTTTTATTTCCCAGTTTTATTTCTATCTTCACTTGGTCTTTCATTTTTAAATAGGACTTATATGCTGTCTGTAAATTTGTATTATATTTCACTAACTTAGGTCTTGGGTCTAGTGCTCTATACGCCCTACTATTGGAGAAAAGTATACCACGTAATAAAGTTTCAGCGGCGAGCTTGTTGTTGTCATCAACAAAGACCATCTTTCCCCTCATTTTATCTTAAAAAAAAAATTATTCATAAGTTTTATGTGTATGTCGATATAAAGCATAAAATTAAAATTCCGAAAATAATGTTTTTTTTTTTTTTAAATTTTTATTTCAGATTAATAATGTGTCGGAACCAATTAAGTTGGAACATATGGGCTTTATTTCCGGAGAAGAACGGCGCGACAAAAATTTCTCAGAAAATTCAGCGTAGACATTCGACAGTTTCCGGTGACGTCATTGTTCCACTTGCAGTTGTAATCTTTCTAAGACCCGGTGAATCTCGCAATTAATTCGAAGACCCGGTGAATGTTGGCTATTAATTATGTAGGAAGAAACTCCAAAGAGTTCCAGCCAAGGAACGTACCAATAAAAAAGAAAAGAAGAAAAGAAAAATCTCAAACGATGGTTTAAGAAACGAATATATTATTAGTAAGGATATGTCTGCTTGACGTTAGTTGTTCTAGGCTCAAATAATGCAGTCGGCGACCCGAGAAGCGTAACAATGAAAAATATAATAAAACAAAAACAAAAAAAAAACACACACACACAAAAATACTTTAATATACGCATATATTATTGAGTAAGAGTAAGTCTACGTGGAGTAGTGGTTCTAGGCCCAGATAATAGTCATCGAGCTGAGACGTGTTCGAGATCCGGGGGGTAACCATTACGTTCACTTTGAGACTAATACCCTTAATTCGTTCTAGTTATGTGTTAAATAAAGTTCCAGTACTTTCGTATTGTTGCCCCATCAAATCATTGTAGACATTCGATAGTTTCTGGTGACGTCATTGTTCCACTTGTAGTTGGTACCATTGTCTCTTTCTAAGACCCGATGAATCTTGGTAATAAATGAAGAGTTCCAGCCAAGAAGCGTACCAATAAAAAAGAAAAGAAAAATCTCAAAAGATGGTTTTATATACGAATATATTAATACATTTTTAGTAGGGATATGTCTACTGTGTATACTAGTCTATATATAAGTCAACTATATATATATATATATATATATATATATATATATATATATATATGATTATTTTTATTTACACAGACATGTTTAAATATTTTTTTTATCATAGTTCACCCCAAACAAGGCAGGCCGCCACTGTAGACGTAAGGGGGTACTGAGAAAGAAAAAAGGAAGGATTCAACCTAAATTAGGAGCCGCGCAGCAAGATGTCTGTTTACGTTGGTTTTACATTTCTGTATGTCAGTAGTGTCAGGAAAGCAGGAAGCAGGGAGGGAGTTCCAGAGTCCAGCAGCACGAGGAAAGAAGCTTTTGGAGTAGAAAGATCTACGGCACCTGGGGACGTCGACAGTGTATGGATGGGATTTGGCAGATTGTCGGGTTGGTCTAGTAAATTTACGTCGTGGGGGCACCAGAGCAGCAAGCTCATCAGAGCACCATCCATTGAAGTACTTGTACAACATCTGCGACGCTGGCATGTCGATGTTATCAATCAACAGCTGTTATAAACTGAGATCTCATCAGGAAGAGTTAAAATCCGATCTTAACCTTAGATCATATTTGGAAAGAACTATATCTAAGGTTAAGATCGGATTTTTACTATGCCTGATGAGATCTCAGTTTATAACAACTGTCTTATACCCCTAATTCTTTCTAGTTATGTGTTAAATAAAGTTCCGGTCCTATTTTCTTGTTACTGTACCACCACTCCAAAAACTAATGAAACAAATGTATTAAACTACATAAATATAGTGAAAACACGAACACCTGTTCTACTAAAAAAACTTGTTTAATCTGTAGATTGATAAAATTCGACTATATCTCAAAGAATTCCTTTAAATATATGACCACCAAATGTAAGCGAAGATGACTGACGTCAAAGAAACATCGGCTAAATATCCAGGTAGCGTCACTCGATCAGATCCACTTTGCCTCTTGTTTCTCACCTTTGCGGAACGTCACAGACGCTGAAGTGCCAGGATCCATACAATTGCCTCTCGCATGTAATTGTTCCAGTCAACAGTTGTGTTTTTATGTATCCCAAGTTCTCTTTCGCAATATTTGATTGAAATCAGCTCATGAATAATTGAAGAGAATAATATCTTCATAAGGCAGCATTGAACGAATAAACCAATTATTCGTTCGTACTCTTTTCTCTTTTTTTCACCCCCTTTTTGAACAACTCCACCGATTCATGTTTCCTCCTAAAAAAAACTAGCTTCATTGAGTGCCCATTTGCATATCTTCGCTCCAAATTGAAGCAAATACATTGAAGACATTGCCAAGGCTGCTGCACAGAAAGGGGGCTCCCTCTACCGTGCGAGTAAACAATGTCACCATTTGCACATTTTCGCTGCAAACACGATTTCAACCTCTTGTAAGTATTTTAGGCATTTCTTTTCGTTGTTAACGCTTCGAATTAGTGTCTTTACGTTACCCATTTATGGACTTGTTTATCTGAAACCCAAAATTAGAAACACTGTTCGAAAAATTAAAATAAAATAATGGTGGGGCAATAACAAGAAAGTACAAAAATAGTAATGCAAATTAGGCGTGCAAATAGGTTTGTTTGAAAAAAACTATTGGAAAAATTAAAATAAAATAATGGTGGGGCAATAACAAGAAAGTACAAAAAATAGTTATGCAAATTAGGCGTGCAAATAGGTTTGTTTGTAAAAAACTATTGGAAAAATTAAAATAAAATAATGGTGGGGCAATAACAAGAAAGTACAAAAAATAGTTATGCAAATTAGGCGTGCAAATTGGTGTGTTTGTAAAAAACTATTGGAAAAATTAAAATAAAATAATGGTGGGGCAATAACAAGAAAGTACAAAAATAGTTATGCAAATTAGGCGTGCAAATTGGTGTGTTTGAAAAAAATAACTGTTGGAAAAATTAAAATAAAATAGTGGTTGAGTAATAATAGGAAAGTACCAAAGTTTCTAACCAATTTAAAAAAAAAAATGGAAATTGCTCCAGACAAGGCACGAACCCACTTAATTTAAGGAGCTAAATATACTACTTCAAGGTCAAAAATATCCAACAATAAGTGTTAGATGTATAGATTCATAGAGAATGACAGATGCCGGCAAGAAATGGCCCAAACTGAAACATCTCAGTAATAACCACCGCAAAATCCAAAGAATCGTACCAATAAAATTGTTAAAAAAATCACAAAAAAATGTTTTAATATACGCAGATATTATTTTGAATGGGTAAGTCTATTTGGCGTAGTGGTTCTCGGCCCACTCGAGACGTGTTCAAGATCCTGGATGTTCACCCTAACCTTTATCCTGACCCTATACCCTTGATATGTCCTAGTTATATGCCAAATAAAGTAACAACCATCTAAATACCCGTAAATTTCAAAAGAAGTGTACCAATGAAAAATTTAAAAAATAAATCACAAAATATGGTTTAATATAAGAAATTCAAAGTTATCCTTTTTTTTTTAAAATGAACTGTGTAAATAATTTTTGCGCGCTCCTTCATTATCATGCTTTTTGTTCGGGAGTAATTATTTTATTTTTATATTTTGAATTTTATTTATTTATTTTTTATTTTTGTATTTTATTTTTATTTTTATTTTTTGAACTTATTTTTTATTTTATTTTTTTGAACTTTATTTTTTTACTTTATTTTTTTAAATTTTATTTTTTTTTTAAATTTTTTGGAATTTTATTTTTTTATTTTTATATTTTAAATTTTATTTAAATTTTATTTTTTTAAAATTTTTATTTTAATTTTTTTTTTTAAATTTAATTTTTTATTTTATTTTTTTGTAATTTAAAAAATTTTTTTTGTAATTTTCATTTTTTATTTTGATTTTTCTCCTTTTAAAAAAATGAACTGTGTAAATAATTTTTGTGCGCTCCTTTATTATTATGCTTTTTGTTCGGTAGTTATTATTTTATTTTTATTTTTTTTAATTATATTTATTTATTTTTCATTTGTGTATTTCGTATTTTCTTTTTATTTTTTGAACTTTACTTATTTATTTTTTATTTTTTTGAATTTTATTTTTTTATTTCATTCTTTTGAATTTTATTTTTTATTTTATTTTTTGAACTTTATTTTTTATTTTATTTTTAAAATTTTAATTTTGAATTTTTATTTCTTCAGTTTATTTTTTAATTTTATTTTTTAAAGTTTATTTATTTTTTTTTTTAAATTTTAATTTTAAATTTTTATTAAAAAAAAAAATTTTTTTTATTTTAATTTTTTGTAATTTTTATGTTGTATTTTTTATTTTTTTGTAATTTTTATTTTTACTTTTATTTTTTTAATTAAAAAAAATTTTGAAACACAATACATTCTACAGTTTTAATCTTGTAATTGCATTCTAATTATATTTGATTTTAAGTTCATTTGATTTTCGTTAAAGGTTATTCGGGAGTTTTTAAAAAATTATTTTAATTTAGGTGCTTAATTAGGGGAATACGTATATCGACCCGAATGTTTCCGGTTGCGATTTACGGAACAAACCGGAAATAGCCAAAGAGTTTTATGAGTTGAAAGCCACGAAAACATTGTAAAAACGCAGACGCCACTAAAGTATACGAATGCAAAATCAGGTTAAGTTAGGGTTAGGTGAGGGTTAAGATTAAAAACATATTTAGTATCCACCTTAAATAAATAAAGTTGAAGACCCTTTATTTATTTCTAGAAAATAATTTGCACGGTGTAATGTCAAAAAGTGAAAGTCTGAGTTGTCTCCGTTACAAAAAATACAAAACTAACCGTGAAAAAAAGTCCGCCTCATTTTCGTGATTATTCAGAACAGATACCATTCACTTCTTGGAGTGCAATCGAAACCGAGTAGACTGTTGAAGGTTCGATTGGGTTTCTTTTCGTGACGCCCGTGTTGCTGCTGCTGCTGCTAATTCCTCCGCTATCAAATCACAACGATGTTGTTAGCACGGCAACTGATAAGGCTTAACTACTTGCCCAGCGTTTCGCCTTAAACTCCACTTTCGACTCAGCAAATCACCTAAATCCACATTGCGGACTGAAGCCACACTTGAGAACCTGGTCATCACCCCATCTCAAGTCAGAGACATCATAAAAAATCTTGACACCTCCAATGCCTGTGGGCCTGATCTTATACCAGTAATAGTAATAAAGAAATGCTCTGCTGAGCTGGCCCCTGTCCTCTCCAAACTATACAACAAATGTCTTACTGAATCTTGTTTCTCTGATAGTTGGAAAATTGCCTCTGTGGTACCAATCGTCAGGAATTCTGGAGATAGAACTGATCCTCTAAACTACCGCTCAATCAGTCTACTCCCGATCTTTGCTAAAATCTTTGAATCATTAATCAATCTAGCGATAGTCCGACACCTAGTTAATGGTAAACTTCTTTCTGATCATCAATACGGATTTAGACAAACACGATCTACTGCAGATATCCTAGCGGTCATGTCTGAATGCACATATCATACACTAGACAAGTCAGGTGAAACTAGGGCAGTAGCGCTTGATATATCCAAGGCCTTTGACATGGTCTGGCACGAAGGGCTTCTTCTAAAACTGCATACATACGGTATTACTGGACAAATATTTAATATAATTAAATCCTTCCTAACAAAAAGAAAGATCCAGGGTGTTCTCGATGGCCGTTCTTCTAAGCAACATGAGATAAATGCTGGTGTACTCCAGGGATCCATCCTTGAACCTTCTACTGTTCCTGATCTTCATAAATGACCTCCCTGATGTCATTGAGACTGAGATAGAAATATTTGCTGACGACACCATGCTCTACTCTCGTCATGTGGGCAAAACTGACGCGCACATATCTGAGGTAATGGCTGACTCCTTAGAAAATGACCTCCAGTCTGTAGTGGAATGGGGTAAAAAATGGATGGTAACTTTTAATGCCGCAAAGACAAAGCTACTTTCCTTCAATAACTACAAGGAACCTCTTCAGCCACCGATTGTTACGGCCAATAACACCCTACCCGAGAGTTCATCAGTCAAACTCCTCGGCCTAACTTTCACAGATAACGTGAATTGGAATAAATACATTGAAGACATTGCCAAGGCTGCTGCAAAGAAATTGGGCTCCCTCTACCGTGCCAGTAAACTTCTTACACCTGACATTATCCTGTATCTCTACAAAGCCACCATCCGCCCATGCATGGAATATTGTTGCCACATCTGGGCTGGCGCATCATCCACTAGTCTCTCCCTCCTTGACAAGGTCGAAAAAAGAGTCGCCAACTTGATAGGTTCTTCACTATCCACCAAGCTCCAGTGATGCTGATGATGATAATGATGATGATGATGATGGTGATCATAATGTTGGTGATGCTGATGATAATAATGATGATGATGATTATGGTGATTATTATGTTGGTGATGCTGATGATGATAATGATGATGATGATGGTGATCATAATGTTGGTGATGCTTATGATGATAATGATGATTATGGTGATTATTATGTTGGTGATGCTGATGATGATAATGATGATGATGATCATCATCATCATAATGTTGATGATGCTGATGATGATAATGATAATGATGATGATGATGATAATGCTGGTGATGCTGATGATGATAATGATGATGATGATGGTGATGGTGATCATAATGTTGGTGATGCTGCTGATGATAATGATGATGATGATGATTATGGTGATCATAATGTTGGTGATGCTGATGATGATAATTATGATGATGATGATGGTAATCATAATGTTGGTGATGCTGATGATGATAATGATGATGATTATGGTGATTATTATGTTGGTGATGCTGATGATGATAATAATGATGATGATGATCATAATGCTGATGATGCTGATGATGATAATGATGATGATGAAGATGATGATGGTGATCATAATGTTGGTGATGCTGATGATAATAATGATGATGATGATTATGGTGATTATTATGTTGGTGATGCTGATGATAATGATGATGGTGATGGTGATCATAATGTTGGTGATGCTGCTGCTGCTTATGATGATGATGATGATTATGGTGATCATAATGTTGGTGATGCTGATGATGATAATTATGATGATGATGATGGTGATCATAATGTTGGTGATGCTGATGATGATAATGATGATGATTATGGTGATTATTATGTTGGTGATGCTGATGATGATAATAATGATGATGAAGATGATGATGGTGATCTTATGTTGGTGATGCTGATGATAATAATGATGATGATGATTATGGTGATTATTATGTTGGTGATGCTGATGATAATGATGATGATGATGATGATGGCGATCATAATGTTGGTGATGCTGATGATGATTATGATGATGATGAAGATGATGATTATTATGTTGGTGATGATGATGATGATGATAAATACTGTCTCTTCTCCTACACTACACATTTGGTACACTCGGTCGTTAACACGGTCAACCTTCCGGGCCCAGTACGTTAGGTATGGATAGTAGCCACTTCCGGGTCTACTGAGTGTCACTTACTGTTGCCCAATGAGATACGTTTCAGCTGCTCGGCTCAGTTTGCCTCCATGGTCCTCGTAGATCCTCCTAACTCGTTCACTACTGCCACTGCTGTTGTTGTCGAGCGATTTGAATCTGACTGTAGCGACGAACATAATTGAAAGTAATGAACTGTGTTATTTTCAGAAAGAAACTAATTAGAAAGACACTAATTAAAAAAGTGTAATTATGTTTCTTTGTATATCAGCAATGGTTGTGTACATGTGCAACCTTTAACAATATTTAAAGTCAGATAAGCAGAGTACGAAAAATATAGGTTAGCAAATGGAATGCAGGTTTGGTTGTATCTGAAATGCAAGGCATAGTTCCAATTTACGTGTGCCAACAATGATAACAACGAAGGGGATGATAGCAGTTTCTTTGTTTGCCGCCAGGCTATCATCATCGTCTACAGCTGTATTGTGAACGAAAGCTGTAAAAATCTGATCGATCGTCGTCATGGAGAATAACGCTATGTTTTCTGACAGGAATTCCTGTGACAAGCACTGCTGGCGGGGATGCTGTCTCGTCAAGCGACGAAGATGGAGCCGAATCTGCGAGTGCTCTCGGAGTTAAGTTACGCAGTCTTTTAATACAGTCGGGTCA
This sequence comes from Sepiola atlantica, assembly GCA_963556195.1. NCBI lineage: Eukaryota > Metazoa > Mollusca > Cephalopoda > Sepiida > Sepiolidae > Sepiola > Sepiola atlantica. The sequence goes on from OY744544.1 coordinate 11,508,824, forward strand.
GCTGCTGTTGATGAAAACGATTCGATAAGATCTGATCTGTTGGTGATGTGAGCAAAATGATGAAATTGGGGTCATCATTGCCACATCAACCGAACTGTTGGAATATTAAACATCCGGTTTTGTTAGAAGTGCAGACCCTTAAACGGGAGACACGACAAGCCCCCCCCCCTATTCCCCGTGCCATCGCTTCTGATACAGATTTATTCAACGCCGACTTTCGGCGCTGGCTGGACATGTATCCCAACACGGCGAACCTGCTGGAAAAGAGCTCTGTCGTCCCCGGAGGTCAAACGATGCACTGGAAGGTCTCATATTACAAGCAAGACTTTTACGAAGAAGATTGTCCTGAAACACGCCATATTCTTCTTGCCCCACTCTTGGACAAGATTAGCAGTGTGAGATGTGGCTACGTCTTATCGGAGACATATTCCAGACTCCCCAAATGTTGCATTGATCCAATGAATCAATTGTTCGTTTAACATGTTCAGATAAACATGTTGGTCAATTTTGACCTTCTTTTCAATGAAGATGAAAGGAGTTTTTTCACCTGTTCAACTTTCACCAGCTCAAATCATTACATATGCTGTCTTTAGTCGCTTTTAAGAAATTTACTCATTCAATTGGATACCTTTATTCACAGCATAAATTCGATCATTTCGATGATTGTGTATCGCCTCAAACTGTGAATAACTTTTCGTCTGCGTTCCATCCTTGGGTTTCCTCCAAAAACTTTGCTCGACTCATTTTTTTTTCTTTTACGATCTATGACAGCATTTGAGCTTTGGTTTTCGGGAGATAAGATAGATTCAAATCAATTTTCAGTACCGTTTGCATCGTGCCAGCACGAAGAATTGGGAATTACTGAAGATTTCTCCCTGTCACGGCTGACGGAACGAGAGCATGCTACTCCCGTGGATTAAATAAAGGGTTCCGTTCGAAATTCAGTCCAGATTCTCGAGTTCGACAGAAATATGCTCGAGTTCGAAAAGCTACACCTGGAGAAGGCCGGATGTTACAGCGGCCGAAACGTTGCGAGAATAACACTCAAGATGAGAACAGTAGTCCGAATAATCGAAATTATACAAACAAATAAGATTTTAAAAAGTTGAAGCCATTTTTTTATGCTTCTTTTTTTTTGATTTCTTCTGAGTTTTTTCTCGCGCCTGTTTGATGTGATTAGGTGTTCTCGGGGTACTTTTCACTTCAGTCTCCCTAAGGTATTCTTACACCTTATAAACGCCAGACCTGATAACGCGAAGCTACAAAATTTAAAAAATCTCATTAGGTGTTTCCCCTGTTTGGAAAAACTCAGTGATTGCTTCACTTATTCTGCATATTCGGCTAATTCTGACGTGTTTTTTTAAATATGCGGCTAATAATTAAATATTCGGCTAACAATAATTCGGCTAATATTACACTAATTCTGGCTTATTTTTTAATTATTCAGCAGAATTCTGGCTTATTTTTAAATTATTCGGCTAATTCTGGCGTATTTTTTTAAATATGCGGCTAATAATTAAATATTCGGCTAACAATAATTCGGCTAATATTACACTAATTCTGGCTTATTTTTTAATTATTCGGCTAATTTTGGCTTATTTTTAAAATATTCGGCTAATAATTATTCGGCTAATAATAATTCGGCTAATATTCAGCAGAATTCTGGCTTATTTTTAAATTATTCGGCTAATTCTGGCTTATTTAAAAAATATTCGGCTAATAATAATTAAATATTCGGCTAACAATAATTCGGCTAATATTCAGCAGAATTCTGGCTTATTTTTTAAGTATTCGGCTAATTCTGGCTTATTTAAAAAATATTCGGCTAATAATAATTAAATATTCGGCTAACAATAATTCGGCTAATATTATGCTAATTCTGGCTTATTTTTAAATTATTCGGCTAATTCTGGCTTATTTTTTAAATATTCAGCTAATAAATATTCGGCTAATAAATATTCGGCTAATAATAATTCGGCTAATATTCAGCAGAATTCTGGCTTATTTTTAAATTATTCGGTTAATTCTGGCTTATTTAAAAAAATATTCGGCTAATAATAATTAAATATTCGGCTAACAATAATTCGGCTAATATTATGCTAATTCTGGCTTATTTTTAAATTATTCGGCTAATTCTGGCTTATTTTTTAAATATTCAGCTAATAAATATTCGGCTAATAATAATTCAGCTAATATTCAGCAGAATTCTGGCTTATTTTTAAATTATTCGGTTAATAAATATTCGGCTAATAATAATTCGGCTAATATTCAGCAGAATTTTGGCTTATTTTTAAATTATTCGGCTAATTCTAGCTTATTTAAAAAAATATTCGGCTAATAATAATTAAATATCCGGCTAACAATAATTCGGCTAATATTCGGCTAATTCTGGCTTATTTTAAAATTATTCGGCTAATTCTGGCATATTTTAAACAAAATAAAACCCGCAAAAATAGCTAGCCATAATGAAGATCACATAACTCTCTTCGGTTTGACGTCCATTTTACATGCTAGCATGTATTAGACGGCTTTAAAACATTGACTTCCAAACTAACTTATTTATGGCCAGGTCTTCATTCATACCTCTTTCTCTCAAGCCCATGTCTATCACTTCCTCACATGTTTTTCTTTGGCCTTCCCCTATCCACTGGACCTGCTACCTTAACTGTTCTACATCATATATCTTGATTTTAATCGTCGTAAGAAGACATAAAAGTAGTTAAAAAGTGTTCTGGTCGGGGAATTCATTTTTCTCGTTCTGCGACGGGTATTCTTCGAGTAATATTTAATAAAATAAAAATAATATTTAATAAAATAAAAATATTTAATAAAATAAAAATAATATTTAATAAAATAAAAATAATATTTAATAAAATAAAAATAATATTTAATAAAATAAAAATAATATTTAATAAAATAAAAATAATATTTAATAAGATAAAAATAATATTTAATAAGATAAAAATAATATTTAATAAAATAAAAATAATATTTAATAAAATAAAAATAATATTTAATAAAATAAAAATAATATTTAATAAAATAAAAATAATATTTAATAAAATAAAAATAATATTTAATAAAATCCTGTCGGATCTTCCCGAACAGCCATTACATATTCGTATGCAATGTTTGATTTTGTGTGTGAAGATGTAACCATTTCCGTTGATGGATCAATGTTTCAATGGGCAATGTATTGAGTGGTGTCGTATTAAACCGATTCCTGTTCAAACTCTACAATGCCAATTCTTCCCATGTGACGACACTAATTAAATGG
>OY744544.1:11514600-11522100 GCA_963556195.1 Sepiola atlantica
GACTCGGAAAACTTGTTATCTGAAACGTTCAGTCATCAACGAATACAGAATTTATTCATATATGCGTTTGCCGGAAGAAAAAGATGTTTTACATCGGAGATAAAATGATGAATTTGAAATCTTATCTCGGTTGTAATATCTTTTGCATATCTGAACAAATGACCTGTTCATGTACAAGAACCCAGGAAACTACTCCCCCAACCTCTTAACCACATAGAAATAGTTTTACATTCTTTTACTTCGTCATTGGGTCGTTACAAAAATAATGGCCGATTTCAGAAACATACATTTATTCCTGAAATCTTTTTCACCTTTCCAATACTCTTTAAATCACGTGAAACTGTTGAAGTGTTGACAGCAAGTGTCTGAGACATTTCTTTGACACTTTGACGTGGATTTTGCTCAACTAGTGCTTGAAATTGTTCATTGTCAAGATTACATGGCCGTCCTCTACCTTCTTTATCTTCAAGGCTCTCGTCTCCACTACGGAATTCCTGGAACCGCCTTCGTATTGTCTGATCGCTTGTGGATCCATCACTCAATGCTCTATTGATATTAGCAGAAATTTCAAAATCATTGCGCCCAAGTTGAATTCATGTAACATAAGAAGGCGAAGGTCGGGATTAGGGTTAGGGTTAGGGTTAGGGTTAGGGTTAGGGTTAGGGTTAAGGTCATATTAGAATAGCATGAATACATAATGATATAATTAAATAAACGTGTTTGAATTTTTGAGATGAGGATTGATGATTTGTATAATTTGGATTATTCGGACTACTGTTCTCATCTTTTCGAACTCGGGAATATTTCTGTCGAACTCGGGAATCTGGACGAAATTTCGAACGGAACCCTTTATTTAATTAATTTAATCCACGGGGACGGTAAGGACCCGTAGCGCAGTGGATATAGTACTACGTAAAATTCAGTTTCTAAGTGACACTCATCTGAAGGTTGAAGGTTCGATCTTCGGTGCGGCGATACAAAGAATTGCGAATTACTGAAGACTTCTCCAAGTCATGGCTGACGGACGAGAACATGCTACATCCGTGGATTAAATAAAGGGTTCCGTTCGAAATTCCGTCCAGATTCCCGAGTTCGACAGAAATATTTCCGGAGTAGGCCGGACGTTACAGCGGCCAAAACGTTTTGCGAATAACACGCAAGATGAGAACAGTAGTCCGAATAATCCAAAATACACAAATTAAATAAACGATCGTTTTTATTTTTTTAATGTTAGTAATTTAATATATCGAAAATTGATGCAAAAAAAAAATTCCATGAATTTTTTTTTTAATAATAACTTTTGTTTGTATTATGTAAGGAATAATTTATTATACAAATAATAAGGAGAAAGTCTGATTTTATTCACGGCAAATAGAAAACAGGAAAAAGAAAGAGGTAATGTTATAATCACTTGAACTTGCTTATAAGCGAAAGTTTTTTGTTTGGCCTTGTGATAAGTAATACCATGACGTTTTTTGTATGTAAGATGATGTTTTGTATTGATATAAAAACATTGTTACCGGCATTATGTTTTGTAAAGGGAGACAGTTGATATACCATAAACACATCTACAACTAAATCATTAAAAGTTCAAGTGTGTCAAGAAAGACGTCTGCCATCATTGCACGAAGGAATCAAACTAAATAGTTTTTTTTGCAAACAAATTATTGTACCTCCTGTTGTGATATGCCAATAACATTAAGAAATGAATATGCTATTATTTTTTTTAATGTAAATCTTTATATAAAGTTGGACACATACTCTCTTTCTTTATCTTCTTCTTCTTTTTCTTCATCTTATTTTTCTTGTTGTTGTTGTACTTCTTCTTGTTCTTCTTCCTTTCTTCCTTTCTTCTTCTTCTTTTTCTCCCTTTTCTTATGAATAATGGATAAGATATTGTGTGCGTGTGTTAACACGAATATATATATTCGTAAGATAGGAAGAAAAACACTATAAATCTAACCTTGTTTCAAAAAATTATGTGTACAATAATTACTTTCTGTTGAAAGTATGTATACATAAATTAATCATATTTACAAACTTGACTGTATTTTCGCATCGCAATTGAAGACTAAACAAAGAATATTTCACGCAATCATTTAAACAAAACGATATTTTTTGTTAATAATAATTACTTTAAGAATTTAAATAAACGTTCAGAATTTTTCTACTTTGAAATAAAATGTGTTTTTAAAAATAATATTGACACAATTTACTTTAGTTACGATTTTTCGCAATGATTTGCAAAAAAATGTTTTTGTGTTAAAAATTATAATTTTCGTTTCGTCTTTCTGTTGACGATTTCACATTTTGGAAAATATTTACATCGAATAATTTTATAAATACAGATTTAAACAACATTATCTTGAGAAAATTAGTTATAGATTTAAAACAATTTGGTTCGCTAAATAATTCAATTATCGAACAATCTGCTATTATAATATTTAACTTTAAAATACTATTAACAATTCTATTAAAAATATGTTGAATAAATAAATGAAGAGAGGCTTGGTAAAATTTAAAAAAAAATGTCAGTTTAAAAAATCCCGGGCAACGTCGGATACGTATACGTAATATAAACATAGTTTTACGTCTGTCGTGTGTTCTTTTTACCAAGTTATATATATATATATATATATATATATATATATATATATATATATATATAGTCTGGGAAGTTTCTCAACCATTAAAACTATATATATAAAAAAAACGAAAAACCCTTTTAGTCCGAAGTCGTTCAGTGGAAAATCACTCATGTAAGTCAATTTATTTTTTACAGTTATTATATTAGTTTGCTTCTAACATTGTTGAAAATAACAGAATTTGTCTGTTTAATTATAACTTTTTTATTTTTAAATTTTTCGGATGGTCTTTTTTGTATTAAAATAAAAAAATATAAATGTTCCATAGGTTTCACGAACGTTTTCAATTCTTCGTCGAATCATACTCAGGTAACAAAAGCAAATGAACAAAATAGCTGGAAAAAGAAGATAATTTTTATAAAGACGACGGAGTAACGCGCAGAGAACGTTTTTCGCATTGTTCAAGGAGACCATCCTAAAATTGAAAAAATAAAAAAAGGTATAATTAAACAGACGAATTCTGTAATTTGTTACAATGTTTGTATAAATGAGAAAATTCTGCCTAAATACACACACACAATATATATATATATATATATATATATATATATATATATATATATATATATATATATATATATATATATATAGAAATTAAAAAATGAAAAACCAAAAATATTTAGTATAATAAATATATATATATATATATATATATATATATATATATATATATATATATAGTTATAAGATCATTAGGTAGGGGAAATGATCTTATAACCTCAACTGCTATCCCCACTCTCCACTGGCAACTCAATTGCCCACTGCCACCATCTATTTATATATCATAATTTATTTTTTTCATAAGCGGCCTCAATTTTAAGCTCAAACCCGCCACCAGATCTTGTGACAAACATTATGTACTTGTGTTTGTTTTTTTCTTAAGACAATCATCCTGAAGAAACCTTATAATAAAGACGAAACGTTGATGAATACATAAATAATATTGTTGTTTTCCTTTTTTTCAATTTCCATTACGTCGGAACACTTTTTCCATTATTTATCATATATATATATATATATATATATATATATATATATACTAAGGTACGAAAAGATATTTATGTCAAGTAAGCTACACAGAGGCTCCCGCGTTTCATCCCCTGTGGGAATCTTCAGGATAAAATGAAACCTGAAGATCCCCCATCCCGGGGATGAGCGCAAGAGCCTTTGTGTAGCTTACTTGCCATAAATATATTTTCATAACTTACTACCTAGCTCTACTTACGTATCGAGCACTGTTGAAGTAAATACTGAAAATTGATGAATAAAAATTATATCTCCTTATAAAATTTTATGTGGATATATATATATATATATATATATATATATATATATATATATATATATATATATACAGGGTGGGCCAAAATAAGGGTCCTATCTTTAAATTTGAATAACTTGAATTTGAATAACTTCCACAAAATAAAAGTTAAACTCACCAAACTTTATGTGTGTGTAGACTGACCCTTCCGAGATGTTTTGAAATAAACAAAACAAATTTTAGCCGAAAAACACTTCTTAAAACTTACAAAAACTAAAGTATTGTTTTTTACACTGTTTTGAGTTTTTTAAGCAAAAATAATGTTTTCTAAATGAGGGTACGTTCCTTAGGGCTAATACAGCTCATGCTTGCTTCGGAAGGGGTCCTTTACTTATTCTAAAAAAAAATTTAAAAAAATCAATAAATGAAAAAGTTATGAATTTTTTAAAATAGGACCCTTATTTTTACCCACCCTGTATATATATTAAAAAATACTTAATTATAATTATTATTCGCGAGATAATTTATTATTTAAAATAAAACTGGCTATATTGAAGTATTTTATTAAGTCTTAAAATGGTTTTTGCTGCCACCCGTAACCTTATTAATTTCATTTCTAGACGAAAATGCCTAACATAATAATAACAATATGGAAATACGCGACGGTAACCTATTATAATCACTTACCCAACGGTGTTTCAGTTCTTTCTATTCTGAAAACTGATAAGAGAAAACGTAGGAATTCTGAAACTATAAATCTAATCGCGTTCCTAAAAATAATATTTACAATAATGACCTTCTTCAAAAATGTAATATGCAGCGACATTTCCCTCGACATCATTGGGAAGCCTTTTCAAAATGACCTTCTTCAAAAATGTAATATGCAGCGACATTTCCCTCGACATCATTGGGAAGCCTTTTCAAAATGACCTTCTTCAAAAATGTAATATGCAGCGACATTTCCCTCGACATCATTGGAAAGCCTTTTCAAAATGACCTTCTTCAAAAATGTAATATGCAGCGACATTTCCCTCGACATCATTGGGAAGCCTTTTCAAAATGACCTTCTTCAAAAATGTAATATGCAGCGACATTTCCCTCGACATCATTGGGAAGCCTTTTCAAAATGACCTTCTTCAAAAATGTAATATGCAGCGACATTTCCCTCGACATCATTGGGAAGCCTTTTCAAAATGACCTTCTTCAAAAATGTAATATGCAGCGACATTTCCCTCGACATCATTGGGAAGCCTTTTCAAAATGACCTTCTTCAAAAATGTAATATGCAGCGACATTTCCCTCGACATCATTGGAAAGCCTTTTCAAAATGACCTTCTTCAAAAATGTAATATGCAGCGACATTTCCCTCGACATCATTGGGAAGCCTTTTCAAAATGACCTTCTTCAAAAATGTAATATGCAGCGACATTTCCCTCGACATCATTGGGAAGCCTTTTCAAAATGACCTTCTTCAAAAATGTAATATGCAGCGACATTTCCCTCGACATCATTGGGAAGCCTTTTCAAAATGACCTTCTTCAAAAATGTAATATGCAGCGACATTTCCCTCGACATCATTGGGAAGCCTTTTCAAAATGACCTTCTTCAAAAATGTAATATGCAGCGACATTTCCCTCGACATCATTGGGAAGCCTTTTCAAAATGACCTTCTTCAAAAATGTAATATGCAGCGACATTTCCCTCGACATCATTGGGAAGCCTTTTCAAAATGACCTTCTTCAAAAATGTAATATGCAGCGACATTTCCCTCGACATCATTGGGAAGCCTTTTCAAAATGACCTTCTTCAAAAATGTAATATGCAGCGACATTTCCCTCGACATCATTGGGAAGCCTTTTCAAAATGACCTTCTTCAAAAATGTAATATGCAGCGACATTTCCCTCGACATCATTGGGAAGCCTTTTCAAAATGACCTTCTTCAAAAATGTAATATGCAGCGACATTTCCCTCGACATCATTGGAAAGCCTTTTCAAAATGACCTTCTTCAAAAATGTAATATGCAGCGACATTTCCCTCGACATCATTGGGAAGCCTTTTAGACAATGCCATTAGCAGGTTGCCGTCTGACAACGGTTGGGTCTTCGCATATGTCATCAACACTGGTGCCGTTGCAGTGAAACTGTTGACTAGCTTACCCCTGTCCCTGTTCCTAGAGATTCAGCACCGGTCCGTCACTCCGCACTCAATTGCGTAGTCAAACGAGGTTTCGATTCTGTCGTGTTTGCATCACTTCTCGAAACAGTCAGCATAGACAGAGGAGATGGTCGCCGACCCGACGGAATGACGCTCTTTGCTTTTAGAGCCGGAAAGCAACCCATATGGGACGCCACTTGCTCTGACCCTATATATATATATATATATATATATATATATATATATATATATATATATATATATATATATATATATATATATGGGAAGAGAAGGATGAAGGTAATCCGAACGTAATGGGAAAATAAAAAAGGAAAACCAAAAAAATGGATGTTTTTTATGTGTACATCAACGTTTCGTCTTTATTTATAAGACTTCATCAGGATGATAATATAAAGAAAAATGTCATGCAAGTACAAACACATATAGGGTTGACATATTGGGAAAAAGGAAGAAAATAGTAGCCACTATTGGAGAAATGATTTGCAAAAAAAGAGATACGTTTTTGTGTTCAAACTTACAATTTTCGTTTCGTTTTCTCATAACGATTTAACATTTTGGAATATATTTAAACCCATTAATTTTATAAATACAGATTAAAACGACATTAGGTTAATAGAATTTGTTATAGATTCATAACAATTTGGATTATTTGGATCAGTAAGACAACTGTTCTCATCTTGAATATTATTCTCACAACGTTTTGGTCGATATGACCCCCGACCTTCTTTGGGTGCATATTGAATGTTTCTGTCGAACTCGGGAATCTGTACGAAACCTGTTATTTAATTTACGGGGTAGTTTGCTCTCGTTCCGTCAGCCATGATCGGGTAGAAGCATTAAATAATTCGTAATTGTGTTTTAGTATTGCCCGCACTAAGGATCGAACCTTCAACCGTGAGAAGACTTTACTTAAAAATCATTGTACTCAGCAGTTATTTCCGTTACGTCACCGGTTCTTTACGAAACAAAAGATTTATAATAATTTGGCTTTACTTAATTATTCCATTTCCAAACCAAACCGTAATTATTTTATTTAACTTAAAAAAATCGAAATTATTTCGTATAAATATGAATAAAGATAGACTTACTCTTAAAAGAATACATAAAACACACACATAAAAGTGTAAAGATTCCCGGGCAACGTCGGGTACATATTTAACTCTGCTTTTTGTTAACTGTTCTTTTGCCAAGTTATCGTGTTTTTTTATTCTTTTTTTTTCATTATAGTTGGACAGAAACTGAATTATAATTATTGTGCGTTAGATCATTTATTTGAAATATAATTGGCAATATCACAGTATTTTATCAAGTTTTCAAAAGTTGCTCTGAGACCGGTAATTTCATTTCTAGACGAAAATGACTAATATAATAATAAAAGTATAGAAATATGCGACAAGAATTTATAAGTGTGTTATCA